>CP106712.1:35169385-36370853 GCA_025503065.1 Gossypium bickii | reverse complement strand
TTGAGTTGATACCTGGTACGGTATGTAAAACCCCTTACCCGTATCTTACGTCGGAACCGAGCACAAGGCATTACCGGACATAACTCAATTGATCAGGCAACTTTAGTCTAAAAAAAACCTCTTTCACCATCATATGATCCTTATTAAGGACCTACGAGGCTTTAATCATGCACATGGAGGGTTTCAGAACCCAACCGGAAACTTTTGTGCATTTAAAAAGTTTCACCTAAACAGGGGCCACAGGCTCGTGTGAAATGGAACACGCCCGTGTGGGCAGGCTGTGTGGTCACACACGCCCATGTTCTACCCCGTGTGGGATTTAGTTTCATTTTGAATAAACAAGGGTTTCCACATGGCCGGACACACGCCCGTGTCTCTTAGGCGGCCCCGACACGTCATTGTCTTAGCCCGTGTAACACCCTTAACCCGAGACCATCGCTGGAATAGGGTTAAGAGGCATTACCGAACAATCGAAACATTTCATCACTATTTCACAACACAAAGTCAAACATCAATCAATCATATTCATTCATAAGTATATAGTCCTCTATGGAGGTCTTCGAGACCTCAAACACGAATTAGAAAGGGGTCGGGACTAAACCGGAACACATATAGAAATTCTCAAAAATTTAAAAATTTTCAAAGTTTCAGGGGTTCGTGTAGGAAAACCGTGGGCATCCCACGGCTGATACACACCCCCGTGTCTTCCCCGTGGTCAAAGCTGACTTTACTCCACGACCACCAAGCACGCCCATGTACCTTGGCCGTGGTCAATTCTGACTTGGCTCCACGGCCACCAAGCACAACCGTGTACCTTGGCAGTGGTCGATCCTGTTGAAATCACACGGGTACCAAGCACGTCTATGTGCCAAGGCCATATACTCTTAACCAGCTACTGACTTCGCCCCACGGTCACTAGGCACGCCCGTGTGCCACAACCGTGTGACAAAATAGGCCATTTGCAAGGCCAATTTGCCACCCACACAAGGGTGAAACCTACAAGAACATAAAAGCATAATTTCACACATCATTTGGCAACCAATTCTAAGCCAAGTGATCATCATATCATCACACGCCATTTCATTACTAAACATGTCAACTTATAAACTAATTTGCACAACTTAAACACATTCAATCCCAAACATGATTCATCCTTAAATTCATTAGATCATACTAGCATCAAACTATCACTAAGTTTACCATTCATAAGACATTCTTATTTGCAACAAACCATACTATAATATGCATCATATGTCAAAGTCATTCATGCTTAAAGCCATCATATAACTAGCCACATCACATGGCTATTTACACATCTCAAAAATGATTCAAATAACTAGCCTATACATGCGATATTTCATCTATGTACATCTTTCCAAAAGTACCCAAAATATATTACCGATAGCGTGATTGAGATGCTGACAATCCCCAGTTTCGAGATAGGTTTACTGACACTGCAAAGCAGAGAAATAAATCACATAGTAAGCTTTCCAAAGCTTAGTAAGATCAAAATACGATACAATTATCTCATCAAATCAAACTAATGTATTTAATAATTCATCACATAGATCAATTCCCTCATAATCATACCATACCATCCATAGCCAAAATACTCATCCATCCATTCATAGTTTAATCTATAAACTCACCAACCACAAAGGTTCAATACATACCTTAGCTAACACATAGTTATTCAACTTCCAAGCTATTCAATGCTCGATATTACATGTCGATCATCCTCTGGCATTCGTTCAATTTAATCACGCACTCAGTGCTATATACATGATCAAAGCATATTCATCATCCCACACTTAGTGCCTAGTCTTTTAACCGACCTATCTCGGTATCGCACACAAAGTGCCAAATCGACAAGCTGAAGCTTTCTTAACATCGCACACAGTGCTATTCATCTCTAATTCAATTTCAATTTCGCACACTTAGTGCCATCTAATTCAATCTTACACATAGCATCTCAAATCCCATAATCATATACATATTCATTCTATAATACTAAAACATATCTTATTAACATGTATTATATCTGAACTTAGCTCGAATGTCGGACTAACGAAACGGTCGATTAATCGAGCACCTTATCTTTGCCTTGATCTCGAACCGAACCTCTCCTCTCTTGGTCTATACATATTCAAATTCAATCCATTCAATTACAAATCATTCATTTTAGTCCAAACACATATATTTAGGGCATTTTACATAATAGCCCTCAGATTTTCACATTTCGACACTTTAGTCCCTATTTCACAAAATCATCAAATTCACCTAATCTCTTTTCAAACAAGTCTAGCCGAATTCTTCAAAAATTCAAGAAGAAAACATGTTCATTAAGCACATATCTTTCATTCAACACCAATACTGATCACAAAGTTCCTCATTTCATCAATGGCACATTTCATAAACATCATCAATTTACAAAATTACAACATGGGTTAGCTAGAGCACGAAGCAACGATTATGAAAACATAGAAATCATCAAAAACCGAACATAACTCGTACCTCAATCAAGATCAAAATGTGCTGAACCCTTGTGTTCTTTTCCCTTTTTTTTTTCTTGCTAATATTCGGCCAAGAATGATAACTAAATTGCCATTTTCATGTTTTATTATAACATATTAAATATAATTATCACTTTACCAAACTAACCTTTTAATAAACATATAAGAAAAATATACATTAAGGTTATTTAGTCATTTAACCACCCACTATCTTAAAAATGGACTAATAACAACATAAGGCCTCCACCTTAAAAAGCCAACAACAACTAAGAACTTATAAATTAGCACACAGCTTTTACACTTTAAGCGATTAAGTACTTTCTCTTAATTCGGCACACAGTCAATAAAATTATCACATAGAATTTTCACACAGACTATGTCACATAGAATCAACACCATTGATAACATTAAAATATTATTTTCAACCTCAGATTTGTGGTCTCGAAACCACTATTCCGACTAGGGTCTAATTCAGGCTGTTACAACTCTTCCCCCTTTAGGGATTTTAGTCCCCGAAAATCTTACCGATGAATAGTTGTGGATATTGCTCTCTCATAACATTCTCAGGCTCCCAGGTAGCTTCTTTAATTCCATGCTTGTTCCATAATACTTTCATTAAAGATATTTTCTTATTTCTCAACTCTATGGTCTCTCGTGCCAAAATTCGGATCGGTTCTTCCTTATACGACAAATCTGGCTGAATCTCAACCTCAGTGTAAGTCATCACATGAGACGGGTCAGATCTGTACCGTCGAAGCATTGACACATGAAACACGTTATAAATCTTTTCTAACTCAGATGGCAACATCAATCTGTAAGCAACCAGCCCAACTCGTCCAATAATCTCATACGGTCCGATGAACCTCAGACTCAGCTTGCCCTTACAGCCAAATCGAAGTATTTTCTTCCACGGAGATACTTTTAAAAACACTTTATCACCAACCTCAAATTCAATATCTTTTCGCTTCAAATCTGCATAAGACTTCTGATGATCTGAGGCCGCTTTTGAACTGTTACGAATGACTTTTACTTTCTGCTCAGTCTCTTTTATAAGATCTACCCTGTGAATCTTATTCTCACTCATTTCAGTCCAATACAATGGAGTTTGACACTTTCGACCGTAAAGAGCCTCATATGGTGCCATTTTAATGCTAGATTGAAAACTATTGTTGTATGCAAACTCAATCAACGGTAAATGCTTTTCCCATGCACTTTTAAATTCAAGAATACAACATCTCAACATATCTTCAAGAACCTGAATAATCTGTTCGGACTGACCATCCGTTTGCGGATGAAACGCAGTACTGAAATGTAATTTTGTGCCTAGAGCCTCTTACAATTTCTTCCAAAATTGCGAGATAAATCTCGGATCTCTGTTAGATACAATAGATAGCAGCACCACGTGCAATCTCACAATCTCAGCAATATACATTTCAGCCAATCTATCGAGTGAATAATCTGTTCTCACTGGAACAAAATGAGCTAATTTCGTCAATTTATCAACTATCACCCAGATTGGATCATTCTTTCCCGGAGATAAAGGTAATCCCGACTCAAAGTCCATTGTGATTCTTTCCCATTTCCACTCAGGAATCATAACCGGTTGCAACAATCCAGATGGAAACTGATGTTTAGCTTTAACTTGTTGACAAGTTAAACATTTCGACACAAAGTCAGAGATGTCTTATTTCATACCATGCCATCAATAAAACTGTTTCAGATCATTATACATTTTCGTACTCCCAGGATGAACCGTTAATCGACTATTATGAGCATCTTTCAAAATCGTTTGAATCAACACTGAATTTCTTGGAATACAAATTCGATCTCTAAATCTCAAACAATCATCACTATCAACTTGAAATTCTGATTCAGCATTCGATTTACATTGAGTTCGTTTAGCCATCATTTCAACATCACTTTTCTGAGCATCACAAATTTGATGTACAAACACCGGTTTTATTTTTAACTCGGCCAAAATCGCACTATCATCACACAGATCTTTCTGAGCATTCATTGCTCACAAAGCACATATGGACTTTCGGCTCAAAGCATCAGCTACAACATTAGCTTTACCTGGGTGATAATCAATCACAAGTTCGTAACCTTTCAACAACTCTAACCATCTTCTCTGTCGCAAATTCAATTCTTTCTGAGTCATCAAGTACTTCAAACTCTTGTTATCTGTAAATATATGACACTTCTCACCAAATAAATAATGACACCATATTTCCAATGCGAACACAATTACGACCAATTCAAGGTCGTGCGTTGGGTAGTTCTTTTCATGCGGCTTTAGTTGCCTCGAAGCATAAGCAATGACTCTACCTTATTGTATCAGCACACAGCCCAAACCATTCAGTGAGGCATCACTGTAAACTATGAATTCTTTGCCCGATTCTGGTTGAACTAATATACTGGCGCCTCAGTCAACAACACTTTCAACTACTCAAAAATCTGCTGGCACTTTTATGACCACACGAATCTAACATCTTTCTATAACAATTTCATCAACGGAGTTGCAATTATCTAGAAGCCATTCACAAACCGTCTATAATATCCTGCTAGTCCCAAAAAACTATAAACTTTAGACACATTTCTCGGAGGCCTCCATTCTAATATAGCAGAGATTTTACTAGGATCAACTCGTATCCCGGCAGTTGACACAATATGCCCCAGAAAACCAACTTCACGCAACCAAAATTCACATTTACTAAACCTAGAATACAACTATTTCTCATGCAGAGTTTACAGCACGGTTCTCAAATGCTCGGCATGCTGTGTCTCATCACACGAATAGATCAAAATATCATCAATGAACACCACTACAAAGTGATCCAAATACGGTCTAAATATCCGATTCATCAGATCCATAAACACTACAGGAGCATTTGTTAGTCTGAAAGGCAGCACTAAGAATTCGTAATGTCTGCACCTTGTTCTGAAAGTAGTTTTCAGCACATCGGATTCTTTAACTCTTAACTGATAGTAGCCTGATCTCAAATCTATCTTTGAAAACACTGTAGCTCCTCTCAGCTGATCAAACAAATCATCAATACGAGGCAACGAATATT
Source organism: Gossypium bickii (assembly GCA_025503065.1). Lineage (NCBI taxonomy): Eukaryota > Viridiplantae > Streptophyta > Magnoliopsida > Malvales > Malvaceae > Gossypium > Gossypium bickii. The sequence continues at coordinate 36,365,266 of CP106712.1, read as the reverse complement.
TTTTCTTTATCATTACTTTGTTCAACTCTCGATAATCAATACACATTCTCATAGTTCCATCTTTCTTTTTCACAAATAACATAGGAGCTCCCCAGGGTGAGAAACTCGATCGTACAAATGCTCTGTCAGTCAACTCTTGCAACTGAGACTTTAACTCTTTCAATTCTGTTGGTGCCATTCCATAAGGAGCTATCGAAATAGGAGTGGTCCCCGGCACTAATTCAATACCAAATTTGACTTCCCGAATCGGAGGTAATCCCGGTAACTCTTCAGGAAACACATCTAGAAACTCACATACCACAGGCACAGATTCAACTTTCTTTTCTGACACTTTTGTATCAATCATGTACGCCAAATAAGCTTCACAACCCTTTTTCACATAGTTCATAACTTTCATCGCAGATACAACAGCTGATAAACCTTTCATATCACTGGATTCAATTCGAACTAGCTCACCATTCTAACTTTTCAACTCAATACTCTTTCTTTTACAATTCACGATGGCATTATGTAGAGTAAGCCAATCCATACCCAGAATTATGTCGAACTCATCGAATGGTAACAACATCAAATTAACCGAAAAACAAACATCCCGAAACATCAATGGACAGTTCTTGCACACCTTATCCACCAAAACACTCTTGCCTAAGGGATTCAATACTCTAATCACAAATTCAGTAGACTCAACAGGTAAAGTCTTACTTTATACTAGATTCACACACACATATCTGGTGTTAGTAGTCCCCCTTTGGCTTCCACTCACATCTCTAGTGTTTCTGTGTGGTCTACCTCTAGCCGTCACATTACTCGGTCTTTTATTCTGTACATTTTCCTCTTCGACAATTTTTGGGCAATCTCGAATAAAATGATCTTGGGATCCACATTTATAACAAACTCCATTGTTGTACTTGCCCAAGCATTCTCCCACATGTCATCTTCCACACTATCTACACTCAGGTTTCTTACTCTTAACACTGCCAACAGTTGACTCAATCAGAGCTTGAGTTCGTGGACCAGCAATTTGTCTCGAACGATCTCTACTTGGATGTCCAAAGAAGCACTTGAACGGTTGCTTGCATCTCTAAATCCCTTCGTCGAAGGTTGAGAAAACTTATTCATCGATCTTTTTCTTTCATCACGAGCTTCAAAATCAGCTTTCTTCTTTTCTTTACTGAGCTCTTCAGCTTTGCATGCTCTTTCAACTAACACAACAAATTCATTTATATCAAGTATTCCACCCAAGAATTTAATATCTTCATTCAATCCCCCTATGAAGTGTTTGCTCATAGTAGCTTAGGTCGAAACACATTCTCTCGCATACTGACTCAATCTTACGAATTCTCGCTTGTACTCAGTAACGGACAAACGACCCTGTTTCAACCCTAAGACCTCTTTACATTTCTGATCAATGAAGCGTTGACTAATATACTTCTTTCTAAATTCGGCTTGAAAGAAATACCAGGTGATTCTCTCTCTCGGAACCACAGATATCAATGTTTTCCACCAGTTATACACAGTATCCCTCAACAACAAAACAATAAATTTTATACATTCATCAGGTGACAACGACATCTCATCAAATACTCGTATTGTATTTCGAGACAAAGCTTGGCTCGCTCAGCATCGTCATCAGATGTGGCCCTGAGCTCTTCGGCCTCGTACTTCCTAATCTTGTCCAAAGGAGGTTTATTCAATCTGATCGGATCGGTAACTTGTGGCACAACAGGTACTTGTAGGGGTGGAGGTTGTGGAGCAGCTGGATACGTTCGAACGAACTCCGAAAACCACTCACTCATCATACAGAAGTAGGCTTACTTAGCCTCTCCTCCCTCACTACTATCATTCGATCGAGATGTGGATGGTGCTGTCCCTTGCGCGGGAGCAGGCGTGTTACTCTCAACATCGACAGCAGCTGCTTGATCGGGATCCATTACTATACGAAAACACATTTTTAACTGTTAGATTTCATCACATCATCGCAATTTTGTATATGGAACGTATAGCTAGACTCACACGCGCCACGTTAGTCCGAGAGCCGACTAAATCGTAGCTCTGATACCATTAAAATGTACCACCCCTAACTCGAGACTATCGCTGGAATAGGGTTAAGAGGCATTACCGACAATTGAAACATGTCATTACTATTTCACAACACAAAGCCAAACATCAATTAATCATATTCACTCATAAGTATATAGTCCATTATGGAGGTCTTCAAGACCTCACACACGAATTAGAAAAGGGTCGGGACTAAACTGGAACACATACATAAATTCTCAGAAATTTAAAACTTTTCGAAGTTTCAAGGGTTACACGCCCGTGTAGGCAGACCGTTTGCCTCCCACGGCTGATAGACACCCCCGTGTCTTCCCCGTGGTCAAAACTAATAGACTTAGCCCTACGGTTACTAGGCACGCCCGTGTGCCACAATCGTATGACAAAATAGGCCATTTGCAAGGCCAATTTGCCACCCACATAAGGGTCAAACCTACAAGCAAATAAAAGCATAATATCACACATAATTGGGCAACAAATTCCATGTCAAGTGACCATCATATCATCACATATCATATCATTACTAAACATGTCAACTTGTAATCTAATTTGCACAACTTAAACACATTCAGTCCCAAACATGATTCATCCTTAAATTCATTAGATCATACTAGCATCAAACTATCACTAAGTTTACCATTCATAAGACGTTCTCATTACCAACAAACCATACTATAATATGCATCATATATCAAAGCCATTCATGCTTAAAGCCATCATATAACTAGCCACATCACATGGCTATTTACACATCTCAAAAATGATTCAAATAACTAGCCTATACATGCCATATTTCATCTATGTACATCTTTCCAAAAGTACCCAAAATATATTGCTGATAGTGTGATTGAGATGCTGATGATCCCCAGTTCAGAGCTAGCTTTACTGACACTGCAAAGCAGAGAAACAAATCACACAGTAAGCTTTCCAAAGCTTAGTAAGTTTGAAATGCAATACAATTATCTCATCGAATCAAACTAATGTATTTAATAAATCATCACATAGATCAATTCCCTCATAATCATACCATACCATCCATAGCCAAAATACTCATCAATCCATTCATAGTTTTATCTATAAACTCACCAACCACAAAGGTTTAATACATACCTTAGTTAACACAGTTATTCAACTACCAAGCTATTCAATGCTCGATATTACATGTCGATCATCCTCTAACATTCCTTCAATTTAATCGCACATTCAGTGCCATATACATGATCAAAGCATATTCTTCATTGCACACTTAGTGCCTAGTCTTTTAATCGACCTATATCGGTATCGCACACACAGTGCCAAATCGACAAGCTGAAGCTTTCATAACATCGCACACACAGGGCTATTCATCTCTAATTCAATTTCAATTTCGCACACTTAGTGCCATCTAATTCAATCTTACACATAGCATCTCAAATCCCATAATCATATACATATTCATTCCATAATACTAAAACATATCTTATTAACATGTATTATATCCGAACTTACCTTGGATGTTGAACTAATGAAACGGTCGATTAATTGAGCACCTTATCTTTGCCTCGATCTGGATCCGAACCTCTCCTCTCTTGGTCTATACGTATTCAAATTCAATCCATTCAATTACCAAATCATTCATTTTAGTCCAAACACATATATTTAGGGCATTTTACATAATAGGCCTTACATTTTCACATTTCGACACTTTAGTCCCTATTTCACAAAATCATCAAATTCACCTAATCTCTATTCATACAAGTATAGCCAAATTTTCCCTGTATTCATACAAACCCACACATCACTTATTTTACATTTAAGTCCTTCATTATGCTATTTTCTCAGTTTAGCCCTAATTAGCTAAATTCATCAAAAATTCAAGAACAAAACATGTTCATCAAGCACATATCTTTCATTTAACACCAACACTCATCACAAGTTTCTCATTTCATCAATGGCACATTTCTAATTTACAAAATTACAATATGGATTAGCTAGAGCACGAAGTAACGATTACAAAAACGTAGAAATTATCAAAAATTGAACATAACTCATACCTCAATCAATATCAAAATATGCCGAACCCTTGTGTTCTTTTCCCTTTTTTTTCTTGCTAATATTCGGCCAAGGATGATAAGTAAATTGCCATTTTCATATTTTATTATAACATATTAAACATAATTATCACTTTACCAAACTAACCTTTTAATAAGCATATAAGACAAATATACATTAAGGTTATTTAGTCATTTAACCACCCACTATCTTAAAAATGGACTAATAACAACATAAGGCCTCCACCTTAAAAAGCCAATAACAACTAAGCACTTATAAATCAGCACACAACTTTTACACTTTATGCGATTAAGTACTTTCTCTTAATTCGGCACACAGTCAATAAAATTATCACACAGAATTTTCACACAGACTATATCACATAGAATCCACACCAAAGATAACATTAAAATATTATTTTCAACCCTAGATTTGTGGTCTCGAAACAACTATTCTGACTAGGGTCTAATTTGGGCTGTTACAGCACGTGTGCCAAAACCTTGGCATTCTATTTATGATGTCATCATCTCACTAAGGTCACATAGCCAAGGCACACGCCCGTGTCCTTAGACCGTGTGTCGAATAAAATTTTGATTTCAAGGTGCAGTTTTCACACGGCCTGGGCACACACCCATGTTCGTGGCCGTGCCTACCATACGGCTGAGACACACAGCCGTGTCTCTGCCCGTGTGTTTACTACAAAGCTTACTGACTTGTAAAACTAACATGTAGGGGACACACGGCCTGGTCACACACCCATGGGACTGACCGTGTGTCACACACGGCCTAGACACATGCCCGTGTGCCTACCTATGTAGACAAGAACAAGGCTATTTACCAAGCTCTTTTCACCACCCTAGCTCAAACAACATAAATCCATTCAACAAATCACTAAACAACTCAAATTTGCAATATACACTTCTATGAATAACTTCATCTTCAAATATATATTAATGAGCCACCAACTATGGTGATATACAAAAGAGTTCATCTTTAAAGGAGCCAGCACACTCTTGGCCAAAATAATAAAACAATTCACCTAGCCTAGCGCTATACATGCCATGCTCAAAACACTAAGATTGGATATACCGAGATGAGCTGATAGTGTAGGCGATCTTCCAATTATCTTCGTATCCCGACCCGGCTCTTTGACACTATAAAACAAGGGAAAAGAAAGGGGAGTAAGCTTTAAGCTTAGTAAGTTTACATATAAACAAAAGACATCATAACATATGCTACTCAACATTTAGCATTACATACTAAGCAAGAGCAATTCACATTTCATAGTCATGCTTACTTGTTTCACCTCTTACCATATTCCAACCATGTCACGAGCATAATGCTCACATTCATTAACATACAACCCTGCACTTATCACCACATGATCACATGAAACAACACATCAAAATAATACCAATCACTCGGTGGTTTCACACTTAGCCCACCATCAATGCTTAACAAGGTGGTAACGCACATAGCCCACCAACAAGGATAATTACGATGGTATCGCACATAGCCCACCAAATGATATTATAGATGATGGTATTGCACACAGCCCATTGTAATGAAGTAATAAGGTGGTATCGCACATAGCCCACCAACAAGTAAGGTGGTATCGCACACAGCCCACTATTAATTACTACGGACATTATTCCACATTTATATGTCTATTTCAACGTTCATACAAGAATTATTCATTATCTACAGTATTCAATCCACTTGAATCGTAATTGTTCTCAATCATACAATACACCAATAAGTAACAGCATGTGTATTTAAGATGCATCGTTTACACATAAACTTACCTCAGTGCAAAACTCGTTAATCAACGATCTATTCTGTAACCTTGCCTTTTCCTCGGTCAAGGTTGATTCCACGCTCTTCTTGGTCTATAACAACAAAATTCATTCATTTAAAACATTTTACGATCATAATGCATCATAATCTCTAATTAGGCAAAAATGACCATTTTGCCCTTGTACTATGGAAAAATTACTCTTACAACTACTCACAAATCCCACTATTTCATGCATTTATTACACAATTTCAATCTTTAAATTCAAGTCCTATTTAGATGTTTTCATGCTAACACTTTTCACAATAGTTGTTTCTCATCTCCCTATCATTTCTTTTCTTCCATAAAAACTCAGCTAACAACATAAACACTCTCATGGCAAGTCCCTAGACTTTCAACCATATCACAAATTAGTCCACTCATTAGCTAGCTTAAGCTTTGAGGACTCCAAAAGTACAAAAATCATCTAAAATAATCATCAATTTGACTTACTTCCAAGGAGATAGCTTGGCTGAAAGTTTCATATCTAAAATCCCTTATTTTCCCTTCAAATTTTGGTGGAAGAAGAAAGATGATATCTTTTCTTTTTATCATATTTTATTCATCTTTTCATCACCTAATGTCACCAAATTTGACCAAAAATTTAATGCCCTTGTCTCCCTAACCTCTATGGCCAGCCAACACACCCTAATTGACCTAATTACACTTTAAGGACCTCCAATTTAATATTCTATGTCTATTTGACACCTCTACCTTGAAAAATAGAACTTTCGCACTTTACAGTTTAGTCCTTTTTCACAATGAAGCATGAAATCATTAAAATTAAAGCACCAAAAATTTTCACATAGCCATATATTAATGCCATAACACATAAAAGAATATCAAAATAATTTTCCTCAATCTCGGATTAGCGATCTCGAAGCCACTATTTCGACTAGCCCCGAAATCGTATTGTTACAACTCTCCCCTCATTTAGAGATTTTCACCCTCGAAAATCTTACCAGTAAAAAGGTTTGGATATTGTTCCCTCATGGATTCTTCTGGTTCCCACGTAGCCTCTTCCACACCGTGTTTTTGCCATAACACTTTTACTAAGGCTATACTCTTATTCCTCAACCATTTCACTTCTCGAGCCATAATCTTAATTCTCGAGCCATAATTTTAATTGGCTCCTCTTCATAAGTCATGTCCGATCGTATCTCAATTTCCAATAGAGGGATTACGTGCGAAGGATCGGAACGATATTGCCGCAATATCGACACATGAAACATGTTGTGTATTTTCTCTAACTCTTCCGACAAAACTAACCGGTATGCCACTGGTCCAATCCTTTCGGTAATCTCATACGACCCTATGAATCGCGGACTCAATTTGCCCTTTTGACAAACCTCAATATTTTCTTCCACGGCGATACTTTTAGAAATATTTTGTCCCCCACTTGAAAATCGATTTCTTTTCTTTTCAAATCCGCGTACGACTTCTGTCAGTCCAAAGCAGTTTCCAGACTATTACGAATCACTTTCACTTTTTTCTCGATCTCCTTAACTAGATCAACCCCTTCAATTTGCTTCTCACTCAACTCAGTCCAATACAAGGGAGCCCAACACTTGCAACCGTATAAAGCTTCGTATGGCTCCATCTGTGTACTCGACTGATAACTGTTGTTATAGGCAAACTCAACCAAAGGTAGATATCTTTTCCAACTACCTCCGAACTCTAACACACATCACCGAATCATATCCTCAAGAACATGAATCACTCTTTCAGATTAGCCGTCAGTTTGAGGATGGAACGCAGTACTAAAATTCAGTCTTGTACCCAAGGCTTCCTGCAACTTCTTCCAAAACCTCAAAGTAAACCTCGGATCCCTATCCGAGATAATAGATATAGACACTCCATGATGTCTCATTACCTCAGCAATATAGAACTCAGCTAGCTTATCAAACGAATAATCTACTCGCACCGGTATAAAGTGAGTCGACTTTGTTTGTCTATTAACAATAACCCACAAAGCATATTTCTTTTAGAGGGTCATAGGCAACCCCGTCACAAAATCCATGGTGATCTGATTATACTTCCACTCTGGGACCATCACTGGTTGAAGTAATCTGGGAGGTACTTGATGCTCGAGTTTCACTTGCTGACAAATCAAACATCTTGTCACAAACTCGGAGATGTCTCTTTTCATACCTGGCCACCAATAAAATGTCTTCAAAATATTGTACATTTTCGTGCTGTCGGGATGTACTGACAAATGACCACTATGCACTTCATTTAATATCTTCCGGATCAACTTACATCCTTAGGTACACAAATCCTGTCATAAAACATCAAACAATCATCTGGACTCACCTGAAAATTGGAATCATTTCCCAATTCACATTGAGCTCTCTTAGCTTTCATCTCACTATCATTCTTTTGAGCTTCACATATTTGTTGAATAAATAGCGGTCTAGCCCTCAACTCGGCCAATATAGCACCATCATCAGTCAACGCTAAGCTCGTGCTCATAGCTCTCAAAGTATATAAAGATTTCCTGCTCAAGGCATCCGCAACTACATTCGCTTTCCCCATATGGTAATTAAAACACCCCAAACCCGGCCCACGAGCCTTGACCGGATCTGGTATGTTCCTCGAAGAAAACCGGTTCAAAATTCTTTATGTTACTTTAAAATTTTGTGTGTTTTGAAGAAAGTCTGTTTGTGGGTTGGGCTCGAGTTGAAAACAAGTTTGTTTTATATTGAAAACTCATTTATTTCAGGTGACAAAATATTTAGAGTTTATTTTAAATGAAATTTACTTAATCTTTAATAAATAAAATTTAATAACATAATAAATAAAACAGAAATAAAATAGTGCACTATGGCCTTATTACATCAAATTAACCCAAATAATTTAAAATACTTAAATAAAAATAAAGAGTCCACATAATAATTTCCTTGCTGGGCATGGCCACCACTAAGCTCCTGCCGACCCGGTCCATTACTAATCGTCACCAGAAAAATGTTCCCACAACGGGGTGAGTCAACAGACTCAATGTGTACACAACACTAAATCATAATAGATTCAGGCATAACAAATATTACACATTCATATCATAGCATACAAATTATGATGCATTCCCAAACCCAAACCTAATAAGCCATTCGCTACACTCCCCCGTACCAACCTGTACACCGTGGGGACTACTAAGTCGATCCTCCTTCCGCTACATTCCATATTGCGGTCTTAGGTCACCGCATTTGTGGTCTTAGGTCACCACATTCAGATATCGCGGTCTTAGGTCACCGCATTCAGATTACTGTGGTCTTAGGTCACCACATTCAAATACCACGGTCTTAGGTCACCGTGTTCGTGGTCTTAGGTCACCACATTCACTTCCCCTTTCAATAACCCATATGCCCCATTTTGTAATATGCATTAATATGCCAAAGTTCACATTCTTATTCTCATGTTACAAATAACACATTTCATATTCCTAGTAGGAGTAGGAGACGTACCTGAGTACTTTGTACCACATTATGGTACCTTAGCCATATTCACATTCTTAATATCACATATATTAATTAAACATAGCCATAAAACATATTATGAAATAGTGTGGGGTACACACCTGATTCACTTAGCAAATTCCTTGAGATCTTGAAATCTGATCTATCGCCTAGATCCTTAATCCCTACATTTGATTAATCACTTACTAATTTAATAAAAAGCCATTCGACCATAAATCCAAATCCTAGTAGGATTAGTATACTTTAAAACCTACCTTGTCTTTGCCGATTGACTTACTTAATCGAGTCCGAAACTTTGTGATGCACACCCTTGTAATCGGCTAGTCACCAAAACTCCTAACTAGTTAGTTTTTTGGCTTTTAAAACAAATAAAGAATAGATCTAATTACCAAAATAGACCTTGGCCGATTGTACTTATGCACTCACCTTGCGATTTCAAATCCCGAAAGTATCCCTTGTCTTAATTATTTGTCGAAATACCTATACACATATGTTAGATTCGATTCTAACATTAAATCATCATAGATGGCCCTTGGCCGAATGCTATAGACACTTACCTTGTGGATTTTAAATCCCGAAACTCACCGAATAACTAGGGAACACGCGGCCTATGGTGTACCTTCGGGAAAAGAACTTCTCCTTCCTTGTAGTCGACACTTAGTAAATCCCGAAAGATCTCTTCAAAGTTTTGGCAACAAGATATTAATGGGGTTAGTCCTAGATTTCGGTAAATCTAAAAGAAAAGAATAGAAATCAAAACTTGTTCTTACCCTTTCTTGATGAAATCGACAGTACCTATGCTTGAAGCCCCTCAAAGATTCGGCTTTTGATGGATTGGAAAGAAAAGAAATTGGCTAATGGTGATATCTTGAATTTTCGGCTTTGGCTAACAAAAAGAAGAAGAACAAATGCTCTAGGAAATTCGGCAGAGAGAATGGTTGAGAGAAAGAATGATGAATGACCCTCTTTTCCTTATATAGCCGAATTTACTAACTTAGAATCCCTTACTTGGCCATCACTCTTCTATTTTGATAGCTTTATCTCTTTAATTGTCTCCTAAAATAAAAGATAATTCAGCAACTATCCTTACTTAGCCGAAATTATTAAACTCAAAGTCCCTTACTTGGCCATCACTTCTCCCTTATTTTCCTAATTAAAGAATAATTCCTCATTTATCTCTTGAAAATAATCTAAAATAAATCCATTATTTATCCCTTATTTATCCACTGTTTATCTCTTAAAAATAAAAGAATAAAGGCTCCTAAATTATAGCCTTGTGCCGTCCCTTCTTTTGCTTTCTCACTGCAAAACAAAACTTTTTATTTTGCTTCCCCTACAGCTCGAACCTTGGCCCAATACCCCAGTATGTGGCGCCATTTCTCGAGGCCCTAAGTGGCATCTTCAAGCCACTTTTCCAAGCCCGTTTGTGTGTCATATTTCACATACATTTTCTCTTAAGGCCACCTCGCCTTAGTTCCCTCTTTTAGACTTTAAACTTGACATTTCTAAAGCATTTCCTTACATTTCTAAGACATTTCCTTACATTTCCAAGACATTTCCTTACATTTCCAAGACAAGACATTTCCTTACATTTCCAGGTCATTTCCTTACATTTCCAAGACAAGACATTTCCTTCCATTTCCAAGTCATTTCCTTACATTTCTAAGACAAGACATTTCCTTCCATTTCCAAGACATTTCCTTACATTTCCAAGACAAGACATTTCCTTACATTTCCAAGTCATTTCCTTACATTTCCAAGACAAGACATTTCCTTACATTTCCAAGTCATTTCCTTACATTTCCAAGAAAAGACATTTCCTTCCATTTTCAAGTCATTTCCTTACATTTCCAAGTTTCCAAAAATGTTTACTTTCCTCTTTTGAAACTTAACATTTCTGAAACATTTCCATACATTTCCAAGTTTCCAAAAATGTTCACCATACATTCATAACACATAAGACATGCCATTTCGTATAATTAAATCAAAAATGCATAGGCCCATTTCCAGGATGTTACAGTAATCAATTACAAGCTCATAATCCTTCAATAATTCAAGCCACCGTTGTTGCTGCAAATTTAAATCCTTTTGATCCATTAAGCACTTCAAACTCTTATGATCCGTGAGGATTCGACACTTCTCACCATATAAATAATGATGCCAAATCTTCAAAGTAAAAACAATTATAGCCAAATCATGAGTCGTATAATTCTTCTCATGCGGTTTTAGATGTCTCGAGGCATAGACGACTACCTTACCCTCTTGCATCAACACACAACCAAGTCTGTTAAACAACAAATCACTATAAACCACAAATTCTTTTCCCGGCTCTGGTTGTACCAAAATCGGAGCCTTAGTCAACAATGTTTTCAATCTCTCGAAACTCTGTTGATATCTTTCAGTCTATTCAAACTTAACGTCCTTATGCAAAGCTTCGTCATCGGGGTAACAATCATGGAAAACCCTTTTACGAACCATCTGTAGTACCCCGCTAAACCCAAAAAGCTTCTGACTTCTGACATATTCCTCGGTGGTTTCCACTACACAATAGATGAGATCTTACTCGTTTCAACTCTAATACCATCACTCAACACAATGTGTCCTAGGAATCTGACTTTTCGGAGGCAAAACTCACTCTTGCTAAATTTAGCATACAGCTGTTTGTCTCTTAAATTTCGCAAAACGATTCTTAGATGCTCTGCATGATCGCTCTCATCCCGAGAATAAATCAGTATGTCATCGATAAAGACAACTACAAACTTGTCCAGATACGGTTAGAAGACACTTGTTCATTAGATCCATAAAAATCACAGGAGCATTCGTTAGACCGAACGACATGACAATGAACTCAACTGATAATAACCAAACCTTAGATCTATATTGGAGAACACCGTAGCTCCCTTCAATTGGTCAAATAATCATCTATCCTTGGCAACGGATACTTATTCTTCACAGTCACTTTTTTGAGCTGTCTGTAGTCTATGCACAATCTTATCGACCCATCTTTCTTCTTCACAAAAAGCACTGGAGCACCCCACGGTGAATAGGTCGGTCTTGCAAAACCCTTGTCCGTTAACTCTTGCAACTGAGCTGTCAATTCTTTCAACTCTAATAGTGCCATCCTATACGGAGCAACCGAAATAGGTGTCGTTCTAAGAACTAACTCAATCCTAGACTCGACCACTCTAACTGGAGGCAGTCCGGTTAACTATTCTAGGAATACATCCGGATACTCACATACCACTGGTACCATTTCAATTTTACCTCAGACTCTCGAATATTTAGCACAAAGGCGAGATAATACTCGTATCCTTTTCCCAAACATTTTTCAGCCACCATAGAATAAATTATCACTGCTAAACTATCTGACCACCTGATTTAACCCGGATGACATTTCCATTTTCACATTTCAATTCAATAAATTTACTACCACAGTTCATTAAAACTCTATGAGTAGTCAGCCATTGAAGTGGTTTGAACTTTTGAGCCCGAGTATGTGTTACCTTGGTCTCTATGTGAATACCTAACTAACGTAGTCGTCCGAGGGTTTACCTCCTTGGACCTCTTCGATTGAGCTTGGTCGGATTTACTCATCAGCCGTTTTCATGCATCCCAGGCCTCACTCACAGCCTTCCTCTTTTTCTTATTCATTTTTTTGCCCTTCCATGCCCTATCATCCAACACTACAAACTCTTTTAGCTCCAAAATCCCAACTAGAAGTCTGATATCCTCATTCAGCCCATCTTCAAACCTCTTGCACAAGATAGCTTCTGTTGACACACATTCTTGCGCGTACATGCTGAGCCTAACAAATTCGCGCTCATATTCTGCCACAGCCATTCTTCCTTTCTTTAACTCAAGGAATTCCTTCCGTTTCTGATCAACAAATCACTGACTTATATACTTCTTTTGGAACTCTTCCAAAAAGCAGTACCACATCAGTCTCTCCTTTGGAAACACTAATGTCAACATTTTCCACCAATGGTATGCCGAGTCCCTTAACAAAGACACGACACATTTTAAGCTCTTGTAACACCCCTTAACCCGAATCCGTCGCCAGAATGGGTTACGAGGCATTACTGATCTAAACCCAACCCTGAACAGGCATACATGTTTATTAATCGTACTTCTTTATTTAAAAATTCGAAGTCAAATGAACTACGCTCGCATGGCTATCAAATTCTGAATTCATTATCGAACATACTTTAATTATAACATTACATCATAGCTGGTCAAACATGCACACTTTCGCATATAAATAGTCAACATATACCATTTCATTCATAGTACCATTTAAAATCATTAACATAGCAAATATTGCGTATACACGTAATTCACCAAACCATCTAACTAACTATTTTAATACGTCTTCTAACCAACTACACGAGTATATTATAATCAATTTATTAAAAACAGCTCATAAGGCCGAATATGCCCAAGTATTTCATATTCAACAGTCTAAATCTAATGCACATTTCATCAATAATATACTTAGCATCTCAGGCTTTAATACATAAATTCATATCCCATTATATCTACTAAGACACAAAACTTGGTTATAAATACAATACATATACTAAAACCGAATCTTAAAGTCACTTACATCTTCAATTAAACATGTTTTACGTTCATTAAAAGACCTATTTACAAGTCATGCATATCATTATATAAATAAGATATATATATACATATATATAACCCTAAAACATCATTCATACATATCATGAAACTTACTTACCCTATTATAAAAAAAATATCATGGTCGAAATTATTTAATTAATGACTAACTCAATACTCAATCATACCATATAACCAAACACCAAGCATAACACATCATGAAATATATTCTATAGTAAACTAATACCATTATCGAATTAACATAAACCCTAATTATCAAGATTTAGCCATTTGCACATGGCATTTATATACATCCCAATCCAAAATGAACTCAATAGAGTAATATAGCCTATACATGCCATAGTCTCAAAAGTTCAACTGAAAAAGAAATATACCAAAGTTAGTTGATAATGTGATAGACTTTGACGATGATCCCCGAGCTCGTAGCAAAACTTCAAAATCTATAAAACCATATAAATAAACACACACAGTAAGCTATCATAGCTTAGTAAGTTATAAGCAATTACATAATAAGTCAAAATGTATTGCAATAGAAATTTACACATTTATTAATCCTTAAATCAAATATCCAAACATTTAAAAAAGTTAGACTTCTCCTAAGTCTTAAATCTATTCATCACTCAAGTCCGAAAGCATACTATTCTATCACCTTTCATAGTTCCAAAATCCGAACATACATACATTTAACAATCGGTTTCCATACATATTCTACTTATGAGATTTATACTTACCATTCAAATAATAACCTCTCATAGTATCGAAAACTTACCGAATTCAACCATTAAAATGGTATTTACATTCACACCTTCCATATTCATCAATCGAAATTCCTTTGTACCAAATGTTTTTTGAAGTTCAAATCATGCAATTAAGATTCTTTGTCCGATTTCGTACACTTAGTACTCGAAAATTAAATTCGCACACTTAGTGCTTATTATCCGATTTCGTACACATAGTACTCGGATGTTAAATTCGTACACTTAGTGCATAACAACCGATGTCGCACACTTAGTGCTCGGTATTTTAAAATTTATTCACTTAGTACCAAATGACCAATATCGCACACTTAGTGCTCGATTTTAAAATTTCTCATTTATACATGTATATACAACTTACCTTATTTCCTCACCAAATCAACATCACATTCGGCTATATATTGACATAAAATATATCTCACAATCGGCTATATTCATATTTCAAATTCATATCACTCATGGCTATTTTATTAACATGTCTATGTATTACATTCGGCTACCTTTATCTTTAATTGAAATAGCACACATTCGGGATTACACCATAGCACATATTTAACTATATTAAAATTTATAAACAACCCTTTCAAATAAAATTTATTCAACTTAATTGCTTAAAAACTTATCTCGAGTATCGACGGACTACGTTTTCCGACCATTCGATTAACTTCTCCTTTCCTTGATCCAATCCCAATCCTTTTTGTTCTTGATCTAAATAATTTCAAATTAAGCTCATGCAAATATATTTTAATTCAATTTAATCCAAAAACGCATAAATGGGCAAATTACTATTTTACCCCTGACATTTGCAATTTTTACAATTTAGTCCCTATTGCACAAAACACAAAATACTCAAAATTTGCACACACTTCTTTAGGGCCAAATATTTATTTACTCATTACCAGCTCATACATTCCATTTATTTCACAAGTTTACAAAATAACACAATCATATATACATTCAAATTCACTATTTATTCAAGTTCAAAGCAAGCTGTCTATTCGAGTCACGGTCACTAAATTATTTTTATCTAGAGCTATGAAACTCCAAATTAAGATCTGTAAATTTTTCCTGAAACTAGATTCACATATCTTGTTACCATAAAATTTTCAGAATTTTTGGTTTATCCAATTAGTACATTTTATTCTTCAAATTCTCCCCTGTTCTACTGTCCGACAGCTCCAACCGTTCTTCGGTAAAATTTAATTATCTGTTTGTAAAGAATTCAAATGATGTTCTAGTTTGTGTCTTCTAAAACCAGACTCATTAATAAATCTAACCATCTAAATTATATCTCAAAATTATTGTTTTACAATTTATAATGATTTTTCCAAGTCAGAATAGGGGATCTCGAAATCACTCTGAACCAATCTCACAAAAATCTAAATATCTCAAAATACAGAATTTTTTTGCTTTCTCCGTTTCTTTCATATAAATATAGACTCAATAAGATTTAATTTAATATCTCACTCAACTACTAATTCCATTTATACCATATTTGGTAATTTTTCAAAGTTACTCTACTGTTGTTGTCCAAAACTGTTTTATTTCTAAATTTACTCTTTCATAATTTCACGTACTCTATTTCATCTTACCGAAAATTCGCTCAAATATCAAGCAGTTGTTCATAAATTCTCACACTTATACCTGCACTTATCCATCACTTATTCATATTCAATTACACTTAGTCGTTACATAATCACATGTATTTTCGCTTAGTCAATTTCCCATTGAACTCATCGAAATAATAACAAATACATGGTGGCCTATACATACTACTACCCTCCAGTCGAAGCTATATGGTACACATAGTAGCCTGCACTTAGTACTACACATGTGACCAAAACCATCACTTACACATAGTGGCTGCACTTAGTACCACACATGGGATCAAAACTATCGGGTACGCATAGTAGCCTGCACTTAGTACTACACATGCGACCTATTCGTCTGGTACACGTAGTAGCCTGCACTTAGTACTACACACGTGACCTAAAACCATCTCGTATCTCTCTTGTACACATAGTGGTCTGCACTTAGTACCACACATGTGACCTAGCTCTCTCATTCGTATCTTTTCTATTCCGAAGGTTCAACCGGGAATCCTCACTTTTCCTCATTTTATCAATTCATCCATAATCAATCACAATTCATAATTTACATCAAATGATTACTCCATATTGAACCATATCTCATATAATATAACAAAATATTAAAACATAAATAAAAATGATTTATTATTTACATACAAACTTACCTCGAAAGTAAAATCGATAAAAATGACTTATTCGTCAATTTCTCGTTCTAGTTCCAAGCCTCGTTTTCCTTGATCTATAACAACATATTTCACTTATTTAATTAATATACTATTCAAAACAGTCTTTAACTCAACTTTTGCAAAATTACAATTTTGACCCTAAACTTTTACATATTTACACTTTTGTCCCAATACTCGAAAACTAAACTTCAGCCATTATTCTTATGTTTTATAACATGCTGATCATTTGTCCCTTCTATGGAAACATCAAATTCTTACTCTAACATACACTTTTGAACATTAGGTATTTTTACCGATTATGTCGTTTTACTCGTTTTCACTTAAAATCGCTTAGTAAAAGTTGTTTAACATAATTTCAAGCTTTATATTCTACCAGAAAACATCAAAATAAAAAATTTTCACCTATGGCTAATTTTCCAAAGATGAACCCTAGCATGAATTATTGGTAGCATAAGCTAAATCGAGCTGCAGGGACTCAAAAACCGTAAATAACTTGAAAAACGGGGCTAGAACGGACTTACCATGAGCTTGGAAAGTTAAGACAACCCTAGCCATGTCTTCTCATGGTAAATTTCGTCCATATGAAGAAGATGGACAAATTTGGCATTTTTAATTTTGTTTTTAATTCATTTAATTTACAAAAGGACCAAAATGCCCTACAAAAAAAATTCTTATCTAACATATACCATATCCATTTTTGTCCAAAACTTTAAACAATGGGATAATTATCATTTAAGAACCTCTACTTTAAATTTTCATAGCAATTTGACACCTCTAACTTCTAGAACTCAAGTTTTGCACTTTTTACAATTTAGTCCTTTTGACTAAATTGAGTGGCCAAACGCCAAAATTTTCGAATGATATTTTCACAAAATCGTTCCGTGAAATTGTAGACCATAAAAATATAATAAAAATAAATTTTCTTACGTCGGATTTGTGGTCCCGAAACCACTGTTCCAACTAGGCCCTAATATGGGATGTTACATAACTTCATCATCGGTCAAACACAATTTCCTTACCAATTTCAAAAATTAAAACATGGGCAAGATAAACAACTCAACAACCATCTTAAATATGTAAAATTTATTCAAAAATAAACTCAAACATACCTTTAATTGAGCTTCAACTATGCCGAAATGCTCAACTCTTTTTCTTTTATTTTGCTATTTTCATTCGGCCAAGAACATGCACTCCTTGCATGTTTTATTTTCTTATTAGTTTATTACCCAAATAACATTATTATAATATTAACATATATTAAATAATGCACCATTTTCACATAAAGAAATAATAAACAATTATAGTCATTATTTCATGCATACCAACCGGCCACTAACTCCCTTTTATGGCCAATTTGTTACTTTCAGCCTCACATTTATTAAGAGAACCACAATTAAGCATTATCTTATTAAACCATCAAATTTTCATTTTAAGCGATTAAGCCCCTTTTTCAAAATTAAGCACTAAAACGATCAAATTTTAATACGAAAATTTCATACACATCAATTTACACATAATGAACATGGAGAATAATATTAAAATATTTTTCCAACTTGGATTCGTGGTCCCGAAACCACCGTTCTGATTAGGGTCAAAATTGGGCTATTACAACTCTCCCCCCTTAAGGATTTTCGTCCTCGAAAATCTTACCGGTGGATAGGTTAGGATAACATTCTTTCATTGAATCCTCAAGCTCCCAAGTTGCTTCCTCGACCCCGTGCTTATGCCACAGTACTTTCACCAACGAGATTTTCTTATTACACAACTCTTTCACTTCGCGAGCCAAAATACGAATCAGTTCTTCCTCATAAGTCAAATCAGACTGAATCTCAATCTCTGATGGACTAATCACATGAGTAGGATCGGATCTATATCGTCGAAGCATCGAAACATGGAAAACATTGTGGACCTTTTCTAACTCAGGTGGCAACATCAACCTATATGCAACCAGCCCGATACGCTCAATAATCTCATACGGCCCAATAAATCTCGGACTCAGCTTGCCCTTGCGACCAAATCTAAGTATTTTATTCCACAGCAAGACTTTCAAAAATACTCGATCACCAATCTGAAACTCTATATCTTTACCTTTCAAATCCGCATATGATTTCTGCCGATCTGACGCTGCTTTCAATCTTTCGTGGATCACTTTTACTTTCTGTTTAGTCTCTTTGATTAGATCAACCCCGTGTATCTTGCTTTCACCTAGTTCATTCCAATACAAAGGTGTACGACATTTACGACCATACAAAGCTTCATAAGGTGCCATTTTGATACTCGATTGAAAGCTATTATTGTATGCAAATTCAATCAAAGGCAAGTATCGTTCCCACGTACCCTCGAACTCAAGAATACAACATCTCAACATATCCTCGAGTATTTGAATAATACGTTCAGATTGACCATCCGTTTGAGGGTGAAAAGCTGTGCTGAAATGCAATTTCGTATCTAGTGCTTCTTCTAATTTCTTCCAAAACCGCTGATGTAAACCTCGGATCTCTATCTGAAACAATAGAAATAGGTACCCCGTGTAATTGTACAATTTGAGAAATGTACAATTCAGCTAGCTTATCAAGCGAGAAGTCTTTACGGATCGGGATAAAGTAAGCCAATTTTGTCAATCTATCAACAACAACCCAGATTGTATCTTTCTTCCTTGGTGTTGATGGTAACCCAGATATGAAATCCATCGTAACTCGATCCTATTTCCATTCGGGTATCATAATCAGCTGAAGTAATCCCGATGGCACTTGATGTTCAGCTTTTACTTGTTGACAAATCAAGCATTTCAATACAAAATCTGCAATATCTCGTTTCATATCATGTCACCAATAATGCTGTTTCATATCATTATACATTTAAGTGCTACACGGGTGAATAGAAAATCTACTATTATGGGCTTCGTTACAAATCATCCGAATCAACTCAGGATCCTTTGGTACACATATTCGGTTTCTAAACCGCAAACATCCCTTAGCATCAACTTGAAATTCTGAATCAGTATTAGAACCGCCATGATCCCTTTTTTGCTATTAAATTATCATCACTCTTTTGAGCTTCACAAATTTGTTGAACAAATAATGGTCTCGCTTTCAATTCTGCTATAATCATGCCATCGTCAGTCATAGCCATATCTATGTTCATTGCACGTAAAGCAAATAGTGATTTTTGGCTTAAAGCATCGGCAACAACATTAGCCTTTACTGTGTGATAATCAATTACAAGCTCGTAATTTTTTAATAATTCCAATCACCGTCGTTGTCTCAAATTCAGATCCTTCTGAGTCATTATGTACTTTAGGCTTTTATGATCGGAAAAGACATGGCATTTTTCACCAAATAGATAGTGGCGCCATATCTTAAGGGCAAAAACTATAATAGCCAATTCAAGATCGTGTGTTAGATAGTTCTTTTCGTGTGACTTTAGCTGTCTCGAGGCGTAGGCTGCAACCTTACCCTCCTGCATCAAAACACAACCCAAACCATTCAAGGATGCATCACTGAAAGTAACAAACTCTTTACCCGACTTTGGCTGGACAAGCACTGGGGCTTCAGTCAACAAAGTTTTCAATTGATCGAAACTCTTCTGGCACCTCTCCGTCCACTCAAATCTAACATCTTTTGAAGTAGCTTTGTCATCGGAGTTGCAATCATTGAGAAACCTTTCACAAAGCTCTATAGTAACCGGCTAGTCCTAGAAAACTCCAAACTTTAGAAACATTACGTGGGGGTTTCCAATCAAGCATAGTCGAAATCTTACTCGGATCAACCCGAATACCTGATGCTGAAACAACATGTCCCAAAAAACTAACTTCGCGTAACCAGAACTCACATTTACTAAATATTGCATAAAATTGTTTATCACACAAAATCTGTAGCACAAGTCTCAAATGTTCGGCATGCTCGGTCTCATCGCGCGAATAGATCAGAATGTCATCAATAAACACAACCACGAACCGATCCAAATACTATCTGAATACCCGATTCATCAAATCCATGAAAACGGTAGGGTCATTAGTGAGTCCAAACGGCATCACCGAAAATTCGTAATGGTCGTATCTCGTTCGGAAAGTAGTTTTAGGCACATCAGAATCTTTAACTCACAACTAATAATAACCCGATCTTAAATCGATCTTCAAAAATACTGAGGCTCTTTTTAACTGATCAAATAGATCATCAATGGGTGGCAACGAGTATTTATTCTTTATGGACACTTTATTAAGCTATCGATAATCGATGCACATTCTCAGAATCCCGTCTTTCTTCTTCACAAATAACACTGGCGCACCATAGGGAGAAAAACTCGGTCGAGCGAAACCTCTTTCTGTCAATTCTTGCAAATGAGCTTTCAACTCTTTCAATCCAGTTGATGCCATTCTATATGGAGCTATCGAGATCGGGGTCTTCCCTAGTACTAATTCAATACCAAACACTACTTCCCGAACAGGTGGCAATCCCGGTAATTCCTCTGGGAACACATCCGGATACTCACATACAACTGGTACATATTCTATCTTCTTTTCGGTTACTTTACTATCGATCACATAAGCAAAGTAAGCTTCACAACCCTTTCTTAAACACTGCCAAGCCATCATCGAAGATATCACTGCTGGTAGCCCATTCAAATCCGCAGATTCAATTCGAATTATCTCATTATTCTAAAACTGCAGATCAATAATCTTTCCTCTGCAATTCATTACTGCATCATGCAAAGTTAACCAATCCATAGCAAGGAAAATATCAAACTCATCAAATGGTAGTAACATCAAATCAGCCAGAAAACATGAATTTCAAATCATCAAAGGGCAACTCTTGCACACTCCATCAACTAACACACACCGGCCCAGGGGTTCGAAACCCGAATCACAAACTCAGTAGACTCAACAGGTAGAGTCTTCCTGGATACTAATGTTTCACACACATAGGAATGGGTTGAACCATGATCAATCAGAGCAATTACACTAGTATTAAAGAGAGTAAATATACAAGGGATGACATCTGGAGATAAAGCCTCCTCTCGGGCACGAATGGCATAGGCTCTAGCTGGCACACGAGCCTCTGATCGAATAGTTGTATCCGAAGACCCTCTCTAAGTGCAGCTCCTACCTCCTATATTTCGAGGTGGTCTACCTCTAGCTGCAGTATCGCTCGGTCTTGCACTCTGAGCATTATCCTTTTCAGCTAACTTCGGGCAATCCCGAATGAAGTGATCCTGCGAACCACACTTGTATCAAGCTTGGTTGTTTGGACTTGCTCCAACATTCACCAAAATGTCACCTACCACACTGCTGACACTCGGGTTTATTCAGCCGAGTATTGGCGACACTAGCAATCAAGGTAACTCGTGAATTCACTGGTGGTCGTTCTCGTATAGAGATCCCTGTATTAGCTTTGGATCGGCTATTGTCATTTTTGAACTTATTTGATGACGATTGAGAAAATTTACCCGCTGATCTCTTACGAAAATCTCTAGCTTCACTCTCAGGTTTTTGTTTTTATTTCCCAAGCTCTTCGGCTTTACAAGCTCGCTCAACAAGTACCATGAACTCGTTTATTTCAAGTATACCAACCAATAGTTTTATATATTCGTTTAACCCTTCTTCAAATCTTCTGCACATAGCAGCCTTAGATAAAAAACACTTACGAGCGTATCAGCTAAGTCTCATGAACTTGCGCTCATACTCAGATACGGTCATATGACCCTGTTTAAGCTCGAGAAATTCTTTGCGTTTCAAATCTATGAATCGCTGGCTGATGTATTTCTTGCGAAACTCTGTCTGAAAGAAATCCCAAGTAACTCGTTCGATTGGAACAACCGATAGGAGAGTGTTCCACCAATAGTAGGCAGAATCCCGTAATAAAGATATAGTACATTTCAGGCACTCATCAGGTGTACAAGATAGTTCATCGAAAACATGAATTGTATTATCGAGCAAAAATTCAGCTCGTTCAGTATCATCATCATCTTCAGCTATAAACTCTTGAGCCCCGTGTTTTCTAATTCTGTCAACTGGAGGTTTACTTATTCTCTCAGGATTAATGATCGAGGGTACCACCGGTACTACAGGTGGAGTATTCAGACTCGGGGGTTCTTGAACAGCTGGATTGGTCCGGATATATTGATTGAACCAATCGTTCATTATACTAAAGAAGGCTTGCTTAGCCCCCTCATCTTGGTTACTCATAGCTGGTTAAGATTCAACCGGCACAGTCCCTTTTGTGGGAACAGGCGCCACACTCTCAACATCATCGGCCACGACTCGCTCAAGATCAGGATCTATTACTATATGAAAGAAGAAGTCATCACACTATCACAGTAAAAATTATGGCATGTATAGCTAGACTCACACGTGCTACGTTAGTCCGAGAACCGACTAAACCGTATCTCTGATACCAATCAAATGTAACACCCTTTATCCCGAGTCCATCACCAGAATGGGTTACGAGGCATTACCGATCTAGACCCAACCATGAACAGGCATACATGTTTATAAATCATACTTCTTTATTTAAAAATTTGAAGTCAAATGAACTACGCTCGCATGGCTATCAAATTCCGACTTCATTATCGAACATACTTCAATTATAACATTACATCATAGCTAGTCAAACATGCACACTTTTGCATAGAAATAGTCAACATATACCATTTCATTCATAGTACCATTTAAAATCATTAACATAGCAAATATTGCATATACACGTAATTAACCAAACCATATAACTAACTATTTTAATAGGTCTTCTAACCAACTATACAAGTATATTATAATCAATTTATTAAAAATAGCTCATAAGGCTGAATATCCCAAGTATTTCATATTCAATAGTCTAAATCTAATGAACATTTCATCAATAATATACTTAGCATCTCATGGCATTAATACATATATCCATATCCCATTATATCTACTAAGACACAAAACTTGCTTATCAATACAATACATATACTAAAACCGAATCTTATAGTCACTTACATCTTCACATTAAACATGTTTTAAGTTCATTAAAAGAGCTATTTACAAGTCATGCATATCATTATATAAATAAGATATATATATACACATATATATAACCCTAAAACATCATTCATACATATCACGAAACTTACTTACCCTATTATAAAAAAATATCATGGTCGAAATTACTTAATTAATGACTAACTCAATATTTAATCATACCATATAACCAAACACCAAGCATAACACATCATGAAATATATTCCATAGTAAACTAATACCATTACCGAATTCACATAAACCCTAATTATCAAGATTTAGCCATTTTCACATGGCATTTATATACATCCCAATCCAAAATGTAACACCCCAAACCCGGCCCATGCATTACGAGCGGAATTGGCATGTCACACAAGCAAAACATGTTAATCACTTTTTATTCGTACTAAAATGTTGCTTTGTTAAAATCAAGAAAACGAGTTTGATTTATTAAAACATTACTAACCTCGAAGATTTGATTGATAAATCGATAAATTTGAAATAATGTTCTTACAAAACCGTGACTTTTGTAAATAGTGTTAATAGTTCAAGAGAAAATACCCATGTAAAAATATTTGTACAAGTTTATTTTGAAAATCCATTTGTTAAATGATTTTGGAAACATTATTTAAGTTTTCAGAAAATTCCTTTTTTAAAATATTTAGGAAAAATAATAAAAACATCCCAACCATAAAGCAAAATAAAAATAGTCCAGAACCCTTATTACAACATTTAACCCAAATAGTAAAGTAATTGAAAGTACTAAGAGAAATCCAAATTTTAAATTAACCATTTTATGAAGTATGGCCTCCACCGAGTAGTCCACAACACAAGTCTCCATCACTGATCATTACCTGAAAGGAGTAGGGAAAATGAGGGTGAGTTACTAGAACTCAGTGTGTAACCCACTTACCATTGTCCACTGGGCCAAAATCCCATTAAGCAATTATTTGGGCCAAAGCCCATTACAATAATATAAATGTATCATATTTATAATATGCAAATGATATGCAATTCCCAAACTAAACCTAGTTTTCCATCCGCTATACACCACCTGTACCAACCAGCACACCTGTGGGGAGCTTTAGTCACCCACCCCGCCAACACACCAAAAATAGGCATTTAGCCATTTACATCAAATTTGTGGACAAGCCACCATATTCACAGAACTTACATGGCATTGCCATTTTTCAAATTTGTGGCAGTGCCACCAGAATTATGTAGTAGAGCTACCAGGACTTCACTTCATCAATATCCCATCCCATGCAAATCATGTAAATAATGCATATTCATTTACAACAATTCATTCAAATATTTATTACGAACAATAAGGCACATTATGACAATTGTCACAATCTGGCTCATAACACAGTCAGGCCCATATCAAAATCTGACCCATATATCAAATATCACATTTGGCCCATAAATCAAATATCACATTTGGCCCATATATCAAGTATCACATTTGGCCCATATAACAAATATTCCATTTGGCCCATATATCAAAGATCACATTTGGCCCATATATCAAATATCACATTTGGCCCATATATTAAGTATCACATTTGGCCCATATATCAAATATCACATTTGGCCCATATATCAAATATCACATTTGGCCCATCGAGGGTAATTTCAAAATTTTCACAGTCTTAATACTGTTTTCATAGTCTTTACCAATATAATGATAATTATGTCATTTTACCCAATTTCACTAACATGTGATTTAATCAAACGATTAACACGATATAATTATCTAACCCATGAAATGCGGTGTGAGATTACACACCTGATTACGGTAAGCATTACACTTTCCTGATCGTCGACACCTAAAAATATTTTTAACACTCAATTAGATCATGTACACATATAGCAAATCTACACTAAGATAAAGTTTTTACCTAGTAATCGCGAACAACTACTATTTACCGATTATCCCCGGTTGACAGTCTACAACCTGGTGGAAAATCCCGAATCGCTGATGCCTCACAATTGCGAACAACTTCAAATAGTTGATTCTCACCAGATGAGGGTCCACAACTCGGCGGAAAGTCTCGAATCGCCGAAACAACCCTTCGTTTGAATCTAGTAGTGATCGTAAATCCGCTCCTTTTTCGATCACCAATTACTACCCCTTTTGATTCAATCTTGTTTGCCTCCATTAAGAAAAAATAAATATTAACCCAAACTAATATTTTATTGTTTCAAACGATTGATCTTAAGAGTGCAGTCGGCTTACCACAAGAATCCGTATGATCTCAAGATGAAAGATCGAGCGATAGAGTCCCTATAAATATTGATAAATCAACAGTATCTTAATGAATAAAAAGTGATTATAGAATCCTATAAGAATTCTTACCTTAAGGATTTTGGATCGAATCCTAGTGATTAAACGATAACTTCAGAAACTCCAAGTTTCGGCCCTCCACTATATCTCTATGGCAAAGAACAGAGATTTCAAATGAGGGAAAGAATGGTGATGGTCTCGATCAATATGGCCATCCCATACCAAGGTATAGATTCGGCACTAAGAGAAAGGGTAAAATAAAAAATACAAAGATGTAGTAAAGGATCACTTACTGATTGATCGAAGTGTGAGTAGAAATATGGTTGAGAAGAAAATATGTATGAAGTGGAAGATTCGGCTATAGGGAGATGATCAATGACATTCGGCCATGGTGAAAATATTAAAGATGAAGTGATGTTTGAAAGTTCTTTGCAGTAAGAAAAGAAGAAGAAAAAGAAGTAGAAGGTATGGTGTTTAAGTTTCGATTTTCAAGGATAGAAAATGAACAAAGGAAAAGGTCTTGAAGTTGGCATGCATTCGGCAAAGAGAAGAAAAAAAATGCCTTTTCAAGGTGGTATGGTTTCGGCATAAGGAAGAAAAGAGTTTGGGGAGTATGAAAGATGATACCAAATTGGTCAAAAAGAAATGGCCAAAACAAACAAAAATTTACCTATTGCTCATGAAACATTTGGCTAGGGAAAAGAGTTTTGGAGAGAAAATTTGATACACTATTTGCTAATGAAAAATGGCCAAGACTAGCACCTAAACGTTACCAAAGTGCTAATAACATTCGGCCATTCCCCCTAACCACAAAAATCGTCCAAGTGCATGGCCAATTGGTCAAAGTTTGGCCACCCAAAATTTCCAAAACATCACCCTTGGAATAAGCCTTATGCTCCCCTTACATGCCATTACCTTTTGATTCCTTTCCCTAAGTTCAATCTTGCCTTTTTCTATTAGCCATCCTGCCATAAAAAAATAAAAGTCCAACTTACCATAAGATCATGCTTGACCGACACTATAAGGAAGGAAAGCAAAAATAAAATGCACACATGTACATAAAGGGATTCGAACTCCTTCCCTCAAGGTAACACATATGGCGCCATATCCCCTTTACTATTTGTTCACTTATGCTTGCTACTTACTCAATTATTTCCATATGCTTCAGGGTCACTTACTCCATTTCCTTAAAGAGCTAAATAACAAAAATTTTTACCAGGTCCAAATAAACCCCGAGCCTTCTCAGGGCCTCCTAAACATACAAAATTAATAATTTAACAAGCTTAACACCAAAAAAAATGTAACACATCAAATTTCAAATTTTAGGATGTTACAATTCTATTCCCCTTACAGAAAATTTCATCCTCGAAATTTACCTGGTTATAAGAGGTGAGGATATTGCTGCCGAATCACGTCCTTAGGGTCCTATGTAGCTCCCTCCATTCAGTGATTACGCCATAGAACTTTGACTAACGGTACTGACTTTCTTCTCAGCACCCTAACATCTCGATCTAAAATTTGCACTGGCTCTTCTTCGAACGACAAGTCAGGCCTTATCTCAATCTCCTCTACTGGTACTATATGAGACGGATCCGATCGGTAACACCTTAACATTGAGACGTGAAATACATTATGTACCTGACTCAACTCCGGAGGTAACTCAAGTTGATAAGCCACTGGCCTAATGCACTTCATTACACAGTACGGTCTGATGAACCTAGGGCTCAATTTGCCCTTCCTTCCAAATCTGAAGATCTTCTTCCAAGGTGAGACAATTAGAAAGACTTGATCTCCCACCGCAAACTCAATATCCTTACGCTTCAGATCCGCATACGATTTTTGTCTATCCGAAGCTTCCTTTAACCGTGCCCGAATTACCTTTACCTTTTCCTTCGTTTCTGATATCAGCTTAGGACCCAATAACTGTCGCTCTCCCAATTTAGTCCAACAAGTAGGAGTACGACACCTACGACCATACAATGCCTCGTAGGGTGGCATCTGGATGCTGGATTGATAGCTATTGTTATAAGCAAACTCTGCCAACAATAGGAAATCCTCCCAACTACCCCTGAAGTCAATCACGTAGCCTCTTAACATGTCTTCCAGAATCTGGATTACTCTTTTCGACTGACCATCTGACTGAGGATGAAATGCTGTGCTGAATTTTAACCTTGTTCCGAAAGCTTCATGTAAGGCTTTCCAAAATCGTGATGTAAACCTAGGGTCCCTGTCCAATATAATAGACACTGGTACCCCGTGTAACCTCACGATCTCTACTACGTACAACTTGGCCAACTTCTGCAATGAGTAATCAGTACGAACAGGTAGAAAATGGGCAGTCTTCGTCAACCGATCCACTATTACCTAGACGAAGTCTTTCTTAGTAGGCTATAAGGGTAACCCACTAACAAATTTCATCGTTATCCGTTCCTATTTCCATAATGGAATCTTCACCGGTTGCAGCAATCCCATTGACAAATGATGTTTTGCCTTCACTTGCTGACATGTCAAACACCTACTCACAAAATTCGTAACCTCCCGCTCAAACCCTGGCCATCAATACTGCTCACGGAGATCTCGATACATTTTATTTCCCCTGGGGTGCATAGCATAAGGGCTACTACGCGCCTCACGTAGAATCATTTGTCTCAATTCTGAATCTTTAGGCATACAGATTCTTCCGTGAAAACACAATACTCCATCATTATTCATTCCGAAATCCCCTTTCACACCACTTTCCACTTGCTGAAGTAAGGAACCCAACTTTTCATCTGATAACTGCTTTTCCTTAATCTGACCTAACCACACAGGCTTCACCTGAGGTTCGGCTAGCAGACTACCATCTTCATACAGACTGAGATGAGCGAACATCGCTCTCAAATTCGATATCACCTTACGACTCAACGCGTCTGCCACCACGTTTGCCTTTCCGGGATGATAGTCGATGGAGAAGTCATAATCCTTCAACAGTTCTATCCACATCCGCTGTCTTAAGTTCAACTCCTTTTGGGTAAGGAGATACTTTAGACTCTTATGATCCGTATAGATGATCGACTTCTCATCGTATAGGTAATGTCTCCAAATCTTCAAAGCAAACACCACTGCAGCCAACTCCAAATCATGAGTAGGATAATTCACTTCATGTGGCCTTAACTGACGAGATGCATAAGCCACCACTTTCCCACTTTGCATCCACACACATCCTAAGCCCGTGTGCGATGCATCCCAATAAACAATAAACTCTTTTCCTGACTCAGGTTGAATCAGTACTGGTGCCTCCGTCAGAATCTTTTTCAATTTCTCAAAGCTTTCTTGCTGCTGATCTGACCATATAAATGGTACTCCCTTATGCAACAGTTTGGTTAGAGGTGCAGCAATCAACGAAAACCCTTCAACAAAACGCCTGTAATAACCAGCTAATCCTAGGAAACTCCGAATTTTGGCGACTGACTTCAGTGGTTTCCAATCCAATACAACCTCTACTTTCCAGGGATCAACTCTAATTCCTTCAGCCGACACAACATACCCCAAGAAGGTCACTTCTTTCAGCCAAAATTCATACTTACTGAATTTGACATAAAGTTGCTTTTCCCGTAATATTTGCAATATTATCTACAGATGTGCATCATGCTCTTCTTCATTCTTCGAATATACCAAGATGTCATCTATGAACACCACCACAAACCGGTCTAAATAGGGTTGGAAGACCCAGTTCATCATGCCATAAATGCAGCTGGTGCATTGGTCAACCCAAACGGCATCACCAAGAACTTAGAGTGTCCATAACGAGTTCGAAATGCCGTTTTATGAATATCTGTCTCCTTGACCTTCAGTTGGTGATAACCCGATCTCAAATCTATTTTGGAGAAAACTAAAGCTCCTCGCAATTCATCAAACAGATCATCGATTCTCGGCAACGGATACCTATTCTTGATCGTCAACTTATTCAACTGCCTATAATCGATGCACATACGCATCGACCCATCCTTCTTCTTGACGAACAAGACCGGTGCTCCCCACGGTGACACACTCGGTTGAATGAATCCCCCATCCAACAACTCCTGAATTTTAGCTTTAACTCTGCCAACTCCTTCAGTGCCATTCTATAAGGAGCAATGGACACCGGAGCCGTTCTTGGCAATAATTCAATGCCAAACTCTACTTCCCGATCCGAAGGCAATCCAGGAAGTTCTTCGGGAAAGACGTCCGAAAACTCTTTCACTATTCTAACACCTTCCACTGACAATTCCTTGGCATCTAATGCACTAATGAAGGCTAGGAATGCTCCACACCCTTTTCGCACCAACTTTTCTGCCTTTAAAGCAGATACCACATTTGCTAGATAGTTTCTCCTTTCACCTATCATTATCACTTCCTTATCTTCCAAAGTCCTTATCGTCATCCACTTTGCAGCACAATCCAAGTTCGCACGGTGGTTCACCAACCAATCCATGCCCAAAATAAGGTCGAACTCGCCGAATGGCAATTCCATCAAATTCGCCAAAAATATTTCTCTTTAAATTTCTAAGCGCACGTCTCTAAATAATTTATTCACTATCACAGATTGTCCTAAAAGACTAATTAGTGTCATCTCTTTATTAGTAATCTCAGATCTAATGTTCAGATTTCCAGATATAGCACTAGCAACATATGAATGGGTTGATCGGATATCTATCAAAGCAGTAATTGGTACATCAAAGATGAAGAACGTACCAGTTATCACATCAGGCGTATCGCCATCCTTTCGGTGTCTGATCGCAAAAACTAACCCTGGCTGTCTCGCCTCCGCGTTACCCCTGAAGCCATTACCTTTACCCGGTGCACCTTAACCTCGACCTACGCCATTACCACCTCTACCTGAGCCACGGCCCATCGGTGACTGCTGAGCACCTCTAGCTGGTTGTGCATCATAGTTAGAGCTTCCTGAATTAGAGCAGTCCGACGAGGACAATTCTTAAGCTGATGGTCCTTAAAACCACACTTGAAACAACCACCAGTTCTATTCCAGCATTCACCCGGGTGTCATCTTCCACAGTCAACACATGGTTGTATCTGATGGTAGCAATAGGTGCTCTAGCTTGAGCTGGCTTTTCATTCCTGGGCCTCTTCTGAAAGCTTCTAGCAGGACCCGAGTACTTAAAGTCCCTCTTGCTCTTGCCTCTATCTCTTTCTTGGTTTTACCACTCCACGTTCTTAGCCTCTTCAGCTATCTTGGCTTTCTCCACAAGCGTGGCAAAATTCCTTTCTTGTTGCGGGGCTATCAGTACCCGCAACTCATCACTCAACCCGTCCTCAAAACGTACGCAGCGTTCGTAGTCAGTTGGTACAATACCTCGGGTATAACGACTCAGACGCAGAAATTTCTCTTCGTATGCTGCCACAGTCTTACTTCCTTGAACCAAATTAAGGAATTCCTTTCTTCGGGCATCCACAAAGGTAGCCCCGACATACTTTCCTTGGAATGCAGTTTTGAAGAAATCCCAAGTAACACGATCGGCCTGAGTACCTTCCCGAACAGTGAGCCACCATTGATATGCCTCGTCTCTCAACAAAGACACAGCTCCTCGTAGCTTCTGCTCGGCTGTGCACTCCAGATCATCCATGATCCGCTCCACAGCTTTGAGCCAATACTCCACAACATTTGGGGCTACACCTGAGATACCCCTAAAAACCTCAGTACTGTTTGATCTGAGTCACCCCGATATTGAACCACGAGCTGCTGGTCCCAATCTAGCCCGCGCAACCCTTTCCAAGACTCATAACATTGCTTGGGACAAAGCAATGTCTTCTCTCATACGGTCGTGTGATCCCATTTCCGTCACAGGTGACGCCGGTGCATCCATTTTCGGCATATGTCCCGATGCCTCAAACATAACTCTATCACCTCGGCCTCTACCACGGCCACGTCTACCACGTCTACGTCCTCTAGCGCTCATATTGGCTAATTCGATTTAATCTGATTAGAAGTTTTATGAATCAGTATACTATTTCAGTGTTTATTAATGATATTTTATAAAATATAAGAACTAGAGTCGTTTTCGTAACGCATCCTATAGTCTCATTCTCTATAGTTTCAACATCTAAAATTAAAAGTTCTAGATCGTTCCTATAGTCATATCACAATAATCATAATCATACAATAACATACATTTACTTGACTTGGTGTCGGATACCCGTGGTGCCATACAAACTTTAAAAATATACGTTCTATATTTCAAAATAGTTTTCAATGGAAATATTTTTGAACCCCAAACCACAACCGAGTTTTGAACCAGGCTTTGATACCATAAAATGTAACACCCCAAACCCGGCCCATATGTTACGAACGGATTTGGCATGTCACACAAGCAAAACATGTTAATCCCTTTTTATTCGTACTAAAATGTTGCTTTGTTAAAATCAAGACAACGACTTTGATTTATTAAAATATTACTAACCTGGAAAATTTGATTGATAAATCGATAAATTTGAAATAATGTTCTTACAAAACCTGACTTTTGTAAATAGCGTTAATAGTTCAAGAGAAAATATCCGTGTAAAAATATTTGTACAAGAATATTTGTACAAGTTTATTTTGAAAATCCATTAGTTAACCGATTTCGGAAACATTATTTAAGTTTTCAGAAAATTCCCTTTTTAAACAATTTAGGAAAAATAATGAAAACATCCCAACCATAAAGCAAAATAAAAATAGTCCATAGGCCTTATTACAACATTTAACCCAAATAGTAAAGTAATTGAAAGTACTAAGAGATCCAAATTTTAAATTAACCATTTTACGAAGTATGGCCTCCACCGAGTAGTCCATAACCCAAGTCTCCATCATTGATCATTACCTAAAAAGAGTAGGGAAAACGTGGGTGAGTTACTAGAACTCAGTGTGTAACCCACTTACCATTGTCCACTAGGCCAAAATCCCATTAAGCAATTATTTGGGCCAAAGCCCATTACAATAATATAAATGTATCATATATATATTATGCAAATGATATGCAATTCCCAAACCAAACCTAGTTTTCCATCCGCTACACACCACCCGTACCAACCAGCACACCTGTGGGGAGCTTTAGTCACCCACCCCTCCAACACACCAAAAATAGGCATTTAGCCGTTTATATCAAATTTGTGGACAAGCCACCATATTCACAGAATTTACATGGCATTACCATTTTTTAGATTTGTGGTAGTGCCACCAGAATTAAGTAGCAGAGCTACCAGAACTTCTCTTCATTAATATCCCATCCCATGCAAATCATGTAAATAATGCATATTCATTTACAACAATTCATTCAAATATTTATTACGAACAATAAGGCACATTATAACAATTGTCACAATCTGGCCCATCTAACAATCAGGCCCATATCACACTCCGACCCATATATCAAATATCACATTTGGCCCATAAATCAAATATCGCATTTGGCCCATATATCAAGCATCACGTTTGGCCCATATATCAAAGATCACATTTGGCCCATATATCGAATATCACATTTGGCCCATATATTAAGTATCACATTTGGCCCATATATCAAATATCACATTTGGCCCATATATCAAATATCACATTTGGCCCATCGAGGGTAATTTTGAAATTTTCATAGTCTTAATACCGTTTTCATAGTCTTTACCAATATAACGATAATTATATCATTTTACCCAATTTCACTAACATGTGATTTAATCAAACGATTAACACGATATAATTATCTAACCCATGAAATGCGGTGTGAGATTACACCCCATGATTACGGTAAGCACTACACTTTCCTGATCGTCAACACCTAAAAATATTTTTAACACTCGATTAGATCTTGTACACTTATAGGAAATCTACTCTAAGATAAATAGTCTAGGTTTTTACCCTCGGAATCGCAAACAACAACTATTTGCCGGTTATCCCCAGTTGACAGTCCACAACCATGTGGAAAATCCAGAATCACTGATGCCTCACAATTGCGAACAACTTCGAATAGTTTATTCTCACCGGATGAGGGTCCACAACCCGGTGGAAAGTCTCGAATCACCGAAACAGCCCTTCGTTTGAATCTAGTAGTGATCGTAAATTCGCTCCTTTTTTGATCACCAATCACTACCCCTTTTGATTCAATATTGTTTGCCTCCATTAAGAAAAATAAATATTAATCCAAACTAATATTTTGTTATTTCAAATGATTGATCTTATGAGTGAAGTCGGCTTACCGCAAGAATCTGTATGATCTCAAGATGAAAGATCGAGCGATAGAGTCCCTATAATAATATCGATTAATCAACACTATCTTAACGAATAAAAAGTGGTTATAGAATCCTCAAAGAATCCTTACCTTAAGGATTTTGGACCGAATCCTAGCGATTAAACGATAACTTCAGAAACTCCAAGTTTTGGCCCTCCACTATATCTCTATGGCAAAGAAAAGAGATTTCGAATGAGAGAAAGTATGGTGATGGTCTCGATCAATATGGCCATCCCATACCAAGGTATAGATTCGGCACTAAGAGAAAGGGTAAAATAAAAAAAAAATACAAGGATGTAGTAAAGGATCACTTACCGATTGATCGAAGTGTAAGTAGAAATATGGTTGAAAAGAAAATACGTATGAAGTGGAAGATTCGGCTATAGGGAGATGATCAATGCCATTCGGCCATGGTGAAGAGAGGAAGTGATGTTTGAAAGTTCTTTGCAATAAGAAAAGAAGAAGAAAAAGAAGTAGAAGGTATGATGTTTAAGTTTCGATTTTCAAGGATAGAAAATGAACAAAGGAAAAGGTCTTGAAGTTGGCATGCATTCGGCAAAGAGAAGAAAAGAAAATGCCTCTTCAAGGTGGTATGGTTTCGGCACAAAAGGGGAGTATGAAAGATGATACCAAATTGGTCAAAAAGAAATGGCCAAAACAAAAAAAAAATTACCTATTGCTCATGACACATTCGGTTAGGGAAAAGAGTTTTGGAGAGAAAATTTGATACACTATTTACTAATGAAAAATGACCAAGACTAGCACCTAAACCTTACCAAAGTGCTAATAACATTCGGCCATCCCCCCTAACCACAAAAATTGTCCAAGTGCATGGCCAATTGGTCAAAGTTTGGCCACCCAAACTTTCCAAAACACTCACCCTTGGAATAAGCCTTATGCTCCCCTTACATGCCATTTCCATTTGATTCCTTTACCTAAGTTCAATCTTGCATTTTTCTCTTAGCCATCTTGCCATAAAAAAAATAAAAGTCCAACTTACCAATTTGATAATGCTTGACCGACACTATAAGGAAGGAAAGCAAAAATAAAATTCACACATGCACACAGAGGGATTCGAACTCCTTCCCTCAAGGTAACACATATGGCGCCATATCCCCTTTACTATTTGTTCACTTATGCTAGCTACTTACTCAATTATTTCCATATGCTTTAGGGTCACTTACTCCATTTCCTTATAGTGCTAAATAACAAAAAATTTTACTAGGTCCACCCGAGCCTTCTCAGGACCTCCTAAACATACACAATTAATAATTTAATAAGCTTAACACCAAAAATAATGCAACACATAAAATTCCAAATTTTAGGATGTTACACAAAATGAACTCAAAAGAGTAATATAGCCTATACATGCCATAGTTTCAAACGTTCAACTCAAAAAAAAAAAAGATACCAAAGTTAGTTGATAATGTGATAGACTTTGACGATGATCCCCGAGCTCGTAGCTAAACTTCAAAATCTATAAAACCATACAAATAAACACACATAGTAAGCTATCATAGCTTAGTAAGTTATAAGTAATTACATAACAAGTCAAAATGTATTGTAATAGAAATTTACACATTTATTAATCCTTAAACCAAATATCCAAACATTTTAAAAAAATAAACTTCTCCTAAGTCTTAAATCTATTCATCACTCAAGTACAAAAGCATACTATTCTATCACCTTTCATAGTTCCAAAATCCGAACATACATATATTTAACAATCGATTTCCATACTTATACTACTTATGAAATTTATACTTACCATTCAAATAATAACCTCTCATAGTATCGAGAACTTACTGCATTCAACCATTAAAATGGTATTTACACTCACACCTTCCATATTCATCAATCAAAATTCCTTTGTACCAAATGTGTTTCGAAGTTTAAATCATGCAATTAAGACTCTTTGTCTGATTTCACACACTTAGTGCTCGGAAATTAAATTCGCACACTTAGTGCTTATTATTCGATTTTGTACACTTAGTACTCAGATGTTAAATTCGCACAATTAGTGCATAACAACCGATGTCGCACACTTAGTGCTTGGTGTTTTAAAATTTATTCACTTAGTCCCAAATGACCGATATCGCACACTTAGTGCTTGGTATTAAAATTTCTCATTTATACATGTATATACAACTTAGCTTATTTCCTCGCCAAATCAACATCACATTCGGCTATATATTGACATATAAATATATCTCACAATCGGCTATATTCATATTTCAAATTCATATCACTCATGGCTATTTCATTAACATGTCTATGTATTACATTCGACTACCTTTATCTTTAATTCAAATAGCACACATTCGGCATTACACCATAGCACATATTTAACTCTATTAAAAATTATAAACAACCCTTTTAAATAAAATTTATTCAACTCAATTGCTTAAAAACTTACCTCGAGTATCGACGGACTATGTTTTCCGACTATTCGGTTAACTTCTCATTTGCCCGATCCAATCCCAATCCTTTTTGTTCTTGATCTAAATAATTTCAAATTAAGCTCATTCAAATATATTTTCATTCAATTTAATCCAAAAACACATAAATGGGTAAATTACTATATTACCCCTGACATTTGCAATTTTTACAATTTAGTCCCTATTGCACAAAACACAAAATACTCAAAATTTGCACAGACTTCTTTAGGGCCGAATATTTATTGACTCAATACCAGCTCATACACTCCAT
The DNA here is from genome assembly GCA_025503065.1 of Gossypium bickii. Lineage (NCBI taxonomy): Eukaryota > Viridiplantae > Streptophyta > Magnoliopsida > Malvales > Malvaceae > Gossypium > Gossypium bickii. Next base: position 36,327,975 of record CP106712.1, on the reverse strand, counting down.
TTATTTCACAATTTGACCCCTAATTTTCAAATTTCACAATTTAACTCTATTTAGGCATTTTTACAAAATATTCCCCAATGCATAAAACATAAAATTCACTCTATCTCCTTTCAATGTACAAGGGCCAAATGTTCCATAAGCTCATACAAGTCCTTACACTATATTTATTTAAAAAATCTAGTCCCTCCATTTATAAATTTTCTCATTTATGCCCTAATAAACTAATTTCTTGAAAATTTATAATACAGAACTTAAAAATCTATCATATGTTTTCTATTTTCTAACATCAACATCGAATTTCCCTAAACTTCATCATCGGTCGAACACAATTCCCTAACCAATTTCAAAAATTAAAACATGGGCAAGATAAACAACTCAACAACCATATCAAATATGTAAAATTTATTCAAAGCTAAACTCAAACATACCTTTAATTGAGCTTCAACTATGCCGAAATGCTAAACTCCTTTTCTTTTATTTTGCTATTTTCATTCGGCCAAGAACATACACTCCTTGCATGTTTTATTTTCTTATTAGTGTATTACCCACATAACATTACTATAATATTAACATATATTAAATAATGCACCATTTTCACATAAAGAAATAATAAACAATTAAAGTCACTACTTCATGCATACCAACCGGCCATTAACTCCCTTCTATGGCCAATTTTCTACTTTAAGCCTCCCATTTATTAAGACAACCACAATTAAGCATTATCTTATTAAACCATCGAATTTTCATTTTACGCAATTAAGCCCCCTTTTCAAAATTAAGCACTAAAACGATCAAATTTTAATACGAAAATTTCACACACAACAATTCACACATAATAAACATGGAAAATAATATTAAAATATTTTTCGACTCTGATTCGTGGTCTCGAAACCACCATTCTGATTAGGGTGAAAATTGGGCTATTACAGCTCTCCTCAAGTTATAGAAGAGTTCATCAAATACTCTCATTGTGTTCTCAAGCCAGAACTTCGCCCTCTCAGGGTCATCATCTATATTAGCTCTGAACTCCTCAGCCCCTTGTTTTCGAATCTTGTCTACCGGGGGCTTGGTTATCCTCATTAAATATATACCTTGAGGGGCCACAGGAATTGGCTAAGGTATAGGAGGGGGTGGAGGAGGTTGATCATTAGGGCTCACTCGTATATACTCCATGTACCAATTACTAATCATTTGGGGAAAGGCTTACCGGGCCTCTTCTAATTGGCCCTTAGTCTCGGGTCCACTCTATACAGCGCGTCCCTTACACGGGAGCCAGCGGTTGCTAGCTGCGTCATTAGTAGCCGCTCAATCAAGATCCATTTACTATATAAAAACAAAGTTTAAAATTATCAGAAACCATTGCTCTGATACTACTAAATGTAACACCCTTTACCCGTATCCTACGTCAGAACCGGGCACAAGGCATTATCAGACTTAACTCATTTGATCAGACAACTTTAGTCTAAAAACAAATACTTCTTTCACCATCATATGATCCTCATTAAGGACCTATGAGCCCTTAATCAAGCATATGTAGGGCTTCGGAACCCAACGGGAAACTTTTATGCATTTAAAATTTTTCACCTAAACAGGGGCCACACGCCCGTGTGAAATGGGACATGCCCATGTACGCAGGCCATGTGGTCACACACACCCATGTCCCTACCCCATGTGGGATTTATTTTCATTTTGAATCCACAGGGGTTTTCACACGACTGGACACACGCCTATGTCCGTGGCTCGTGTCCCTCACATGGCCTCGGCATGCCCTTGTCTTAGCTCGTGTGCCAAAACCTTGGCATTCTATTTATGACATCATCATCTCACTAAGGTCACATGGCCAAGGCACATGCCCATGTCCTTAGACCATGTGTCGAATTAAATTCTAATATCAAGGTGCAGACTTTACACGGCTTGGGCACACACCCATGTTCGTGGTCATGCCTACCACACGGCTGAGACACACGGCCGTGTCTCTGCCCGTGTGTTTACTACAAAGCTTACTGACTTGTAAAACAAACATGTAGGGGGCACACGGTCTAGTCACACACCTATGGGACTGACCGTGTGTCAAACACGCCCGTGTGCCTACCTGTGTGGATTAGCTCAAACAACATAAATCCATTCAACAAATCACTAAACAACTCAGATTTGCAATATACACTTCTATGAATAACTTCATCTTCTCATAAATAATAATGAGCAATCAACTATGGCTATATACAAAAGAGTTCATCTTTAAAGGAGCCAACACACTCTTGGCCAAAATAACAAAACAATTCGCCTAGTCTAGCCCCTATACATGCCATACTTAAAACATTAAGACTAGATATACCGAGATGAGCTAATAGTGTAGGTGATCTTCCAATTATCTTTGTATCCTGACCTGGCTCTTTGACACTATAAAACAAGGGAAAAGAAAGAGGAGTAATCTTTAAGCTTTGTAAGTTTACATATAAACAAATGACATCATAACATATGCTACTCTACATTTAGCATTACATACTAAGCAAGAGCAATTCACATTTCATAGTCATGCTTACTTGTTTCACCTCTTACCACATTCCAACCATGTCACGAGCATAATACTCACATTCATTAACATACAACCCTGCACTTATCACCACATATTCACATGAAACAACACATCATAATAGTACCAATCACTCGGTGGTTTTGCACTTAGCCCACCATTAATGTTTAACGGGGTGGTAACGCATATAGCCCACCAACGAGGATAATTACGGTGGTATCACACATAGCCCACCAAATGATATTATAGACGATGGTATCGCACACAACCCATCGTAATGAAGTAATAAGGTGGTATCGCACATAGCCTACCAACAAGTATAACTAAGGTGGTATCGCACACAACCCACTATTAATTACTACAGACATTATTCCATATTTACATGACTATTTCAACGTTCATACAAGAATTATTCATTATCTACTGTATTCAATCCACTTGAATCATAATTGTTCTCAATCATACAATACACCAATAAGTACCAACATGTGTATTTAAGATGCATCATTTACACATAAACTTACCTCGGTGGAAAACTCGTTAATCATCGGTTTATTCTGTAACCTTGCCTTTTCCTCGGTCAAGGTTGATTCCACGCTCTTCTTGGTCTATAACAACAAAATTCATTCATTTAAAACATTTTATGATCATAATGCATCATAATCTCTACTTAGGTAAAAATGACCATTTTGCCCTTGTACTACGACAAAATTATGATTTTGCCCCTAGGCTCGTAAATCATTTTTCAACACATTTTCTCATTAAACAAGCCTATCTAAATATTTATTACTTTTACAACTACTCACAAATCCCACTATTTCATGCATTTATTACACAATTTCAATCTTTGCATTCAAGTCCAATTTAAGTGTTTTCATGCTAACACCTTTCACAAAAGTTGTTTCTCATCTCCCTAACATTCCCTTTTTTCCATAAAAACTTAGCTAACAACACAAAAACTTTCATGGCAAGTCCCCAAACTTTCTACCATATCACAAATTAGTCCCCTCATTAGCTAGCTTAAGCATTGAGGACTCCAAAAGTACAAAAATCATCAAAAATAATCATCAAATTGACTTACTTGCAAGGAGATAGCTTGGCTGAAAGATTCGTCTCTAAAATCCTCTATTTTCCCTTTAATTTTCAGTGGAAGAAGAAAGATTAATAGTGAAAGATGATATCTTTTCTTTTTATCTTATTTTATTCATCTTTTCATCACCTAATGTCACCAAATTTGACAAAAATTTTAATGCCCTGATAACATGACTATTTTGCATGATTTCTTGTATTTAATTCGGTTTATTTCTGAATTAATCCCTGTTAATTTGTATTTTTATGATTTAGTTCTTGTCAGGGATGCAATTGATCAAAAGTATGCTAAAAGGGGCCAAATTGAAAGAAAATCATGGAAATGGGGCCAAAACAAAAAGATGGAGGAAGCCAAAGACTCATCAAGCAATTTGACTTTGTAAAAAGCCAAATATGGAAAATCCTATTTTTAGTTTATTTTATTTTATTTTTAGTTATTTAAGATTTTATATTAAATTAATTAAGTCTATTTAGTAAACCCCATATGTATAAATAGGGTTTATTTGTATTTGGAAAGTCATCAATCAATTAGCTCTTTCCTATTCATATTTGGTGTTTAATTTCTCTTTTTTCCTATTTCAATTTAGAATAGGATTTCTTTTGTTTTTTCTCCTTCAAGCAACGTCCAACATTCTACCCATTTCAACTCTTTTTGTTTCTTTTCCCAAAATTGGTTTAATTACCTTCCAAACCCATTTCCTTTCCAAATTCCATCATCCCTTACCAAAGCCCAAAAACTTTCCACAACCTTCAAGCATGAGTGAAATCATGCCACACTAGACCTCTTTCAGCTTTAAGCCGGTATTAACCCCGTCAAAACCCCGTGAGTTACGAACCCGAGCTATTCAATTCCAAAATTTTGATACTTATTATTTCTTCGGATTAAGAGTATGACTTTGTCAACTCACAAAGTCAAGTTGTACTAAGTTAAAAAAGGCGTCATTTGAGTTAGTGCGACTGGACGTACAGTTGGAATTTCGAAAGGATCGATTGTCTGATCGGTTTTCCGTGAACATATTAGCGTGCCAAGTGGAGATTGCTGTTTGGTTTCGTCACGGGAAGTATTAACCGGATTTGAATGTCCCAACGTTTGAGGGTATTGGTTTGAGCTAGGCTCTTCTAGAACGCAAAGCTACCAAAGTTCTAAATCACGAACATTTCGTAGATTGTTCGATCGGTAAGGGTTAGTTATAGGATGTTCCATAACTAATTTACACAAGGAAGAGTTGGTGTCCGAGGCGTCCTTGGTAGCTATAACTAGCTTATCGGAAAAGAAGAGTTTATCTAATTTCGAGGATTGGGTCAAAGACGGAAAAACCCGCGCTTGAGGCTGAGCTAAGTTTTATTGATTTCTTTTCAGATTATTTCAATTTTATTTTCCTATTTAGTCTGTTACTTTTTACGTATTTATTTTCTGTATTTGTTTCAGGTTTAATATTTTACTCCCCCCAAACGTCGCGGGCACGACAATTGCCCAGACATTAATCTAGTCAAGAGATGGATGATTTTTCAGTAAAACCAGTCTCTGTGGGATCGACCCTACTCCCTATACTGTTTAAATTTGCAACTAGGTGTAGGTTTATATTGGTGAAATCGACATCCATCCTTGTCTCCCTAACCTCTATGGCCGGCCAACACACCTCAATTGGTCTAATTTCACTTTAAGGACCTCTAATTTAATATTCTATGGCTATTTGACACCTCTACCTTGAAAAATAGAACTTTCACACTTTATGCGATTTAGTCCTTTCTAATAATTAAGCATGAAATCATTAAAATTAAAGCACCAAAACTTTTCACATAGCCATATATTAATGCTATAACACATAAAATAATATCAAAATAATTTTCCTCAATCTCGGATTAGCGATCTTGAAACCACTGTTCTGACTAGCCCCGATATTGGGCTATTACATGATACTTATTTCAGTTGCACCGTATAGGATGGCACCGCTGGAGTTAAAAGAATTGAAGGCTCAGTTATAAGAGTTGACAGATAAAGGTTTCACAAGACCGAGCTATTCTCCGTAGGGTCCTCCAGTACTTTTTGTGAAAAAGAAAGACTGGTCGATGGGGTTGTGCACAGGCTACAAACATCTCAACAAGGTTACAATTAAGAACAAATATCCTTTGCCAATGATCGATGATTTGTTTGATCAGTTGAAAGGAGCTATAGTGTTTTCTAAGATAGACCTGAGATCCGGTTATTACCAGCTGAGAGTTAAGGAGCAAGATGTACCTAAAACTGCATTTCAAATGAGGTATGGCCATTACGAGTTCCTCGTCATGCCCTTGGCTTAACGAATGCTCCTACGGTATTTATTGATTTAATGAATCATATTTTCCGATCGTACTTGGATAAGTTTGTAGTTGTTTTTATTTATGATATATTAACATATTCTCGGGATGAGAGCGAGCACGCAAAGCATTTAAAAACTGTTTTGCAGACCTTAAGAGATAAGCAATTGTATGCAAAGTTTAGCAAAAGTGAGTTTTGGCTCTGAGAGGTCAGATTTATCGTGTCGGGTGATGGAATTAGAGTTGATCTAAGTAAGATCTCTGCTATTGTTGAGTGGAAACTGTAGAGGAATGTGTCAAAGATTAGGAGTTTTTTGGGCTTAGCGGGTTACTATGGACAGTTCGTTAAAGGATTCTCCATGATTGCTACACCGATGATGAGATTTCTACTTAAAGATGTCAAGTTTGAATGGACAGAGGTGCCAATAGAGTTTTGAGAAACTGAAAGCATTGTTGACTGAAGCCCCAGTTTTGGTACAACCTGAATTGGGAAAGGAGTTTGTAATCTATAGTGATGCGCTAATGAATGGTCTTGGTTGTGTGTTGATGCAAGAGGGCAAGGTAGTATCTTATGCCTCGAGACAGCTAAAACCACATGAAAAGAATTATTCGACGCACAATTTGGAATTGGCTGCCATCGTCTTTTCTTTGAAGATTTGGCGTTATTATTTGTATGGTGATAAATGTTGAATCTTTACCGATCTCAAAAGTTTGAAGTACCTAATGAACCAAAAGGACTTGAATCTGCGTCAACGGAGGTGAATCAAATTATTGAAAGATTATGAGCTAGTGATTTATTATCATCCAGGGAAAGCGAATGTTATCGCAGATGCTTTGAGCAAGAAATCCTTGTATGCTTTGAGAGCTATGAGTACGAGTTTGAGATTGTCTGATGATGGTTCTATATTGGTTGAGTTGAAGGCTAGACCATTGTTTCTTCAGTAGATTTGTGAAGTTTAAAGGAATGATAGTGGAATGCAAGCTAAGAGAGCTCAATGTGAATCAGGAAGTAATTCTGATTTTGGGGTTGGTTCAAATGATTGTTTGATGTTTCGTGATAGAGTTTGTGTACTGAAAGATGATGAGTTGATTCAGAAAATTTTACATGAGGCACACGATGGTTGTTTGTCAGTGCATCCGAGCAGTACAAAAATGTATAATGATCTGAAAAAGTCATATTGGTGGCCGGGTATGAAAAGAGACATCTCCGAGTTTGTTACAAAGTGTTTGATTTGTCAACATGTGAAAGTTGAGCATCAGGTACCTTCAGGTTTACTTCAGCCAGTGATGGTTCCCGAGTGGAAATGGGACCGAATCACGATGGATCTTGTAACAGGGACCCATGACTCCTAAAAAGAAAGATGTTGTGTGCGTTATCGTTGATAGATTAACGAAATCAACTCACTTTATATCGATACATAATGATTACTCACTTAACAAGTTGGCTGAGCTATATATTGCCGAAATTGTGAGATTACTTAGGGTACCTATGTCCATTATTTCGGATAGAGATCCAAGAATTAATTCGAGGATTTTGAAAAAGTTGCAAGAAGCCTTGGGTGCAAAATTGAATTTTAGTACCTCATTCCACCCACAAACTGATGGTCAATCCGAAAGAGTGATTCAAGTTCTCGAAGATATGCTCCGATGCTGTGTTTTAGAATTCGAAGGTAGTTGGGAAAAATATCTACCTTTGGTCGAATTTGCTTACAATAATAGTTATCAATCGAGTATACAGATGGCAACTTAGGAAGCATTATATGGTCGCAAGTGTTGAACTCCTTTGTATTGGACTGAGCTTCATGAGAAGCAAATTCATGGGGTTGATTTGGTTAGAGAAAACAAAGAGAAAGTGAAAGTAATCCGTGATGGTTTGAAAGCTACTTCAGATTGCAAAAATTCATACGCGAATTTGAAAAGAAAAGAAATTGAGTTTGAGGTGGGTGATAAAGTATTTCTGAAAGTATCCCCGTGGAAGAAAATATTGAGATTTAGTAAAAAGGGTAAATTAAGTATGCGATTCATAGGGTCGTATGAGGTTATTGAAAGGATTCGACCAGTAGCTTACCGGTTAGCTTTGCCGATGGAGTTGGAGAGAATACACAATGTGTTTCATGTGTTGATGTTGCGATGATATCGTTCCAATCCTTCGCATGTAATTCCTCTGGCTGAAATTGAGATACGACTGGGTATGACCTATGAAGAGGAACCAATTAAGATTTTGGCTCAAGAGGTTAAACAGTTGAGGAATAAAAGTATAGCCTTAGTGAAGGTGTTACGGCAAAAACATGGTGTAGAAGACGCTACGTGGGAACCAGAAGAAGCCACGAGAGAGCAGTACCCAAACCTCTTTATCGGTAAGATTTTCAGGGACGAAAATACCTAAAGAGGGGAGAGTTGTAACAACCCGATTTTGGGGCTAGTCGAAACAGTGGTTTCGGAACCACTAATTTGAGATCGGAGAAAATTATTATAATATTATTTTATGGGTTATGGCATGATTATATGACTACATGAAAATTTGGGGTGCATTAATTTTAGTGATTGCATGCTTAATTTTAAAGAAAGGACTAAATCGCATAAAGTGCGAAAGTTTTATTTTACAAGCTAGAGGTGGTAAATAGCCATAACACCTTAAGTTGGAGGTCCTTAATGTGCAATTAAGCCTTTCTAAGGGTGATAGTCGGCAATAGGGACAAGAAAATCAAATTGGCCAAGGTTTGGTGGAATAGGTAACTTAATTGAATAAAATAGAATAAAACAAAAGAAAGGCTATCATCTTTTTCATTCTCCTTCTTCCTCCACCAAAAATATCAGCCAAAGAGGGATTTTGGAAACTTGAAATTTTCAGCAATTTACACTCCTTGGAAGTAAGTTGTTTGGTGGTCTTTCTTGAAAATTTTTGTACTTTTGGAACCCCTAAATCTTATGCTAGCTAATGGGGGGACTATTTTGCAAAGTGGTTTAGAGTCTAGGGATTTTCCATGTAAGTATTTATGTGTTTACTGAAATTTTATGGAAGAAAATGAATCTTTGTTGATAAATACACAACTTTTGTGAAAGGTTTATGTGAAATGAAAATGAAACCTTGCCTTCGGACTAAATTGCAAATTGACATATTTTGCATCGAGGTAGGTTTATGTGTAAATGATACATCCTTTTTACTTATGTTTTTACATTTAATTCATTATTTGAAATGTGAATGAACATTATTAGTATCTATTGAAATGATAAAAAGTGATGAAATTTTTAGATGAACCTTCGGAATAGGAAAATGATATGGATAAACATTCGTGGTCATATTATTATTAGTAGGCTATGTGCGATAACACCGTATTAATTATTATTAGTGGTATGTGTGCGATACCACCTTGTAATTTAATAATGGTGGGCTGTGTGCAATACCACCTTGTTTTTTATTAATGGTGGGCTGTGTGCGAAACCACCGAGTATCTAGTATTATTTCGAAGTGTTCATCGAGAAACTTTGTCTAAGTGAAATTACACGTGGCTTTGTGGTGATAAGTGTAGGGTATAAGTGCACATAAATGTGAACAATGTTTTCTGATATGTGTTTGGGATGTGGTAAGATTTGAAATGAGTAAGTATAATTACGAGGATCTGAATTGTTCTTGATTGATAAGTATGTGGTATGATGTTCATTGTTTACATATAGATTTACTAAGCTTAAAGCTTACTCCCTTCTCTTTTTCCTTGTTCTATAGTGTCGAAGAGCCAGCTCAGATACGGAGACCATCGGAGGATCACCCACACTACCCACACATTTTGGTATAGTTAGATTTAGCATTTTGAGTATGGTATGTATAGGGACTTAGTCTTTTATCAAATGTCATATTATTTTAGCTAAACATGTGGCTTATCTGAAGATGAATTATTTTTATAAGGCCATAATAAATGGCTATTTCTTATTAATCTATGAAATGAAGATGTTATTCCTAAATGTGCAAGTTGCATGGTAGATTAATTGATATATTTATGCATGAATAAGCTGGTTGCTTGATGTGGTCTATGTTGGTATAAGTAAGGGTGGCAAAAAGGGCTTAGTAAATAGCCTTGTCCTTGTTCACACGGGTAGACACATGGGCGTGTGTCTAGGCCGTGTGTGACACACGGTCTGCCCCATGGGCGTATGGTTTGGCCGTGTGTCCCCCTACGTTCTATGTTGGTAAAGCATAATGTCCAGTAGTAACCACACGGGTTGAGGCACGATCGTGTGACTCAACCGTGTGGAAGACACAGCCATAGGACATGGGCGTGTGCCCAGGCCGTGTGAAGTCTACACCTGAAATTAGGAATTTGATTCACCACACGGACTAAGGACACGGGCGTGTGGCTTGGCCGTGTGACCTTATTGGGATGCTGACGTCAGAAACAGAATGTCATGGTTTTTGCACATGGGATAAGATAGGGGCGTGTCATGGCCATGTGAAGGACTCAGGCCATGGACACGGGCGTGTGTCAGGCCGTGTGAACACCCTTGTAAGTTCGAATTGAGAAAATAAACCTACACGGGTGTGGAACATAGGCATGTGATATGCCACATGGGCGTGTGCCTTTTTTCACATGGGCGTGTGGACTTTGGACGAGAGTTTTCTAAGTTTTTCCAGAGATATTCTAGAGAATTCCGTTTGATCCCGAACTGTTCCTAAAGCGTGTTTTGGGCCTCATAGGCTTGTTCAATGGATGGAATTAAGGTTTATGAAAAATTTTAAATTTGAGTGAAAAGTCACGTTTTGGTTTTGTATGAATGTTTGCGTATGAGTCCGGTAACGCCTTGTAACCTATTCCGGCATCGAATACGGGTAAGGGGTCTGATGATGATATTATAAGTTAAAGCTGTTCTAAATGATATGTTTATCACATTTATGAAAATTTGGATGGTCTGTGCATGTTAGCAAAGTTGAAAACTATTGAAGATATTATTAGCTGCAGCTCTGGTTCTAAATTTAGTTTGAATTGAGTAATGAATTTATGATTTTTCAGTGATTCACTATTGAACGGATTGGAATGTGTTTTATTACTAGAATTTAAAGTGATAGTTCATGTTTTCAGATGGTTAATGTCACATTAGAAAGAACTGTTCGACCAGTGATTTAGAGACAGTCACTTTTTTGTCCGTATTAAGAATTTGGTGATATCGTTTATTTGACGAAAGGTGTCTCATGTTCCCTGATTTCAAGAATTAAAGTATCGAATGTCATAGAAAGACCTGAAGTTAAGATAGTGTTAAAGACTTGAGCTATTCAAAGATCGCGAGTGGTTATTGATTAATCTTTAGGAAAGCAGATATAATTACAGATGCTGAATAAAAAATCCTTGTTTATTTTGTGAGTGGGTTACACGATTGATCATAATTGATGATGATATGATTTTAGTTAGATTAAAAGCTAAAGCAATGTTTTCATTGCAAGATTGAGAATCTCAGAAATGTGTTAATGATTGGTAAGCTAAATGATTTTAGTATGAGTCAATTTTTTATTCCAAATTTCAGGTCTGGCCTGATGATTGATGATGTTGTTCTGATATAGAAATTGTGTGCAGATAAATTTAGAGCTTATGCAGGAAAATTTTGTACGAAGCTCAGTAGTAGCTTGTTGGTTCATTCTGGGAGTAATCAAAATGTGCAGTTATTTCAAATAGATGTTTTGGCGATTGGATTTCTTTTTTGACAGATCGACCGAGTTATATGTTTCTGAGGTTGTTATCTCTCATAGAGTGCCAGTCCTCATTATTTCGGATTGAGATCTGAGGGCTATATCCCAATTATGGCATCTTGGCACGGTAATACACCTGTAAATTGATGGTAAGTCTGAGAGAGTATTTCTAAACTTTGACGATATGCTCCGACACTGTGTGTTAAAGTTCAACATGATTAGAAGAGATATACGAGGTTGATATGATTTACGATTCTAGGAAATTAGTGAAAGTGATTCAGGAGAGTTGAAAGAAATTTTTTTTGGTAAGATTTTCGGGGACGAAAATCCCTAACGAGGGGAGAGTTCTAACAACCCGATTTTGGGCTTAGTCAGAACAGTGGTTTCAAGACCACAAATTTGAAGAGGAAAAAGTTTATTTTTATTACATTTTTATGGTCTGCGATTTCACGAAATGATTTTGTGAAAATTTCATTCGAAAATTTTGATGTTTGGGCACTCAATTTAGTCAAAAGGACTAAATTGTGTTGAGTTCTACATGTTAGAGGTGTCCAATTGTTATGAAATTTTCAATTTGAGGTCCTTAAATGGTAATTAGACCATTAGATAATTTGTTGGACAAAAATGGATATGAAATAAGTGAAACAGATTATTTTTAAGTTAAGGGCATTTTGGTTATTTAGTGATTAAATGACATAATAAACAAAATAAAAGCCAAATTTTTGTCCATCTTCAACCCATGGTCGAAACTTGCATGGAGAAAACCATGGCTAGGGATTTTCAAGCTTCCAAGCTCGATTATAAGTCTGTTCTAGCCCCGATTTTAATGATTTATACGTTTTTGAAATCCCCGTAACAAGATCTATCTATTTCTACCAATATTTTGAGATATGGTTGACGTCTAGGGTTTTGACCATGATGAATATGTGTGTGTTTTGATGTTTAAAGGTAGATTATGCATGTTTATGGTTAGAGAAATGACTTTTACTAAGTGATTTTCTATAAAAATGCTAAAAAAGACTAATTTGAAAATGTAACATCCTTAAATAGGGGCTATTGTGTTTGAACTTCTTTGCATGTGTATGGATTAATTGTGTTATTAATTGAGGGGTTCTAGAGTCTAGTTATAAGTTAAGGGTAGGCCCGAATTATAGGAAAAATTCTGTTTTTATGTTTTAGTTAAGGGGAGCTGAAGGAGCTAGGGGTTAAGTATATTTCATGGGGAATTTAAGCACAAGAATTACCTTGGTAGAGTGGCAAGGAGGCGCCACTTAGGGCCTTGAGATTGACGCCACATGCAGGGAAGGGGGAGCTCAGGTTCGAGCAGCAGAAATCCCATTTTTTGCTTACCATTTTGACACCAAGGAGGGAGGAGTTGTGCTCAGCTCAAAATCTGTCAGATAATTGTTGATTGAGTCAAATTAATTTAAACTGGTGGAGAATAGAAAATTTAGGAGCTTGGGGAATTCAAACACATTTGAATTGTTGGTCAGGAGAAATTTGAGGTGTTTGCCGAATTTTGAATTGTGGAAGAGGAGTGTTCGGTTGGGGAACATGTTAGGTGTGCCGTCCCTCCATAGTTAGCTTAGGGGATCATTTTCGGCTAGCAAAGCCTTAATGCATTCGGTTGAGAGGCAAAACTGAAACCCATTGTGCACTTGCCGATTTCTCCCTAGTGTATTTTGTTGAAGCAAAAGCCAAAATCCTTTCTTTTGTACCTATCGAATTTTCTTGGAAGCACCTAGCCGAATGCCATCTAAATTTCCTTAGTTTTATTTCTTTTTCTTCTTCTCAAGTGCTTGGCCGAATCTCCTTCTCTCCCATCTCTCTCTTTTTCTTTCTCTCATATTTGCTCAAAACCACATCTTCTTCTCAAATCAACAACTTTTCTTTCTCTTCATTTTCTCTTGTGCCGAATCTTCTTCTTTTTCCTCCTTTTTGCCGAAACTCTCTTAATTCCTTCTCTTTAAACAAAAGCCGAATACCATTCATCTTTCTCCCATTCTCTCTTTTCACTTTAGCCGAATCTTATTTGCTTTTTCTTAAGCCATAGCCGAATCTCCTTTGTTTGCTCTCTACCATTGTCAGAATCTTTCAAACTCTCCCCTTTTCATTGTTGGCTGAATATCAGTCAAGCAGGGATCTCTTTTGATTTCTTCTTTAAACGGGTTGGAATAGGTGAGTTTGCTGTGACCGAATTTCCTCTACTCTCCCTTTCTCTTTTTCTCTGTCGACATGTGTAGACAAAAGCCTAATTTCGGCATTTGTCTTGGCTTTTAATCAACCATGCGATTGGTTTCTTCTAGTATCTCCAGGATTTTGGAGCAGTAGATCAGAGTCATCTATTCCCTGTCAATCGATTTCGGTAAGTCAGTGGTAAGGTTCGTGTCGATTCAATCATTCTTTTAGTTGTTTGAAAAGCCGAAGGCTAATTGTTTTTATGTGATAGTGTGTGGCCGATTGCAAGGGGCGATCATCACGTAGTTTCGGGATTTGGTTTGAAACCAAATCGGCACTAAGGTAAGGATTGTGGTTCCATGCGTTAACTCTTCGGGATTTGTTAGTGTGGCCGAATGGCCTTGTTAATGATATTGGTTTGGCCGAATGTAGGATAAAGGAGATCTACTGTGTTAGATCGGGAACTTCGGGATTTAGTAATCGCATTAGTGATCAGGTGTGTAACTTACACACTTCATAATTAAGTAAATATTCTAATAAACCTAAACATGATTAAAAGCTGAAAACTGTATAGATCATGATATGATACCTTTATGGGTATGAGCAAGGATTTCGGATAAGTCCGTTTTGATGAGATTATGTTATATGATTCTTGATGCCATGATTTACGGTATTTTTGACATATGTTTAATATTAAGGCATGTTGGCATGATTTATATACATATTGCATAATTGTGGGTAATATGAGAGGAGGGGGAACATGGATATCTGTGACTTTGGGTCACCAGTGGTTTGGTACCACAGTTTATTTTGTGACTTTGGGTCACCAGAGGTTTGGCACCTCATAGCGACTCGTCCCAGTGGCTTAGCACCACAGTGGGTTGGCCCCACATTTTCTTAAATGGGATTGTCGCCAGTGATTTGGTATCACAACGTGGGTTGGCCCCACAATCAGATTATTCGTGACTTTGGGTCACCAGTGGTTTGGCACCACATTATTATTGATATCAGTGACTTTGGGTCACCAGTGGTTTGGCACCACCAGTGGTTTGGTACCACACGGGGTAGAACAAGGAGTTATGGATGGCTAGGTTTGGGTGCATGATATATATATTTGCTTGATTATGATTTGTGTAAGCATGTTGCAATAATCGGGAGGGGGATTATGCACTGAGTCTTGGTGACTCACCTTCTCCCTTATCTTTTCAGGTGATTCATAGATCGCGGATGAGGAGCCGGGTGGACTTGTGGTGGCCATGCGATACTTGCTTTCGGGTTTCATTGAACATCTTTTGGGTACTTGGATTTATTTAAATTTCCGTTTTCATTTGGGTTTGTAATAAGGCCTTTAAATTATGTTTTGGATTATTCTTATCTGCTTTGAATTGGATTTAAAATATGATTAAGTAATTATTTGATTTGTTTTAATAACCTAAGGCACAGAGTTTTCTAATTAAACTACGCAACGGGTTTCCAAAACTTTACCATCGGGTAATACAATTCACATAATAACAAGCCAACTTAAATGATTTTCAAATTTAAGTTTTCAAAACTCAAATACAAATGGTTTTAATTAATCAAGTTAAAAATCACGCGGGTTTTAATTGACATAAACGTTTTCCAAAGTAATGATTGACAAGTGAGTTTAAAAAGGGATTTTCGGAATTTCAAAGACAAATTAACATTCTTAACTTCACATACACAAGTTTTTCCCAAACATTAAGCAATACAAGGGTTTTCACTGAAAATAAACCGGTCACTCGTTTTCTTCAAAATGTTTTTCCTCTGTAATACATCAGATTCGGTCGTGTTGTGTTGACCGGGTTTGGGGTGTTACTGAAAAAGTTATAAAATTTGTCATAAAAGTGTGAATTAGTGGAAATTGTGGGCTATTGTAGTTATGAAAATGGTTCAACTAGGCTTAAAATACAAAGAAATTGAATGAAAATCGTTTAACGAGCCTAGGGGAAAAGTGTAAATATGTGAAACTTTAGGGGCAAAAACGTAATCTTGGCATAATATGATTTTTGGGTTACATTGAATAATATGACTAATAAATAGACTAAATGTGATATTATAGACCAAAGAAAATGAGGTTCAGACCTAGAACGGAGGAAAACAAAGAATATGACGAATAAGTCCTTTTCACTGATTGCGCTACTGAGGTAAGTTTGTAAGTAAATAATGCATCGTTTTTACTTATGCTTTTATGTTTTGACATATTTTATGAGATGTGGCTGAATATTGAATGGAATTGACAAAATATCGAAATGTGAGAAATTTCCCGGTTGAACCTCAGGAATAGAATAGGATACAATTGACATGTCACTAGGGGCCTATGTGAAATCTATGTGAAATTGTGACTAAGTGAATCCGGGTGCTGGTCTTAATGTTCTACTAGTGGCTGGGTATATCGGCATGTGTTGCAGATACCTGACAGTTTGGGTGAGTAGCACTAAGTAGTAACAAATGACCGACAGCTTGTCTGAGCATACTCGTGAAAGTGAATAGCCTCAGAACGAGCCTCTATGTGAAAAGTGAGGTGAAGTAGCTTAGGCTACAAGTGTGGCACTTATGTGCAAACTTCCGATGTGTTCAACGGGAAAATGACTAAGTGTAATTGAATGTGATTATGTGATGAATAAGTGCAGGTACATGTGTATATATATTCATGAGCATTGTGCTCGATATGTGATCAAACTTTGGTAAGGTTGATATGGAGTAAGTGTTACAATGAAGACTTGTAAATATTTGATGATGACTAGCTATTGGCATGGCCAACTATGGATATACTTTAGTGTTATACGTGTGTAAATGAGAATTAATACAAAGAAAACATGAAAGAGTAAAATTAGCAATAAAACAATTATGGACAGCAGCAGTTGTGTGATTTGAAAAATCACCAAAAAGTTGAAAATCAAAATAGAGGTTGAATAATATATGAAATTAAATCTTATTGAGTCTATTTTTGCATAAAAGAAACAGCGTAAGCGAAAAAATTTCATGTACTGATATATTTGAATTTTTGTGAGATAGGGTCAGAATGATTTCGGAATCCCTTGTTCTGACTTTGGAAAATCACTAAAATTTGTATAAAAATAATTATGGGTTATAATTTATATGCTTAAATTTTTTTAATGAGTCTAACTTGAATTGAAATAAACGGGCACATCATTCGAATCCCATATGAAGAGATAATTAATTTTCAGTGAAGAAGGGTCGAAACTGTCACACAGCAGAACATGGGAGACTTTAATGAATAAAATGTAATTATTGGCTAAACCAAAAATTCTGAAACTTTTATGGTAAGAAGATATGTGTGTCTAGTTTCAGTAAAAATTAGCAGATCTTAATATGGAGTTCCTAGCTCAAGATATAAATAGTTTAGTGACTGTAACTCGAGTAGACAACTTGGGATGAACATGAATAAATAGTGGAACTATATGCAATTATGATTGTATTATCTTGAGAACATATTGTGAGGATTGGTAAAAACATACTAATTAATTTCTTATCATTTACATGCTAACTTACTAAGCTATATAGCTTACACCCATTCCTTTTTTTTCCTAACGTGTCACAGATGCTAGCTAGAGTTGGAGGTCATCATAGATTCTATCACACTAACAAGTTATTGATTGGAATTGTATCAACGATCTTCAAGTATTTTTAAGTCTATGGCATGTATAGGGACTTGATTATGTGTGTATATGTTATTACGAGTTGGCCTAGAATGTTGGCCTATGCTATTTGATGGTCATTGTTGTATAAGGCCATTTGATATGGCCAATATTTGTTATGTTATAAGTCTATGATGAAGCATTACATGGACGTGCATGCTTGTTTGGGTTAGATAAGTGAATGTGGAAAATGCTAAATGTGAATGGTTGAGTAATTTATATGCTATGATTAGTTAAGTGTGTGTGTGGTTGTGCATGATGAATGTGATTTTTAAATGGTGTGCGAATGCCATGATGTGGTTATTGGGATGCCTAAAAAAATGCCATGTCTGTGTTGATAAACTTGGTATAAGTGTGCAAGATTTTTTGGATGGAAAAAGGCTTGGTAAATAGCCTAACTTTCATCCACACGGATGGCCACACAGCCTAGCACACGGGCGTGTAACTTAGCCGTGCGACCCTAAATGGTTGATGTCTTCATAAACAGAGAGTTACACGGGTCGAGGACACGGGCGTGTGGCCCTATTTTGTGGTAAAATTTTCTAAGTATTTCAAAGTTCTCAGTTTAGTCCCGAACCACTCCTAATATATGTTTTGGGACTCGTAGGCTCGTATAAGGGACAATATGATTATGAATGAAACGTTTTAAAATTGAATGGAAATTTGTGACTCGGAAATGATCGGTAATATGTGACTAATTCTAGTAATGCCTCGTACCCTATTCCGGTGAAGGATACGGGTGAGGGTGTTACAAGATGGAAAATTGTAGCATATTTGTAAATTGTATTGATGGTATTTGGATATATATTAGTGCCTTGAATTGGTACCATTTGTGCTTGTGTAGGTATGTGCAAAATGGGTGGCAAATTGGCTTGGTAAATAGCCTATTTTTTGTCCACACAGGCAGAGACACGGGCGTGTGTCTCAGCCGTGTGTAACACACGGTCATGATACATGGCCGTGTGCCCCCTGGTGTTGAACTTGAAATGAAGTCTGTATGCCCCACATGGTCTCACACACGGGCGTGTGATTGGCCATACGGCACAAGTCAGTATACCCTCTAAACGGCACATGGCCAAGCACACGGGTGTGTGACTTGGCCATGTTACAGAACTCAGTATATCCTACAGGTTTGGCACGGCATGGCACACGGACGTGTGTGGCCACTTCGAAAGGCACACGGGCTAGACACACGGGCGTGTGGTTGGCCGTGTGACTGAAGTCAGTATGTACCCCCTGTTTTCACACGGCTTGTGACACAAGCGTGTCTTGTGGTCGTGTAAGACACATAGCTTGGCCACATGGGCGTGTGTCCCTTGTTTTGAGAAAAAAATTTGTAAGTGTGCAAAAGTTTCTCGAGTTATCGGTTTAGTCCCGATCCACTTCTAATGCATGTTTAAGGCCTCATAGGCTCGTTTAAGGGACACAATGATATAGTATGATTGAATGGGATTTGAATTGATAATTTGTTTATGAAATGTATGTTTATAAGTGTTGTAAGTTTGGTAATGCTCCATAACCCTATTGTGACGGTGAATACGGGTGAGGGGTGTTATATTGAACTCGTATGTGCTTCCTTTTTTATCTATTGATGATGACTTCCTCAAATGTGGTTTTTAAAATTAGGGATGAAGGATTAAAAACCTAAATTTTTTTGTAAAAAAGGGTTATGAAATGAAAGGTTTCAAATGATTTTGGATGTTAAAACTAGGTTAGGCTATATTAGTAATGTGTTTTTATGCCTAAAATTAGTGTTTTGCGGTCAAAATTTGGATTTTTTAAGGTTAAAAAGTCAGGTTGTGAAGTTGGGTCGGGTTGACCTTGCAGAAAATTGCAACAATGTCTTAACATAAGGCTTTCTTTTAGTGACATCCCTAGAAGATTGCTTATGTCGCGACACCTGGGTTTGATGTCGCAACACACCTTACAAGTTTGAAATTTTGGGAAACTATCCATAATGCCATGACAAAAGGCAGTGGTATTGGGACGTCAATATGTTTTTTGTAATTCTTTGCTACTGACCATGGTGTTGCAACACGAAATGTCCATGTTGCAATGTTGTCCCTGTTTCCCAAATTTTTTATCTTCAAAGTGCGTCAAGTGCCTGTTATCCCTATATTTGATACTCTTGTAATATGTTAATTAATTGGTTAGTGAAATATACAATTTTGTACAGTTACTAAGAGCTTTTACGTAAAAAAATTAGGTCTTCCACCCGGAATCATCAGACAGCTCAGTCAATATACACAAAGGTGCACCGTGAAAATTATCTCTATCTGTATTGGTCCAACACCCATTGTGCTGTTCTATTTATCTGCGACTGTCTCTCTCTCTGAACTTGCCTTTTCGGCTAGCCTTAACAACCATCGACAATTCTTTTCACAAATCTTAACTATTAGTTATTTGTAGTACTACGTAACCATGCAACCAATTTAGTTTTTGCTTAACGTTCTTGCTTTCTAATGAGGTTGAGAATGGTAGTTCATACTTGTTGCTCATTATGTTCGTATTCATCTCATCGATCAGGAATGACTTTTCAAAAGTACTTTTTGAGGTGATGATTGGCAAAGAATTTCACACTACGTCACTCAGATTCGGACTCTACGATTTTTTGAATTCGACCATTTTTAGCAGATAATTCTCTTGTAAGGATCGATTATCTCGTGGTACCTGCAGCTCAATGCTTTTGCTTATCAATTGTCCAGCTTGATTGAGGCCTACTATGTGATCATAACTCCTGTCAATATCTATTTTTTCAATTTTTAGCATATGGAAATTCTTAGATTATTAAATTTCTAAGGTGCTTGGATTAGGACTAAGGATATGCAGAGGGTAGTTAATTCAGGCTTATCAGCTGGAACTGTTGGTTTCTCTCAATTTTGCTTTATGAATTCCTGAACTGACAGACATTCTTCCACTGAGTCATCCATGAATATCATTGTTTCTATTGGTCAGGCTGTGTTATATTATTCTTGTGTTTTGGCTTTATTAGAAGAACTAGAAGTTGTTGGGATGATGAGTTCCACGCCTATCAAATTTTTCTATTCACTGGCCATTTCCCCAACTAGATCTATACCTTTTCTTGTTGTTGTTTCATTCAAATTATCTGGATATTCTTCTATCTGCTGAGATGGATAGTAGTATAGGAGTTCCCTTCCCTCATAAGCGTCTCTAGTGCCATTCTCTCATTTTCTCAATTCTAGACTTGACACATCTTAATGCTTTCTGAAGGTATGCTAATATGGTTGTTATCATCTAGGGAAAAAGTTGAGGTTTCTCCTCGAAGTTGACTTAATTCAAGCATTAGTAATCGTTGGTTCTCTTGTATCTCCCAGTCCTTATAGACCCCATCCTCGTAAATACTGGCACTGCAATCAATGTCTTCGTCTGTCCAAATATAATCATAATTATCCATTCTCCCATTGACCGGTCTCCTTTACATACTACGACTGTAGTTCTAATTTAGAGAGTGTATTAAAGGCTTATAAGAAAAACATATAAATAATAGTGAGTGTATTAAAGGCTTATAAGAAAAACATATAAATAATAGTGACGTTAGTTAGTTGAATAAATTAAAGATCATATCTATAACCTAAAAATTTCCTAATTATTCCTTTTGAAGTGCAAAAATTAAAATCAAACTAGTGACATTGCCTCCCCTGCAACGGCATTAACAACTTGACCGCCTCCAGACGTAATAACATCTAGAGTGTGGATACTGTAGTAAAAGATATAACAATGAGGCGATATCCATAAGTAAATGGCTCTTGCTGTAATATAGTTACAACAGAGTAGGTGAGTACTCTGAGGATCGTAGTCAAGGGAGGCTAGTGCTAGATTGATTTTAACCTAAACACTAAAAAATCTAATTAGTACTCTAAATCATTTATAGTACTAAAGCATAATAAAAGGAATTTGTAAGGCATAATAAAATATAATAAATAGAGAAATAAAATCAAGAGATGAAAAAGTAGAACTAATCAAATTTGAGTATGAGTGATCAGCTCGCTTCGGTAATCCCCATCAATTATCACTTCGGGTTCCTTCTCAATCAGCTAGTCGTTATCCTAACAGGATCATCCGATCTTCCACTCAAATGACAAGTCGATAGGGACCACTTATCTTCTAACCTCATAGTCCAGATCGACTTGGGATGACAATGTTCACGGATAGGCCATACAAGTTTTGGGTTAATACCCACCTTTGTAACAGCCTGATTTTGACCTTAATCGGAATAGTTGTTTCGGGACCACAAATTCGAGACCAAAAATATTTTAATATTTTTCAGTGTTTATTATGTGTGAATTTGTTTGTGTTAAATTTTCGTGTCTTAATTTGCTAATTAATGTGTAAGAGCTAATTTGCTAAAGTCTTTTTAATGTAAAGTCCTTAAAAGGCAAATAGCCCATTTGTAGTTATAGTGGACGACATAAGGACATTTATAACCATATTAATGTGTTTTATATAATCATATTATAAAGGTTAAATTAGTAATTTGTTAAATTAATGATAATATAATAAAACAAAACATAAAAAAAATTAGCCGTTATCATCTTTAAAGTGGCCGAATATTGCAAAGGAGAAAGCTTTCATGTTCTTCAAAATTTCGGCACCTATTTTGGCTTGATTCAATGTTAGTTTTTGTTTGGTTTTTGATAATTTCTACGTTTTTGAGATCGTTGCTTTGAATACTTCAAAACCCATGCTTGAATTATTGATTTCGATGAATATTTTGAGTCGAGCCATTGATGATAGCTTGTTGTTTGTGTTGTTTGATGATGAAATATGAAATATATGTGTTAAAATAACATGTTTTGTCTTTGAATTTTTGATGAATTTGAGTAATTTGGACTAAATTGCAAAAATAAATTTTTGAGGGACTAAAATGTGAAATAAATGAAATGTATAGACTTATATGAACATAGGTAATATTCGGCCATGCATGGGTAATGTGAAATTTTGTGTATTTTGTGTTTTGTGCAATAAGGACTAAATTGTAAAAAGTGTGAAATGTCAGGGGCAAAATGGTAATTTACCCATTTATGTGTTTTTTAGACTAAATTGAATAGAGTGGTGTTTAAATAAGCTTAATTTGAATATGTTTAGATCAAGAACAAAAGAAATCAGATTTGGACTAGGGAAAAAACGAAAGTAGTCAATATGTCGATTTTATCCACCGTCGAGGTCCGAGGTAAGTCAATAACCATTTAAATGTTGTTATATCTATGAATATATATTTCTATGTGATAGCTTGAATTATTTGATTAAAATTATGCCTTAGCCGAATGTGATATTGAGAATTGACTATGTTCCGAGTTTGATTCGATTGAAATTCGATGCCCAAAAGCCCTATTTGAACCCTAGGAATAGTTAGGATACATATGTCATGATGTAACACCCCTATCCCATGTCCGTCGCCAGATTACGGTTAGGAGCGTTACCAGACATATCAAAAAGTATTAACAGAAATTCACACATTCAATCATCATTCTCAAACATAGTGTCCCTTAAAATGGTCTACGAGACCTTAATCATGCTTATAACTCGGGTCGGGACTCAAACAGAACACATACAAATTCCATGGAAAGTTTGAAACGTTTATAAACTACAGGGGATACACGCCCGTGGGAGGAAACTGAGTGCCCTCCACGGCTTCTAGACACCTCCGTTGTCCTTCTGTGTAAATATACAGACTATACCAACACGGTCACTAGGCACGCCCGTATGCCATGGCCGTGTACACTTAGCTAGCTACTGACTTGTACACCACGGCTAGCTGACACCCCCGTGTCGAGGCCGTGTACTACTAAGCTGCATCCTGCCAATTCACCCACGGTCTTTAGGCAAGCCCGTGTGCCACAACCGTGTGACATTATAGGCCATTTACAAGGCCAAAATGCCACCCATAAGGGTCAAACCTACAAGCAATATATATCATCCCATCTATACATTCAAAACCAATTCCAAACATACCAGTTTGCATGACCAAATCACAATTATGCCCAAACACCATCCATCTATATACTTACCATATCATAGCCATTTCATATATCAACTAATCTTACCAAAAAAACTTCACATATAATAGCATATTACCAAAACATAACTAGCCAAATCACATGGCTAAGTTCACATAACAATTCATATTAAGGACTAGCCTATACATGCCATATCTAGCCAAATACATTTTCAAAGTGTACCAAAACAAGTTTAGTAGTGTGATGACGATCTGTGACGGTCCTGAGCCTTCAGTAGCTTTGACGACCTATAGAACAGAAAAAACATACACAGAGTAAGCTTTCAAAAAGCTTACTAAGTCATATACAAATAAACTTAGTATAGAAGGCATATATGCAAATAAATACATTGGCACATATCAATCACTTAGCAAACTCTCATTTATTAGCTTTGGTTCATACACTTTAAACCACATTAGCCATTTTCACCATTCAAGAATCATAAAAACACATAGCTCATCTAGCCAAAACAATTCTTATCATATCAGAAATTCCATATACATATTATTATAGTAAGATCATTTAGATGCCTACCTTATATACACATGTAGTGTATAATCAATGTACCTAGACCAGATTTAATATCGCATATTTGTTCATAGCTCATATTTGTAATTCATATCACAGACTTGCCCGTTGAAACATTAGGAATCTAATAGGATACATAGAAAGCTCAGAATAGTCGTACAATGCCAACGTTCCAGATGAGGTCTTACATGTACTCGGATATCGATGCCACTGTCCCAGACAGGGTCTTATACGAATCAATACGGTACTGATGTCCCAGACATGGTCTTACACATAAGGATCATAACGATGCCAACGTCTCAGACGTGGTCTTATACGTAAAGCTCATATCGATGCCAACGTCTCATACGTGGTCTTACACATAATTAGATATCAATGCCACTGTCCCTGACAGGGACTTACACGAGTCTCAAATCAACGCCAACGTCCCAAGCATTGTCATACATGATATAGACAGAACAGATATACATGTCGTAACGTAGCCAATCTTATCTATACTTAGGTCGTACGGGGCTTCCCGGATTTAATCACTATATCGAACTTATCTCGGAATTCAAATGCATAACCTCTCATAAACATTCATTATCATCGTTAATCATATGAACATTTACAATTCCATACATATTCATTTATTTGCATAATGACTTACCTCGGATTCGATATATCCGAATGAAAACGGCTACTCGGTTACTTTCGCTTTCCAGCGATCTAAGTCTGTTTTCCTCGATTCTTGATCTAAACATATTCAGAATTAACCCTTTTATTCACTAATTCATTCAATTCAATCCAAAGACACACATTTAGGGCTATTTGCAAATTAACCCTCACATTTGCATAATTTATCAATTTAGTCCATTTTTCTCAAAACATCAAATTCACAAAATTAATGCACAACCAAGCTTAGCCGAATATATATACATCTCATACAAGATCATATGTTCAATCAAATTAGCAATTTAGTCCCTCAATTTGCTATTTTCTCAATTTAGCCCTAAGTAGCTAAATTCATCAAAACTTCAAGAACAAAACTTGTTCATCAAGCTTAAATCTTTCATTTATCAACTAAACTCGTTTCAAAACTCAACATATCAACAATGACACATCACACAAACATCATCAATACTTTAGTATATGGGTTTCATAGTTCTTGAAGCAACGATTACAAAAACGTAGAAATTATCGAAAAATGACTCAAAACATACCTTAATCAAAGCTTAAGGTTTTCTTCTTTTTATTTCTTTTTTTTTCAGCTAACAAAGATGATAATATGGCCATTTTTCATGTTTTTCTTAAGCATATAATCATTTGTTACAAAAAGACATTTTTAACCTTTAAAACAAATATAACAAAACATATAATTCAAGGTTATTTATGACTGTAGCCATCCACTAACCATGGAAATGGCTAAATTGCCACATAAATCCTCACATTTATAAAGCCACAACACATAAGCACTTTAACATATAGCATACAACTTTCACATCCAATGCAATTTCATCCTTTTGTCAAATTTAACACACAGACGGACAAATTAACTCACGGAAATTTGCCACATGCTTAGTCACATACCAACGGCATAGAAAATAATATTAAAAAATTACTTGGACTCGAATTCGTGGTCCCGAAACCACTATTCTGACTAGGGTATAAACCGACTGTTACAATTCTGCCCCCTTAGGGATTTTCGTCCCTGAAAATCTTACCGTTAAACAGGTTCGAATATTGTTGTCTCATTGAATCTTCAGGCTCCCATGTAGCCTCTTCAATTACGTGCCGATTCAATAATACTTTCACTAATGGAATTCTTTTGTTTCTCAACTCTTTCACTTAACGTGCTAAGACACGGATCGGTTCCTCTTCATATGTCATATCAGATTGGATTTCAATTTCAGATGGGGCAATCACATGTGACGGATCGGATCGATATCTACAAAGCATTGAAACATGAAATACGTTGTGTATCTTTTCTAGCTCTGAGGGCAACTTTAATCTATATGCAACAGGCCCGACACGTTCAATGATCTCATATTGTCCAATGAACCTCAGACTTAACTTGCCTTTACATCCGAATCGAAGCACTTTCTTCCACAGAGACACTTTCAGAAATACTTTGTCATAGATTTTAAATTCTATATCTTTTTGTTTCAAGTCTGCATAAGACTTCTGACGATCGGATGCTACTTTCAAACAATCTCGGATTAGTTTCACGTTTTGTTCTAAATCTTTTATCAAATTGACCCCGTGAAGCTTATTTTCACTGAGCTCGGTCCAGTACAGAGGTGTACGACATTTACGTCTGTACAAAGCTTCATATTGTGCTATTTTAATGCTTGTCTGAAAACTATTATTATACACAAATTCAATCAAAGGTAGATAGTGTTCCCACGAATCATTAAACTCAAGTATACAGCATTTTAACATGTCTTCAAGAATCTAAATAATCCGTTCGGACTGACCATCTATTTGTGGATGAAAAGCTGTACTAAAGTGTAATTTCATGCCCAAAGCTTCTTGAAGTTTCTTCTAGAATCTCTACGTAAACCTTAGATCTCTATCAGACACAATAGATAGTGGTACCCCGTGCAATTTCACAATTTCAGAAATATAAAGCTCGGCTAATCTGTCGAGTGAAAAATCAGATCTTATCGGAATAAAATGGGCAGTTTTCGTTAATCTATCAACAATGACCCATATCGCGTCTTTCTTTCTCTGGATCGGGGGCAAACCAGAAACAAAATCCATTATCACTCTATCCCATTTCCACTCCAGAATCAGAACCGGCTGTAGTAGTCTAGATGGAACTTTATGTTCGGCTTTCACTTGTTGATAGACTAAACATTTCAAAACAAAGTCAGAAATGTCTCGTTTCATACCAGACCACCAGTAGTGTCGTTTCAAATCATGATACATTTTAGTACTTTCCGGATGAACAGATAAATGACTGTTATGTGCTTCATTCAAAATTAAATGAATCAACTCTGGATTTCTCGGAACACAAATACGATACTGGAATCTCAAACAATCATCAACAATTTGAAATTTAGATTCAAAATTCATTTCACACTGAGCTCGTTTCGCTAGCAATTCATTATCAAACATCTGAGCATCACATATCTGTTGTAAAAACAACGGTTTTGCTTTTAATTCAGCTATCACAGAACAATCATCAGACAAATCCAACTGAGTACTTAAAGCACGTAATGCAAACAACGATTTTCTACTCAGAGCATCTGCAACAACATATTTTTACCCGGATGATAATCTATCATCAGCTCATAATCTTTTGATGGTTCTAACCATCTTCTTTGACGCAAGTTCAAATCTTTTTGAGTCATTAGATACTTCAAACCTTTATGCCGTGACATTTCTCACCGTATAGATAATGACGCCAAATCTTAAGGGCCAACACAATTGTAGCTAATTCAAGTTCGTGCGTCTGATAATTCCTCTCATGAGGTTTCAATTGTCTTAAAGCAAAGGTTACAACTTTGCCTTCCTGCATCAAAACACATCCCAAACAATTTAACGAAGCATCACTATATACAACAAATTCTTTACCCGATTCTGGCTGTATTAACACTGGAGCTTCTGATAACAGTGTTTTCAACTGGTCAAAACTTTTGTGGCTTTTATCCGACCATTCAAATCTAACATATTTCTGAAGTAATTTAGTCAACGGAGTAGCTATTGTCGAAAAGCTTTTGACAAATCTGTGGTAATAACCAGCTAAACCCAAAAAACTGCAGACTTCAGATACATTCTTCGGAGGTTTCCAATCCAGAATAGCAGAAATCTTACTCGAATCCACTCGGATTCTAGAAGTTGACACAATATGTCCCAGAAAGCTAATCTCGTGCAACCAGAATTCACATTTGCTGAATTTCACATACAATTACTTTTCTCTCAGAGTTTGTAACACGATTCTCAAATGCTCAGCATGTTCAACCTCATCACGTGAATAAATCAAAATGTCGTTAATGAATACGACAATAAATTGATCTAGGAACAGTCTGAAAATTCTGTTCATCAAATCCATAAAAACAGCAGGAGCATTGGTTAATCTAAATGGCATAACCAAAAACTCATAATACCTGTATCAAATCCATAAAAATAGCAGGAGCATTGGTTAGTCCAAATGTAAAAGTTAATAGAGTTAGTGCTCGGGTTGCCTCCCGAGAAGCGCTCGTTTATAGTGTTAAGCTAGACTTACCTTTCATTCGCATATTCATGGTGGTTTGAGGAGTTGAAAATCCTTCCCTATGCTAGTAGTTCTATTATCATGATAGAGAGTAAGACGAGTGGCATTCATTTTTAAAGTGCCAAAAATAGGGTTACTTACCTCGACTGTTCCGTATAGGAAAACATTGATCACCTTAAAAGGGATTTCTTTGTTTGTATTAGGATCAGGGGGAGGTATTCGTGGGTCTGCTTTTTCTATTAGTACCTGATCTCTAATTTTGAATTTGTCGGTCTTGTAGAGTGGCTTTGGTTCTGCTTCGTGTATCCCCTGTTTTTCTTTGTTATGCATCTTCCACTCTTCTAGTTCATCGATCTGAATCCTCTGTTCCTCATGATTTGCTTCTTTGTTGGCACGGGGTTTAGGATCAGTTATGTTCTTTTGTAGTGCTTCCTAAAAAGA
This sequence comes from Gossypium bickii, assembly GCA_025503065.1. Taxonomy (NCBI): domain Eukaryota; kingdom Viridiplantae; phylum Streptophyta; class Magnoliopsida; order Malvales; family Malvaceae; genus Gossypium; species Gossypium bickii. Next base: position 36,299,339 of record CP106712.1, on the reverse strand, counting down.
AGGGTTAACTGAATGGTTATCAATAGCATTTACTTTCTCCCCTCGATTATTCGATGTCCTAGTTGAATCGAAGGCTTGACGAGTGACTCTCTCGTTACCTACACAGAGTATGAGTTCACCTGCGTTGACATCAATTTTAGTCCTGGCAGTTGCTACAAATGGTCTTCCTAAAATTAGGGGGATCGTGTTGTCTTCATCCATGTCTAAAATGACAAAGTCTACTGGGAATACGAATTTATCAATTTTCACGAGTACATCTTCGATTATACCCCTAGGAATTCTAACAGTTTTATCAGCTTGAATGCTCATCCTAGTTTGTTTGGGCTTCCCTACACCTAGTTGTTTAAACATTTTATAAGGCATGACATTTATGCTTGCCCCTAAATTAGTTAACGCATTATCAATAGATAAACTACCAATTAAGCATGGAATTGTAAAACTCCCTCGATCTTTTAATTTTCATGGTAGTTTATTTTGCAACATTGCTGAGCACACTGCATTCAGTTCCACATATGATTCCTCGTCTATCTTCTGCTTATTTGTCAATAGCTTCTTTAAAAATTTCCTAGAATCTAGCATCTGCGAAAGAGCTTCAAGAAACGGTAAGTTAGTATGTAATTTCTTTAAGAGTTTAAGAAACTTACCGAACAGTTCCTCTGTGTCGTCTTTTGTTATCGTTTTGGGATATGGTATGCGAGGTTGGTACTCTTTGATTACCGGTTTTGGCTTTACCTCAACCTTACCTTCTTCTACCACATTCTTTTGCCTTAAATTGGGCTCACCTAACCCTTCACTATGATGAGCTATTATGGCTTGAATTTGCTACTTTGGGTTAGTCTCGGTGTTGCTTGGTAGGCTTGCTTGTGGTGTTTCAGATATCTGCTTAGCAAGTTGCCCTAACTGATTCTCGATCATTTGAATCGATGCTTGTCGATTTTTTCTATATTTTGGAAACGTGTTTCTGTGGCTACTATGAATTTTGTCAGCATCTCCTCGAGGTTTGGCTACTTTCCCTGTGGGTAAGGTTGTTGATGGAGGTTTTGGGATGGTTGTTGCATTTGGTTTCCTTGACCACCCCATGAGAAATTGGGATGGTTCTTCCAACTGTGATTATAAGTATTATTATAAGGGTTATTGTTAGATCGGAAATTGTTACCCATATAGTTCATTTGTTCGTTCACCATGCCCTGTCCGTAGGGTGGGTACTCAAGATTCGCCACGCCTCCACTTGCGTCGCACTGCAAAACTGGATGTGCCTGCGAAGAACCGTATAAACCATCAAATTTTTTATGTAACATCTCTACCTGATTTGATAGTAGGGTTACTGTGTCGAGGTTAAAAACTCTAGTTGCTTTGGCTGGCCTTGTCCTTGTAACTTGCCACTGGTAGTTATGCAATGACATCTCCTCTATAAACTCGTAGGATGCTTCAGGAGTTTTTTTGTTCAGGGTTCCGCTGGCTGCTGAATCGATTAATTGCCTTGTTGAAGGGTTCACATCATTGTAGAAAGTTTAGACCTGTAGCCACAAAAGGTAATCCGTGGTGTGGGCAACTCCTCAACAAGTCTTTGTATCTCTCCCATGCATCATAAAGTGTCTCTAAATTCATCTGCATAAAAGAAGAGATATCATTCCTCAACTTGGCTGTTTTGGCCGGCGAAAAATATTTTAACAAAAAATTCTCAGTCATTTGATCCCATGTACTGATTGACCCTTGTGGAAGATAATGTAACCACTGTTTGGCTTTATTCCTCAAAGAAAAGGGGAATAACTGAAGACGGTTGGCATCATCAGAAATGCCATTTATCTTGAAGGTATCACAGAATTCTAGAAAATTCGCTAGGTGTGTGTTAGGATCCTCATCCTGCAAACCCTCAAATTGAACAAACTGTTGTATCGTCTGTATAGTGTCATGTTTCAGTTCAAAATTATTTGCAGCAATAGTAGGCCTAACAATACTTGACTCAGTTCCTGTTAAACTAGGTTTAGCATAATTATACATAGTTCGAGGAGCATGATTTTCGGCCATCTCTGGAGGTGGCGGATGATTTTCAGCCATCTGTTCTGTAGTATTTATTTCGGCTTCTTACTATTCTTCTATGTAGTTTAAGCTTCGCCTTATTTCTCTGCGATTTTTGTGAACGGTACCTTCAAAATCACTATCGTAAAGTAGGGGTCCTGTCGGGTTCCTTCTAGTCATAAACTAGAGGTACCTGAAAGGAACAAAAGAAAGAAAGTTTAGCAAAGTTAAAAATAAAAATAAATTGCAAAAATAAAAATGGCTAAAGTAATAAAAATTTACCTTTCTTAATATTTAAGTTCCCCGGCAACGGCGCCAAAAACTTGATCATTATTTTATGCGATGTCAAGTCATAAAATTTATATAAAGAATGATCAAACCTGGAAACTAACTATGACAATGATGTGAGGCAAGCGCACCTATCGAACAGTAGTATAGTTAAGGCAAGACCGAATTCTCGAATCCAAAGGAACCAAAAGTACTAATACTAACTTCTTTTTTATTAATTAGCCTAAGGATTGAATGAATTTTATTTTTATCTAATCTAAAATTAACTAACTACTAAACTAAAGACTCTAAGACAAAGAAGAATGAAAATGGGAAAATAACTTTGGGGAAAAACCAATTGATTAAGACGATATCCAAGGAAGAATCCACCTAGACTTCACTTGTTATCTAACTTTGAACCAGGCGATTTATTCATTCGACTTGATCCGTAAGATTCCCTAAGTTATATTAATCCCTCTCTTGAGGCGACTAACTTCTAACCCTAGGTTGATTAATTGAAATCTCTTTCCAATTAAAAGCCCTAGAATTGCATTAACTCGATCTATGGACTCCCATATTAGGTTTCACCCTAATCCGGCAAAATCTCGTCACCCTATCCCTAGGCGTGCGATCAACTCCACTTAATTATGATAGATCTACTCTTAGGTAGGGACTTCTGCTCCTCAACCTAAGCACATCATACTTGAATCAAGAATTAAGAACACATAATTAAAAACATGTCAAATATTTATCATATAGTTCAGCAAACGATAACAAGGTTCATCTTAGGTTTCATCTCCCTCATGTATTTGAGGGTTTAGTTCATAACAATAAAAGAAAACATCTCAAAAGAAAAGATAAATTAAAACATAAGAAATCCCTAAAACCCCCTGAAGGAATTGAAGGAGAGATCCTCCGTCTTGCGTATGATTTCGGCTTCTTGAGATGAATCAATTGGCTATCTTCGAGTAATTCCCCACAAATCTACCCTCTTTGGCCTAGTTGGATGCCCCTTGACTAAAGCCTTGGGTTCCCCCTTTTTAGGTCATACTTAGGGTGTTTATATAGTCTTCAGAATGTGTTTCTTTGCCCCTAAGTATCCTTGTAATATCCTGAAATTGGGCTTGTACATTTTTGCTTAATATGAAACAGCATGCCTTGTGTGTTACAATGTGTTTTATGAATTTTGTGAACCCTAAGGTGTAGTGAATGCCTTAGAAATTATTCGAATTTAAAGTTTAAAAGAGGGAACTAAAGCAAGGTGGCCTTAAGAGAATTAGTGGAGAAGATATGACACACAAACGGGCTTGGAAAAGTGGCTTGGAGGTGCCACTTAGGGCCTCTGGAAATGACCCCACAAGCAGGTGCAGATGGGCCATGGTTAGAGTCGCAGGGGAAGCTAAATAAAGTTTTTATTTTGCGCCGAGGGGAGGAGGTATTGGACGGCATTAAGGCACTAAATGATGAGTTCAATACTCTTTAAAATTCAGCTAGATAGATAGATAAATGTGGATTGATTTTAATTATTTTAAATGGGAAGATAAGAGATAAAATAGGAGAGAAAAACAAGGGATTGAGATAGAAGAGTTGGCCGAATGAGGGTCTCTAGGTAGACTAATTTCGTCAGAAAGGGGAAAAGGGTGGCTATTCTTCATTCTCTCTTTCCTTCTGCCGAATTCTCAAGTAAAACTGCTCTTTTCTCTTTTATTTTTGCCAAGCCGAAATAACTTGTGTTCTAGTAGAGTTTCCATCATAAACCTTTTCTTCTTCTACTAGTTTCTCAAAAGCCGAAACACACTTGAGATAGCCGAATATTCTACCTCCATTAGGAGCCATAGTCGAATTCCAAGGAGGTTTTATTCTTCTCCTTTGTCGCAAGTTGCAAAAGCTGAAAGCAAGATCTTTTTAATCATAGCCGAATACCCTGTAGATCAAGCAAGGGTGCCGTCGACAATAGTGTTAAGGGTAAGGATTTATTGTTATCGTATTATTTCTTTTCCTTAAAGCCGAAATCTAAACTCTAATGCCATTAATGATCTTTGGCCAAATTTTTGAAGGAGAAATTCAGGATTTCTAAGCATAGTCGACTGTAAGGCGAATCATTCGGGATTTAAGGTAAGTTATGTGGTATTCGGCCAAAGGCCATGTACTGTGATTTAAAGTTAGAATTAAATCTAACCTATGCCTATAGGTATTTCGACACCTTCATAATCAAGTAGCTATTTCAGGATTTTTAGATCGCAAGGTAAGCACTTATGTACAATCGGCCAAGGCCCTATTTTAGTACTTAGATCTATTTCTTACATGTTCAAAAGCCGGAAGCTAATCTGTTAAGTGGTTAAGTGTAGACCGATTGCAAGGAAGAGTATCGTGGAATTCTGGGATTTGATTAGTAATCAAATCGGCAACAAGGTAAGATTTTGGTTGCGTTAAATCCTTCGGGATATGACCATGTAGCCGAATGGCTTTTTGCTAAGTGCTTAAGGTTGGCCGAATGTAGGAGTTAGGGATCTAAAGCGTTAGATCGGGTTTTCGGGTTTTCAGGAAAGCATTAATACCAGGTGTGTACCCCACACTATCTCTTAATAGAATTATGGGACCCATTTAATATATATGTGTTTATAAGAATGTGTAAAATATGGCTAAGGTACCATGCAATGGTACGAAGTACTCAGGCATGTTTTCCTACTCCTACTAGGATTATAATATGATCTGTTATGGTACCTATGTGAAACTATAAGAATGTGAATAAGAAATATGACATGGGTTATGTATGACATGGGGCATATGGGATATTATGAAAGAGGAAGTGAATTTGGTGGTTTTTACCACGATATCTGAATGTGGTGACTTCAGTCACAATTATCTGAATGTGGTGTCTCATGACACAAAATATTATCTGGTGGCCACGAATTTTATAAGGGCGATGAGCACGTCGACTGCAGCGACTGCCTTCAATGGTGTGTAGCGGATGGAAGGTTGACTTAGTAGTCCCCATGGTGTGCAGGTTGGTACAGGTGATGTGTAGTGGATGGCTATCTAGGTTTGTGTTCGGGTTTGCATCATAATATTTAAATGTTATATGTACATGTATGATTTGATATGCCTGAATTTGTTAGGACTAGTGTTGTGGTTACACATTGAGTCTGTTGACTCACCCCGTTGTGGGAATATTTTTCAGGTGATGATCAGTGATGGACCGGGTCGGTAGGAGCTTAGTGGTGGCCATGTTCAGTTCGAGACTTTATTTAATTTGGACTTTTATATTTTAAGCATTTTTGAATTTATTTTGGGCTTTCATTTGATGTAATAAGGCCATAGTATGAACTATTTTATGCATGCATTTTAATTCTTTTATAACAATATAATGAATGTTAAATCGAGGTTAAAACGATTTTTGTAAAAATAAATCTTTAAATGTTTTGACACTTAAATTCAATTGATTCTTAATTTAAGGGTAAAGATGTTAAAAAAAAAAAAACAAAACCGGCAAGTCTTCTATTATAAAAACAAAGTTTTCAATAAATCACCGATTTCAAATTAACAAAGTTTTCAATTGGACCCAACCCAACCCACTTTTACCTCAAAACCATCCTTATTTTTCCAAAGTAATCAAAAAGTTTTGAACCGTTTAATTCAAGGACCATGCCAGATCTGGTCGAGGCTCGTGGGTCGGGTTCGGGTGTTTGACAGTATCGAGCCCAGTTTTAAACTCTCGGCCTGGGGTTTAAAGCCCATAACGTTTTTAAAATAAGGCCTAAACAAGTTTTGAGAAAAACTTTTATGAAAAGAGCAGGTTTTCTGGCATGGCACCTAAGTCTCCGACCCGAAATCCACCAGGTAAGTACTCCTATTCATTGGTGTGATTTATAGTATGAATTGTAGAAGGGTAGGAATGGACCGTAGAATAGTATGATAGGTACTTGAACCCTAGGACTAGTTTACCCCAACAATTACATAAGACTTAATGCCTAAACAAACCTGTGGTTAAGTCGCCAAGTTAGGGTATGGCAACCTTTGTATGCATGTCTAGGATTGGATCCGGAAGAGCCTGGTACTTAAGCAGTCCTAGTGACTCACCTCCTCTTCGCTGGAATCCTACCTGGTGCATAGCTTCGGGTCACCCTAACCAAGAGGACTTACTCACGGGCTAAACCCAATAATTAAAACCCGAAAGGGACTAGCCGTATTTTCATGGAAATCCTAGCTTTAAAATCACCAAATTACCCCTTTAAATTATAGCAAAACTCAGTTTGAAAATTTTCCAAAATATTTCTGATTTACAAAATTACCTAAATGCCCCTAGTTTGTAAAATTACTAAAATGCCCCTAGTTTCTAAAATTGCCATTCTACCCCCGATTTCAACAACATTTTCTGATTTTGCAAAAATGTCCAAAAATCTTATCTTTGGGAAATACCAAGACACCTTGATTTGAAAAAAAAATTTACGAAATTACCCCTATTTTTCAAAATTACCAAAATGACCCCCGATTTCCAAAATTTTTGCAACCACACCGAATTGGGAAACAAATTCTCAAAAGAACCCCCAAGTTTTGCAAACTTTGAAATACTTTTGATTTATAAGGATTTTTGGAAGTTACCCTGGTTTATTACCAAAATACCCCTGTAGGAAAAATGATGAAAATACCCCTAGGATAGGAATAAGACAAAGATGTTAGGGTAATGAATGTGTGTGCTAGGTATTACTGAATGAATGTTTAGATGAATGTGTTTCTCTAAATTAGGATAGAGAACTTGAAACTTTGATTGATCGAAAGAACTACTCATAAACTTCTTTCATAAAAATTTCTTCGCGAATAATTAGTGGAACAGATACTAATGCATAAAAATTTCTTAATCAGAATAAACGCGAACGTAGACATGAGTTCTAGGGGACGTGGCCACAATGTGCGTGGACACGGTCGAGGCCGAACGACCATGTCAGAACCCGTTAGGTCGGGTCAAGGATCTGAGAATGAAGTACCACCACCGCCACCACCACCAATCGTTGGTACCGAGCGGCCAAGATCGACATTTAAGACGATCTTCATCGCAGTCGTCTTTGCAAGTTTTGAATATGGTGGCTGGTGCTGGAGGAAATATAGAAGCTCGGAAATCGGTACCCGAGCAACTTCGAGCGAATGGAGCTGAGGTGTTTCGTGGAGTATCTGGTGTGGCACCCAGTACAGCTGAGTACTGGTTGGAAGCGACTGAGCGGATCATGGATGAGCTCGATCTGACTGCTGAGAAGAAGTTGAAAGGGTTGGTGGCGCTGCTACGTGATGAAGCATATCAATTGTGGCTCACAGTTAGGGGTGGTGCCACAGCTGAGGATCTGGCCTGGGAGTATGTTAAGGAGGCGTACCAAAACAAGTCTGTTGGCATGCGTTATACTGACGCGCAGAGGAAAGCATTTCTGGGGCTGGTTCAAGGGAACAAGTCCGTAGCGGAGTACGAAGCTAAATTTTTAAGGTTGAGCCGGTATGCTCGAGGAGTGGCGGCTACGGAGCATGAGCGATGTGTCTGGTTTGAGGACGGACTAAGGGATGATCTGAGGTTGTTAATAGCCCCACATCAGGAGCGGGAGTTTTCTGCGTTGGTAGGAAAGGCTAAGGTAGCCGAGGGGATTAAGGACTCTGTAAGGCAGAACTCAGATCGGAATAGGCCAAAGATAGGTTTTGGGCCGTCAGGATCATCTGTGAATGTTCAAAAGAGGCCTAGAGTTGATGGGGTCGCGAGGTCGCCAAGTCGCTAAGGTGAGGCGATGATCGCACTTGCGATCAGTGTGGGAAGAAGCACTTAGGTGAGTGTTGGAAAAAGACGGGAGGATGCTTTAAGTGTGGGTCCAAGGATCATATGATTAAGGACTGTCCTATGAAACCAAATGGGAATCAACCAGCAGTTCAGAGTGTTAATCAAGCTGGTAGAGGTGGACAGCAACCTCATCGAGGTCATGGTCCGAATGGCCGAAGTAATGGTGCTGGCAGAGGACGTGGAACACCGGGCCGAGGTGTTTCTAAAACTGAGGCAAGGCAGCTGGGTCTAGTGTACGCGGTTCACTGGAGGAAGGATGGAGACGCGCCGGACGTCATAACCTGTACATTCCTTGTATTCGGTAAACCTTATGTTGCTCTGATTGATGTGGGCTCGACCCATTCCTATGTTGCATGTAGTGTAGTGGAAACACTAGGCATAGCCTCTAAACTTTCTGCTAGGGGAATGACTGTAGTAAGCCCACTAGGTCAAACTGTAGTGGTGAATAAGATCTTTCGGAATGTACCCTTAGAAATTCAAGGCGTAGTATTTTCTACCGACTTGATGGAACTTCCCTTCAGAGACTTTGATCTTATACTTGGCATGGATTGGCTAGTGGAACATCGGGCTGTGTTGGATTGTGCAGCTAAACGAATGGAATTAAGGACCCCGGAGGATGAAGTTATAGTTATGATCAGAGAAAGAAGAAACTACTTGTCTAATGTAGTTTCAGCACCTAAGGCTGAGAGGATGGTTCGAAAAGGGTGCAAGGCTTTCTTGACTTTCATTAGTGCGTTGGATGCTAAGGAAGGGGGAGTTAGTAGAGTAAGGACAGTAAGGGACTTTGAAGATGTGTTTCCAAAGGAGTTACCCGGAATACTCCCGGATAGGGAGGTAGAATTTGGAATTGACCTGCTATCGGGAACAGCTCCTGTGTCAATTGCCCCGTATAGAATGGCACCAAAGTAGTTGGTTGAGCTCAAGGCTCAGATCCAAGAGTTGATGAATCGTGGGTTTATCTGACCCAGTGTGTCTCTGTGGGGAGCACCGATCCTGTTTGTGAAGAAGAAGGACGGAACTATGCAAATGTGCATAGACTATCGTCAGTTGAATAAGCTGACCATCAAGAATAAGTATCCTTTGCCGAGGATAGATGACTTGTTCGATCAGCTTAAGGGGGCGGCAGTATTCTCAAAGATCAATTTAAGGTCGGGATATCATCAGTTGAAGGTGAAGGAGGCGGATATCCATAAGACAACCTTTAGGACAAGGTACGGCCATTATGAGTTCTTAGTAATGCCGTTTGGGTTGACGAACGCCCCAGCCGTGTTCATGGATATGATGAACCAGGTCTTTCAACCCTACTTGGATAGGTTCGTCGTTGTGCTCATCAATGACATCCTAGTGTATTCCAAGTCTGAAGAGGAGCATGATGAGCATCTTCGAGTTGTGTTGCAAGTGCTGAGGGAGAAGAAGCTTTATGCCAAATTCAGCAATTGTGAATTCTGGCTTAAGGAGGTTGCATTCTTAGGGCATGTGGTATCCGCAGAAGGAATAAGGGTGGATCCTCGAAAGATTGAGGCAGTGTTGGATTGGAAAACCCCTAAGTTTGTGGCTGAAATTTGAAGTTTCTTGGGATTGGCAGGCTACTACAGAAGGTTTGTGGAAGGATTCTAATTGATAGCCGCGCCTTTGACAAAGTTACTAAGGAGGGAAGTACCTTTCGTATGGACGGATAAACAACAAGAGAGCTTTGAAAAGCTTAAGAGGGTCTTGACTGAAGCTCTAGTTTTGATTCAGCCGGAGGCAGGGAAGGACTTCGTGGTGTATTGTGACACTTCTCACACCGGTTTAGGATGTGTATTGATGCAGGACGGAAAAGTAGTTGCTTATGCGTCGTGACAGTTAAGGTCGTATAAAGTTAACTATCCGACTCATGACTTGGAATTAGCGGCAATGGTCTTTGCTCTTAAGGTATAGAGGCATTATCTTTATGGAGAAAAGTCGGTGATTTACACAGACCACAAGAGTCTTAACTATCTGTTGACTCAGAAGGAGTTAAACTTGAGGCAGCAAAGGTGGGTGGAATTACTGAAGGACTATGATTGTTCCATAGAGTATCATCCGGGCAAGGCGAATGTAGTCGCAGATGCTCTAAGTCGGAAGGTGGTGTCAGATTTGAGGGTGATGTTTGCGCATCTGAGTTTGTATGATGATGGAAGTCTGCTGGCAGAGTTGCAAGTCAAGCCGATGTGGTTGGATGAGGTAAAAGAGAGTCAGTTGGCAGATGAGGATTTAAGTGCTAAGACGCGACAAGTTCAGAATGGTGGTTTAGAGGATTACAGTATGTCCAGTGAGGGAGTGTTGTGTTTCAAGGGCAAGGTTTGTATGCCTAAGAATGAGGAGTTAAGGCAGAAGATTCTTCGGGAATCGCATAGTAGCCCTTATGCTATGCATCCCGGAGGTACGAAGTTGTACAGAGACTTAAGGGAACAGTTTTGGTGGCCTAGTCTGAAGAGGGAAGTCACAGAATTTGTCGACAAGTGTTTGACGTGTCAGCAAGTTAAGGCTGAACATCAGGTTCCATTAGGGTTACTTCAGCCAATCAAGATCCCGCAGTGGAAGTGGGAGAGAATCACGATAGACTTCGTTGGTGGGCTTCCCCTTACGCCTACTAAGAAGGACTCGGTATGGGTAATAGTGGATCGGTTGACAAAGTCTGCGCATTTCTTGCAGGTGCGAGTTGATTATTCTTTGCAGAAGTTGGCAAAGTTATATGTGGCGGAAATTGTGAGGTTGCATGGAGTTCTGGTATCAATTATCTCAGATAGAGATCCAAGGTTTACGTCTCTATTTTTGAGGGCGCTACATCAAGCTTTAGGCACTAAATTGGATTTTACTACTGCTTTTCATCCACAGTCGGACAGGTAGTCTGAACGGGTAATCCAAATGTTAGAGGATATGTTGAGATGCTGTGTGATGGATTTCAGAGGAAGTTGGGAGGACTATTTGCCTTTAGCAGAGTTTGCCTACAACAACAGCTATCAGGCTAGTATATGGATGGCACCGTATGAAGCGTTGTATGGACGGAAGTGTCGCACTCCTATGTGTTGGACTAAATTAGGGGAACGTCGAGTTTTGGGTCCAGAGATTATGGCAGAGTCTGAAGAAAAGGTTGAGGTAATTCAGGCACGGTTGAAGGAAGCATCTGATAGGCAGAAATCGTACGTAGATCTCAAACGGAAGGAAATAGAATTTGACGTGGAGATCAAGTATTTCTTAAGGTTTCACCTTAGAAAAAGGTGATGAGATGTGGTCGGAAAGTGAAGTTAAGTCCAAGGTTTATAGGACCTTATCGAGTGTTGAAGGGAGTTGGACCAGTGGCATACCAGTTGGAGTTGCCTTCAGAATTGAAACAGATGCACGACGTATTCCATGTTTCTATGCTACGTCGTTATCGATCGGATCAATCTCATGTAGTCCCGGTTGAAGAGGTGGAGCTAAGGCCAGATCTATCCTACGAGGAGGAGCCAATCTAGATTTTGGATCGAGATGCGAAGGTGCTACGGAGGAAGTCAATTCCTTTAGTCAAAGTGTTATGGCGTAATCATGGATCGAAGGAAGCTTCGTAGGAACCAGAAGAGGCAATGCGACAGCAATACCCTCATTTGTTTTAGCCAGGTAATTTCGAGGTCGAAATTATTTTAAGGGGGTAGAACTGTAATATCCTGAAATTAGGCTTGTACATTTTTGCTTAATATGAAACAGCATGCCTTGTGTGTTACAATGTGTTTTATGAATTTTGTGAACTCTAGGGTGTAGTGAATGCCTTAGAAATTATTCGAATTTAAAGTTTAAAAGAGGGAACTAAACCAAGGTGGCCTTAAGAGAATTAGTAGGGAACAAACGGGCTTGGAAAAGTGGCTTGGAGGCGCCACTTAGGGCCTCTGGAAATGACGCCACAAGCAGGTGCAGATGGGCCATGGTTCGAGTTGCAGGGGAAGCTAAATAAAGTTTTTATTTTGCGCCAAGGGGAAGAGGTATTGGACGGCATTAAGGCACTAAAGGATGAGTTCAATACTCTTTAAAATTTGGCTAGATAGATAGATAAATGTGGATTGATTTTCATTATTTTAAATGGGAAGATAAGAGATAAAATAGGAGAGAAAAACAAGGGATTGAGAGAGAAGAGTTGGCCGAATGAGGGTCTCTAGGTAGACTAATTTCGACAGAAAGGGGAAAAGGGTGGCTATTCTTCATTCTCTCTTTTCTTCTACCGAATTCTCAAGCAAAACTCCTCTTTTCTCTTTTATTTTTGCCAAGCCGAAATAACTTGTGTTCTAGTCCAGTTTCCATCATAAAACTTTTCTTCTTCTACTAGTTTCTCAAAAGCCGGAACACACTTGAGATAGCCGAATATTCTACCTCCATTAGGAGCCATAGTTGAATTCCAAGGAGGTTTTATTCTTCTCCTTTGTCGCAAGTTGCAAAAGCCGAAAGCAAGATCTTTTTAACCATAGCCGAATACCCTGTAGATCAAGCAAGGGTGCCGTCGATAATAGTGTTAAGGGTAAGGATTTATTGTTATCATATTATTTCTTTTCCTTAAAGCCGAAATCTAAACTCTAATGACATTAAAGATCTTTGGCCGAATTTTTGAAGGAGAAATTCAGGATTTCTAAGCATAGTCGACTGTAAGAAGAATCATTCGGGATTTAAGGTAAGTTATGTGGTATTCGGCCAAAGGCCATGTATTGTGATTTAAAGTCAGAATTAAATCTAACCTATGCCTATAGGTATTTCGACACCTTCATAACCAAGTAGCTATTTCGAGATTTTTAGATCGCAAGGTAAGCACTTATGTACAATCGGCCAAGGCCCTATTTTAGTACTTAGATCTATTTCTTACATGTTCAAAAGCCGGAAGCTAATCTGTTAAGTGGTTAAGTGTAGACCGATTGCAAGGAAGAGATACCATGGAATTCCGGGATTTGATTAGTAATCAAATCGGCAACAAGGTAAGATTTTGGTTGCGTTAAATCCTTCGGGATATGACCATGTAGCCGAATGGCTTTTAGCTAAGTGCTTAAGGTTGGCCGAATGTAGGAGTTTAGGGATCTAAAGCGTTAGATCGGGTTTTCGGGCTTTCAGGAAAGCATTAATACAGGTCTGTACCCCACACTATCTCTTAATAGAATTATGGCACCCATTTAATATATATGTGTTTATAAGAATGTGTAAAATATGGCTAAGGTACCATGCAATGGTAAGTAGTACTCACGTATGTTTTCCTACTCCTACTAGGATTATAGTATGATCTGTTATGGTATCTATGTGAAACTATAAGAATGTGAAAAAGAAATACGACATGGGTTATGTATGACATGGGGCATATGGGATATTATGAAAGGGGAAGTGAATTTGGTGGTTTTTACCACGATATCTGAATGTGGTGACTTCGGTCACAATTATCTGAATGTGGTGTCTCATGACACAAAATATTATCTGGTGGCTAAGCCACAAATTTTATAAGGGCGATGAGCACGTAGACTGCATCGACTGCCTTCGATGGTGTGTAGCGAATGGAGGGTTGACTTAGTAGTCCCCATGGTGTGCAGGTTCATACGGGTGATGTGTAGCGGATGGCTATCTAGGTTTGGGTTCGGGTTTGCATCATAATATTTAAATGTTATATGTACATGTATGATTTGATATGCCTTAATTTGTTAGGACTAGTGTTGTGGTTACACATTGAGTCTGCTGACTCACCCCGTTGTGGGAATATTTTTCAGGTGATGATCAGTGATGGACCGGGTCGGCAAGAGCTTAGTGGTGGCCATGTTCAGTTCGGGACTTTATTTAATTTGGACTTTTATATTTTAAGCATTTTAGAATTTATTTTGGGTTTTCATTTGATGTAAGAAGGCCATAGTATGAACTATTTTATGCATGCATTTTAATTCTTTTATAACGATATGATGAATGTTAAATCGAGGTTAAAACGATTTTTATAAAAATAAATCTTTAAATATTTTGACACTTAAATTCAATTGATTCTTAATTTAAGGGTAAAGATCTTTAAAAAAAACAAAACCGGCAAGTCTTCTATTATAAAAACAAAGTTTTCAATAAATCACCGATTTCAAATTAACAAAGTTTTCAATTGGACCCAACCTAACCCACTTTTACCTCAAAACCATCCTTATTTTTCCAAAGTAATCAACAAGTTTTGAACCGTTTAATTCAAGGAACATGCCAGATCCGGTCGAGGCTCGTGGGCCGGGTTTGGGGTGTTTCAATCCTAATCCGAGTGAAATTTCTCTTTGCTACGCCAGGGACAGGCCCACGGCACACGCCCGTGTGAATCGTGGCCAGGCCGTGTTCGAGACTGTTGAATGAGGCAAAGCCGTGTGGTCTTGGGCCCAGGTCGTGTTGATTTCATGATATGGCCCATTTATTCCGTTTTGGGCCCGTTTCTCGTTCTTTTCATCATCCGGTGCTCTTCTGAGTATAAAACACGAAAACAAAGGATTAAGAGCACCAAATTACACAATTGAGGGCTTAAATCATCTAAAAATGTGTTAAATGTGGGATTAAAATATGTTACTTTTACGGTTTATCATAAACCAAGCCCACCAATCATGGGCGATAGACTGTAGAGGCCACCACGAGTGTTCTCGTGCCCTTGGGCCAACATGGGCTTTGTTTGGTTAAAATGGGCCGTGCGGATCCAATGGGCTTGTGGGCTCCACGCGGATAAAATCTACGAAAAGTGGTAAATATTGGACTGGGCTGTATAGTTCGTGTCGCTGTGGTTAATTCTAGGCTAGATGGGCCATACTAGCGTGTGGGCCTACTTGGGCCGCATGATCGGCCTTGGGCCCATAGTCACCATTATGACTGTTAAGGTTGCACGGGCCACTCGAGGGGACTATAGACCTATTGATGGGTCGATAAGTGTACCTAGACCTCAAAAAGGGTAAAATGAACGTAATGCCCTTGTAGGGTAAAATGGCCATAATGTCCCTGTAGGATAAAATGACTGTAATACCCCTGTAAGGTTAAATGGCCGTAATACCCCTGTAAGGTAAAACGACCGTAATGCCCCTGTAGGGTAAATGACTTATGCTGTGATTTGACTGACTAGACTGTGATTGTGTGACTATGGTTTAATTGACTTAACTGTGAATGATATGAATGATTCAGAGCATGGCATACTGCATACACGACATACTGTATGGGGTTGGGATACTATTATGGAGGAAGTGTACTATTACTTGTGGCTTTGCCACAAATACTGTTACTAGCAGCTATATTGCGATACTGATACTGGCAGCTCTGCTGCAATACTATTAATGGTGGCTTTGCTACATATACTGTTACTCGTAGCTACGCTGTAATATTGGTTAGTGCCGCAACCGGTGCTACATAAGGAGCGTAGGGATGGGTGGGTTGATTTAATCCCCACAGGTGTGCAGGGCTGGACAGGAGATGGAGTACATGGTTTGTTTGGGTATTTATGCATTGCATATACTGATTCTGATACTGTATTGGGCTTAGGCCCGTAGTGTTACTGTAATGGGCTAAGGCCCAGACTAATTCTGTTTCTGTATACTAACTGTTTCTTTAATAAGGGGATTACACGCTGAGTTTTTGTAAACTCACCCCCTTTTTAACTTTTTAAGTAATCCCCAGCGTTAAATGCTTCGAAGCTGCGAGGGACTCGAAGAGGGCCACACAATTGCACAAATTTTATTCTATTTAGCTCATTTACTTAAGAATGAGTTTGTTGGTTCGGATTGTAATAAGGCCTTTATAATTTATGGATTTTAAATTTGAGATTTTATTTATTGTGATCTGTATCTGCTAGAAGTAGAACACAGTTTTCCAAAACAATAGCTATTTTCAAAAACTTCGTTTCCGTAACTCAATTTTAAATATCACATTTTCGTAAATCATTTGCTTTAAATTAAGCTTCCGTAATAATAAGGTTTTAAAGGTAATAACGTTTTAAAAGGGAATAACTTTTAAACAAACCATAATTGAAATAAACAAATGCAAACTGAGGTTTTGTACAAGTTTTAAATGGCAAGAATTTTTAAATTTCAACAAGGGTTTTCAATGAAAACATGGTTTTCGTAAAACACTTCAATGTGACACGCCAGATTCGGCCATAACATCTAGGCCGAGCTTCGAGTGTTACATTTAGTGGCATCAGAGCCTGGTTGTAAAACTCGACTATGGAATGGGTTTTCAAAGTTTTTGATTTCAAAAGGTTGTTTTCGAATATGTGAAGTGTTTTGAGATATTTCTTCTGTAAAGTGTGGCACACTGAGTCTCCAGTGCTAAATCCGTAAGTTTTCTGAATACTTTTGTCTGTTTAGAAACTGAAATGCAGTAAGTTAGGAAGTACTGTGGCTACTTTAGAAATTAGACCATACCACTCTAAATAGAGCAAACTGAAGCTATAGGGGACTAAAGCTATATTGAGCCTACGACGGTGAAAATAAAACTCTAAACTACCATTGCTCATAAAACATCTACTTAATTACTGGACCTGTAAACAAATATGCATAAAATTTCTAATTATGATAATACGCATAGCAATAATGAGCACAAGGGGTACTCGTGAACGAGGTACAATAGGTCGTAATGGAGGCCATAGAGGTGTTGGAGTTGGGTCCTCGTCGTCTGGCCATATACCTAAAATTTGAATAAGAGTGCGCAATGAGAGCATAGCGATGTAGTCTATATATGCGAGCATTCTGATAGTTGGAAATTTCGAGGAAGAAATTTCTTTAAGGGAGGTAGAATTGTAACGCTTCGAATTTTGGGCCTAGAAGTATTAGGCCTTGTGTATGGATTAGTAAGGAGGCTGTAAATAAGTATTTAATTGTGTATGGAAATGACACAATTAAATGTTTGCTTTAGTGGTTAAGGGTCCTGAGAAGTGTTGGAGAAGTCTTGGGTTAAAACTTGGGCTTTAGCAAAAATTTTAGTTTTTAATTGAATAAAACCCTTGCTGCTTGATAGTTGGCCTTTTAGATATGTGTGGTTAAAATATGACACAAAAATCCTATTGGTGCAGTGGTGGTGGTGTTACAAGTGTGGCAAGGGGGTCTGAGGTTCGAATGTTGGCGCAGTATAGGGGGCATTAGTTTTGTAGCTAGGACGGCTAGAGTTTGTGTTGCAATAGAAGTCTAATGGATGAGAGGAGTTTGAATTGGTCATGGAGGGATTTTAGGAGCAAATCATGGAGAGGATTATGGAGAGATTTTAGGAAGAAAAAGGGGAGTTTGAGTTGTTGAAGGTTGTTGCCGAATTTGCTAAGGGAAAAATAAAGTATTAGGTTTTCGTCATTTCCTGAGTGTTGGTATTCTTTTCATTTGTTTAGTGGCCGAATACTATGTTTCTGGGAACTCTCTTCTTTGCTTTTTAGTGCAACGTAAGCTGCTCTTTTGGTCTATTGTGTGAAAGCAGAACCTTCTTTTATCATTCGGGTACTTTGGGCAATTTGGTTTCTTTTCTCAATTAGCCGAATACCCATTTTGTTTTCTTCAATCACTTCACAGTCAGCCGAATCTCTACTCGTCTCTTTCTCTCCATTTCCTTTCCCTTCTCTTCCCATTCAGTTAGCCTTGGCTGAATGTCCTGCTCACATCTTTGGTTTCATTGAATAGTTCTTGTTGGCCGAACTCACCATAACATACCCTCTCTTTCTATTTTTTGACTTTTTTATTATGTTTAAACCGAGTCTCTTCTTCTGCTAATACTTGGGGTGGTCGCATACTCTGCTTATTTTCTCTCTAAATTCTGATTGTTTCCATACTTTGCCGGTGGTATATTAAGTTGATATCTGCAAGCGATCCTAACAAATAGATAGGTATTCCTGAGAACTAGAGAAGTGCAGAAGTTACTCAAGTCGTCAAACCCTGTCTTCCACTATTCAATTAAGGTAAAGACATTACCTTACCTTTTGAATAGGTCGAATATCTCTATATATTTCTGTAAGACTAATATTCATGGATTTAAGCCACAGTTATGATCGGTCCCCATCTATTAAAATCTTTTGTTATCGTAGTTTATCGGCAAGAAAAGTGTGATCGGTTTTAGCCTACAAGCTAAAAGGAACAGGCTGCAGTTCGTTCAATCAAGGGAAGGTAGTAAGTGTCTTTTTGGGAACATATGTGGTAAGAGGGTGTTTTACCCTAACATATTAAGGACTAACGTTGAATCTCGATGATTCTACATTGGGTGCTCGTAGATCTTGGAACGACTCCGTAAAAAGGTGTGTAATCACACTATCTCCCCTATGAATCGGCAAAACTCGAAACTTCGGCATTTGAGGCCTCACGAGCGTGCGACCGCTCGTGTGGTAAAACTAGCCCATCAATCGTGGGCGATAGATTTTACAGGCCACCACGAGTGTTCTCATTCTCTTGGGTCGACATGGGCCTTGTTTGGCTGAAATGGGTCGTGTGGGCCCAATGGGCTCATTGGCCCTACACGGATAAAATCCACGATAAGTGGTAAATACTAGACTGGGTTGTATAGTTCGTATGGCTGTGGTTAATTCTGGGCCAGATGGGCCGCACGAGCATGTGGGCCCACTTGGGCCGCATGATGGGCCTTGGGCCTATAGTCACCGTTATGACTGTTTAGGTTGCACGAGTCGCTTGAGGGGAGTGTGGACCTATTGATGGGTCGGTAAGTATACCTAGACCTTAAAAAGGATAAAATGATCGTAATGCCCCTGTAGGGTAAAATGAACATAATGCCCCCGTACGGTAAAATAACCGTAATGCCGCCGTAGGGTAAAATGACTGTAATGCCCCTGTAGGGTAAAATGACCATAATACCTTGTAAGGTAAAATGACCGTAATAACCCCTATAGGGTAGAATTACCATAATGCCCCTGTAGGGTAAATGACTGACTTATGCTATGATTTGACTGATTTGATTGTGATTGTATGACTATGGTTTGATTGACTTAACTATGAATGATCTGACTGATTCTGAGCATGGCATCTGCATACACGACATACTGCATGGGGTTGGGATACTGTTATGGAGGAAATGTACTGTTACTAGTGGCTTTGCCAAAAATACTATTACTGACAGCTTTGCTACGATACTGATACTGGTAGCTCTGCTGCAATACTGTTATTGGTTGCTTTGCCACATATACTGTTACTGGCAGCTACGCTACAATATTGGTTAGTGTCGCAACCTATGCTACATTAGTAGTGTAGGGATGGGTGGGTCAATTTAATCCTCACAGGAGTGCAGGGTTGGACAGGAGACGGAGTGCAGGGTTTGTTTGGGTATTTATGCATTGCATATACTGATTCTGATAATGTATTAGCCTTAGGCTCACATTGTTACTGTAATGGGCTAAGGCCAACACTGTACTATTATTGTTAAATGGCTCAGGCCCAGACTGATTCTGTTTCTGTATACTGATTGTTTCTTTAATAAGAGGATTACACACTGAGTTTTCGTAAACTCACCCCATTTTTAACTTTTCAGGTAATCCCCAGCGTTAGACAGTTCGGAGCTGCGAGGGACTCGAAGAGGGCCACACAGCTACACAAGTTTTATTCTGTTTAGCTCATTTACTTAAGAATGAGTTTGTTGGTTCGGATTGTAATAAGGCTTTTAAATTTTTTGGATTTTAAATTTGGGATTTTATTGATTGTGATCTGTATCTGCTAGAAGTAGAACACAATTTTCCAAAACAATAGCTATTTTCCAATGCTATGTTTCCGCAACTCAATTTTTAAATATCATATTTTCGTAAATCATTTGCTTTAAATTAAGCTTCCACAACAATAAGGCTTTAAAGGAAATAATGTTTTCAAAGGGAATAACTTTTAAATAACCCACAATTGAAAATTACCAAATGCAAATTGAGGTTTTGTACAAGATTTAAATGGCAAGAAGTTTTAAATTTCAAGAAGGGTTTTCAATGAAAACATGATTTTCGTAAAACACTTCACTGTGACACGCCAGATTCAGCCATAACATCTAGGCCGGGTTTCGGGTGTTACATATATAATAATTATAAAATAATTAAATTGTACTTAAATTATTAACATGTTTAATTTTAATTAATTTATTAATAAATTTTGATTAATTTTGATCATTTTCGACAGATTTGCACAAAGGGCAAAAATTGGCTCGGTAAATACTACTAAAAGTGCAAAACAGAGAAGCGATTTTTGAAGCTTCGAGATGAATTAAATTTTCAGCCGAAGACAGTCCAAATTATGAATGTTAATTCACAATATAATTAATTTTAATTTTAAACCAATTTATTTTGGGTTAAATAATTATTATCAATTAATTATGAAAAGAGGCCTAGTTGAGCTAAACCGAGAAAACCGATCCAACTGAGCATTGGGCTACCAATAACCGTCCAACATGGTGACCCAATCAGCTTATTTGGCTGATTATTTGGTGTGCAAAATAGCCCTTGAAGACTCCTTGAATTTGCATTCAAACCCCTCCACTTATCATGCTTTCCTAGATTTGCCCCTACCTTAAAATAGCAAGTTTGAAACCTTCAAACTTGCCACATGTGTGGCCGGCCATGGGGAGACTCTATGGCTGCTGAGTTTTGCTATTTTTACCAGCCTACTCAACCTATAAAAACCCCTTTTGGGCGCTTATTTGAAACGAATCTCAAATCATCTCATCCTTTCACTTCTCTCTCACTTTCTCCCTCCAATCCCCTTCTATTGTTCTTCATTTTCTTCCTCATTCCCTTGCCGATTTCACATGTTGAAAAAGATTCCTTCAACCACCATTTGGAGAACCATTCAAGTGTTCATGGAGGTCTCAATTCAACAACAACAAGCGGAGAAGGAGAAGCGGAGCAAACTAGTCAAGCCTCGTAAAAACACCAGATTTGATTCTTGTTCCTTATCCTTTTAATTTTATTATTGTTGTTATGAACATGTCTATGAATAATTGTAATGTCGATATGTTTAATTTAATTAATATGGCTTAAATTTAGTTTGTGTTAGGTTGGTTGCATTTTGTCCACTTAATTTATTGAAATTGTGTTTATGTTGTTATAGGCATTTGTAAGATGTTTGATTAAGTAAAACCATGACTAAGTTATTCTTGCATTACGATTGTAAGGTAACTGATGAATTAATTATTTAAACAGTTTAAAATTACAATTAATTAACATGATACTTAACTAGTGCATGATTAATCATCTAAGGTAGCTGAGGGTTAAATTAGCAACGGTATCTAACGATACATTAGTCTTGCATAACATGCAAGATTATTGTGATTAAACTGTTTCAAGGTAGGAGCACATTGTTACCTCATGTAATCTTTTATGTGCTTATGAGATTAAATTAATTGTTTGTATTGGCATAGAGATATGTACAAGAGATTATTTTTAATTTCATAAGTATGTATGTGCATTAATGCATTTGCTTATTAAAATTTGTTTAATCGGTTGAATTGATATAGAGATATAGTCAAGAGATAAATGGACTTTTGTAGGTGAGTATGTTCATTAGTTAGCAAAAGTGAATTTATTCATAACAACATGAACATGAGTTTAGTAATTCTAAGTTAAGAAATGTATTTAACCTAACACAATTATGTCATTTTGATTAAAATCATCTTTTGAAATCGTGCATTGGAACTTTTATTTCCTCTTTATTTATTTTACTTAGTTAAAAATCTTAGTTTTTAATCACCTCCTCAAATCAAAATATTTTTCTTCACCAAAGTGTTTTTAATTGCATTCATAAATAATTCTTTTCACAGTCCCTGTGGGTACGATAACTCAACATTAGGCCTCATTCAATCCTTAGGTCAACAAAAGACTCAATTTGCACATTTTATTGAATGCAACTAAAGCTAAGAAAACTTAACTAAAACATAACGAAAATGCTTGTATTAGATGCAAAAAATAGTTTAATCTACTACATCAAATTACGACAAATCAAACTTTCCCACACTTAAGTCATTGCTTGTCCTCAAGCACCATAAAGAGAAATGAAAAATAGAATTGACGACCATACAACTATTGATTTTAGATCATAGGACTTAGGTATTTCATAATCATTAACAACTTTGACATGATGAGTAGTTGACTTACCACATTTGATCACAAACATCTAAGTTTAGTATGTTACAAAATATACAAGCATTAAGGGTCTCACCTGTAGGGATCCATCAATAAATCATAAAAGTACTTTGATTATTCGAGCATAATACAAATAGTCATTTATGCGTATGTTTAGTATGATGTCCATTCATGAGTAAGGATATTTAGGTTAAATAGGACTGTTTGGCTTGTAACGTTCTGAGGCTTAGGACAAGTATGGAATTCAAAAATAGTAAGCATCAAAAAGGGTTACAATCATAGAAATAGTTTGGAACATCGTATTGATTCCTATTCTTCCCCCTTAGGGACCTTTACCCGCTCACCATCTTATTTCTTCTTTTATCATCTTCCTTGTCTCTCCATGTATAGGAAATCATAGCATGACATAGTAGCTATGGCTAGCCTACGAGTTTTTGTACACTAATTAACTAGTTTTTCTTTCTTTTGTAACTTTGTAGCTTCATTTTTCAGCTCATCCCACTCAAGAATGTTTTTCCTTTTCTGAGAGCTTTTTCTACTCGTGTTACTTTTGTTCTGTATGCACTTTTTCTTTTATTTTGCACTTTTCAGGCTAACCTATAGTCCCTACATTGCACAAATCCATTGTATATCACTCTGTTTTTACAAAATTCGCCTTAATGTATCTACTTAACCCTCAATACGTATGGCCAAACATATATAATTGTACAGTGCAAGACCAAAGAAAAAGGGCAAATGCAAATTAATGGTTTTAGGCTCGAGGTTTGAAACGAGGTTCATCATGAAGTGTCAATAGGCCCAACAATTCGGTACTAAAATTGAACATTAATAAGATGGATTTTTGGCTCTGGGTGTGGTCCAAAAAATGCCTTAGGTCATCCTTAAATATCTTAATATGCACAAATTTTGTCAACCAAACAAACTCAAATTCAACCATTTATCATTCATACTAGCATGCTTATTTCCTTATATTTTATATATGACTTGGTACAGTTGATTACTTAATTCATATTTATAGTGTAACATATAGAACTTTAGTAGTCCAATAATCAAAAAATTAAAATCATCTATCAACATGCCAAACTTTTTTGTAAACATAAGCAACCTATGCACAAGCTCGTAACCAATCACTTGTATTTCTACAAGCTCAAGCACAAAAAAAAAAGGTATGAGAAATCAAGAGAATATAGAAATTGAAAACAAATAAACAAATTTTCTATGTTACCTGCCCTCACTTTAGTTCACACATTGTCCTCAATGTGTAGCCCATAAAAGGATAAGGAAATAAGTTACTCGATTGATCGTGGTTGCTCCAATTACTAATTATGGGTACTTCTTCATTTGATTGTGTAAAGCTCGAATTTTTTGTGTCACCTTCATGTTGGGTTCCTACAAAACTTAAGAAAAATGAAAAACGAACAATCTACTATTAATCCTACTACGAGTTCTAAGTCAACAGTATCCAAAAATTAGAAACAAGTCTTTAAAAATAAAAACTAGTTCAATCATCCTCCTCATCATCTATCTCCTCACTCCTATCATCCTCTTCATCTTATCCTTCATATTCTCTTTCATACGCTTATTCTTGTTGTTCCATATTTTTGGGCCCAAATATCTCATGTATATAATTGAGGACCAGGATGTTGTCTTGCCTAGCAAATCCATGAAATATTTGTCCCTATTCTTTCATCCACGGAATCATCCAATCTAACTTTGGATGGCTACTCCCACTAAGTTCCTATTAAGCTAGTGTCAACCTCTGTGACGAAGTTCATGTAGCTATCGCTTGCTCTAATCTTTTATTTGCTTGGCTTGCAGCTCAATGTATTGTTGGAATAAGATGTCCCCTATGATGCTTCGGGAAGGTTTCAGTGACTGCTCAGTGGATGTCATAGGTACACCCGCCTTATGCATAAAGCCATCATTAGATGAGGAAAGAAAACTCCTACATTCTGGCCACTAATACAACTCTTTATATTTTGGTGGATCCATTTGCCAATACACACCTGCTTTTTCTAGAACACAACATAGAGTAAAACTACTCAAAAGGTATTAATGTTAGAAGCATTCAAAAAAGGTACTATTGTGTGCACACAAATTGAATCCACACCTTAGCCTCAAGAAACATAATAGCTTAAGGAAAGGATATTGGGATATTGGTACCTATGCGATATTTCCATTCACCCTTCCCTTTGGTTAAAAAAAATTATAATATTATCTATATCTATATCTCAGAAATATTCTAAATTAGTTTTATCAATAAAATCATTTTCATAGTATGGTGCATTATAAAAGTCACAATTAATTCGAGGGGTTACTCACGCTTCTTTCCCTTGCACAAGTATCATATCCCATATATGGCCTTCAATATATCTAGATTCTTGGTTCCGTAAAGATGCATAAAATTCTTGAACAATAGAGACCACCACAGTTTCTTTCGGGATCGCCCAAAAGTGTTCCCACTTATAATATCTGACTAAAAGCCATATTTCATTACACAGATCATCGACGGATCAAATCTGCTTTCTTGGATAAAGTTTTTTCCTTGTAGTTCAGCAAAATATTTTCCAATATCCAGTTTTTCAAAACCATCGAGGATTTATCTAACTTTTCTAGTAGGCATGTTTAAACTAAGAACCAATATCAAGTGTAATATTCAATAGAATAGTAACAAATTTGAGTTAAGAATCCTTAACCTTGAAGAAGTCTTAAAATCCTTATCGTACGTATTAGTTTATTATTTGTTTGAATGCTTCCCTTGTTTGCTAAACCAAAAAAATCTTGAATGATAAGGGATTTCACACTAGATGAATGGAAGGAGTTAGAATTAGGATTTTATGGATTAAGAGGTTTTGGGGATATTTGAGGGGATTAAGGAGTTAAAGAGATGTTAAATATGTTTATGAGGGGAATAAGGGTTAAAAAGAGGCGTTTTAATAGTATAAAATGGGTAAAACTAAGTTTTTTTAGCCGTTGGATTACACAATTAGGTCGTGTCAACCTTGCAAAAAATTACAGTGATGCCGCAACAAAGGGGTTCTGTGTCACGACATCCCTAGCAGCTTACTGTTGTCACAACATAAGGGTTTCGTGTTGCGACACATCTTCCAAGTTGGAATTTTTGTGAGCCTGTCCTCCATGTCGTGATATAGGAGTGTAGTGTCGCGATGCCAAGTTGGTTTCTTTAATTCCTGCATTCTGCTCAAAGTATTGTGACACGGGATTACCATGTAGCGATATCGACCCTGTGTCAGCCCAAATTTCCATTTTGGAGGATGCCTTGCTCTAAAAATATACATGTATCAAATAAAAGTGATAATCTAAACTATGGGGTTAGTTAAATATACAATAATTTACAACAAATAGGCAATTCAAATATTTTTAAGTTTTAATGTCAGATTCATCCGACAGTATCATCAACTCACCGATGAATGATTCCTTCGTTCTTTCAATACTAGTCCATCTTCCATCGTGCCATTCCACTTGTGCTCACTTATCCTTTTCCTTAAACATGTTTATTCTTTCTTCATGCATAAAAGGAAGTGTGTCCATTGATTCGGGAATGTTAGAAATAAATAATTTTTTTCATTGCTCCCCTAATTTTTTCTCTACCTTCCTCACTTGGTTGATAGCCAAATTTAAAAATTTCAGTCTCACCATTGATTTTCATAATTAACTCATTTTTCTCCAAATGAATGGTGAATCTAGAAGTGGCCAGGAAAGGTCTACCTAACAAGATTGGTATCTCATGATCTTTTTCAAAATCAAGCACCACAAAATCTGCATGGGTAATGAAAGTTTGCACCTTAACTAACACATCTTCCGATACTCCTTTCGGATGTACTAAAGACTTTTCAGCCAATTGTAATGTTATCTAAGTAGTTTTAAGATCCCCTAATGTGAGTTTTTCAAAAATTGATAAAAGGCATCAAATTAATACTAGCTCCTAACTCACATAGAGCTCTATTAAATTGAATATTCTCTATCTCTACGGGAATAGTAAAACTCCTGATGTAATAGTCCATTTTTAGTCAAATTAGAACAGTGGTTTCAGGACCACAAATCTGGAGTCAAAATATTTATTTTATTATTATTTTATTTTTTTACAGCATGATAGCATGTATGTGTGAAAATTTCGTTAAGAAATTTTATTGTTTAATTGGTCAATTTGAGAAAAAGGACTAAATCGCGTAAAGTGCAAAAGTGTTGTTCTATTAGTTAAAGGTGTTTAATAACTATAAAACCTTAAAGTTAAGGTCCTTAAGTGGTAATTATACAATTATTACGATAGTGGCTTGGTAAATTTGAAATAATTAATGTTCATTAAGGTTATTCTTATAATTTAGTTATTAAAGGTTAAAATTAATAAAACAAAAATCAAATTCATTCATTATCATCTTCTCCAAACCGATTGAGAAGGAGGAAAATCCTAAATTTCTATTTTTTCATTAGGCCATAATTATTTTGCTCATTAAGGTACGGTTTTTGTCCCGTTTTTAATGATATGTATGATTTTTAGATTATTGCAGCTTATTCTAGCTAACCCAGGGACTAATTTGTAAAACTATTAAAGATTTTAGATGTTACCGTTGATGAATATTTATGAGCTTTGAAGTTTTGTAAGTGATTTTTGACAAAAATGTCAAAAGGGGATTAAATTGAGAAAATGTGAAATGTGGTGGTTAAAAGTGTGAATAAATGAGAAATATGGGCTAAAATGGACACTAGAGAAATTCAAAATGTCAGAAATTGGATTAAAAGATGTGAAAGACTAAATTGTAATTGGATTAAAAGATGTGAAAGACAAATGAGGAATTTGGGATTTCATGTAATAAGGACTAAATTGTAAAAGATGTAAAAGTTTAGGGGTAAATGTGTAAATGTTCCTTAAAGGGTGTTTTGGACTAAATTGAATGAGTAAATGATTAAATAAGTTAATTTTTGAATGTATTTAGATCAAGAAAAGCGAAATATGGACTTGGATCGGGTAAAAGATAAAGTTATCGACTAATCAGCTCGATTCATCATTTTAATATACGAGGTAAGTTCGTATGTTATAATTTTGTTTGAAATGTATTTTATATGCTTTGATATAGCATGAACTGTGATTATGTGATTATGGACGAGTTCAAAAATGATTCGATGAAGATTCGACAGTTGAAAACGCAGTTGAACCTTAGGAATTGTTTAGGATGCTAGTGACATGTCATTAGGTGTACTTTGAGTTGGCTTCGGGCCAGTTATTAGCACTTCAGGTGCGAGATATACCGATTTGGCTTTGGGCCATGCTCATATCAATTGATTTTGCTTCAGGCCATGATATCAGAATTTTCGATAAGTTACCTTGATTTGGCTACGGGCCATGGTATAGGTACTTATCGACTGAGACCTTGAGTATCCAACTTCTATTCTGAATGGTTCAATGGGTAAATGAATGATGTGCTTGAGTATGAGATTAGTACAATATGGTATAGGTATGTACGAAAATGAATTGAGTGTCGAAATCTACGAAATTGATGAGTTCTTTAGTAAGTTATATGAATGATCATTTGATAGTTTAAGATTTAATAGAATTGTAACACATTGTTTTTCATTATATGAATGATTAATGAATGGTGATAATTGCTCATTGTTAACATACGATCTTACTAAACTATATAGCTTACTTTGTTGCTTTTCCATGTTCTATAGTGATTTCAAAGCTAGATCAGAATCAGGGATCGTCGGAGACTTCACCACACTATCCACTGACTCTTTGGTACTTTTGAAACTATGTTTTAAGTATATGGCATGTATAGGTATTTGAGTCTTGTTGATTATGTTTTTTGGCCAAATGAATTGGCATTGTAAATGTATATGTTTTGGTTTGTAAATATAGCCATGAGATTTGGCTTAATTTGGTAAATTTGTCTATGTGCTTATATATATGCATATTGTTGATAGTTAAGTTCATGGACGGATATGAGAATAGTTTATATTAGGAGAATTATGGTCATTGTTGTTAATAGGTATTATGAATGTTAAATTGATGATTTGTGGAAGTTGGTATGCTTGTGAAATTAGGCCTAATAATGCATATTTGATAATGGTCATCTTGATGAATGAGTAGACAGTGATTGGTATGAATTTAGTTAGTATATTGTGGTATTTATGTGCCTTAAATTGGTTGGTATTGAAATGGTAAAATTTAGGCTTGGTTTGGTTATTTTGGATTGCATTTTATGCTATGGTTGGGTGTCAATTGTGTAGGTGAAAATGTGTACCAAATGGGGTGGCAAAATGGCTTGGTAAATAGCCTATTTTTGTCCTCACGGGCAGAAACACAGGCGTGTGTCTCATCCGTGTGTGACACATGGTCATGCTACACGACCGTGTATCCCCTGGTCTTGAAATTGAAATGAAGTCAGTATGCTCCACACGGTCTCACACACGGGCATGTGATCGACCGTGTGGTACAAGTTAGTATACCCCCTAATTGGCACACGGGCATGCGACTTGGTCGTGTTGTATAAGTCAGTATACCCTACAGGTTTGGCATGGCCTAGCACACGACCAGGCACACGGGCAAGTGTGGACACTTCGAAGGGCACACGTGTAACAGTCTGGTTTATACCCTAGTCGGAACAATGATTTTGGGACCACGAATATGAGCCCGAATAATATTTTAATATTATTTTCTGTGTCATTGATATGTGATTAAGTATGTGTTAATTTTTCGTAAGTTAATTTCTCCGTCTGTGTGTTTAATTTGAGCAAAGAATTGAATTGCATTAAATGTGAAAGTTGTATGCTATTTGTTTAAGTACTAATCGAGTTATGTGACACTAAGTGTGTGTATTTAGAAATGTGACCGAAATGACTAACACTGTGTGTGCGAAAAAATATAAGCTTCGTCTTTGTGGTTGGCACTGTGTATGCCATATCGATTAAAGCTTGGGTTGATATGGATGCACTAAGTGTGCGATGTTAATTATGCTTCGGCTAACTATTTCGGCACTAACTATGTGATTGAATCAAAGAAGAGATGAAAGTTGATCGAAATGAAATAGTGAGTATCGAATAGCATATGTAATCAACAACTATGTGTTGGCTAAGGTACGTTCGGAACCTATGTGGTTGATGAAACTATGAATGAGTTGATGGAAGGCTAATTGAACATACTAGCTTTGGATGGTATGATGTATGTGCTTGTAATTTAATCTATGCAATGGCTTGTTTCTGTATAATGTATTATGTTACGAACTTACTAAGCTTTTGAAACCTTACTGAGCGATTGTTTCTCTGTTTTACAGTGTCAGTAAAGCTAGCTCAGATCCAGGGATCGTCAGTGTCTCTATCACACTATCGGTAACCTATTTTAGTACTTTTGAAGTTGTGTATATTTGAATATGGCATGTATAGGCTAGTGATTTTAGAAGTACATTTGAGATGTGTAAATAGCCATATGTTGTAGCTAGATAAATGTTGGAGTTGTGCATATGTGAATTTTGTATATGAATTATGTTTTGGTATGTTTTGTTGGCAATAAAAATGTCTTATAAAGGGTAAGCTTAGTGATGGATTGATGCTATTGTAACCTAGTGATGTTATGGATGAATTATGTTTGGTAATACATATGTTTAGTTGTGAAGTTTGGTTATAAGTAGACATGATTATAAGTGAGATTGAATAAGCTGATATGTTGATCATTTGACATGTTTTTGGTTGTCAATGGTACATGAAATGAATTGGTTTATTGATTGTAGGTTTGACCCAAGTATGGGTGGCAGTTTGGCCTTGCAAATGGCCTAATTTGCAAATTTGGTTAAGGGACATGCGCGTGTATCTCCATCGTGTAGTTCAAGGACCACTTCGAAATGTGTTCGGACAAGTTACACAGTCGTGACACACAGGCGTGCTTGGTGAATGTGTGACCAATTTAGTAGCTAGCATATTATCATACGGCCATGACACGCGGGCGTGTCTAGTGGCCATGGGATAAGTCAGTATGTATGCTCTTTGACACGGCCTGGACACATAGGTGTGTCTGATAGCCGTGTAAGGCACACGGCCCTGTTGCATGAGCGTGTGACCTCAACAGTATTGAAGAATGTTTGATATTAGGGAAACTTTCATAAGTGTTCGGTTAGTCCCGACCTCTTTCTAACACGAGTATAAGGTTTCGTAGACCTAGATAAGAGACTGTATGCTCGTATTTGAGTATGTTTAATTGATGATTGACTTTGTGTGGTGAAATGGATGTGAAATGTTCCGATTGTCTTGTAATGCCTCTTAACCTTATTTTGACGACGGTTTTGGGTTAGGGGTGTTACATTTTATTGGTATCAGAGCTACGATTTAGTCGATTCTCGAACTAATGTAGCGAGTGTGATTCTAGCTATACATGCCATATATGAAATTGCGATAGTGTGATGAATCCTAGCAGTTACAAATGTGTTTTTGTATAGAAAATGGATCCCGGTCGAGCTGTTGTTGACGACGTAGAGAGTAACGCGCCTGCTCCTGCTTAAGGGACAGCGCCAGCCACATCTAGGCCGAATAATAGTTGTGAGGAAGGATAGGCCAACCAAGCCTTCTTCCAAATGATGAGTGAGTGGTTTTCGAAGTTCGTTCGAACGAATCCAACTACTCCACAACCTCCACCTCAAAGTACCTGTTGTGCCACAAGTTGTAGATTCGATTAGATTAGGAAACCCCCTGTGGATAAGATTCATAAGTACGAGGCCAAAGAATTTAGGGCCACAACTAGTGACGATGCTGAGCGAGTCGAGTTTTGGCTCGAGAATGCAATTCGGGTATTCGATGAGATGTCGTTGACCCCTGATAAGTGTATTAAGTGTGCAGTTTCTTTGTTGAGAGATACGGCTTATAACTGGTGGAAGACGTTGATATCTGTGTTTCCGAGAGAGAGAATCACCTGGGGTTTCTTTCAAGTTGAGTTCAAAAAGAAGTATATCAGTCAACGATTCATTGATTAGAAACTTAAAGACTTTCTAGAGCTAAAACAAGGTCGTTTGTCAGTTATTGAGTACGAGCGAGAATTTGTGAGATTGAGCCAGTATGCACAGGAATATGTTTCGACCGAAGCTACTATGTGTAAATGCTTCATAGAAGGATTGAATGAGGACATTAAATTGTTGGTTGGGATACTTAATATAAATGAATTTGTTGTGTTAGTCGAAAGAGCATGAAAAGTCGAGGAGCTCAGTAAAGATTAGAAGAAAGTTGATTCTGAAGCTCGTGATGAACGAAAAAGATCGATCAGTAAGTTTTCTCAACCTTCGACGAAGAGATTTAGAGATGCGAGTAATCATTCAAATCCTTCATTTGGACACCTGAATAGAGACCACGCAAGACTAAGTGTTGGTCCGAGAGCTCAAGATGTAATAGAGTCAAGTGTTGATAGTGTAAAAAGTAACAAACCTGAGTGTAGACAGTGTGGAAGACGACATATGGGAGAATGCTGGGACAAATATAAGAATTGAACTTATTATAAGTGTGGAACACGAGATCACTTCATTCGAGACTGTCGAAAGATGGATGAGGAAGAAAATGTTCAGAATGTGAGATCGAGTAATGTAACAGTTAGGGGTAGACCACTCAGAAATGCCGAAAATGTGAGTGGAAGCTAGAGAGGGACTATTGATACAGCTGTGAGATCCGAGGTGAGAGCACCTACCCGAGCTTATGCTATACGTGCGCGAAAGGAAGCGTCATCGCCAGATGTCATTACTGGTACTTTTACTCTATTTCATACTAATGTGATTGCATTGATAGATCCAGGATCTATTCATTCGTATGTGTACGTGAATTTAGTATCAAGTAAAACTCTACCTGTTGAGTCTATTGAATTTGTGATTAGGGTGTCGAACCTCTTAGGCAAGTGTGTCTTGGTGGATAAAGTGTGCAAGAATTGCCCATTGATGTTCTGGAATATATGCTTTCTGGCTAATTTGATGTTGCTACCGTTCGATGAATTTGATATAATCCTGGGTATGGATTGACTTACATTACATAATGCCATTGTGAATTGTAAAAGAAAGAGTATTGAATTGAGAAGTCAGAATGGTGAGATAGTTCGAATTGAATCCAGTTATATGAAAGGGTCACCATGTATTGTGATGAAAGCTTTGAACTATGTGAGAAAGGGTTGCTAAGTTTATTTGGCATATGTGATTGATACAAAAGTGACAGAAAAGAAAGTTGAATCTATGCCTGTGGTTTGTGAGTTTTCAGATGTATTTCCTAAAGAGTTACCGGGATTACCTCTGATTCGAGAAGTTGAATTTGGTATTGAATTAGTGCAGGGAATTACTCCTATTTCAATAGCTCCATACAGAATGGCACAAATAGAGTTGAGAAAGTTAAAGTCTCACTTACAAGAGTTGAGTGACAGAGGATTTGCACGACTGAGTTTCTCGCCCTGGAGTGCTCCTGTGTTATTTGTGAAAAAGAAAGACGGTACTATGAGAATGTGTATTGGTTACCAACAATTGAAAAAAGTGACGATAAAGAACAAATATACGTTGCCTCGTATCGATGATTTGTTTGATCAGCTGGGAGGAGCTACAGTGTTTTCTAAGATCGGGCTACTATCAGTTGAGAGTTAAAGAATATGATGTGCCGAAAACTGCTTTCAGAACAAGATATGGACATTACGGATTCTTAGTGATGCTGATCGTGTGTCAGAGTCTTAAAAATTTATAAATAGAATGATCGAGCCTAGAAACTAACTGTGACAACGACTTGAGGCAAATGCACCTATCAAACAGTAGTATAGCAAGTGGCAAGACCGGATTTTCAAACCCAAAGGAACCTGAAGTACTAATACTAATTCTCTTTTTATTATTTAGCCTAAGAATTAAAGGAATCTTTATCTAATCTAAAATTAACTAACAACTAAGCTAAAGATGCAAAGGCAAATAGAATGAATTTGCAAAAATACTTTGGGAAAAACAAATTGATTAAGACAATACCCGAGGAAGAATCCACCTAGGCTTCACTTGTTATCTAACTCTGAACCATACAATTTATTGACTTGACTTGATCCGTAGGATTCCCTAAGTTATATTAATACCTCCGTCGAGGCTACTAATGTCTAATCCTAGGTTGATTAATTGAAATCTCTTTCTAATTAAAACCCCTAGAATTGCATTAACTCTATCTATGGACTCCCATATTAGGTTTCACCTAATCCGGCAAAATCTCGTCACCCTATGTATAGGCGTGCGATCAATTCCGATTAATTATGCTAGATCTACTCCTAGGCAGGGACTTTTTCTCCTCCACCTAAGCACATCACACTTGAATTAATATCTTGGATATATCAAAACAAGAATTAAGAACACATAATTAAGAACAAATCAAGTATTTAACATATAGTTCAGCAAACGATAACAAGATTCATCTTAGGTTTCATCCCCCTCAGGTATCTGAGGGTTTAGTTCATAATCATAAAAGAATACATATCAAAAGAAAAATAAAACAAAACATAAGAAAAACTCTAAAACCCTCTGAAGGAATTGAAGAGAGATCCTCCATCTTGAGTATGACTCCGACTTCTTGAGATGAATCAACTGGCTTTCTTCGAGTAAATTCCATGATTCTGACCCCTCTGGCTCAGCTCTTTGGCCTTGCGACGCCTCCTGAAGGTTGGCCTCTAGGGTGTTTATATAGGCTTTTGGAATGGCTTTTTTTGCCTGTAAGTACCCTAATCCAACTGAAACTCTTCTTTCTCACGTCAGGGACACGCCCATGGCACACGCCCGTGTGAATCGTGGCCAGGCCGTGTTCGAGTCTATTTGATGAGACTCGGCCGTGTGGCTTGGGCCCAGTTCGTATTGATTTTGTGATAGGGCCCATTTACTCTGTTTTGGGCCCATTTCTCGTTCTTTTCATCCTCCGGTGCTTTTCTGAGTATAAAATATGAAAACAAAGGATTAAGAGCACTAATTTACACAATTCAAGGCTTAAATCATCCAAAAGCATGCTAAATGTGTGCTTAAAATATGTTACTATTACGGTTTATCAGATGCCTTTTGGACTAACATATGCTCCTACAGTGTTTAGGGATCTGATGAATCGGATGTTCAGACCGTATTTGGATCACTTTGTTGTGGTGTTCATTGATGATATTCTGATTTATTCCTGTGATGAGACGCAACATGCCGAACACTTGAGAATTGTGCTACAGACCCTACGTGAGAAACAATTGTATGTTAAGTTTAGCAAATGTGAATTTTTGTTGCATGAGTTTGGGTTTTTGGGGCATATTGTGTCAGCTGCGGGAATACCAGTTGATCCGAGTAAAATCTCTATTATTTTGGAATGGAAGCCTCTAAGAAATGTGTCTGAAGTCTATAGTTTTCTGGGACTAGCGGGATCTTATAGACGATTTGTAAAAGACTTCTCGATGATTGCGATTCCGTTGACGAAGTTGCTACAAAAAGATGTTAAATTCGAGTGGTCAGAAAAGTGCAAATAGAGTTTTGAGCAGTTGAATGTATTGTTGACGGAAGCACCAATGTTAGTTCAGCATGAATCGGGCAAAGAGTTCATAGTTTATAATGATGCATTATTGAATGGTTTGGGTTGTGTGCTGATGTAAGAAGGCAAAGTCATTGCTTATGCTTCAAGGCAGTTAAAGTCGCATGAAAAGAATTTTCCGACGCACGATCTTGAATTAGCCGCAATTGTGTTTGCATTGGAGATTTAGCGTCACTACCTATTTGGTGAAAAATGCCATATTTATACCGATCACAAGAGTTTGGAGTACTTAATGACTCAGTAAAGCCAATGTTTGTACGCCAGATTTGTAATGACCAGAAAAGTGATGTTGAAATGATGGCTAATTGAACTCAGTGTGAATTGAATGTTGATTCAAAATTTCGAGTCGATAGTGATGATTGTCTGAGATTTAGAGATCGAATTTGTGTTCTGAGAAATCTAGAGTTGATTCCGATGATTTTGAAAGAAGCTCACAGTAGTCGTTTGACTATTCACCCAGGGAGTACGAAAATGTATAATGATTTGAAACAGTTTTATTGGTGGCAGGGTGCAACACCCTATACCCAAGACCGATGCTAGGATTGGATACGAGGCATTACCATGCTTAAACTCACTTAAACATGTACTTACGGGCTGTAAAATTTTGAACCAACTTAAAACTTTTCTTTCTTGATCATAACATGCATATTATGGGCCTACGAGGCCTTTAACAATTATTCGAATTCTTTTGGACGCTTCATCTAACACTCAACTTGGAAGAAGGGTTCACATGCCCATGTTACTTAGAGACACGCACGTGCACCCATAGACACACCCATGTCTACATCCGTGAGAGGTTACTGACTTTATTCACACGGTCTTGACATGCCCGTGTCTACCAACCGTGTGAAGCTACTGACTTCAACTACACAGCCTGGGCACACGCCCATGCTTTGAACGTGTGTCTTACACGGTCCCTACACACAGCCGTGTAAAATGACCGTGGTCTAACTTTATTAAAACATTAAGGTGCAGGGTTAACACGGTCTAGACACACGCCCGTGTGTCTAACCGTGTGGGCAACTAGAGGCTATTTAACAAGCCATTTGCCTTCCTGAAATTAACATCAACCCAACTCAAAACAATACAATTCATTAATAACATGTTTCCATGAATAATACTATGTATTTCATTGATATCTATATACAAACAACTTAAACATTGTTTGGCCAACCATTTAGCCATATACAAAAGAATAAAAACTTGATGGCCTATACAATGGCATTACACAAAACATGTTCTCAAAATGAATGATTCCTATACATGCCATACTTACTAATATAATTTGGCTATACCAAAATAAGGGTCGATAGTGTGCTACGAGCTCCGACTCCAATGACCCACAAATTAGCTCGGGGGGACTACATAGAAAGAAACAATCAAAGACGTAAGCATTTGGCTTAGTAAGTTTGCATGTATAACACATAATAAATAACTTGCTTCAGATAAACCATTTAACATAAGAATGCTATCATTATCTCATCTATAAAGCTTACTTACTCGTACATGATTCTTACTTGTCTCATGGTACTTACTAATCTCATACTTGTAAGGTAATAAGGTACCTATATCACTTGATCACATTGATCAGCATACTTAAACATAATAATTATGTCTTCTAACTCATCATTCATTACGTGCATAATATTCAATTTCAACTTGGTAATAGCTATGCTTTCTTAACATTCTTGTTTTCACATTTTAGCTTACTCATTTGCCCGATGAATTTCTATGAATTATCGAGAATACTAGATCTCTTGTCATGTACTTCATCCCAATACCATACTTTAGGTATGGACTTATATGGAAGATCTCTTCTTGCATCAATGCCAAGCTTGCATTGGTCTTACATGATAACTTATTCAATGCCAAGCTTGAGTCCTTGGACTTACATGATAACTTGATCAATGCCAAGCTTGAGTCCTTGGCTTGGTCTTATACGGACTTTCTTATCTCATGTAATAGACCGTATCTCCCGGGAAATTCATCTTCAATCGTGACTTTCTCTTGTTTACTCTTATTGACTTCTTTGTTTAATATAATATTAAACCATTCATGATAACAATGTATATTATACTAAGCAGTTAAATGATGAAATCATAAAACTTAGAACTCATACAAACTTACCTCAATATACAAAATGTATGTAGTTATGCAATTTAGTCCTCGACTTTGTTCTTCCCTCAGTTTCGATCTGGGCTTTGTTTTTCTTGATCTATAATCATAAATAGATCATTTAATAATCATATTGACTAAATTGACTCATAACTCATACTTTGGAAAAATTACTAATTTCCCATATACTTTTTCATATTTGCACTTTTGCCCCTAGGCTCGTAAAATGATTTTCATGCAACTTTCTTAAACATCATGCTTAGCTGAATCATTTTCTCTACTATAGCAATCATCAATTCTTTCTATTTCTACTAGGTATGACCAATCTTATAACTTTTTACAAAATGGTCCATACTATCATTTTTCATGAAATTCATTAAGAAAAAGATGTTTATCTAACATCAATCTCCCATAAACTCCCATAAAACACCACTCATGGATAAATTTTTAAACATGCATCTTAGCTCATCAAATAGCTAAAAATAGCTTACTCATGCTACGGGGACTTTAAAAATACGAATAATATCAAAAACTGGGTTTAGGAGTACTTACTAGCAAGCTTGAAAAATTGAAGAACCCTAGCTATGGCTTCCTTCAATTTTCGGTAATGGGGGAAGAAGATGATGAGATTTTTATCATCTTTTTCCTATTTTAAATCTCTTATTAGACAAATGACCAAAATGCTCTTATTACTAAAAATTTCTATAATACCATCTCAAGGCCAATTTTGTCCAAAAAATAAAATTTTGGGCAAATTGTTACTTAAGGGCTCATAATTCATATTTTAAAGCTATTTCATACAAAAAGCTTCTAGAAACTCAAATTTTGTAACTTTTGCAATTTAGTACTTTTATACTATCATGCAAACATAACATAAACTTTTAAAACTCATAATTTCACCTCGGATTCGTGGTCTCGCACCACTATCCCGACTAGGCCCTAAATCGGGCTGTTACAATACTCTCCCACTTTGGGATTTTCGTCCTCGAAAATCTTACCAGCAAAAAGGTTGGGATACTGGTTTCTCACTCTCTTCTAGTTCCCATGTAGCTTCTTCTATTCCATGTCTTTGCCACAATACTTTCACTAAGGCAATACTTTTATTTCGTAACTGCTTGACTTCCCGAGCTAAAATCTTGATTGGTTCTTCACCATAGGTCATGTCGGGAAGAATCTCTATTTCTGACGAGGTAATTATGTGCGAAGGATCTGATCGGTAGCGTCTCAACATTGACACGTGAAACACATCATGTATCTTTTCTAATTTTGACGGCAAAGCCAAGCGGTAAGCTACCGGCCCAACTCTTTCAGTGTTCTCGTAAGGTCCGATGAAACGTCGGCTTAGTTTGCCTTTCTAGCCAAATCTGAGAACTTTCCTCCATGGTGACACTTTCAAGAAAATTTTATCCCTGACTTGATACTCTATCTCTTTTCTTTTTAAATCCGAATAAGATTTCTATCTATCTGATGCAGCTTTGAAACATTCTCGTATCACTTTAACTTTCTCTTCAGCTTCTCTAACCAAATCAACCCCGTAGATTTGGTTTTCCTTGAGTTCAGTCCAGAACAAAGGTGTTCTACACTTACGCCCATATAGAGCCTCATAAGGTGCCATCTTTAAGCTCGACTGAAAGCTATTATTGTAGGCAAATTGTATTAATGGGAGAAACTTTTCCCAAATTTTTAGACACCCAAATTTTTAAACACCCAAATTCATCATCATCCCGCTCTCTTTCTTCTTCAAGTCTTAAAGAGAACGAGACCTTTATGATTCTGACATCTGTAGGTGATTATTTTGCTAGTTCACCTGCCAGTATCCTTACCTCTTTTGGCTTCTATTCATCTTCATCTTTGATCGTTGTTTTACG
Organism: Gossypium bickii; assembly: GCA_025503065.1. NCBI lineage: Eukaryota > Viridiplantae > Streptophyta > Magnoliopsida > Malvales > Malvaceae > Gossypium > Gossypium bickii. Next base: position 36,260,656 of record CP106712.1, on the reverse strand, counting down.
CGATGTCAAAGTCTTAAAATTTATATAAAGATTGATCGAACCTAAAAACTAACTATGACAATGATTTGAGGCAAGCGCACCTATCGAATAGTAGTATAGTTTAGGCAAGACCGAAATGTCGAACCCAAATGAACCAACAGTACTAATACTAACTCTCTTTTTATTATTTAGCCTAAGAATTAAGGGACTTTTTTATCTAATCTAAATTTAACTAACTACTAAAATAAAGACTTTAAGACAAAGAAGAATGAAATTGTCAAAATAACTTGAGGAAAAACTAATTGATTAAGATGACACCCAAGGAAGAATTTACCTAGGCTTCACTTGTTATCTAACTCTAAACCAGACCATTTATTCATTTGAGTTGATCCGTAAGATTCCCTAAGTTATATTAATCTCACTCTCGAGGCGACTAACGTCTAACCCTAGGTTGATTAATTGAAATCTCTTTCTAATTAAAACCCCTAGAATCACATTAACTCGATCTATGGACTCTTATATTAGGTTTCACCCTAATCCGGCAAAATCTCGTCACCCTATCTTTGGGCAAGCGATTAACTCTGCTTAATTATGCTAGATCTACTCTTAAGCACGGACTTTTGCTCCTCCACCTAAGCACATCACACTTGAATTAATATCCCGAAAATATCAACACAAGAATTAAGAACACATAATTAAGAACAAGTCAAATATTTATCATATAGTTCAGCAAACGCTAAAAAAGATTCATCTTAGGTTTCATCTCCATCAGGCATTTGAGGGTTTAGTTCATAACAATAAAAGAAAACATCTCAAAAGAAAAAATAAAACAAAACATAAGAAATCCCTAAAACCCCCTGAAGGAATTGAAGGAGACATCCTCCGTCTTGAGTATAATTCTGGCTTCTTGAGATGAATCAACTAGCTATCTTCGAGTAAATCTCCATAAATTTGCCCTCTTTGGCCTAGCTGGACGCCCCCTGACTAAAGCCCTGGGTTCCCCCTACTTAGGTCATACTTAGGGTGTTTATATAGGCTTCTTCTGAATATGTTTCTTTGCCCCTTAAGTATCCTAATCTGAGTGAAACTCTTCTTTCTCATGGCAGGGACACGCCCATGGCACACGCTTGTGTAAGTAATGGCCAGGCCGTGTTCAAACCTGTTGAATTGGGCACGACCATGTGGTCTTGGGCCCAGGTCGTGTGGATTTTGTGATATGGCCCATTTACTCCGTTTTGGGCCCATTTTCTGTTCTTTTCGTCCTCCGGTTCTCTCCTGGGTATAAAACATGAAAACAAAGGATTAAGAGCACCAAATTACATAATTCGAGGCTTAAATCATTCAAAAGCATGCTAAATGTGGGCCTAAAATAATGTTTCATCATCATTCAAAGATAATTTATACATGGATAATTCAACTCAAAGAGTCCTAAAGATTCAAACACTCGAAGTCATACAATTATAGCCCTGAAAACGTTAGGTGTTTCCCTTTACCTAAATAATTACCTCTGATTCGAAATTGACAAGAGTTGACATCCTCACTAAAGATTCACTCAAATCACTCGAAGTGTTTAAGGTTTAGCATTAAGGATTCGACAGTCCAACATGAAAATTTAATCCCATAGGCTTGCATGAAAATCAAATCTCCACCACTATAATATGAGATGATACACAAATCAAAAGGTCTTTGACAGTGTTGTAACAGGGCTTGGGTTAAAGGTGTGGATAAAGGTTGAATTAGACGGTTAGAAATGGGACTGACTTGACAAATTACCTAACTAGAAATATGACTACTCCTAAATAATTACAATAATTGAAAATTTGTGATAATACGAGCTTTTTCTTCGAGATTTAGAATTTACAAGTATAAGCTCAGCTAACATAGAACTAATAATGAATATACTTCGATTCTTTTGAAGAACAAGTCAAATACATAATAAAGGATAGATTGAAATAGATAAAATAGTTAGGCAACTTAATAAAATCAAATCTTGACATAAGGGTAGTTAAAAGGAATGGTGATAACAAATACAAAGGGTTTTGGGTTAATATTAATGGGTGAGTCAATAAAAAGGGTTATTAGGATCAACGTGGTTCACTAGGGGTTAATTGTGAAGGTAGGCCTTTAGTGGAGTGAGTGGGTTAAAACCTAGGTGCCTTTATCATTTCTTGTATATCAAATTATAGGTGTGGTCTCGACATGTATAATCAATGCATGTTCTAAAATAACAAATCAATGTTGACACACTCATAATCAATAAAGTGAGCAAGAAAAAGAATTTATGCTCTATAAGGCTCAAAACCTCACAAAAATTAGGGTTTTTGATGTCAACCTCGTAAATTTCAAATTTCAAGGTAATAATTAGATTCAGGTAGACAACCTAACAAAATTTTAAATTCTGAAAAAGAGACTTATCATGCTTGATTCTCTAGTATCCTTCAAATTTAATTATCAATGCATAATTATCAATGACTTACTCTAAAACATATCAATAAAAAAATCATAAATCAAAAGAATTTTCATTCTAATCATAATATGAGAAACTTACTTTAGAACAAGGCATGATTCAGGGATTTTCAAGTAATACTATAGTTAATGCCCCCCCACACTTAAGATGTACATTGCCCTCAATGTACAAAGATAGATAATAGCATATAATAGTAGAAATCAAAAGAGAGGGGAAGAAGTGAAACTTCTTGAGTTATGGATGAGATCCTTGGAGGGTATTCCATGACGAATGTGGTGACTAGGTATAAGTGATGTTTTCATTCCTTGAGTGGTATATTAAATCTATTTAATCTGCGAAGTCATCAATTAAATTTAATGAATGGATGTCATTATGGAGACTTAGGGTTAGATGGCCAGTGATGAAGTGAGAACAATAATACTAATGAAACTTTCAAGATTTTAGACAATAAACTAAAATAGAATCAACATAAATAACAGTAAAGATAAAGGAGAAAATAATAATGAAAATAAAAAAATTAAAATAAACATAAAAAGAAAAAGAAAATGACTCAGAAGTCCTCTGCATCATCTGGGTCTTGAGGTGGTGGCGGCGATGAGATATGAAGGTGATGACAGATCTGCTGAAGAGTTGCATCAATGCCATCGAATCATCGAGCAGCATTATTGAATTGCTGCATCTGATAATGCTCGCCCCGAGTGAGGCGTGCGAAATGTCACGAAAGTGAAAGCAGTAGAATGAGCTGTCCGATGGCTCTATTGTGGTGCTTCCTGTGGTGGAGGAACATCATCAGTAATGTCCTCAGTTTCCTCATTGTCAGTGGAAGGTTTAAGTCGATATTTAGGAGGATCAGTTCCACGTCGGTGTTGGATCATCCTCATGTGTAACATAGTCTGGATGATTTGTGGGGACATCTGACCGATCAGGGTGTGTGGGGATGTCTGTGCGTCAATGTTGAGAAGTCCAAAATGCCGAGCCAAGCGTGTGATGTACAGACCCATAGATATGATCCCCCTTCTGTGTTGCTCCATTTGGTGCTGAATGGCGCGGACTATGAAATAGGCTAGGTCGAAAACGTGTCCGTTCGACATGCACCACAGGTAGTAGGCGTCATGAGTATTGATCACGCCAGTGCTTTCTTGCCAACCTGTAAGTATATGGGCTAGAATAGCATGTACGTATACTCAGGGGTGGGACAAGAGCCATCGCCTTGGAGCGGCTGGGGTCGTAATTGCCTCCATCGGGGGCAATGTTGTACCAACAGCTTACAGGGGTGCGATCAATATGGCAGTGTAGCTTGGAGAGATCATTCTCTGCTACAAAGTCTTTCGTATAAAGTCCTAGTGCGGCTCCGAACTATGGTACATTCAGCTGTCGTATAGTACCTCCGAGACGAAATTATTTTATACCCGGATCAACATGTTGCGTCATCACTGTCTAAAGTTGAAATGTTGAGCAGAACTCTAGAGTGAGCTCTAGGTATGTTGGCTCGATTATGTTAATGAATTGGTCCCACGGATTAGTGGTTAAGAGAGCTTGTACATCGTTGTCAAGATGGACCTGTTCCAAAGCGGCCCAATCAATACATCTCCATGTGCCGAGGGATCGTGTGGAGTATCTTATAACAGCCTTCTTGGGCCCCTGGGGGAAGTTGTAGGAACGGGTGGCGCACTTCGGTGGATGCCCTTGCAGAGGATGAACCGGGTCCCTTTCGCTTCCTAGAACTCGGGGCTATCATTTTCTTTCTTTGGGATGACGACATTGTAAACCTGAAAATTCAAGTAATTTTCTACCATGAGTAAGAAAATTTTAACCATGAGTAAGCATTCTGACAATGGTTGGTTCTTTCTAGTTCTAATCAACTATTTAAACAATGACTAAATTATTCAAGATCAAATTAGTGCTAAAATTCTAAAGTTTAACTTAATAATAAATAATAATAATAGTAAAAAAAGACTTAATTAAATGTAATTCTATTTTTAGAATAGTTAAATAGATGAAAATAAAATAGTGAGGGGTGAAAAGTGACATTTTTCCCAATTCAAGACAAGATTTGTTTCCTCACATCTTATTGGAACTTGTTCCAAATTTTTAAGACAAAGGTGGAAAGAATTACTGAATATCGAGAAGTCGTCCATAAATACCTCCATAATGTCTTCCAAAAATTCATCAAATATGGCCAACATGCAGTGCTGAAAAGTAGCAGGAGCATTACATAATCCAAAAGGCATTCTACGATAAGCAAACGTAACTTATGGGCATGTAAATGTTGTCTTCTCTTAATATTCAGAAGCTATTAGGATTTGGAAGTAGCCGAAGAGTCCGTCCAAGAAGTAGTAGTACATATGCCCAGACAATCTTTCTAACATCTGGTCAATAAAGGGTAAAGGGAAGTGATCTTTTTTGGTGGCATCGTTCAGCTTCCTATAGTCAATACAGACTCTTCAACATGTGACTGTTCTTGTGGGAATCAATTCATTCTTTTCATTGGTTACCACAGTCATGCCTCCTTTCTTCGGAACTACCTGCACAGGACTTACCCAAGTGCTGTCAGAAATATGATAAATTATTCCTGCATCAAGAAGTTTAATTACCTCAGATTTGACAACTTCTTTCATATTGGGGTATAAACATCTTTGAGGTTGCATACACGGTTTATACTCATCTTCCATTAAAATTTTGTGGGTGCAAAATGATGGGCTTATTCCTTTAATGTCCGATATTTTCCACGCTATGGCCTTCTTGTGCTTCCTTAGTACCCTTAGCAAATCTTCTTTCTCCTTGGGTCCTAGTTCTGAAGAGATGATTACTGGTAGCGTAGAATTACCCCCCAAGAATGCATATTCTAAATGTTTTGGTAATTGTTTTAGTTCTAACTTGGGTGGCTCATCAATAGAGGGTTTCTATTTTAGTTCGTCATTGATCTTGATGTCCTCTATTTTTGCCTGTCTAGAGGATCATGTATTGGGATTCACTTCATCGTCATCTATCCCCTTACCTTGTAAAAGACACAGTTCCATTGTGTCACTGTGCATGATTTCCTGCAGAGATTCTTGAAAAATGTGATCAGTGGCATCAACAAAGTAACAAGAATCTTGTTCTCTAGAATATCTCATGGCATCATGAATTCGGAAAACAATTTCCTCATCGCCTACCCTTAGTGCAAGTTTACCATCACCAACATTAATGACAGCCCTAGCAGTAGCCAGGAAGGTCGTCCCAAAATTAAAGGTACCTCTACGTCCTCATTCATGTCAAGCATAACAAAATCAACATGGAATATAAATTTATCTACTTTTACCAGAATATCTTTAGTAATTCCCCTAGGATACTTAACAGATCTGTCAGCTAACTGAATACTCATCCTAGTGGGTTTTGGTTCCCCGATACCAAGTTGCTTAAATATTTTATAAGGCATTAGATTAATACTGGCACCTAAATCAGCTAATGCTTTCTCTATGCTCAAACTACCAATTAAACAAGGAATAGTGAATCTTCCTGGATCTTTCAATTTGGTTGGCAGCTTGTTTTGGATGATAGCTGATCATTCTTTATTAAGTTCCACTATTGAAATTTCCTCGAGCTTCCCTTTATTTGTTAGAAGCTCCTTTAAAAATTTTGCATATGTTGGCATCTGCGAAATAGCTTCAACAAAAGGTAAGTTAATATGTAGCTGTTTGAAAAGTTCAAGAAATTTACCATATTGTGCGTCTAAGCGATCTTTCTTAAACTTTGCTGAATATGGGGGTACATCTTTCTTTGTTTCGATTAACTCCCTTCCACTTCTCAGTGTCACTGCCTGTACCTGCTCTTTTTCCCTAAGAAAGCTCTTTGATCATGTTTCAGAAACTAACTTAGTAAGTTGCCTGATTTGATCCTTGAACACTTGTGTCAATGCCTCAAGTTTTGTTTCTATATTCTGGAAACGTGTTTCTGTGGCCGCCATGAATTTTGTCAGCATATCTTCAAGGTTCGACTTCTTTCCTGTGGGTAGGGCTGTTGTTGGAAGTTTTGGGATGGTTGTTGCCTTTGATTTCTTTGACCTCCCCATGGGAAATTGGGGTGGTTCTTCCAACCTGGATTATAAGTAATACTATAAGGGTTATTGTTAGATCGGAAATTATTACCCATATAGTTCATTTGTTTGCTCCTCATGCCCTGTCCATAGGGTGGGTACTCAGGATTCGTCACTCCTTCACTTGCGTCGCACTGCATAACTGTATGTGCCTGCGAAGAACCATATAGACCATCAAATTTTTTATGTAGCAATTCTACCTAATTTGATAGCGCTTGCCATTTGCATCAATGTTGAAAACTCATTTGCTTTTGGTGGCCTTGTCCTTGTAACTTGCCACTGATAGTTATTCTGTGACATCTCCTCTATAAACTCGTAGGCCACTTCAGGAGTTTTGTTGTTCAGAGTTTCACCGGCAGCTGAATCGATTAGTTGCCTTGTTAAAGGGTTCACACCGTTGTAAAAAGTTTGGACCTGTAGCCACAAGGGTAATCCATGGTGTGGACACCTTCTCAACAAATCCTTGTATCTCTCCGATATGTTGTAAAGTGTCTCTAAATTCATCTGCACAAATGAAGAGATATCATTCCTGAATTTGGCCGTTTTGGCCGGTGGAAAATATTTTAATAAAAAATTTTCGGTCATTTGATCCCATGTAGTGATTGACCCTCGTGGAAGAGAATGTAACCACTGTTTGGCTTTATTCCTAAAAGAAAAGGGAAATAACCGAAGACGGATGGCATCATCAGAAATGCCATTTATCTTGAACGTATCACAGAATTCTAGAAAATTCACTTAGTGTGTGTTAGGATCCTCATCCTGCAAACCATCAACCTGAACAAATTGTTGTATCATCTGTATAGTGTTAGGTTTTAGTTCAAAACTGTTTGCAGCACTAGTAGGCCTAACAATACTTGACTTAGTTCCTGTTAAACTAGGTTTGGCATAATCATACATAGTTCGTGAAGCATGATGTTCGGCCATCTCTGGAGGTGGTGGATTATTCTCAGCCATCTCTTTGGTGGTATTAATTTCGGCTTCTTGCTCTTCTTCTATGTAGTTTAAGCTTCACCTTATTTGTCTACGATTTCTACGAACGGTACCATCAATATCACTGTCGTAACGTACGAGTCCTGTAGGGTTCCTTCTAGTCATAAACTAGAGGTACCTGAAAGGAACAAAAGAAAATTTAGCAAAGTCTAAAAAAAATAAAAGTAAATTGTAAAAATAAAAAAAATATGGCTAAAGTAATAAAAAATAAGCGTTCTTAATATTTTAGTTCCCTGGCAACGGCGCCAAAAACTTGATCGTTGTTTTATGCGATGCAAAGTCTTAAAATTTATATCAAGAATGATCGAACCTGGAAACTAACTATGACAATGATTTGAGGCAAGCGCACCTATCAAACAGTAGAATAGTTTACGCAAGACCGAAATGTCAAACCCAAACGAACCAAAAGTACTAATACTAACTCTCTTTTTATTATTTAGCCTAAGAATTAAGGGACTTGTTTATCTAATCTAAATTTAACTAACTACTAAACTAAAGACTCTAAGACAAAGAAGAATGAAATTTTGAAAATAACTTGAGGAAAAACCAATTGATTAAGACGACACCCAAGGAAGAATCCACCTAGACTTCACTTGTTATCTAACCCTGAACCAGACGATTTATTCATTTGACTTGATCCGTAAGATTCCCTAAGTTATATTAATCCCTCTCACGAGGCGACTAACGTCTAACTCTAGGTTGATTAATTGAAATCTCTTTCTAATTAAAACCCCTAGAATCACATTAACTCGATCTATGGACTCCCATATTAGGTTTCACCCTAATCCGGCAAAATCTCGTCACCATATCTCTAGGTGCGCGATCAACTCCGTTTAATTATGCTAGATCTACTCTTAAGCAGGGACTTTTGCTCCTCCACCTAAGCACATCACACTTGAATTAATATCCCGAAAATATCAACACAAGAATTAAGAACAAATAATTAAGAACAAGTCAAATATTTATCATATAGTTTAGCAAATGATAACAAGATTCATCTTAGGTTTTATCTCCCTCAGGTATCTGAAGGTTTAGTTCATAACAATAAAAGAAAACATCTCAAAAGGAAAGATAAAACAAAACATAAGAAATCCCTAAAACCCCCTAAAGGAATTGAAAGAGATACCATCCGTCTTGAGTATAATTCCGGCTTCTTGAGTTGAATCAACTGGCTATCTTCGAGTAAATCTCCACAAATCTGCCCTCTTTGGCCTAGTTGGACGCCCCCTGACTAAAGCCCTGGGTTCCCCCTTCTTAGGTCATACTTAGAGTGTTTATATAGGCTTCTGAATATGTTTCTTTGCCCTAAGTATCCTAATCCAGAGTGAAACTCTCTTTCTTCACTGCGAGGACACGCTTATGCACACGCCTGTGTAAGTCGTGGCCAGGCTGTGTTCGAACTTATGGAATTGGGCACGGCCGTGTAGTCTTTGGCCCAAGCCATATGGATTTCGTGATATGGCCCATTTACTCCGTTTTGGGCCCGTTTTCCATTCTTTTCGTCCTTCGATGCTCTCCTAGGTATAAAACATGAAAACAAAGGATTAAGAGCACTAAATTGCATAATTTGAGGCCTAAATCATCCAAAAGCATGCTAAATGTGGGCCTAAAATATGTTACTTTTACGGTTTATCAATCTTCTTGAGATTCCTCTTGAGGGTCACCAATATTCTCTACAATTACCTTCGAAGTAGGGTTTTCTGGGTTACTCAGTACTTTTCCTGATCGAAGTGCTATAGGTTTCACGTGCTCCTTACTTTCCCTTCATGGATTGTCTTCTATATTGTTGGGAATACCTACGCCAATTTATCTTTTGATATCGCCCATCATGGTCATTAATTGGCTCATTCGATCCTCAAGCTTTCTCAACGTCCTTGTTGAGTTGGTGCACTCAGACTGCCTTGCTTGACATCAGTTCTCATTGTCTACATCTCTCCCTCAATTTTATCTAGACGTTGACCTCATGTAGTATTGTCATTTGAGTTGGTCTTATGTTGAGGTTTTTGCAAGTAAGTAGGTTGACAATTAGTAGTTTTAGCTTGATTTGAATTATTACCTGCTCCTTGGTTCCCTGTAACACCCCAAACCCGGCCCAAACACCACGACCGGATTTGGCATGTCACTAGAAAAGAGATTAGAAGGTTTCTCGAGCTTTGGAAGAAGTCTAAGTCATTTTTGAAATCCCAAGTTTCGTGGCTCAGTTGAAAACCCGTTATTCATTTAAGTTATAAAATTTTAATTAGTCAAGCCTTGCAGTTAGGTGATATTTGAAAACACATATCGATTATTTTATTATTAGGTTATTAACAAAATCCCTTTTTGTAAGAAATGTTGTTTGACCGGTTGTAAAGAAAACGTTGGTTCGTATTTTATCAAAATGTCCCATCATGTAGTTGTAATTTATATGTCCAACAATTAAAATCTCAAAAGAAAATTTACCAAATTTGAAGTGGCCTTATTACAAATAAAAAATCCCTAAAAGTAGCAAAAGATAATCAAAACAAAGTTTAATAGAGTAATCCCATGCATGGCCACCTCGAGTCCATTCCAGCCCAGTTCGAAGAACTAAGAATTACCTGCAAGTTGTTTAAGCAAAGAGTGAGTCACAAGACTCAGTGTGCAATTAGTCCACATAATCCACAAGTGGGCCTGAGCCCTAAAACACCATTGGTCGAAGCCCAATCATTACAGTATAAACAAATAATTGACATGATAGCCCAACCCAGCCTAATTTTTCCATTCTATACACTTCACTCCATATGTCCATCCTCAACACACCTGTGGGGATTTCTACAATCAACCGTCCATCCTCTACACTCCTCTTTGGTAGTCATGCTGACAGTCACACTGCTCAAAGTCATTATATCATTGTCTAGCCACCGATAAACATGTGATCAAATCATTGATACGATAATGAGGCACCAAGCCATCATTTAATGTGACAGTGTCACCGATATACACTTCCCCTTCATAACATTAATATCCCAAATCCCATGCACATGCAACATAGTATAATAAATAGGTTATATGATGTCACACATGCAATATTTAATGTACACAAATAATCATACTATCAACAATAATTTTGAAGCTAAATCGTAATATATTGACTTGGAGTTTCGATTTTTCCCAACATAGGTAACTTAATCACCATTGTCGAGATTTTTGGCTTTCAAACATAACACATACATGATTTATACAAAAAGAAGTAGTGCGGTAATTACACACCTGTAAACATGCAAGACTACACTATCAAACTTGTTAGCGTCCTCACTCACAGGGATCATAGCGATCTGCTTATCCCTTTCAGAAGCTGGCCCACAACCCGGTGGCCAGTCTCGAACTGCCGATACTGCTCGTTTCTTAAACTTTGGGGTCGAAACCAAGGGTTTGCTCCCTTCCTCAACTTGAATGTTTCTTGCATCCATCAAAAGTCTTGATCAGTAAATTGCTACGAAAGATATGATTGTTTAACCACTCAATTAGGTTAAGGCAACGAACAACGAGCAGATAGGCTAAAAGAATAACTAGGGAGGAATCCCTTACCTTACAATCCCGAAAAGGGAGATGAGATTCGAAGATTGGTTGAGCCACAGAATCGAAACTCAAATGGTTCGGCTTAACAACCAAGTCGATGGCAGATCCGAAGCAGACTCCTAACACCTTGTTCCACAGTATTCGGCTAACATAGACAGTATCTCTAAAAGAAGAAAGGGAATAATCTTCAGAGATTCAGCAAAGTGAGAGATGAGTTTCAGTTGTGAAGAACCAACACTATGAGAAGAAAAAGCAAATAGATTTCAACTTGAGAAAAGAGAGAACATGAGATGAATCTTTTAGGGTAAGGGGTAAAGGTTCGGCTAAGGAGAATAAATGAGGAAGAAACAATAAAGTGGCGTGGGTGGTGAGAAGTTTCGACTAAGGGGTTTAGAGGTATGAAACAAAATGTGAACAAAAGAAAAATGAGAGAGAAAGAGAGGAAGGGAGAGTTGGGGTTCAGCTTTTGAAGAAGTAATGGAGAAAGTGTGAAAGTGTGGAGCAAAGAAGAGAAAAGAGAAGGGAGACGAGAAGGGTGCTACAAGTTTCGATTCTTGATGGTGAGGCAAAGGATTCAAGTTACCAAAAATGCAAAAGAGAGGGAGAGAAATTGTTTCGGTTTAGGCTAAATGAAGAATAGACAAAGACCCTAGAGGTTTCGGCTATGCAAAGAAATAACAAAGCTGCCAAAATGCCCAACACTCTAAAAGCCGAAAAGAAAGAGCTCGCTAGACCTAAAAGCTAACCCTTCAAAACTTTCGGCACCTATACTCACCAAACCGAAATCAACCTCCTCCCCCCTACATCAAGCTTCAAAAATTCAGCCACCACCCTCACCAACGTCAAATCCCCAAATTTTCTCCTAATTTCACTCACAACCTCCTATTCGAAATGTTTTGAACAAGTTAAAACCCACCTTTCTCTCATGGCCTCCAATTCCAAATATTTGACCAGTTCCACACTCCCCTCTTCAAGGTCCCTTGCTGAATCCAACTCTACTCATCCTGTCGCTAAAATAAATTCCAAAATGAGAACTCTGTGCCTAGAACCTACTCCTTCCCTGCTCCTTGTGACGTCACTCTCCTGCCTCTTAAGTGGCGCCTCTTTTCCACCGTACCACTTAAATTCTTGTGTCACCAAACACAAGCCATAAGCCTTAAGTCCTGCCCTAGTCAGCTTCCCTCCTAAAGTGCCCAAAATTAAAATTTTGGCCAAGATTCTGACTTAACCCCGAGCTTTCCTAGGGACCCCAAACACACTCAAACAACATACAAAGCATACCAAACACACATATACAAAGTAAATGCAAAGCCCCTAAATCTCGGATGTTACATTCCCTCCCCATCTAAGATTCGGGTGATCTCTCTAGAAGGGGTTATATGTATTCGAATAAGGGTTTCCACCCCTATTTTTGATGTAATTTACATCTTCGACAGGATTATTCATAGTGGAAGATTGGTTTATCTCCCCCATCCATAGATGGTGTAGAAGCAGATTCAATACAATTGAGATTATCCACTAACTATTGATACTTGTCCTCCTCTTTGATAGCTTTTATAGTGGCAGGTTTCCGGCCTAATGTGAATCATTCAATTAGCCATTGACAGGAGTTTAGTGCCATGTTCTTAATGATTTCGTAAGTATCCTCGGACTTTCTTCTCATAAAGGTGTATCTATAACTTAAAAATTTCCTTATTATTCTAATTATAGTGCAAATATTAAAATTAAACTAGTGACGTTGCCTCCCAAACAATGGCGCAAACAACTTGACTGCCTCTGGACGTACTAACATCTAAAATGTGAATACTGTAACATCCGGGAATTAGGGGCTTTGCATTTAGTATGTTTCTGTGTGTTGGTATGTTCTATCTATTATTTTGTTATATTTGGGAGCCCCGGGAAGGGTCGGGGTTAAGCCGAATCCGTGATCAAAATTTCAAATTCTAGGTATTTTAAGGGGAGCTGGCTGATGCAAGTTTTAAGTATTTTAGTTTGGGTTTGATGACACAAGAAGGACAGTAGTAAAGTGGCAAGGAGACGCCACATAGCGAACATGGAGGTGACGCCATAGGGGAGCAGTAAGGGAGCAGGTTCGAGTCGCATAGGTTACATTTTGGGAACACTTTTTGGCGTCTGGAGGGGAGGTGATGGATTCGGCTAAGGATCGTGAGAAGTGGGGAGGAGACTCAGTCAAATATTTCGAATTTGAGGCTATGAGTGAATGGTGGAGTTTGAATTGTTCAAACTCATTTGAATGGGTGAACGAGAGTGAAAGTAGGAGGGAAACTTGTGATTGAGTGTTGGAGTAGGTGGTGGTCGAATTTGGGATGCTTGAAGAGGGGGGAAGAAGTCGGTTTTGGCTTATTGTGGGTATGCTAAATTTCTTTCAGCAACTTAGGCACTTTAGGTAAGTCTTTTGGTCATGTGTGAGGGGGTGTGCCGATTTTGGTAAGACCTTTTGGAGCTCTTTTGTTCTCTTTCGGTCCTTAATCTCTAAAGCTTTCTTTTTGTATTTGAGAACCCCTTAGCCGAACCCTCCTACCACTTTCTTTATTTCTTCTTTTCTCTTAATTATTTTGATAACCGTAACTTCAACTTACACCTTGGTGGTTTATCTTTTAGTTTCATTCTCATCCTTTCAAAGCTGAAATATCTGTCTACTTCACTTCTTCTTCATTCCTTCTAAAGCCAAAATTTTCTTAGACATCTCTTCTTATATTTTTCCCTTTATCCCTTTACAAATCCGAAACTTATTCCATCTACCTTTTCTTTGAATTTTCTTGTTAGCCGAATCTCTTGGGGTGTTTAAACCTCTCCATTCGTTCTTGTTTCAGTAGATTACAGTCACTCACTCTTCTAACTTTCCCAATCGGTTCCTTCTCATCTAGTGGTAAGTGTTCTTTTCCCTTTCGATTCTTTCTTCTTCCCTTGCTGGTTGTTAAACCGAAGATGTTAACCTTGTATGTTGGTGCATTGGCCTAATGTAGGGATTGTGTAGGGACTCAGCCGATTCTTGGTATAAGTTTGTTGGCCTTCGGGTTCTGTCGATCTAGGTAAGAGACTTATTCGCTTGAGTATCTATTCTTTCGTTCTTGTCATTGCTTAACCTGGTTCTCTGATTAAGATCTGTCATGGATTCAAATGCCAGTCAAGGGAAAGAGGGGGTTGGACTCGTAGTCCCTACCCCTAAGTTCAAACGACATGCGGTATCGGCAGTGCATGACTTTCCACCGGGTCGTGGGCCGGCATCGGAAAGGGATAAGCAGATCGCTGTGATCCCTGTGACTGGGGGCGTTAGCGAGATCGATACTGTAGTTCATTGTGTTTACAGGTGTGTAAATTCCACACTATCTCTGGTTGTTTCTGTTAATTTATGTATACCTTGTTAAATGCCAAAATTCAGTATGGGCTGCTGGATTACCCATGGAGGGTGAAAACGAGATGTCAGGTCAGTGATTTCTGACTATGCTATACGAGTTACTATGTTGACATGTTTATATGCACCCTCTAAATGTTTTATATATGTATGCTGAAACCTGTTGTATTCATACATCATGACTTTATGTTTGCATGGGGATGGGCATATGATATTGATGAAAGGAGAAGCGTACTGGTGGCTTTGTCACAATCTGTTCTGGTGGCTCTGCCACATTCTGTTCTAGTGGCCAAGCCACATAATCTGGTGACTCTGTCACAATCTAACGATGAGTAGCTAACTGCAGCATGACTGCCATCGATGGTGTGTAGCGGTGAGGGTTGATTGTAGAAATCCCAATTGGTGTGATTGGTAGGTACGAGTGGTGTATAGTGGATGGAAATTTAGGCTGGGTTTGGATTTACATCATCTTGCATATGCTATCTGCTATTCTGTACTGTGGGGCTAAGGCCCAGTTTGGTTTCGAGTGGGCTTGGGGCCCAGTGATGGTGCTTGGAAATTACACACTGAGTCGTTAGACTCACTCTGTTTGCTTAACATTTTTACAGGTAATACATTGTGCAGTGAGCCGGGCCGGAGGGGACTACGAGGTGGCCATGCACTGTTTATTTAATAGAACTTTTTTTCTTAAATTTTTGAGATTTTGTTATGTAATAAGGACACTAATAACTTAGCTTAATTTTGATTTAAAATTTTGACGTTTTGAATGCAAATATTCGACAACATGTTTTACAAAATGCAAAAGAAAGTTTTCTCATGGTAGAACTAAACGAGTTTACAATCGGGTTTCTACGACAAACTTCCAGATTAATCTAATATAATATCACCTAAACGTACGAATTGGGTTAACTACAATTTTTCCCTTAAATGGATAACGAATTTTCTAATGAAACAACTAACTTAGAGTTTTAAAAAGGAAGTCTAAAAATTTTTCCAAAGTTTGCGAGGTTTTATAAATTCTTTCCAAGTGACATGCTGTAACATCCTGAAATTGGGCCTAGTAGGATTGGGCCCAATGGGCCTTGAGCGTAGTAGCGTTTAAAATTTTTGGAGAATAAGAGATCAGCTTTAGTGCAAGTTGGACTTATTAGGTGAGTGATTTTGGAAGGTTAGAGGGCTTCTATGAAGTCCCGGGATCAAACATTGTCTTTAGGGAAATTTTGGTTTTAGGTGGAAAAAAACCCTGGAGGTTAGTAGGTAGGTTTTAAGAATAAAATATAGAGAAAAATGACACAAGTGGAGGTGTGGTGTAGTGGCAAAGTGACGCCACTTAGGAAGCAAGGGGGTGACGCCACGAGGAAGGAAGGAGGTCCAAGGTTCAAGTCTTGGCTATTGCATTTTGGTTTTCCTTTTACATGGACCTTAGAATTTGGCTATAGGTTTATATTTAGTTGCGCATGGTTTAAGACACAAGAGGAGCTTGTAACTTAGTGGCTAGCGGCGTGGGTTATGTTGCAAGGGAGCCTGGGTTCGAATCTCATGAGAAGTAAGGGAGTATTTATTTTGCGGTCTGGACGGAAAGAGTTTGAGTTGGATTTAAACTCTCCTGATGGAAGGATCCCACATCGGAAAGGTACAAGAAGGAAGGTGAGAAGCTAGCTATGTATAGCACATTCTAGGAGGAGGACGAATACACCTTGGAGGGAGTTTGGGCACAGGAGTGGTCGGAGCGCGGATTAGCACTAGATTCCTATCAAGTGTGTAACTCTCTCTACTCTAGCTGTAGAGCGGCAAAAACCGACGTTCGGGTCACGGCAATAGTAGCCACTCAAGGGTGCGAGCGCACGTGTTGGGCTTCAACACGATAGTTGAGGCCATCAGTAGTATTCTTGTGGGTTGAGGCTGTTTGGGCCTCGATGGGCCAAAGTGGGACCAATGGGCTCATGGGCCCAGTTGAATTAAATGTATGATGGTGTAGTATACAGTGAACTAGACTAGGTGAATCTCATATACGTGGCTAGATTTGTGTTAGGTGGGCCATACGAGCGTGCGGGCCCGAATGGGCAAAAATCGGGTTTTAGGCTCAATAGTCCGGTATGACTGGAAATGATAGTTGAGTCGCTCGAGGTGACATTAGGCCTTCAAAAAGGCCACTGTAGGTACGAAATTACTGAAATACCCTCAATAGGTAAATTACGGAAATACCCCTAGAAGGTAAATTACTGTTATACCTTTACAGGTTGATTAGCTTGATTTTATTGTACTTGTTATTCTGATTATGATGATAATTCATTTCAAACGTTATATTTGATATATGATTTGCTTACATGTCATACTGCATACACGAATTATTATGTCATGACATGTTGCATGGGCTTGGGATATGATGAAAGGGGAAGCGTTCTGTTCTGGTGGCTCTATGTCACAATCTGTTCTGGTGGCTCTGCTACGTTCTGTTCTGGTGGCCATGCCACATAATCTGGTGACTCTGTTAAAATCTGACGATGAGCAGCTAACTGCAGCATGACTGCCATCGATGGTGTGTAGCGGTGAGGGTTGATTGTAGAAATCCCCATTAGTGTGATTGGCAGGTACGGGTGGTGTGTAGCAGATGGAAATTTAGGCTGGGTTGGGTTTTGCATCATCTTGCATATGCTATCTGTTATTTTGTACTGTAGGGCTAAGGCCCAGTTGGTATTTGAATGGGCTTGGGCCCAGCTATGGTTGGTGTGGAGTGATTGCACACTGGGTCTTCTTGACTCACCCCTTCTGCTTGAATTTTTGCAGGTAATTCATAGATCACGGGTTTTGGAGCTGGGGCGGACTAGAGGTGACCATGCATTACGATTACTTCTTTCGTAAACTCCATTTTAATTTGAACTTATTTTAATTCGGGATTTTATTTTGTAATAAGGCCACTATTACTTTAAATTTGGTATTTTATTTGGTTTAGCTTTTAATTTGATTACTACTTATTATTATTAAATGTTCAATACGGGAATTTCCTAAACCCTTAATAATCATTTTTCAAAATTTTAAATAAATGATTACCAGCGAATAAATAATTAAACTCGAAATTTTTAACAAACGTGCAGTTTTTAAACAACCTTTTATGTGACGTTCCAGATCCGGTCGTAACGTCTAGGCCGGGTTTGGGGTGTTACACATGTCGGATCCGATCGTGGTGTTTGGGCCGGGTTCTGGGTGTTACAAATACTACCAAAAAATAGAGAACTGTGAGGTGGTATTGTAATGCGTAGGTTTGTGCAAGTGTGTATCGTTATCAAGTAATAAGTAAGTATCGAGTTATTGTCTCCACAGGGATTGTATTTGTGTTAAATCACTTAATTGTAAAATTATATTAACAACTTGGTAAATAAAAACACAATATGATTGAGAAGTGATGATTAAAATTAAATATATTAAACTCAATGCAATGATCCCCAATGCAAATTATCCTAAATATGCAAACTATATGAATGAAATAGATTTTAGAAAAATTAAACACAATTTGCATCAATTATAACATAAATAAACTAGGACAATTACTTTAATTAGACACAATTTACAATCAACATGCTTAATAACATTCAGAAAAAACATTTCATGGCAACTTGATCTTTCATGAGTTTGGAAACCACATTAGGTCCTTTCGGCATCCTTTACTTAGTAAATATGCATTTTACTGATCCTTATTTACTAAGGGTTCCTTAGAATTCGTGCGAGGTAATAGGGACGTGTTAGGTTTGAAATAGTTTAATCACACAAATCTAACAACTAAGCTGATAATAGAGCTTGGTTAGAGTTGTTATGCAAACTGCAATTTAATCGGGTTAGGATCTAAATTGAGCATGCACATTTCAATTATGTGTCCACTAGCAGTCGTCTGGTTAGGATCACTCAGCTAATTCAGGTGCATTTCAATCACGTATGAATGAAATACAGACTTGATTTTAATTGAAAAAATGATCGATTGAGGCACAAACATTATAGGCATGAATCAAATAAATATTATTTAATCAAAGAAATCATCCTAGCTTAAATAAAATTAAGCTAACATTGTTGTAACAAGAATAAAGAACACATAGCAAACATTTCAGATTAAATCAATGAAAAGAACGATTTAACCCAAATCAAAGTGGCTATCACCCAAGACTCTGACCGACGAGGCTCCTTCGCTCCTTCGCTTTGCTCCTTTGCTGATGGCTCTCCAAGGTGGCCGACCAAGGGCTCTTTAAAAGGCCTAATTGCTAAAATCTCTATGAATAAATAATGCTAGGCATGGGGAATGGAAAATGCTAAAGATAATTGAGAGAAAATAGTGAATGATGAGGGATGAGGGATGATTAGGAATGGTGAAATGAAGTCTTATTTTTAGGTGAAGAGAGGAGAGTAGTTTGCTAAAAATAGAGAGGTTTAGTCTCTTGAAGATTCTTCAATGAGTGGCCGGCCATGATTATTGGATTTTGAGTTGAATTTTGCTTGATTTTTAAGTAATATAAATGCCATAACAACTCAGAATTGAGACTTGGTCAAATGTAAATCTTCGGGCAAATCTCTAATTTCTTCAAAATTGCAAGGACTTTGTGTAATTAAACCAAAATGTGTTTATGTGGACAGTCATGTGTAGCTGAAATTGGGTTGACTTCGTATTCAATTTGGACGGTTTTTACAATCCAACAAAGCTATCAGACCTGTCCAAAATAAATCATTAAATTGAAGGACCAAAGAATAAAACAAATAATTAATTAAAACCCAAATTATTAATGAAATATTTTAAAATGAATTATTAAATATAATTTTATATTTAATTATTAAATTTAATCATGCATGGCCCATTTAATGTCTTAAAAATATAATATATTCAAATAAACATAAAATAAACCATTTTATGCATGAAAACTATATAATAAAGCATAAAATCACATTTTAATAATATTTATGTCCTAATTTCATATTTTCACATATTTCATTAATTTATTAAACTATTACTTAGTTTTAACAACGAATTTAAGTAAAAAAAGTGATAAATTGCATAGGAAAAATCCTATATATATATTAGTTTACATACCTCCAAACTTAGAACATTGCTCGTCCCAAGTAATGTTTATACATATAAAAAGGTCTTGCTATGGAAAAATTCCTAACTGTGTAAGCAGCATCAATCTTTGTCCCATAATCATGCATTAATAACTTCATGTTCATAGATCTCCTTTATTCACAAGTAATTCATATGCAAACAATTTTAAAATTTTATACAAAGTTTCAAGATATGCCAACATGAATCATAGTTTGTATGTATGTCACAGCCATAGATAACATTCTTCATTCAACATAATTTCTTATCAATCAAGCAAACAATCATAAGGCTTATTTATGATCT
This sequence comes from Gossypium bickii, assembly GCA_025503065.1. Taxonomy (NCBI): domain Eukaryota; kingdom Viridiplantae; phylum Streptophyta; class Magnoliopsida; order Malvales; family Malvaceae; genus Gossypium; species Gossypium bickii. The sequence continues at coordinate 36,240,849 of CP106712.1, read as the reverse complement.
TCATATGTTGAACTTAGTACTTCCTCTCCAATAATGTAGTTGTCATAAACATCAAATCAATAGGTCTTTTAATAGGTTGTAATAGGGCTCGGTTAAAGGTAGGGATATAAGGAGATGAGACATTTCGGTTTCAAAATATTAACCTTTAACTTTGTCTTGGATTTCTCGAAATAAAAACTTTTTCTTTAAGTGAACATTTGGAACACCCCCAAACTTATTTTGAACTCATGCTCATACATTTTTCTTTCTGGAGACTGAGTAAACTTTTCTTCGCTCTTCCTTCGTCTCTTTTTTTTTTTTATCATGAGCACATACATCTTTTTGAGAATTTCCTCAAATGTTGATTACCAAGACTGTAACACCCCTCATCCGTATTCAATTCCGAAATAGGGTTACGGAGTATTACCGAAATTTTAACATATATAACAGTACCTTTCTCATACATTCAACCATTTCATACAATCATCAATCAATTTGTCCCTTACAATAGCCTACGAGGCCTTAAACATGCTTTAGGAGCGGTTTGGGACTAAACCGATAACTTATAAAACTTCCACAAAAAATTAAAAATTTTTCTCAATATAGAGGACACACGCTCGTGTTACCATGCCCTGTGTCTCACACGGCGACCAGACACGCCCGTGTCTCTAGCCGTGTGAAAGCAGGGGTTACATACTGACTTGGGTCACACGACTAACCAGACGCCCATGTGTCTAGCCCGTGTGCCCTTTGAATTGGCCACACAAACCATGTGCCAAGCTATGTGCTAGGTCGTGCCAAAACTGTAGGGTATATTGACTTATGCAACACAACCAAGTCACACGCCCATGTGCTAGGCCGTGTGCCAATTAGGAGGGTATACTGACTTGTACCACATGGCTAGTCACACGCCCATGTGTGAGACCGTGTGGAGCATACTGACTTGGTTTTAACATCAACATCAGGGGACACATAACCGTGTAACATGACCGTGTGTCACACATGGCTGAGACACATGCCCGTGTCTCTGCCCGTGTGGACAAAAATAGGCTATTTACAAAGCCATCTTGCCACCCTAATATACATGCATGCACAAGCATAAATTGCATCATTTTATAACCCAATAGGCAGCCAATCCACAATATTTCATACACATTTTATACCAATTCAGCAGAGTATTCAAATACCTAATTTATATTATGCATTTTCCATTCATATGCCTACTACTTATCAAGACAACATTTGCATATTTCCATTCTATCTACTACTTGCCAAAACATACCATATTTGAATAGTTATACACAACCAAAACATTAGACCAAGTTGAGCCAAACCACATGGCTTTAACTTATACCACAACATGTACCAAAATCACTATCTCAAGTAACCATAACTATCATCTCCATAACTAGCCTATACATGCCATATTTAAAAATATCCAAGAGTTCAAAAGTTCCAAACAGCAACTGGATAGTATGATGCGTAACTCCAAGTTTATCCAGGTCGAGAGAGCTATCGAACCTCTATAAAACATGGAAAAGAAATAGAGTAAGCTTTAAAAGCTTAGTAAGCCCGTATAATTCAGAATTTAACTTACCATTTATACATAATCAAACAATTAAACAAAGTATACCAAATTCACTTGCCAAATGCCTATACACAAGCATTCGTCAACAAGTTAGTCACATAAGTGCATGTAATCATCCATTATCTCAGTTTAATACTCAATACATTGTATCATATCAAATTCAAATATCATGTACATCATTTGTAACATTTCACTCTTAATTATATAAACAGTAAATCATTCAATAATAGTAACTCATCCGTTTAAACAATATTTCATCCATATAACTGTAATTTATCCGTACAACACATACCTTATTCACATAACCAATAGCAGAATTAATGCCCGTTGAACCTATTTGAATATCGAGGGATGATCAGGTGATATACATTAGTGTAATAATTAATAATCCATCAATTCATTTTCATTTCCACTCTTTCGAGCTATGATTCGTAAGCTCATCCTGAGCTGATGGATAGTAAGCTCTATTGAGCTGAAATGGTAAGCTCTGACGAGCTAAAAACAGTAAGCTCTTACGAGCTTAGAACAGTAAGCTCTTACGAGTTGATACATTTGTAAGCTCATATGAGCTGCGGTGAGTCTGCAATACATGCTGGATCTCAACCTAAACGATAACCCTAGTGACATGTCACTCGTATCCCACGAATTCCTACGGTTCAAAAGGGGCTCGGTAACCATCAGACTATATCAGTAAGGCATTCGAATTTCAAATAGATCATTTACTCAATTACATACATTCATTTCAAATAATTACAAGTATTTAAAAGTTTAATTCTAATTATACGAACTTACCTAGAGTTGCTCGAATGGAAATATCGGCTAATCATCAACCTTTCCTTTTCCCCGATGTAATACCGATCTCGGCTTATCTTGATCTATATATTATTAAAATCAGCTTATTTAAACAACTATTTATTCAATTTAGTCTAAAACACACATTAGGGCTATTTTACACATTTGCCCCTAAACTTTTACATTTTTAAAATTTAGTCATTATCACATAAAATTACAAATTCATGCAAATTAGTACAAACCCATGCTTAACCGAATTTTAATGGAGTCCTTAGCAGCCTATATCTTTTATTTGTTCACACTTTTACCCACATAATTTTACAATTTCACAAATTAATAACTTTTTGACATTTTTGTCAAAACATCACTTTACAAAACTAGTAAATCTATCAACAACTATTCAAATTCCATCATCAACCATCAAATTACTCATGCATTCAACAATGGAAACATGATAAATCTTTAACAGTTTCAAAATTTAATGTACGGACTAGCTAGAATACGAAGCAACGATTACAAAAACATAGAAATCATTAAAAATCGAGCAAAAATGGACTTACAAAATCCATGCCTAGTAATGATCCCAATTAGAGTTTCTGTTTCTCAAAGAAGATTGATGTAACAGCCTGATTTCGACCCTAGTCGGAACAGTGGTTTCTAGACCACCAATCTGAGGTCGGAAAAAATATTTTAATATTATTTTTGATGGTTATAATATGTGATTGAGCATGTGTGAAAATTTGGTATGAAAATTTTATCGTTTGTTTGTCGAATTAAGAAAAATGACTTAATCGCATAAAATGTAAAAGTTGTGTGCTGATTGTTAAAGTGTCTATTTGGCATGGCTTATTAAATGAGAATTCCATATGTGGTAAATAGCCCTTTGATAGTGGAGATGGACAACAATGACCATTAAATGAATGAAATAAAAATGTTTTAACAAAGGGCAAAATGGTAAACTATGTATAAAGTTAATATTAATAAACAAACATGAAATTAATGGCATTAGTGTTCATCCTATTCCAGCAAAAATTGAAAATAAAAGACTAAGGGTTTGAGCTTTTGATATTCGGCCAAAGTCTAAGCTTCAATCGGGTAACTGTTTTTTATCTGTTTTTGATAATTTCTACGTTTTTGTAATCGTTGCTTTGTGTTCTATCAAGCCCATGTCTTAATTTTAGAATTTGATGAAAATTTTGAGATGTTCCATTGATGAATATGAAAGCTTTATGTTGATAGTTGGTGAAATAGGAAAGCTTAATGTTGGGTTAACATAGTTTGTATTTGGATTTTTGATGAAATTGAGTAATTTGGACTAAACTGTGAAAATAATATTTTGAGGGACTAAAATGTGAAATAAATGAAACATATGGGCTTGTATTAGCATGGGAAAAATTAGGCTAAGCTTATGTGCAAACAAAATTTATGTATTTTGTGGTTTGATGAATTAGGGACTAAAGTGTCGAAATGTGAAAATGCAAGAAAGGAGAAATTTGGATCGAGATCGAGGCAAAGATAAAGTACTCGACTGATCGGCTAGTTTCGATATTTCGACATCCTAGGTAAGTTCGGATATAGTACAAGTTGTGAATTTGTTATCTATGTGATGGGAATTGAATCATAGATATTGAATTAGAAATGTAATACATGATATTGAGAAATGAGGCACTAGATGTGCGAAAATGAATTGATACAGAGTTGAATGGCGTTGTGTGTGTGAAGTAATGGAAGCTTCTACTTTAATGATTGGCACTGTGTGTGCGATACCGATTTAAGTTCGGTTTTGTATCGAGGCACTAAGTGTGCAATGTTAATTAAGCTTTGGCTATAATTTGGGCACTAAGTGTGAGATTGAGTTGAACCGATATCGAGAAATGAATCAGATATGGTATCAAGCATCGAATAAAAAATATGTTTGTTAACTAAGTGTTGGCAAAGGTATGTTTGAACCTATGTGGTTGATGTTATAGTTTTAAAGATTGATTGAATGTATATTTGATCATATGGTTGAGGATGATAATGTGCCTAATCGTGTATCTATCTATGTGATGGTTTAATTATATATATTGGTGTTGCATTATTGAGTGGTATGTATTATATTACGAACTTACTAAGCTTTGAAGTTTATTGTGTGATTTGTTTCTCTGTTTTACAGTGTTAGTAATGCTAGCTCGGATCCGAGAATCGCCAGCATCTCTATCACACTATCAGTTATCTAATTATGTACTTTTGAAAGATGTACATATTTGGTATATGGCATGTATAGGCTAGAAGTTATGGTATGTTTTGGTAATGTTGGATCTTGCCATGTGATATGGCTAGATGGTTAAATGTTGATGGTGCATATATGTGGGCTATGAAATTGATGAATGAATTATGAAATAGTGAGAATGGAAATGGTATGTTTTATACTTAACGTAACACCCCGAATTTGGGCCTAGTAGAATTGGGCCTATTGGGCTTTGGGTCTCAGGAAATTTTTAAGTGAGCAAGAAAATGACAATTGGCATGTGGGCTTTGGGGGTATTGAATTTGGAGTGTTTAGGGGTGTTGGAGATGTTATGGGATCGAGTAAGAGTATAGGAAAAATTTTGGTTTTAGCCCAAGGGAACAGTTAGTAGGCCTTTTAAATAAATGTAGAAAAAAAATGACGCAATTAGACCGTGGTTCAGTGGCAAGGTGGCGCCACTTGGAGAGTTAAAAGGTGGCGTGTTGTTAGCGGAGGAGGTCCAAGGTTCGAGCATTAGAGTGGTATTTTTGGAGTGTTTTATTTTGCATAGGTGGATGGCCAGAGTTGTGTTGAATATGAACTCTTGCGATGGAGTGTTTGAGTGGTAAGGGGAACTGATAATGGAGGAAAATTCGGATAAGGCTAAGGTGTTATCAGGGAGAAAAGTTAGGAGCTAAGAAGTGTAAAGAGTTGGTGCCATTTTGGGAAGTGGAGAGTGTATAAATTCAGTTTAGGAGGGTAGATGAGTGCCATTTTTGGGTCTTTTAGGGGGTATTAGGAATTTTCATTGTGGCTTTCGGCATTTGGAGAGTTTTGCAAATAGGTCAGTCTTTCTTTTCTTTACCGAATTCCTTTGAAAGGTTCTGTAACATCTCGGTTTAGACCCTAGTCAGAACAGTGGTTCGAGACCATAAATCTGAGGTTGTAAAAATATTTTAATAATTTCTGTGTGAATAGTGTGTGACATAGTCTGTGTGAAAATTATGTGTGATAATTTGATCGTTTGTGTGTGAATTAAGAGAAAGGACTTAATTGCATAAGTGAAAAATGCTGTGTGCTGATTTATGTTTACTTATATGTTGTGGCTTTGAAAAGATTGAGGTTTTATATGGCAAATTAGCCATTACTTTAGATAGTGGACGGTATTAGTCCATATTAACCTTTGAAAATGTGTTTTATAAGTTTATATTATAAGGTTAAAATGGGAAATTATTTATTAAAGAATTATAATATGATAAAAATATGAAAATGAACATTATTTCATGCATTCTTCCACCAAAATTCAAAAGAAAAGAAAGGTTAAAAGCTCTCATACATTCGGCTACTGTCAAACCAAAATTAAGGTATGTTTTGAGTCGGTTTTCGATAACTTCTGCGTTTTCGTAATCGTTGTTCGTGCTCTAGCTAACCCATGTTGTAATTTTGTGAATTGATGATGTTTTTGTAATGAGTCAATGATGAACATTTTAGCTATATGCTAGTTGATAGTAAAATATGAGAACTTGGTGTTGGATTAACATGTGTTGTTTTTTTGGTGAATTTAGCTAATTAGGGCTAAATTGTGAAAATGAGAAATTGAAGGGTTAAATTGTGAAATAAATGAAATGTGTGGACTTGTATTAGCATGGGAATAATTCGGCTAGGCTTGTGCTAAGTGAAATTATGTGAATTTGATGAATTTGTGAAATAGAGACTAGAGTGTCGAAATGTGAAAATGCGAGGGCTATTTTGTAAAATGCCCTAAATGTGTTGTGTGTGGACTAAATTGAATGAGTTGGTGATTAAATGGATTGAATTTGAATGTATGTAGACCAAGAGAAGAGAGGTTTTGATCAAAATCGAGGCAAAGAGAAAGTGCTCGATTAATCGACCGTGTTGGTATTTTGACATCCGAGGTAAGTTCGGATATAATACATGTTATTAAGATATGTTTTAGTATTATGTAAATGTGTATGAAATTGAGATGTTATGTGCAAGATTAGATGATGGCACTAAGTGTGCGAAAATGTAAATTGAAACAGAAATGAATGGCACTGGCTGTGCGATGATATGAAAGCTACAACTTATAGGATTGGCACTGTGTGTGTGTTACCAAGATAAGTCGGTTGAAAGATTACGCACTAAGTGTGAAGTGACTAATATGTCCCAACAATGTATATAGCACTAAGTGTGCGATTAAGTTGGATGAATATCAAAGGATGATCAACAAATAATATCGAGCATTGAGTAGCTTGGAAATTGAAAACTATGTGTTAGCTTTGATGAAATTATAGATAAAGCTATAGATGGATGAATGAGTATCTTGGCTAGGGATGATATAGTATGGATAAGAGAGAAATGATCTATGTGGTGATTATTGATTATATTGGTTTGGTTTAATGACATGATTATATTGTATATCGAACTTACTAAGCTTTGTAAAGCTTACCGTGTGATTCGTTTCTCTGCTTTGCAGTGTCAATAAAGCTAGCTCAGATTGGGGGATCATCAGTATCTCAGTCACACTATCGGCAATCTATTTTGGGGTATTTTGGAAAGATGTACATAGTTAAAATATGGCATGTATAGGCTGGTCATTTGAATCATGTTTGATATTTGTAAGTGGACATGAGATGTGGCTAGATATGTGCTAGTTTTAGCATGAATGGTTTTGGTATATGTGTGATGCATCTTTTGGCATGGTTTGTGAGTTGAGAATTTGACTTATTAATGGAAATCTTTGTGATGGTAAATGCTAATCTGATTTAGTGAAATTGGGAAAGAATGATGTTTAGTATTGAATGTGTTTAAGCTGATAAGTTTGAAAATGAGATTGTATGAATTGATAGATAGATCATATGATAGGAAATGGTTGCCAAATTGTGTGTATAAAGATTCTTATGTGTGTTTATAGGATTGACCATAAGTGGGCGGCATTTTGGCCTTGCAAATGGCCTATAATGTCACACGGTCAAGGCACACGGGCGTGCCTAAAGATCGTGGGTGAATAGCAGGATGTAGCTTAGTACCATACGGCCTCGACATGGGGGTGTCAGCTAGCCGTGGAGTCCAAGTTAGTAGCTAACTAAGAGTACACGGCCTGAGCACACGGGCGTGCCTGGTGGCCGTGGTGGGGAAGTCAGTATATGACCACGGGAGGACACACGGGGGTGTCTAGAAGCCGTGGAGAGCACACGGTCTCCTTCCACGGGCATGTATCCCCTGAATCTTAGAAAAATTTTAATTGTTCGAGAATTTCAGTGTGTGTTCGGTTGAGTCCTGACCCCTCCTTAACATGTGATAAAGGTCTCATAGACTTTGATAAGGGACAACATGATTGTAAATGAATGTGATTGAAGATGATTGACTTTGTGTTGTAAATTTAGATGTTAAATGTTTTGAATGACCGGTAATACCTCTTAACCCTATTCCGGTGATGGTCTCGGGTTAGGGGTGTTACAGGTTCCTTGGGTTTTCCATTACTTTTCTTTTCTCCCCCTCATTCTGTTTCTCCTATTGCTGAATTCTTCCATTGCCGAAAAACCATCATTCCTTTTTGCCGAAATCCGTATTGGTGTTTCGTTCTTCTTCTTTCTCTGAAAGCCGAGTACTCCTTTATAATTGAATAGCCCTATCTTTTTGCCGATTCCTTGTTATTTTTCCCCCATCACAAATTAGTTGTTGTTATCTACTCTTAATCATGTTTTAAAAGCCGGATCTCGTTTAGTAGCTATCTAGGCCGCAGGATCGAAAGGGGATTTGGTAAGTAATCGGTTAAACTCTCTTGTACGTTTTACTAAAAGCTGAGAGGCTATCTAACTGTCCTGTCGTTAACTCTGTGATAGCAAAGATAAGGTTTAGATATCACAAACGTTGTAGGTAAGGATCGTTAGCAAGAGTGAGGTGTACTCAACTCGATTGTGGTTTAAGTGAATGGCCAAATGTGTGTATGGTCTATAGGGGTGACTTGTGTGGATTATGAGTCACTCGGATTTTGATGGTGTATGTGTGAGTGCAGATCTAGGGGATACTCCTGATTAGTATCTAAAGAAGGGCTATTAAAACCCGGTGGCACACGATAAGGTTACGGTAAGGATTTGGCTTTTGGTAAATGTTTTGATTTAGTGATTGATTGAAGGTTGGTTGGTTGTAGGTTCGAGGCTAAGGATAGTATAGCATGTTGCAGTAACCAGGTGTGTACAAACACTACACACACGCATGATTTCGGCAATGAAGGAAAGCCGAAAATCCGAAAGTGGCTAAATGGGCCTGGTAGGCCTTAAGGCTAAGTTTGATAAAATGGTTTGATTTAATTATACGAATTGGGTTAAGCAAGCATGTTATGTGATCTGAAATTGTTTTGGGCCTAATGGGCCATATGACTGAGACATGGGCCTAGTGGGCCATAAAGATGTGACGTGGCCATTATGGGTTATATGAAGTCAAATGGGTTTGATGGGCTTTATGGGGACGTAGACTAGTATGCTAGGGTTTTATGGACCTTAGGCTTAGTACTGAACAACTCTTAAATCGCATAACACTTTCTAATAATTAAACATGTCCGTGGACAAGTCGCTAGGTTAGAGTGTGGTAATGGGCATATGATGTCTAAGATTGGATCTAGGGAGAGCTTGGTACTTAAGCGGCCCTAGCGGCCCACCTCCTCTTCTCTGGAATCCTACCTGGTGCATAGTGTCTGTTCACTTTAGTCGCAAGGACTTGTTAATGGGCCAAAGTTCATAACTAAAACACGTGAGGGACCAAATACCCTAGATTTGTAAAATTACTAAAATGCCCCTAATTTGAAATTACCAAAATACCCTTGGTTTGAAAAATCACTAAGATAGCCTCGAATTGTGAAATTACTAGGATACCCTTAATTTGAAGACTTACCAAAACATCCCTGATTTACAAAATTTCCAAAGTACCTCTAATTTGCAAAATTACCTAGATACCCCTGTAGCGTAGATTTATAGAAATACCCTTGGGTTGTGAAATGACGAAAATACCCCTATGTGATGAGTATAAGTTTATGGATTTTACTTATGCGTTTAATGCATTCATATGATATTCTGCTTAGGATGCATTGGGTGGGAATTATGGTACGGAGGAAGATTTGAGGATCGCATAGTCGCTTGACGACCGTGGATCCACCGGTGGCTTTAAGCCCATTATATGATTAGCAGCTTTGCTGCAACGTTGAGTAGTGCCGCTGTGAGTGCTACCTTTGGTGTGTAGAGGATGGGTGGGTCGATTTAGAAATCCCCACAGGTGTGTGGGTTGGAAGGGAAGTGGTGTGTATAGCGGATGGATTTTTGGGGAGGGTTTTGCATTACCTTGTTTTGCATATGATATGATATGATATGATATGATATGATATGATATGATATGATATGATATGATACGATATGAGGTCATTGTGGGCCAAGGCCCAGGACCACCAATTTTGATAGGGCTCAGGCCAATGTGATAATTATATATTGAATTGAGTGCCAAAGGTTGTAGACACTAAGTTTCGAAACTCACTGTAACAGCTCGATTTAGGGCCTAGTCAGAATAGTGGTGCGAGACCACCAATCCGAGGTGAAATTATGAGTTTTTAAAGTTTATGTTATGTTTGTATGCTAGTATAAAAGTTGCATGAAGCAATTTTATTAAATTGAGGTTGATTGGTCCAAAAAGCACTAAATTGCAAAAGTTGCAAAATTTGAGTTTCTAGAAGCTTTTTGTATGAAATAGCTTTAAAATATGAATTATGAGCCCTTAAGTAACAATTATCCCAAAATTTTATTTTTGGACAAAATTGGCCTTGAGATGGTATTATGGAAATTTTTAGTAATAAGGGCATTTTGGTCATTTATATAATAAGTGATTTAAATAGGAAAAAGATGATAAAAATCTCATCATCTTCTTCCCCCATTGCCGAAAATTGAAGGAAGCCATATCTAGGGTTCTTCAGTTTTTCAAGCTTGCTAGTAAGTACTCCTAAGCCCAATTTTTGATGTTATTCGTATTTTTGAAGTCCCGGTAGCATGAGTAAGCTATTTTAGCTATTTCATGAGCTAAGATGCATTTTTAAAAATTTACCCATGAGTGACATGTATGATGAATGATGTTTTATGGGAGTTTATGAGAGATTGATGTTAGATAAACATCTTTTTCTTAATGAATTTCATGAAAAATGATAGTATGGACCATTTTCTAAAAACTTATAAGATTGGTCATACCTATTAGAAATAGAGAGAATTGATGATTGCTATAGTAGAGAAAATGATTCAGCTAAGCATGATGTTTAAGAAAGTTGCATAAAAATCATTTTACGAGCCTAGGGGCAAAAGTGCAAATATGAGAAAGTATAGGGGCAAATTAGTAAATTTGCCAAAGTATGAGTTTTGAGTCAATTTAGTCAATATGATTATTAATGATCTATTTATGATTATAGATCAAGAAAAATGAAGCTCGGATCAAAACCGAGGGAAGAACAAAGTCGAGGACTAAATTGCATAATGACATACATTTTGTACATTGAGGTAAGTTTGTATGAGTTCTAAGTTTTAGATTTTATCATTTAACTGCTTAGTATAATGTACATTGTTATCATGAATGGTTTAATGTTATATTCAACAAAGAAGTCAATAAGAGTAAACAAGAGAAGGTCCCGATTGAAGATGAATTATCTGGGAGATACGGTCTATTACATGAGATAAGAAAGTCCGTATAAGACCAAGCCAAGGACTCAAGCTTGGCATTGATTAAGTTATCATGTAAGCCCAAGGACTCAAGCTTGGCATTGATCAAGTTATCAAGCAAGTTATCATGTAAGCCCAAGGACTCAAGCTTGGCATTGATCAAGTTATCAAGAAGTTACCATGTAAGCCCAAGGACTCAAGCTTGGCATTGATCAAGTTATCAAGCAAGTTATCATGTAAGCCCCAGGACTCAAGCTTGGCATTGATCAAGTTATCAAGCAAGTTATCATGTAAGTCCAAGGACTCAAGCTTGGCATTGAATAAATTATCATGTAAGCCCAAGGACTCAAGCTTGGCATTGATCAAGTTATCAAGCAAGTTATCATGTAAGCCCAAGGACTCAAGCTTGGCATTGATCAAGTTATCAAGCAAGTTATCATGTATGTCCAAGGACTCAAGCTTGGCATTGAATAAGTTATCATGTAAGCCTAAAGACTCAAGCTTGGCATCGATCAAGTTATCAAGCAAGTTATCATGTAAGTCCAAGGACTCAAGCTTGGCATTAAATAAGTTATCATGTAAGACCAAGACAAGCTTGGCATTGATGCAAGAAGAGATCTTCCATATAAGTCCATACCTAGAGTATGGCATTGACATGAAGTACATGACAAGAGATCTAGTATTCTCGGTAATTCATAGAAATTCATTGGGCAAATGAGTAAGCCAAAATATGAAAACAAGAATGTTAAGAAAGCATAGCTATTACCACGTTGAAATTGAATATTATTCATGTTATGAATGATGAGTTAGAAGACATAATTATTATGTTTAAGTATGCTGATCGATGTGATCAAGTGATATAGGTACCGTATTACCTTACAAGTATGAGGTTAGTAAGTACCATGAGACAAGTAAGAATCATGTACGAGTAAGTAAGCTTTATAGATGAGATAATGATACCATTCTTATGTTAAATGGTTTATCTGAAGCAAGTTATTTATTATGTGTTATACATGCAAACTTACTAAGCCAAATGCTTACGTCTTTGATTGTTTCTTTCTATGTAGTCTCGCCGAGCTAATTTGTGGATCATTGGAGTCGGAGCTCGTAGCACACTATCGACACTTATTTTGGTATAGCCAAATCATATTACTAAGTATGGCATGTATAGGAATCATTCATTTTGAGAACATGTTTTGTGTAATGCCATTGTATAGGCCATCAAGTTTTTATTCTTTTGTATATTGCTAAATGGTTGGCCAAACTTGTTTAAGTTGTTTGTATATAGATATCAATGAATACATAGTATTATTCATGGAAACATGTTATTAATGAATCGTATTGTTTTGAGTTGGGTTGATGTTAATTTCAGGGAGGCAAATGGCTTGGTAAATAGCCTAGTTGCTTACACGGTTAGACACACAGGCGTGTGTCTAGACCGTGTTAACCCTACACCTTAATGTTTTAAATAAAGTTAGACCACGGTTATTTTACACAGTCGTGTGTAGGGACCGTGTAAGACACACGTTTAAAGCATGGACGTGTGCTCGAGCCGTGTGGTTGAAGTCAGTAGCTTCACACGGTTGGTAGTCACGGACGTGTCAAGGCCGTGTGAATAAAGTCAGTAACCTCCCACGATTGTAGACATGGGAGTGTCTATTGGTACACGGGCGTGCCTCTGGGTAACATAGGCATGTGAACCCTACTTCCAAGTTGAGTGTTAGATGAAGTATCCAAAAGAGTTCGGATACTTGTTAAAGGCCTCGTAGGTCCATAATAAGCATGTTATGATCAAGAAAGAAAAGTTTTAAGTTGGTTCAAAATTTTACAGCCCGTAGGTACATGTTTAAGTGAGTTTAAGCATGGTAATGCCTCGTATCTAGTCCTAGCATCGGTCTCGGGTATAGGGTGTTACACTCACACCCTTTATTTAATGTTTCAGGTGATCCTGAGTAAATGGATCGACGTGGGAGAGGACTCAGAGATGGCCACACTACAAGATGATGTTTAAATTTTTATTTATTTGTTCAAAAAACATAGTTTTAGTTGCTTATTTTCGTTGGATGTAATAAGGCCTTGTACTCCAGTTTGACATTACTTATGGGTTTTATTATTATCTTCGCTGCTTAATTTTTATTTTAACTTAAATAAATTTCTAAAGTTTAACAAGGTTTTCAAAATAACTATAACCTATGTGCTTTATTTATAAAATGGGTTTTTTATTTCATTACTTAACAAGACTCAAGGATTTTGGGCTTTTAGGCCTTAAACTTTAACTTAGCAAAATCATTTGAAATGTGCTTTTGAAGTGTGCCTTTAATGTGACATTTCGGACTCGGGCCTAACTTCTAGGCTAGGTTCGGGGTGTTACACTTGAATTGGTTGATGAGAATGATGGATAAAATATGAACTTATGTTATGGTTTGAATAATGCTTGTTTTATATGTTTGGAGGAGTACATTCGATACTTTGGATGGACTTATTTGTGATAATATTGAGTATAGAAATAAATGATGTTGATGATGATTATTTGATGCATATAATGGTATGTTTTGGTTGCCAATTGGGGTATAAATGCATGAGATTTGAAGCTTGTAGATGATTTCAAAGTGTGGATGGCATTTTGGCCTTGAAAATGGCCTATAACTGCCCACACGGTTGAGCACACGTGCGTGTGGCTCGATCGTCTTTCGAGGTTGTCTTATAAAACAAGTCAGACTTGACTACGGGCAAGACACACGGGCGTGTGACTGGCCGTGTGGTGCAAGTCAGTTTAGACCACGGGTGAGGCATACGGGCATGTCCCAAGCCTTGTGAACAAGTTACTATGTATGCCTTGTTTTGGCATGGCTTGGACACATGGGTGTGTCTGAGGCCATGTGAGGCACAGGGCCTACCCACACGGGCATGTGACCTCTGTAACTTAGAAAAATGTTTGAATTTTGAAAATTTTCGTATGTGTTCGGTTTAGTCCTAACTCCCTTCTAGAATATGATAAAGGTATCGTAGACCTCATTAAGGGACTCATTGAATATGAACAGTTATGTTTAGATATGAAATGATATGGAATCTTTAGAAATGATTAGTAATGCCTCTTAACCCTAGTCCAGTGACGGTTACGGGTTAGCGGTGTTACATTTGATTGGTATCAGAGCTACAGTTTAGTCAATTCTCTGACTAACATAGCGCGTGTGAGTCTAGCTATTCATGCCATACATATAATTGCGATAGTGTGATGAATCTTGACAGTTAAAAATGTGTTTTCATATAGTAATGGATCCCAATCGAGCAGTTGTGGATGATGTAGCGAGTAACGCACCTAGTCCCGCTCAAGGGACAACGTCGACCACATCTAGGCTAAATGATGGTAGCCAAGAGGGAGAGGTTAAGCAAGCCTTCTTCTGAATGATAAGTGAGTGGTTTTCAGAGTTCGTTCGAACGAATCCGGCTGCTCCACAACCTCTACCCCACAAGTACCCATTGTGCCACAAGTTGTAGATCCGATTAGATTGAATAAACCTCATGTGGATAAGATCCAAAAGTACGAGGCTGAAGAGTTTGGAGCCACAGCTGATGATGATGCCGAGCAAGCTGAGTTCTAGCTCGAGAATACTATTAGAATGTTTGATGAAATGTCGTTGACACCTGACGAATGCACTAAATGTGCATATTCCTTTTTGAGAGATACGACATATAATTTGTGGAAGATATTGATATCTGTGGTTTCGAGAGAGAGAATCACCTGGGATTTCTTTCAGGTTGAATTTCGAAAGAAGTATATCAATCAACGATTCATAGATTAGAAACGTAAAGAGTTTCTAGAGCTGAAACAAGGTCGCATGTCTGTTACTGAGTACGAACGGGAGTTTGTGAGACTTAGCCAATACGCACGGGAATGTGTTTCGATCGAAGCTATTATGTGCAAATATTTCATTGAAGGGTTGAATGAAGACATTAAATTTTTGGTTAGGATACTTGACATAAATGAATTTGTTGTGTTAGTTGAAAGAGCCTGCAAAGCCAAGGAGCTTAGTAAAGAAAAGAAGAAAGCTGATTCTGAGGCTAGAGATGAAAGAAAAAGATTGATGAGTAAGTTTTCTCAACCTTCGACGAAGAAATTTAGAGATGAAAGCAATCGTTCAAATACTTTGTTTGGATATTCGGGTAGAGACCGTGAGAGACAAAGTGTTGGTCCACGAACTCAAGCTCCAATTGAATCAAGTGTTGGTAGTGTTAAAAGTAACAGACCTCAGTGTAGACAGTGTGGAAGGAGACACATTGGAGATTGCTGGGGAAAGTACAACAATAGAGTTTGCTATAAATGTGGATCACGAGATCACTTCATTCGAGACTGCCTAGAGTTAGCAGAGAAAGACAATACTCAGAATGTGAGACCGAGTACTATGTCAGCTAGGGTTAGAACACCCAAAAACACCGAAAATGTGAGTGGAAGTCAGAGAGGGACTACGGATCCCACTGTGCGATCCGAGGCGAGAGCACCTGCCCCAGCTTATGCTATACGCGCGCGAGAAGAAGCGTCATCTCAAGACATCATGCTGGTACTTTTACTCTATTTGATACTGATGTGATTGCATTGATAGATCCAGGTTCTACTCATTCTTATGTGTGTGTGAATCTAGTATCTAGTAAGACTCTGTCTGCTAAGTCTACTGAATTTGTGATTAAAGTATCAAACCCCTTAGACAAGTGTGTCTTGGTTGATAAAGTGTGCAAGAAATGGCCGTTGATGTTTCGAAATATTTGCTTTCCAGCTAATTTGATGTTGCTACCATTTAATGAATTTGATATCATTCTGGGTATGGATTGGCTCACTTTGCATCATGCTATTGTAAATTGTAAATGGAAGAGTATTGATTTGAGAAGTTAGAATGGTGAGATAGTTCGTATTGAATCCAGAGATTTGAATGGGTTACCGGCTATTATATCTTTGATGAAAGCTTTGAACTACTTGAAAAAGGGTTGCGAAGCTTATCTTGCATATGTGATTGATACAAAAGTGACAGAAAAGAAAGTTGAATCTATACCTGTAGTAGGTGAGTTTCCAGATGTATTTCCTGAAGAACTACCGAGATTACCTCCGATACGGGAAATCAAATTTGGTATTGGTTTAGTGCCAGAGACGATCCTATTTCTATAGCTCTGTATAGAATGGTGCCAATAGAATTGAAAGAGTTAAAGTCACAGTTACAAGAGTTGACCGATAGAGGATTTGCTCGACCGAGTTTTTCACCCTGAGGTGCTTCTGTGTTGTTTGTGAAAAAGAAAGACGGTACTATTAGAATGTGTATCAATTATCGACAGTTGAACAAAGTGGTGATAAAGAATAAGTATCCCCTACCACGTATTGATGATTTGTTTGATCAGCTGAAATGAGCTACAGTGTTTTCAAAAATAGATTTGAGATCGGGTTATTACCAATTGAGAGTTAAAGAATCAGATGTACTGAAGGCGACTTTTAGAACGAGGTATAGACATTATGAATTCTTAGTTACGCCTTTTGGACTAACGAATGCTTCTGCAGTATTTATGGATTTGATGAATCGGATATACATATCGTATTTGGATCGTTTTGTTGTGGTGTTCATTGATGACATTCTGATTTACTCATGGGATGAGAGGCAACATGCCGAGCATTTGAGAATAGTGCTACAGACTCTACGTGAGAAGCAATTGTATGCAAAGCTTAGCAAATGTGAGTTTTGGTTGCATGAGGTTGGTTTTCTAGGGCATATTGTATCAACTGCGGGTATACGAGTTGATCTGAGTAAGATCTCAGTTATTCTAGAATGGAAGCCTTCGAGAAATGTGCCTGAAGTCTGTAGTTTTTTGGGACTAGCGAGATATTATAGACGGTTTGTGAAAGGTTTCTCGATGATTGCAAATCCATTGATGAAATTGCTATAGAAAGATGTTAAATTTGAGTGGTCAGAAAAGTGCCAGCAGAGTTTTGAACAGTTGAAAGCATTATTAACAGAGGCGCCAGTGTTAGTTCAACCTGAATCAGGTAAAGAATTCATAGTTTACAGTGATGCATCGCTGAATGGTTTGGGCTGTGTGTTGATACGAGAAGGAAAAGTCATCGCTTATACTTCGAGACAATTAAGGCCGCATGAAAAAAACTATCCGACACATGATCTTGAATTAGACGCAATTGTATTTGCATTGAAGATTTGGAGTCACTATTTTTTTGGTGAGAAATGTCATATTTTTACTAGTCACAAGAGTTTGAAATATCTGATGACTCAGAAAGAATTGAATTTGAGACAGTGGAGATGGTTAGAAATACTAAAAGACTATGAGTTAGTAATTGATTATCATCCGGGAAAAGCTAATATTGTTGTTGATGCTTTGAGTCGAAAGCCTTTATGTGCTTTGCGAGCTGTGAGTACTCAGATAGATCTATGTGATAATGGTTCAGTTTTGGCTGAGTTGAAAGTTAGACTGATGTTTATATGTCAGATTTGTGATGCTCAGAAAAGTGATCATGAGATGATAGCAAAACGAGCTCAATGTGATTTAAATTCTGATTTAGAATTTCGAGTTGATAGTGATGATTGTTTAAGATACAGAGATCAGATTTGTGTTCCGAGAAATTCAAAGTTGACTCAATTGATTTTAAACGAAGCTGACAATAGTCGTTTGACTGTTCACTGAGGGAGTACAAAAATGTACAACGATTTGAAACAGTTTTATTGGTGGCATGGTGTGAAATGGGACATCTCAGAGTTTGTTTCGAGATGTTTGGTTTGTCAGCAAGTTAAAGCTAAACATCAAGTTCCATCTGGTTTGTTACTACCGATTATGATTCCTGAGTGGAAATGGGAGAGAATCACGATGAACTTTGTGTCGGGATTGCCTTTATCTCCGGGAAAGAAAGATGCAATCTGGGTGATAGTTGACAGATTAACGAAATCAGCTTATTTAGTTCCGGTGAGAACAGATTATTCACTTCATAAATTGGTTGAATTGTATATTGCTGAGATTGTGAAATTGCACGAGGTGGCACTATCTATTGTATCTGACAGAGATTTGAGATTTACCTCGCGGTGTTTGAAGAAATTACAAGAGGCTTTAGGCACGAAGCTGCATTTTAATACTGCATTTCATCCGCAAATGGATGGACAATTCGAGCAAATCATTCAAGTTCTCAAAGAAATGTTGAGCTGTTGTATTCTTGAATTTGAAAGTACGTGGGAGAAGCATTTACTGTTGATTGAATTGGCATATAATAATAGTTTTCAATCTAGCATTAAAATGGCACCATCTGAGGCTCTTTACGGTCAAAAATGTCAAACTCCATTGTATTGGACTGAGCTGAGTGAGAATAAGATTCACAGGGTTGATTTCATAAAAGAGTTTAAACATAAAGTAAAAGTGATTCGTTACAGTTTGAAAGCAGCGTCAGATCGTCAGAAATATTATGCAGACATGAAACGAAAGGATATTGCATTTGAAGTTGGTGACAAAGTATTTTTGAAAGTGTCTCCGTGGAAGAAAATACTTCGATTTGGCCGAAAAGGCAAGTTGAGTCCGAGGTTCATCAGGCCGTATGAGATTATTAAAAGAATTGGGCCAGTTGCTTATAGATTGCTATTGCCACCTGAGTTAGAAAAGATTCATAATGTATTTCACGTATTGATGCTTCGACGATATAGATCTGATCTGTCTCATGTGATTACTCCTACTGAGGTTGAAATTCAGTCATATTTGTCGTATAATGAAGAACTGATTTGAATTTTGGCACGAGAGATTAAAGAGTTGAGAAACAAAAGAATACCTCCAGTAAAAGTGTTGTGGCACAAACACGGAGTAGAAGAGGCTACGTGGGAGCCTGAAGATGTTATGAGAGAGCAATATCCGAACCTATTCACTGGTAAGATTTTCGGGGACGAAAATCCCTAAGGGGGAGAGTTGTAACAGCCTGGTTTAGACCCTAGTCGAAATAGTGGTTTCGAGACCATAAATCAGAGGTCGAAAAAAATATTTTAATATTATTTTTGATGTCTATAATATGTGATTGAGCATGTGTGAAATTTTGGTGTGAAAATTTTATCGTTTGTGTGTCGAATTAAGAATGACTTAAACGCATAAAATGTAAAAGCTGTGTGCTGATTGTTAAAGTGCCTATTTGGCATGGCTTAATAAATGAGAAGTCCTTGTGTGGTAAATACCCCTTTGATAGTGGAGATGGATAAAAATGACCATTAAATGAATGAAATAAAAATGTTTTAACAAAGGGCAAAATGGTAAACTATGTATTAAGTTAATATTAATAACAAAATGAAATTAATGGCATTAGTGTTCATCCTATTCCACCGAAAATTGAAAATACAAGACCAAAGGTTTGAGCTTTTAACATTCGGCCAAAGTCTAAGCTTCAATCGGGTAAGTGTTTTTAATCTATTTTTGATAATTTTTACGTTTTTTTGTGATCTATCAAGCCCATGTCTTAATTTTAGTATTTGATGAAAATTTTGAGATTTTCCATTGATGAATATGAGAACTTTGTGTTGACAGTTGGTGAAATATGAAAGCTTAGTGTTGGGTTAACATAGTTTGTATTTGGATTTTTAAGAAATTGAGTAATTTGGACTAAATTGTGAAAATAATATTTTGAGGGACTAAAATGTGAAATAAATGAAATATATGGGCTTATATTAGCACGGGATAAATTTGGCTAAGCTTATGTGAAAAGAATTTTTTTGTATTTTGTGATTTGATGAATTAGGGACTAAAGTGTCAAAATGTGAAAATGTGAGGGCTATTTTGTAAAATGATTTAAATATGTCTGTGTGGACTAAGTTGTATGAATTGGTTATTGAATTAGCTAAATTTGAATATTTATAGACCAAGAAATGAGAAATTCGAATCGAGATCGAGGCAAAGATAAAGTACTCAACCGATCAGCTAGTTTCGGTATTTCGACGTCCGAGGTGAGTTCGGATATAATACAAGTTGTTAATTTGTTATCTATGTGATGGGAATTGAATGATAGATATTGAATTAGAAATGTAATGCATGAGACTGAGAAATAAGGCACTAAGTGTGCGAAAATGAATTGAGACAGAGTTGAATGGCACTGTGTGTGCGAAGTAATGGAAGCTTCTGCTTTTATGATTGCCACTGTGTGTGCGATACCAAATTAAGTTTGATTTTGTGTTGAGGCACTAAGTGTACAATGTTAATTAAGCTTTGGCTATAATTTGCACACTAAGTGTGCGATGTTAATTAAGCTTTGGCTATAATTTGGGCACTAAGTGTGCGATTGAGTTGAAAAGATATCAAGCAGTTAATGAGATATGGTATCGAGCATCGAATAACAAGTACGCTTGTTCATTAAGTGTTTGAAAAGGTACGTTTGAACCTATGTGGTTGATGTTATAGTTTTAAAGATTAAATGATGTATATTTGAGCATACGGTCGAGGATGATAATATGCTTAATTATGTATCTATCTATGTGATGGTTTTATTATATATATTGGTGTTGCATTATTGAGTGGTATGTATTATATTATGAACTTCCTAAGCTTTGAAGCTTATTATGTGATTTGTTTTTCTGTTTTACAGTGTCAGTAAAGCTAGCTCAGATCTGGGAATCGTCAACATCTCTATCACACTATCGGTTATCTAATTCGGTACTTTTAAAAGATGTACATATTTGGTATATGGCATGTGTAGGCTAGAAGTTATGGTATGTTTTGGTAATGTTGGATCTTGCCATGTGATACGGCTGGATGGTTAAATGCTGATGGTGCATATATCTGGGCTATGAAATTGATGAATGAATTATGAGATAGTGAGAATTGAAATGGTATGTTTTATACTTGAATTGGTTGATGAGAATGATGGATAAAATATGAACTTATGGTATGGTTTGCATAATGCTTGTTTTATATGTTTGGAGGAGTACATTCGATACTTTGGATGGACTTATTTATGATGATATTGAGTATAGAAATAAATGATGTTGATGATGATTATTTGATGCATATAATGGTATGTTTTGGTTGCCAATTGGGGTATAAATGCATGAGATTTGAAGCTTGTAGGTGATTTCAAAGTGTGGATGGCAATTTGGCCTTGAAAATGGCCTATAACTGCCCACACGGTAGAGTACACGGGCGTGTGGCTCGACCGTGTATTTCGAGGTTGTGTTATAAAACAAGTCAGACTTGACCACGGGCAAGACACACGAGCATATGACTGGCCGTGTGGTGCAAGTCAGTTTAGACCACGGGTGAGGCACACGGGCATGTCTCAGGCCATGTGAACAAGTCAGTATGTATCCCTTTTTTTTGCCACGGCTTGGACGCATGGGCGTGTTCGAGGCCGTATGAGGCACATGGCATACCCACATGGGGTGTGACCTCTGTAACTTAGAAAAATGTTTAAATTTTGAAAGTTTTTGTATGTGTTCAGTTTAGTCCCGGCCCCCTTCTAGAATGTGATAAAGGTCTCGTAGACCTCATTCAGGGACTCATTGAATATGAACTGTTATGTTTAGATGTGAAATGATATTGAATGTTCGGAAATGATTAGTAATGCCTCTTAACCCTAGTCCTGCGATGGTTACGAGTTAGGGGTGTTACAATTGAGCACCATTACAAAGTATCAATACCTTCACAAAAGTATCGATACCTTCCAAAATTTATTGATACCCTCCCCTGGTATCGATACTGTTTTGAGATTTGATGTTTTGAAAATCAAACAAGAAATTGCCTGAGTATGGATACCCTCCCAAGGTATCACTATTTCCTATATTGTATTGATACTATGGGCTTTAACGATAACTAAACATAGACATTAAATGTCCAAAGTATCGATACCCTTCAAAGGTATCGATACTTTTTATTGCAGAAGACATTAATGAATTTGTTCTTACATCTCCAACAACTCTAATCAATTTCCTACCAACCCAAATAGTTGGAAATCAATTAGAAAGTATAAATACTAGCTTTCAAAACCTTTTCAAGAAAAAAATAAATTACAAAAGATCAAGAGGTTCAAGATGCATCAAAACTTCATTACCAATCACCTTGTGCTTAAAATTATTCATATTTTCTTGTAAGCACATGTGAGCATTCATTTTATTTTTTCCTGCTCAAGTGTTTTTATTATGTGAGTGATTAATTGGAAAACATCCTAATCTTGTAGATACTGTTTCGTTATTTGCTCATTTGTTTACTCTTTTTAGAGAGTTTAAGGCCTAAGATTTGGGTAGAAATCCTAAAAAAGTTGTAAGATTAAACATTATATTCAAAGGTAAAATCAATTTAATGAATTTGGTAAAATCCTTAGTGGTGGGAAGCTAAGGTAGTGGAGTAGGCAATTGGGGTTGGACCACTCTGAATTCTTATGTTCATTGTTTCTTTTTTCTTTCTTAACTTGCTTCCACTAATTTTTAAAAGGTCAATTCGCCCCTCTCTCGGATATTTCTACTGATTGATCGAGCTAACATTTTAAAAATATAAAATATATATATATAAAATATTATAAAAATTTATTAAATTATGACAAAATTTTTTGTAAACATAAATTTTAGGTTAAACTACCCTGTTAGTCACTCCAAAATTAGATCATTCCTATTTTGGTCACCCTTTTTTTTAAAAAAAAATTTGGTCATTGTTGTAAATTAAATTGACTAATTTAGTCACTCCACCGTTAAATGTAACAAAATATTCCCATTTCTTTTTTCTTCCGTTCGTTAATTTTTTTCTTCCTTATTTTTTTATCTTCTCCTTTCTAACCCAATAAACTTTTCGGCTACCACCTCCCTTAAAGTTGTCATCACCTTCCTCGTCGAACCATTGCTAGCAATTATTGTCATGTTGACGAACATCGTTGCACTATTCTTCTTTCTCCCTATTTTCCTTCTTTCTTCTCCTTACCCTGGTCTGTTGCTTATCACTATGCCTGCCATGATTGTCTAACATCAAACTGTCCAAACAACCACTGTGAACCTAAATTGGGTTCCATCTTCTCTCATCTTTCTTTTTTTCACGTTTTGATTTTTTTTTCTTATGACATTTTTTTTTGTTTCTTTCTTACAGGTTTTGGGTTTCTTGGATTTGAGACCCGTTCTCTTTTTTTTATAGGGTGTTGTAACGACCCAAATTTGGGCCTAGTAGAATTGGGCCTTGAGCGTAGGAGCATTTTGAAATTTTTAAGAATATGAGAATGGCATTATTTCATGTTGGACCAATTACGTGAGTGATTTTGGAAGATTAGAGGGCTCCTATGAAGTCCCGGGATCAAACTTGGCTTTAGAGAAATTTTGGTTTTAAGTGAATAAAACCCTAGGAGTTAGTAGGTAGGCTTTAAGAATAAAATATGGAGAAAAATGACAAAAGTGGTGTGTGTGGTGTAGTGGCAAAGTGACGCCACTTAGGGAGCAAGGGAGTGACGCCACAGGGAAGGAAGGATGTCCAAGGTCCAAGTTGTAGCACTTACATTTCTTATAGATTATTTTTTTAAAATGGATTTAGACATTGGCCATAGATTTAGCTTTAGTTGGGCATGTTTTAAGACATAAGAGGAGCTTGTGACTTAGTGGCTAGCGGCGTGGATTATGTTGCAAGGGAGCCTAGGTTCCGATCTCATGACAAGCAAAGCAGTATTTATTTTGTGGACTGGACGTCAAGAGTTTGAGTTGGATTTAAACTCTCCTAACGGAGGGATCCCACATCGAAAATATACAAAGAGGAAAGGTGAGAAGCTAGATATATATAGAGCTACCTATGATTGGAGTGAAAACATATTGGTGGGCGTTGGGTATAGGAGTGCTCGGAGAATGGATTAGCAGCTTCTGATTCCTATTAGATCTAGAGTATAATCGCCAATAGTAGCAAAGGAAGGGCAACTAGAACGTGAGGTACACGGTAAGGGTACAGTGAGGTTTTGGTTTTTGATAAGTATGCGTTAAATCTTGGTTAATCGCTAGTAATGTCGATTGTAGGGTCATGACTAAGGGATTTGCAGTGCGCGTGGTTACCAGGTGTGTACAAACACTACACACACGATATGGGCAATGCCGAAAAGCCGAAAAGCTGAAAGTGGCTAAATAGGCCCGGTAGGCCCTGAGGCTTAGTTTGATGAAATGGTTTGGTTTGTTAAACGTGTTGAGTTAGTCACGCATGATACACGATTTGGATTTGTTTTGGGCCTCATGGGTCGTAAGGTTGTAATTTGGGTTTGATGGGCCTTTATGGGGACGTAGACAAATATGCTAGGGTTTGTGGACTTAGGCCTAGTTGAACAACTCTTCAATTTCATAAGACTTAATCTAATTAAACATGTTGTGAACAAGTCGCTGGGTTAGGGTGTGGCAACAGGCATACGCATGTCTAGGATTGGATCTAGGGAGAGCTTGGTACTTAAGCGGTCCTAGTGGCCCACCTCCTTTTCTCTAGAATCCTGCACAGTGCGTGTGTGTCATTTCACTTTAGCGCAAGGACTTGTTGATGGGCCAAAGTTCATAACTAAAACCCGAGAGGGACCAATTACCCTTATATTTGTAAAATTACTAAAATACCCTTATATTTGTAAAATTACTAAAATACCCTTATATTTGTAAATTTACTAAAATACCTTTATATTTATAAATTTACTAAAATACCCTAGATTTGTAAAACTACCGAAATACCCTTGGTTTGGAAAATTACTGAAATACCTTTGGTTTACGAAATTACTGAAATACCCTTGGTTTACAAAATTACTAAAATACCCTTGGTTTACAAAATTACTGAAATACCCTTGGTTTACAAAATTATCGAAATACCCCCGATTTGCAAATTTATCGAAATACCCCTAGTTTGTGAAATTATCGAAATACCCTAGTCTGTGAAATTATCGAAATACCTCTGGTTTTTAAAATTACCGAAATATCCCCAATTAGCGAAATTACTGAAATACCCCTGATTTGTGAAATTACCAAAATACCCCTAATTTGCAAAATTACTGAAATACCCAGATTTGTAAAATTACCGAAATACCCCTAATTTGCAAAAGTTCCAAAAATACCCTTATTTTGCAAAATTATCAAGATACCCCTATTTTTCCAAATTACAAAAATACCCTATAGGGTAGAATTACGAAAATATCTCCGGGTAGTGAAACGATGAAAATACCCCTATGTGACGAATATGAGTTTCTGGATGTTACTTTTGTGTTTGATGCATTCATATGATATTCTGCTTAGGATGCATATGGGTGGGAATTATGGTGCGGAGGAAGATTTGAGGATCGCATGGCCGTATGGTATGGATGAGGATCGCATGGCCATATGGTATGGATCCACCGGAGGCTTTAAGCCCAATATATGATTAGCAGCTTTGCTGTAACGTTCGGTAGTACCGTAATCGGGCTACCCTTGGTGTGTAGCAAAGGGGTGTGTTGAGCTAGAATTCCCCACAGTAGTCATAAGGTTGGAAGGGAAATGATGTGTGTAGCGGATGGATTTTTTGGGGTGGGTTTTGCATTATTTGTTTATAAATGATATGATATGAGGTCATTGTGGGCTAAAACCCAAGACCACCAATTTTGATAGGGCTTAGGCCCAATGTGAATATTTGTAAGTGATTTGATTGCCAAGAGTTGTGCACCTTGAGTTTCGAAACTCACACCCCTTTAATTTAATGTTTCAGGTAATCCCGAATAGAAGACTCGGCGTGGGAGAGGACTCGGAGATGGCCACACTACAAGAGGCTTGAATTTTCATTTATTTGTTTCAAAATACATGTTCTTAGTTACTTACTTTGCGGTGGATGTAATAAGGCCTTGTACTCTGTTTTGACTTCTAACATCCCGATTTAGACCCTAGTCAGAATAGTGGTTTCGAGACCACAAACCCTAGTCAGAATGTTAATTTAATGTTATTTTCTGTGTGAATAGTATGTGACATAGTCTGTGTGAAAGTTCTATGTGATAATTTGTTCGTTTGAGTGTCGTATTAAGAGAAAAGACTTCATCGCATAAGTGAAAAATGTTGTCTGCTGATTTATGAGTATTTATATGTTGTGGCTTTGAAAAGATGGAGGTTTTATATGGCAAGTTAGCCATTACTTTAGATAGTGGACGACATTAGTCCATTTAATCTTTAAAAATGTGTTTCATAAGCTTATATTATAAGGTCAAAATGGGAAATTGTTTATTAAAGAATTATAATATGATAATAATATGAACATGGACATTCTTTCAAACATTCTTCCACCGAAATTCAAAGGAAAAAGAAAGGTTAAAAGGTCTCATACATTCGGCTACTATCAACCCAAAAATTAAGGTATGTTTTGAGTCGATTTTCGATAATTTCTACGTTTTTTGTAATCGTTGCTTTGTGCTCTAGCTAATCCATGCTGTAATTTCAGGAATTGATGATGTTTTGTGATGAGCCATTGATGAACATTTGAGCTATGTGCAAGTTGATAGTAAAATATGAGAACTTGGTGTTGGATTAACATGTGTTGTTTTTGAATTTTTTGGTGAATTTAGCTAATTAGGGCTAAATTGTGAAAATAGCAGATTGAAGGGTTAAAATGTGAAATAAATGAAATGTATGTGTTTCTATAGACACTAGTAAAATTCGGCTAAGCTTGTGCTAGGTGGAATTTGGTGAATTTGATGATTTTGTGAATTAGGGACTAAAGTGTCGAAATGTGAAAATATGAGCGCTATTATGCAAAATGCCCTAAATTTGTGTATGTGGATTAAATTGAAAGGTTTGGTGGTTGAATGGATTTAATTTTAATGTGTATAGACCAAGAAAGAGGAAATTCAAATCTAGATTGAGGCAAAGATAAAGTACTCGATTAATCGACCTTATCGATAATTCAGCGTCTGAGGTAAGTTCGGACATAATACCTGTATTTAGCTATGTTTAATGTTATGAAATGAAAGGTATGATATTATCGAAATGTGAATGCTATGTGATAAATTGAGTTAGGGGGCACTCAGTGTACGTATTCAGAAACATGACCGAGATAAATAGCACTGTGTGTGCAAAGTAATATAAATTTTAGCTTCGTGGTTGGCACTGTGTGTGCGATGCCGATTTAAGATCGGGTTGAAATGGATGTACTAAGTGTACGATGCTAATTAACCTTCGACTAACTATTTATGCACTAAGTGTGTGAATGAAACGAGAAAGAGACAAATGTTGATCGAATGAATCGTGATTATTGACTAGCAAAAGTATTTGACAACTAAGTGTTGGCTAAGGTACGCTCAGAATTTATGTGGTTGGTGAAACTATGAAAGTGGTCGTGGAAGAGTTAATTGAACATATTGGTTGTGGATGGTATTGTATATGTGATTGTAAATTAATCCATGTGATGACATGTTTGATTTAATGAATTTTTTACGAACTTACTAAGCTTTGTAAAGCTTACTGTGTGATTTGTTTCTCCACTTTGCAGTGTTAGTACAGCTAGCTCGGATTAGGGGATCGTCAGCATCTTAGTCACACTATCAGCAATCCATTTTGGGGTATTTTGTAAAGAGTACATAGTTGAAGTATGGCATGTATAGGTTGGTCATTTGAATCATGTTTGATATTGTGAGTGGCCATGAGATGTGGCTAGATATGTGCTAGTTTTTTCATATATGAACTTGGTATATGTGATGCATCTTTTGGCATGGTTTGTGGGTTGACAAGTTGACTTATGAATAGTAACTTTGTGTTGGTAAAATGCTAGTATGAATTAGTAAAATTGAGAAGGAATGATGTTTGGTGTTGAACGTATTATGCTTGTGATGAGATAAGTTTTGGTATTGAATTTGTTATGGTTGGAATGGGAATTGAATGCATAGATTGAATAGTCATATTGGTAAGTTTTTGGTTGCCTTATGTGCATGATATATTTTGGTATGTGTTGCTGGTAGGTTTAACCCTAAGTGGGTGGCATCTTGGCCTTGCAAAATGGCCTATAATGACACACAGTCTAGGCGCACGGACGTGCCTAAAGACCATGGGTGAATTGGTAGAATGCAGCTTAGTATCACATGGCCTTGACACGGGGGTGTCAGCTAGCCATGGTGTACGAGTCAATAGCTAGCTAAGAGTACATGGCCATGGCACATGGGCGTGCTTGGTGACCGTGGTGGAGAAGTCAGTAAATGACCACGGGGAGGACACACGGGGGTGTTCAGCAGCCGTGGAGGGCACACGGTCTCCTCCTACCAGCGTGTCTCCCCTGAATTTTAGAAAAGTTTTAAATTTTCATGAAATTGTGTATGTGTTTCGGGTTAGTCCCGACCCCTCTTTAGTATGTGAATTAGGTATCGTAGACCTTGATAAGGGACACCATGATCAAATTGAATGTGATTGAAGATGATTGACTTTGTGTCGTAAATTCTAGATGCTAAATGTTCTGATTGATAGGTAATACCTCTTAACCCTATTCCGACGATGGTTTCGGGTTAGGGGTGTTACATTTTATTGGTATCAGAACTGCAATTTAGTCGATTCTCAGACTAACGTAGCGTGTGTGAGTTTAGCTATACATGCTATATTTGAAATTGCGATAGTGTGATGAATTCTGACAGTTAAAAATGTGTTTTTGTATAGTAATAGATCCCGATCGAGCTGTTGCTGACGATGTAGAAAGTAATGCGCCTGCTCCCGCTCAAGGGACAGTGCCGGTCACATCTATGCCAAATGATAATGTTGAGGGAGGAGAGGCTAAGAAAGCCTTCTTCCGAATGATGAGTGAGTGGTTTATGGAGTTTGTTCTAACGAATCCGGCTACTCCACAACCTCCACCCCCACAAGTACCTGTTGTGCCACAAGTTGTAGATCCGATCAGATTGAATAAACCTCCTGTGGATAAGATTCGCAAGTATGGGGCCGAAGAGTTTAGGGTCACACCAGATGGCGATGCTCAGTGAGCCGAGTTTTGGCTTGAGAATACAATCTGAGTATTTGATGAGATGTCGTTGAACCCTGATGAGTGCATTAAGTATGCAGTTTCCTTGTTGATAGACACGTCTTACAACTGGTGGAAAATGTTGATATCTGTAGTTCCAAGAGAGAGAATCACTTGGGATTTCTTTCAAGCCGAGTTTAGAAAGAAGTATATCAGTCAATGCTTCATTGATCAGAAACGTAAAGAGTTTCTAGAATTGAAACAGGGCTGTTTGTCTGTTACTGAGTACAAGCGAGAATTCGTAAGATTGAGTCAATACGCGTGTAACTTCCCAAACCCGGCCTAAACGTTACGACCAGATCTAGAATGTCACAGGGAAAAGTAAAAAAGAATTTTTGTTGAATTTTGGAAAAATATCGTATGTTTGAAAAGCTTTTCGTTTAGGGTGATGTTTTGAAAACAGTGGTTTGCGGTTTGAAAAAGTTTAGAATTGCGTTAATCGAATATTCATTATCTTCGTTGGCACTTGAGAGAAAATGATTACCTTATGTTGTTCTAGGTTTGAAAACTTCATCTTAGTTAATAAGTTTTAAAACGTAACATAATGTCATATCGTAAATAAATGATAAAAGAACCGAAAGAAGGCCTTATTACATATTAAAATTTCCAAAATAAATAACTTGAAAATAAAACAAGTCTGCTGAAAGAACATTTTTATGGCCTCCACGAGTCTGCCTCAGCCCCCAGACCCACGATCTACTGATTACCTGCAAAATTAAGCAGAGGGGTGAGTCACCGAGACTCAGTGTGTAAATACCCTTAAATCACATAAATGGCTTCGAGCTAAGATCGCACATTGGGCCTTAGCCCACTCAAAATAGCATATACCAGTATGAATGTAATGTGTGCCCCAACCCAACCTAGTTTTTCCATCTTCTACACACCACCCGTACCAGCCCATCACACCATGGGGATTTCTACAATCAACCCTCCATCCGCTACACACCTCATATATATGGCACCAAGCCACTCGTGGTTCCAGACCACCGTGATACTAGAACACTGTGACAAAGTCACTATCATTATACAAGGGGCCAACCCACCGTGACAATCCCTGATGAATATATGTAGGGCCAACCCACTGTGGTACCAAACCACTGGGACGAGTCAGTAAATCATATATACGTGGTATTAAACCACCATGGCAACAAGCCACCGAGACATGGTCATTGAATCCAACATGTGGGGCCAACCCACTTGTGGTACCTAACCACCGTGACAGTCTCTAACACATATATATATATATACGTGGTATTAAACCACCGTGGCACTAAGCCACTGAGACATCGTCACTATTATCAAATATACAAACGTGGGGCTAACCCAGCGTGGTACCAAACCACCGTGACAGTCTCAATTACTTCCCTTTTTCACATCATTTCCCAACCCATGCAGAACATACAATCATATGAATGCACATGCTCTCATTACAGTGGCAGATTACAACATTCATTTCATATCCATTAGGAGATTAATAAAGTCACTTACCTGGTATCCCCAGCTTACCCACAATGGTATTAAGACTGTTTTTCATTCATTTCGGCTTTTCAGCCCATACAGTTAATAGCATAGACAAATGATAGAGTGTGAAGTTTTACACACCTGATAACACGCAATATTATGCTCTCTATGTCGACACTATCGATAGCAGGAACGACTACTATTTGTCTACTATTCTATTCTGAAGCCAGTCCACAACCCGGTGGCCAATCTCGGACAGCAGACACCGCACATTTTTTGCACTTAAGGGCTGGGACTACGGGTCCAACCCCTTCCTTCATTTGGCTGGCATTTGAATCCATGAAATGATCTTTGTCAAAAGATACTATAATGAAAGAACGATTGTTTAACAAAACAATGGGTTAAGGTCAGCGAATAGTGAAAGGAGAACTCGATTAAATAACTAGAGAGAAAACCCTTACCTTGAGATCCCGAATAGAGAGATAGGATTCAAAGATTGACTGATTCTCAGACTTGGAATTCAAATGATTTGGCTACCAAAGTTTCCCAGAATAGGCGGCGCCAAAGATGAAAGAAGATAAAAGAGTATGAGTCAAAACAATAGCATCACCAAGCCAATTAGCCATTCGGCTTTGGCTACTAAAAACTGAGAGAAGAACAGGAAAAGATGACACAGTCCCTCTTACCGTAACAACCCAAATCGATGAGAGATTTGAAGCAGATTCCTATCACCTTGTTCCACAGTATTCGGCTCAAAGATGGTATCTCTTGGAGAAGAGAATGGAAGCAACACTCAGAGATTTGACTATAGAGAAAGAAAAATAAAATAACACTCAAAAGGAGATATGAGCAATAGTTTCGACCTAGAGAAGAAGAAATAGAAGAGAAAGAATTGATGTGTAAAACAAACCTCCAAGAGAAGAAGAACAATTAAGGGAAATATGGAGTAAGACAAAGAGAGATGAGAGACTAATGGATGTCTCGACTTTTAATGGAAAGAAGAATGGATGAGAGAATGAATGATTGCCAAAAAGGTGAGAGTCCCAAAGATGCTTTCGGTCAAGAGAAAAGAAGTGGAAGAAACCTTGATTGGTATAAAAAAATGATATGGGAAAGAAGGTTTAGCTAGATGATTCGGCAATGGCTAAAAGAAAATGGAAGAGAAGTCTAAAAACTAACCTAAGAGAAGAAAACTCAAGCACCTATTTGGAACAAAAATTCGGCACTTCCCTCTTGCTAACCAAAAATCAAAACCCTATCACCCAACAAAAGAAGGTTCGGCCCCCTTAGCTCCAAGCTTAAACCGCACATGCCTATCCCCCCACCTTTCCACCATTCGGCCACCACTCTCCCTCTCTCCACATCCCATAATTTTCTCCACCCTTTTCTGTCCATCCCACGTTTGAATGAGTTTGAATGATTCAAACTCTCTCTTTTTCTCCTGGCCACATATTCAAATAATTTGACTTGTTCAACACCCACATATTCAAACAATTCTATGCAAAGATTAGCAAATGTGAATTTTGGTTGCGTGGGGTTAGTTTTCTTGGACATGTTGTATCAGCTACTGGGATACGAGTTGATTCGAGTAAAATCTCTGCTACTTTGGAGTGGAAGCCTCCGATAAATGTGTTTGAAGTCCGTAGTTTTTTGGGACTAGCAGGATATTATAAACGATTTTTGAAAGGCTTCTCGATGATTACGACTCTATTGTCAAATTTGTTACAGAAAGATGTTAGATTCGAATGGTCAGATAAGTGCCAGCAGAGTTTTGAACAGTTGAAAGTGTTGTTAATAGAAGCACCAGTGTTGATTCAACCCGAGTCAGGCAAAGAGTTCATAGTTTACAGTGATGCATCTTTGAATGGTTTAGGCTTTGTGTTGATGCAAGAAGGGAAAGTCATTGCTTATGCTTCGAGACAGTTAAAACCGTATGAAAAGAACTACCCAACACATGATTTTGAACTGTCTGCGATTGTATTTGCATTGAAGATTTGGCGTCACTATCTGTTTGGGGAAAAATGTCACATTTATACGAATCATAAGAGTTTAAAATATCTGATGACTCAGAAAGATTTTAACTTGCGACAGAGAAGATGGTTAGAATTGTTGAAAGACTATGACCTTGTGATAGATTACCATCCGGGTAAAGCTAATGTTGTAGCTGATGCCTTGAGTCGAAAATCATTATATGCTTTGTGAGCTTTGAGTAACCAAATAGATCTGTGTGATGATAGTGTGGTGGTAGCTGAATTGAAAGTAAAACCATTGTTTTTACAACAGATATGAGATGCTCAGAAGATTGATAATGAGTTGCTAGCAAAAAGAGTTCAGTA
Organism: Gossypium bickii; assembly: GCA_025503065.1. NCBI lineage: Eukaryota > Viridiplantae > Streptophyta > Magnoliopsida > Malvales > Malvaceae > Gossypium > Gossypium bickii. The sequence continues at coordinate 36,207,855 of CP106712.1, read as the reverse complement.
TGATTCAGATGCTGTATCAGAATTTCGAGTCGATAGTAATAATTGTTTGAGATTCAAAGATTGGATTTGTGTTCCAAGAAATTCTGAGTTGATTCAAACGATTTTGAATAAAGCTTACAATAGTCATTTGACTGTGCATCTGGGGAGTACGAAGATGTATAATGATCTGAAACAGTTCTATTGGTGGCATGGTATGAAAAGAGATATTTCTGACTTTGTGTCGAAATGCTTAGTTTGTCAGCAAGTCAAAGCTGAACATCAAGTTCCGTCTGGTTTGTTACAACCAATTATGATTCCTAAGTGGAAATGGGAGAGAATTACGATGGGGTCTGCCCTTATCTGCAAGTAAGAAAGATGCAATCTGGGTGATAGTGGACAGATTAACGAAATCAGCTCATTTTGTTCCGGTGAGAACTGATTATTCTTTAGATAATAGCTGAATTGTATATTGATGAGATTGTGAAATTGCACGGAGTACCATTATCTATAGTGTGTGACAGAGATCCGAGATTTACCTCGCGATTTTGGAAGAAATTGCATGATGCTTTAGGCATGAAATTGCAGTTCAGTACTGCTTTTCATCCGAAAATGGATGGTCAATCCGAGCGAATCATTTAGATTCTTGAAGATATGCTGAGATGTTGCAACTTGAAATTGACAATACATGGGAAAAGTACTTATCGTTGATTGAGTTTGCTTACAACAAATGTTTTCAATCTAGCATTAAAATGGCACCATATGAGGCTCTTTACGGTCGGAAGTGTCGAACTCTATTGTATTGGACTGAGCTGAGTGAGAATAAGATTCACGGGGTTGATTTGATAAAAGAGACTGAACAGAAAGTGAAGATAATTCATGACGGTTTAAAAGCGGCCTCAGATCGTCAGAAGTCTTATGCAGATTTGAAAAGAAAAGATATTGAGTTTGAGGTTGGTGATAAAGTGTTTTTGAAAGTGTCTCCGTGGAAGAAAATACTTCGATTTGGCTGGAAAGGCAAGCTGAGTTCAAGGTTCATCGGACTGTACAAGATCATTGAACGAGTTGGGCCGATTGCTTATATATTGAGATTGCCACTTAAGTTAGAAAAGATTCATAACGTGTTCCATGTGTCATTACTTGTATTGAAGTTGAAATTTAGTCAGACTTGTCGTATACTGAAGAACCGATCCGGATCTTGGCACGAGAGATTAAAGAGTTGAGAAACAAAAGAATTTCCTTAGTGAAAGTGTTATGGCACAAACACGGGATTGAAGATGCTACGTGGGAATCTGAGAATGTTATGAGAGAGCAATATCCATACCTATTCACTGATTTTTGAGTATTTATATGTTGTGGCTTTGAAAAGATGGAGGTTTTATATGGCAAATTAGCCATTACTTTAGATAGTGGATTGCATTAGTCCATATTAACCTTTAAAAATATGTTTCATAAGCTTATATTATAAGGTCAAAATGGGAAATTATTTAATAAAGAATTATAATATGATAATAATATGAAAATGGACATTATTTCATACATTCTTCCACTGAAATTCAAAGGAACAAGAAAGGTTAAAAGCTCTCATACATTCGGCTACTATCAAGCCAAAAATTAAGGTATGTTTTGAGTTGGTTTTCGATAATTTCTACGTTTTTGTAATCGTTGCTTTGTGCTCTAGCTAACCCATGTTGTAATTTCATGAATTGATGATGTTTTGTGATGAGCCATTGATGAACATTTGAGCTATGTGCTAGTTGATAGTAAAATATGAGAACTTGGTGTTGGATTAACATGTGTTGTTTTTGAATTTTTGGTGAATTTAGCTAATTAGGGCTAAATTGTGAATGTATTATGCTTGTGATGAGATAAGTTTTGGTATTGAATTTGTGATGGTTGGAATGGGAATTGAATGCATAGATTGAATAGTCATATTGGTAAGTTTTTGGTTGCCTTATGTGCATGATATGTTTTGGTATGTGTTGCTGGTAGGTTTGACCCTAAGTGGGTGGCATTTTGGCCTTGCAAAATGGCCTATAATGTCACACGGTCTAGGCGCACGAGCATGCCTAAAGACCGTGGGTGAATTCGCAGAATGCAGCTTAGTATCACACGTCCTTGACACGGGGGTGTCAGCTAGCCGTGGTGTACAAGTCAGTAGCTAGCTAAGAGTACACGACCATGGCATACGGGCGTGCTTGGTGGTCGTGGTAGAGAAATCAGTATATGACCACGGGGAGGACACACAGGGGTGTTCAGTAGCCGTGGAGGGCACACGGTCTCCTCCCACGGGCGTGTCTCCCCTGAATTTTAGAAAAGTTTTAAATTTTCATGAAATTTTGTATGTGTTTCAGTTTAGTCCCAACCCCTCTTTAGTATGTGAATTAGGTATCGTAGACCTTGATAAAGGACACCATGATCAAATTGAATGTGATTGAAGATGATTGACTTTATGTCATAAATTCTAGATGTTAAATGTTCTGATTGATACGTAATATCTCTTAACCCTATTCCGACTATGGTTTCGGGTTAGGGGTGTTACATGACTTTAGATTTATTATGGGTTATGAAATTAATTGTTTATTTAATTATTAAACTTAAGTTCTTATGTTCAAACTTGGTTTCCGAAATACTTAAAGTAACAAAATGGATTTTTATCTTTAATTAATAAGACTAAGAGATTTTGGGCTTTTGGGCCTTAAATTTTTAATTAGCAAAATCGTTTTGAATTGTGCCTTTAATGTGACATTCCGAATTCGGGCCTAACTTTTAGACCGGATTTGGAGTGTTACATTTAGTGGTATCAGAGTCCTGTTGCAAAGCTCGGGTTGTGAAATGGGCCTTAGATTTTGGGTTTTTTAAAAAGTTTTGGCAGGATTGTGTTGTTCATCAAGCCCTCGACGTCGAGCCAAGTAAGTTCTTTTGTTATTGTTTGAATTATTGAATAGTATAGATAATGGGCTACTTAAAAATAGGCTTCTAGAGACTAAAGCCCGTAGGAAACTTAAGCCTGTAGTGGATTCTCAATCGCGGAATAACTTTAAAAAAATGTTACTCGCATAAGACATGTGCCCTAAACAAGTGGAACAATGTATTAATTTCATAAAATTTTTAATTTAGAAATATGCAGCGATGAGCGCTAGAAGAGGTGCAAGAGGTCACGGCAAAGGCCGTGGAAGTGTGTTTAATCAGAGTGCACAGCGAAAGCATAGTGGTGTGTCTTAAGCAGTGCGTTTAGTGGTTAGTTTGAAATTTCGAGGACGAAATTTCCTTAAGGAGGGTAGAACTGTAACAACTCGAATTTGGGCCGAGTAGAATTGGGCCTGGAGCGTAAGAGCATTTTGAAATTTTTAAGAATATGAGAATGGCATCATTTCAAGTTGGACCTATTAGGTGAGTGATTTTGGATGATTAGAGGGCTTCTATGAAGTCCCGGGATCAAACTTTGTCTTTAGGGAAATTTTTGTTTTAGGTGAATAAAACCCCGGGAGTTAGTAGGTAGGCTTTAAGAATAAAATATGGAGAAAAATGACACAAGTGGAGTGTATGGTGTAGTGGCAAAGTAACGCCACTTAGGGAGCAAGGGAGTGATGCCACAGGGAAGGAAGGAGGTCCAAGGTTCAAGTTGTAGCACTTGCATTTCTTTTAGATTATTTTTTTAAAATGGCTTTAGACATTGGCCATAGACTTAGCTTTAGTTGGGCATGTTTTAAGACACAAGAGGAGCTTGTGTCTTAGTGGCTAGCGGCGTGGATTATGTTGCAACGGAGCCTGAGTTCGGATCTAATGACAAGCGAATGAGTATTTATTTTGCGGACTAGACGTCAAGAGTTTGAGTTGGATTTAAACTCTGCTAACGGAGGGATCCCACATCGGAAAGATACAAAGAGGAAATGTGGGAAGCTAGCTATATATAGAGAGCTATCTATGATTGGAGAGAAAACATACCTTGGTGGGCGTTGGGCACAGGAGTGCTCGGAGCGTGGATTAGCAGCTTTCGATTCCTATTAGATCTAGAGGATAATCACCAATAGTAGCAAAGGAAGGGCTACTTGAACGTGAGGTACAAGGTAAGGGTACGGTGAGGTTTCGATTTTTGATAAGTATGCGTTAAATCTTGGTTAATCGCTAGTAATGTCGATTGTAGGGTGGTGACTAAGGGATTTGCAACGCGCGTGGTTCCCAGGTTTGGTTTGTTAAACGTGTTGAGTTAGTCAAGCATGATACACGATTCAGATTTGTTTTGGGCCTCATGGGTCGTAAGGTTGTAATTTTGGTTTGATGGGCTTTATGGGGACGTAGACAAATATGCTAGGGTTTTTAGACTTAGGCTTAGTTGAACAACTCTTCAATTTCATAAGACTTAATCTAATTAAACATGTCTGTGAACAAGTGGCTGGGTAAGGGTGTGGCAACGGGCATACGCATGTCTAGGATTGGATCTAGGGAGAGCTTGGTACTTAAGCGGTCCTAGTGGCCCACCTCTTCTTCTGTGGAATCCTACCTGGTGCGTAGTGTCTGTTCACTTTAGCCACGAGGACTTGTTGATGGGCAAAAGTTCATAACTAAAACCTAAGAGGGACCAGTTACCCTTATATTTGTAAAATTACTAAATTACCCTTATATTTGTAAATTTACTAAAATACCCTCGATTTGTAAAACTATCGAAATACCCCCGATTTGCAAAATTACTGAAATACCCTCGATTTGCAAAATTACTAAAATACCCTCGATTTATAAAATTACTAAAATACCCTTGGTTTACAAAATTATTGAAATACCCTTGGTTTACAAAATTACCAAAATACCCCCGATTTGCAAAATTACCTAAATACCCCTAGTTTGTGAAATTACCGAAATACCCTTAGTTTGTGAAATTACTGAAATACCCCTGATTAGCGAAATTACCGAAATACCCCCAATTTGTGAAATTACCAAAATACCCTGGTTTGCAAAATTATTGAAATACCCTGATTTGCAAACTTACTGAAATACCCCCGATTTGTGAAAGTACCAAAATACCCCTATTTTGCAAAATTATCAAGATACCCCTATTTTGCCAAATTTCCAAAATACCCCTGTAGGGTAGAATTACGAAAATATCCATGGGTAGTGAAACGACGAAAATACCCCTTTGTGACGAATATGAGTTTGTGGATGTTACTTTTTTATTTGGTACATTCATATGCTATTCTGATTTGGATGCATACGGGTGGGAATTATGGTACGAAGGAAGATTTGAGGATCGCATGGCCGTATGGTATGGATCCAGGATCGCATGGCCGTATGGTATGGATCCACCGGAGGCTTTAAGCCCAATATATGATTAGCGACTTTTTAACGCAACGTTTTGGTAATACAAAGAACGGGCTACCCTTGGTGTATAGCGGAGGGGTAGGTCGAGCTAGAATTCCCCACAGGAGTCATAAGGTTGGAAGGGAAATGGTGTGTGTAGCAGATGGATTTTTGGGGTGGGTTTTGCAATTTTTTGTTTATAAATGATATGATATGAGGTCATTGTGGGCTAAAACCCAAGACCACTGATTTTGATAGGGCTTAGGCCCAATGTGAATATTTGTAAGTGATTTGATTGCCAAGGGTTGTGGACACTGAGTTTCGAAACTCACACCCCTTTAATTTAATGTTTCAGGTAATCACGAATACACGACTCGGTGTGGGAGAGGACTCGGAGATGGCCACACTATAAGAGGCTTGAATTTTCATTTATTTGTTTCAAAATACATGTTTTTAGTTACTTAATTTGCGGTGGATGTAAAAAGGCCATGTACTCCGTTTTGACTTCAGATTTATTGTAGGTTTTGAAATTAATTGTTTATTTAATTATTAAACCTAAGTAAGCTCTTATGTTCAAACTTGGTTTCCGAAATACTTAAAGTAACAAAATGGGTTTTTATCTTTAATTAATATGACTAAGAGATTTTGGGCTTTTGGGCCTTGAATTTTTAATTAGCAAAACCATTTTGAATTGTGCCTTTAATGTGACATTCCGGATTCGGGCCTAACTTCTAGGCTGGATTTGGGGTGTTACAAGTGTATTGTTGTGTTTATGGTTGTTGGTATTGAGGATAATTTTTTTTACAATTTTTTAAGCATTGGTTGATTTCATAGGGGATAGTGTAAGAGCTTACGGTTTGGGATCTAAAGGCTTAAGAAAATGGTGATTAACGGTGTGGTGACGAGCAATATAGGGATTGGTGGTGTTGGTTGAGCTTGTCAACAAGGTAGGTAGTGAAAATGGTGACTTGAGGTTAAGGGTGATAAATGGTGGCTAAGTGATTATTGCCGAATGATAAGATGGAGAAAAAGAGAGGACAGAGAAAAAAAATATGGATAAAATAAAATTAATGAATAAGAAAAAAAATAGAAATAATGGATGTAATGATAGAGTATATGGATTTAACGATGAAGTGATTAATTTGGTTAATTTACATACCCAATCAACAAAAAAAAAAATAAGATGACCAAAATATGAATGATCTAATTTTGGAGTGAGTAATGGGATTGTTTACCTTAAATTTATAATTATTTAAACCTTGAATCTTTCATTTGTAATGTTCTTTAAGTAAATATATAGTTTTCTATTTACAATATTATTTAAGTAAACATTATATTATTTATTTATAATGTGATTTAAGTTTTAGATTTTTATTTATACCTTTTTTTAAATTTATAACTCTATTGCCTGTCTTTTGACATTGTTTTAGTCTGTATTTTGACACGATTTGGTTAAGAGTGCTACGGATTGCTTTCTTTGAAGATTTGCTTCTACGTGATTATGGAGGAAGAATTAGCCAATTTGAATCTCATAGTTGCGGAGGAAGAGGCTTTTCAAGAAGAGGCTCCGGTGGTGGATAATGAGTATAAAATATGTCTGGTGGGGCGATGGTTGACTGATAATGTGGTCCTTTTCCCTTCTATGCGAAATACTATGGTTGACTTGTGGCATCCCTTTTGGGGGATATTCATATCAGATCTTGGTGAAAAAAGGTACCTTTTCTAATTTTTTTCATGCAGTGGATATGAATAGAGTGATAGTAGGTACTCCATGGTTCTTTAACAACCATTTACTCCTACTGCACAAGTTTCAACTGGATGAAGATCCGATGGAAAACTATCGGCTGGATTTTAGGTCCAAACGCATGAATTGCTACCGTGCTTAATGTCAGTGGTAATGGCTTAACAATTTGGTAATTTCTTAGGGAGCTTTCTCGAATATGATACATTAATTCCAACGTTGAGATTTCAAAGGTACATGCAAATCAAAATGAAGTTGGATGTAAGTATGCGTCTAAAGCAGAAAAAGAAGGTCCTAGAGGGAAATGATCGTGTTTTCTATGCAAGATTTAAATATGAAATGTTCAGCCTATTTTTGTTTCATATGTGGTATGCTTGGCCATGGGGAGAGTTTTTGTTTAATTGGGGTCTATATTGATTCGTTGAAAGTAGTTTTCGAATGGGATATTTTAGTTTGAGCTGCGACGAGGAGGAGATCTACATTGGTGAGTCACTTGTTGCATGAGGCGGATGGATTGGTTTGCAAAAATTTGGATAAGGAAAGTGCAGATAATGGGCGCAATGGTAGGGATGATAGGGATATGCAGCTAATTTGGAGGGATAATTTGGAGAGATTATATCCCAATCTAAGTAATATCCAATTAGGGCCTAGAATTAAGGCATTACGTAAAGAATCAATTAATAAACAAAATATGGGTTGTGGGGTTGAAAATTGGGCTGCAAGCATGCCTGAGCCTATTGATTTGATTCTAGAGGGGGAGAATGATCCACTTCACACAATGGATGGGAAGAAACGACTGCATTTAGTGGGGGACTCATCAGAATTGTTAGATGAGGATGCTGGAAGAGGTCTAACTAAGAAATCGATTAGCTCTGCTTTGTTGAATAGCCGAGCGCAATGAAAATTCTAAGCTGAAACGTCCGTGGATGAGCGAAACCACAGACTACTAATCACCACAGGAACAAACTAAGTGCTATTTCTCCCCAAATTTTGTTTCTTATGGAAACAAAACTTAGAAGGAAAAGGATGGAAGTTGTACAAAGGAAATGTGGTTTCAGGAACAGCATTGATGTAGGGACTGTAGGATCTAAAGGAGGCTTATCTTTGGGATGGAAGGGTAATTCTTTGGTCACTCTAAGGATCTTTTCCCGGTACCACATAGATATTAATATTCAAGATGATGAGAAATGATATATTTGGACGTTAAGGAGATTTTATGGAAATTCAGAGGAACAGTATAGAAAATTTTCATAGGATCTACTTTGTCAATTGGGACAAGATAATTCATCCCTTGGTTGGTTGTAGGGGATTTTAGTTAGATCACTTTTTTCATTTGAGAAGAAAGGCGGGGGATCCAGTTGGAAAGACAGATAATTGATTTTCGTCAGGTGCTAGAAGATTTTGAGTTGAGTGATTTGGGCTTTATTGGTAGATGGTACAAATGAGAAAGAGGGAGATTGTCTTCGAACAACATAAGGGAAAGACTTGATCGGGGTGTTTGGACCTTAGAGTGGTGGAGTCTCTTCTCAAACTATTTTGTTGAGCATTTGAATCATACCATCTCAAATCATTCTTCGGTACTAGTGGATACAATGGGAAGAGCCCGAAAAGAGTAGAGGAAGGAGAATCATAAGTTTTGATTTGATGCAAATTCGTGCTTTGAAATATCGTGTGAAGAGGAAATTAGGCATGGATGGGAATTTTATTCTAAAGAGATCTCGGTGAAACTAGAAAAGTTGGGTGGGCAATTACAAAGATAGAGTTGTAACACCCCTTACCTGTGTCTGACCCCGGGACCGGATACGAGGCATTATCATACTTAACCTTGCTTAAATATATAATATCGGACTATAAAATTTCATTCTATCTTAAAACTTTTCTTTCTTACTAATAACATACCTTTCATGGGCCTAAGAGTCCTTAAACATAAATCTGGAAGGTTACGGGTTCAATCGGAAACTTTTACATTCTTTGAAAATTTTTGCCTAAACAGAGGTCACACGCCCGTGTGACTTGGGACATGCCCCTGTGGGCAGGCCCTGTGGTCTCACACGCCCATGTCCATAGTCCGTGTAGAATTTATTTTTATTTCGAACCTACAGGGGTTTTCACACGGTCGGACACACGCCCATGTCAATGGCCCGTGTCCTTCACACGGCTTAGACATGCACCTGTCCTCATTCGTGTGTGAAAACTGGGGGTATTCTATTTATGACGTCCACAACTTCTTAAGGAGCATACGGCCTAAGCACACGCCCGTGTGCTGGCCCATGTGACGAATCGAATTCTCAAAATTTAATGCAGGAGACACATGGCCTATCAACACACCCATGGGGTTGACCGTGTGTCACACACGGCTTAGACACATGCCCGTGTGTCTTCCTATATGGACACGTAGAGGCTATTTTCGAAGCTAAATGCCACCCTCAAATGTAAATACATTTGTACTCGCTCAAGCAATTCATAATATGGCATTCATGTACTATGAAAAATTCCTAAATCATCACTAGAGTTATCACCTCAAAATGGTACGAGTGGCGGGTCTAAGTAAATTGGAGGAAAGACTACTGGAACTCTATGATCTCGGTCTAGATGATGATGTGTTGGAAGAAATCACTAACTTTCATTTGGGTATTAATCTTGAACTGGATAAAGAGGAATTGCTTTGGGAACAACGGGCCCGTGTTAACTGGCTAAAGAATGGCGACCGTAATACCAACTTCTTCCACAAAGTTGGGGTGAGGCAACAACATAGAAATCAAATCTATGGGTTAGAGAATGAGGATGGTTGTTGGGTCATTAATGGAGAGGATATGTTGCGAGTTGTAGTCGAAGTATTTCGGAAAGCTATTCAGTACATTCACGGCAAGTGATGATGAGAGAATATTAGGGCTAGTTCAATAAAGGATTACAGAGAGCATGAATGAAGATTTACTAAAGCCTGATATGGATTGGAGTCAAATTGTTGCCTCCTCTTAAAGCTCCAGGGGTTGATTGGTTCTCAGCATTATTTTACCAGTGGTATTGGCACATTGTTGGCTCTAATATTACTCAATATTGCTTATCGATTATCAGAGGAGAGGTTGGAATTAGTGAAATTTATAAAACCCATATAGTTTTAATTCCAAAAGTTGATAAGCCCAAAAATATGATACAAAAGCTTTAGTTGGGCGATTGAGTGGACTACTGAATTGTTGTATTGATGAAGCCCAAGAGGCTTTTATACCAGGTAGACAAATTTCAAATAATGTGTTAATTGCCTATGAGGTTTTACATTCACTGAGGATGAGGAAAAGGGGCCCTAAAAGGAATTTCACACTTAAACTTGATATGAGTAAAGCGTATGATAGAGTGGAGTGGAATTTCTTGGTAGGAATGATTGTTAGATTGGGATTTCATGATGATTGGGTGACACTAATTATGAGGTGTGTTTGCTTAGTATCTTATACAATGGGCGTTAACGATGATGTCAGTGAGCGGTTTTGGCCATCAAGAGGGCTGAGGCAAGGGGACCAATTGAGCTCATATCTCTTATTAATTTCTGTTGAAGGATTCTCAACACTATTGAATGAGGCAAAGTTGGAAGGGGAAATGAAGGGGGCACAACTTGGTAGAGAAAGGCTGGCAATCAATCATCTCTCCTTTGCAGATGATTGTGTTTTTTTTGGTGATGCCTCAAGGGAGGGAGCACAGGTAGTTCCTAATATTGTCACGGAATATGAATTCGCTTCAAGGTAAAAATGTTGATTTTAAAAAATCTCTCATTTTCTTTCGGTCCAATGTGACCACAATTGATAGAGATGTAGTGGGAAATATTTTGGGTGTCTGCATATCACAGAATCTAGAAAAGTATTAGGTTTAACAATGATGATGGATAGACAGAACAGAAGGGCTTTTGCTAACTATGTGGACAGATTTTGAAAGAAAATTGAAGGCTAGTGTAATAGCCCATTTTTCAGTGGTGTCAAAAACAGTGGTTTCGGGGCTAGAAATCCGACGATTAAGTTTGCAAATATTATTATTTAATAATTACGAGTCAATATGGTTTTATAAAGGTTTTTGATATGGTAATTTATGTTATATAAATGGTTAATTAAGTTGAAGTGGTAAGACCCTAAAGTAAAGAGGTTTTAAAAAATGAGGTATCGGGACCTTGTTTCTATAAACCTAGCTATAAATATTAATAATGTGTTATTAAGGTTGTATTAAAGTTTCGTTAAGAAATTTTAATGTTTTGATAGTTAATTAAGTAAAAAGGACTTAATCGTAAAAGTTAGAAAAATCAATCGTTATTAGTTTAAAGGTGTTAAATTGACTAAAGAATTATAATTAGATGGCCTTAATGGGCAACTTACCTATTCTTAAGTCGGTGGACGGTTAATGGGGTTATTTAGTTAAAAACATTATGTTTGTTAAATTATAAAAACATTATATTATGTTATAATGTTAATAAAATAAGAAAAAAGAAAATAAAAAATGATTCATTCATCTTTTTCACCATTTTAGTTGAAAAAAAGGGGGGTGAAGCTTTAAGCTTCGACCAAGCTTCAATGGATGCATGTGAGTTCATTTTTTACTCGTTTCTTTTATTTTTTTATGTTTTTTAGATCGCTGGAACTAGGTCCAGCTAGCACGTACCTTCAATTTTGAAATAGTTAAAGATATTGAATGTTGTCATTTATGAATCTATGTGATTTTAGATATTAAATGATGAATGTGAAGTATTAGTTGTAATTATAAGTATTTTATTAAGTAATTTTGATGAATTTACCGATTAGGGACTAATTGTTAAAATAGTAAAAATTTAAGGATTTGATATGCAATTATCACAAATGTGGTTTATATTTGATGCCATGAATATTTGTTTGACATGGGTTTGCATTAAAAATGGTTCATTTGCATGTTTTAAGCTCAGTGACTAAATTGAATAAAAGTAAAATGTTAAAGGCAATTTTGTAAAAATGTCTAGAATGACTAAATTGCATAAAATAAATTGTTTTACTATCTAAATTAATGAATTGAATGAAATTTTTAATTTAGATCAAGAATGAATGGAAAATCGAGAAGAGAAAATTACCAAATAGCCCCTATACTTAGTTATTTTTGCAATTTAGCCAGTTAAGTTCATAGGTATAGAATTGTACATACATATATATATAAATAATGTTATTGCTAATTTATGAATGTATATACTTATATATGATGTTTAAAATGTGAGTTGGAACTCGAAATATTATAACTGAATATAAGGTGAGAAAGAATTTATTAGAAAACTATTGAATATTTATGAAATATGAGATATGCGATTTCAGAATGGTTATGAACTGTTACAGCATGTGTATCGAGAAATATGAAAGTGATTAATAGATTATGTTAATCTTTGTGATGGTACATTGATAGTATGAATATTTGTATTTATATTATATCATGTGTATAGAAACGATGAAGTGCCTTTGAATGATAAATATGTTTAAAGGAAATGTATAACATAAAATTCTAGTTGAACGTAGTAATCACTAGGATACAATTGGCATGCCAATAGCGTTCGAATGCATGCTTGTAAGGGATTTGCACTTCGATGCCCTTATTTGCAATTAGATGTCCCTTTATACACTTTGGTACTCCTATTCGCACTACGATGCCCTTGTTTGCACAATTGTGCCCCTGTCTGCACTTTGGTGCCCCTGTTATGCATCTATGATGCCTCTGGTGTGATATAGTTACCCAAGTATCTGATTCAAGTTACTAGTTCGTGGGGCTAAATGTGAATGGAATTGACAAAATTATTTTAATGTTAAAGGCTAATATATACTCAAGATATTAGTAATTGTTAAATGTTCAATGAATTACTTGATTATATGTGAGTATCATTATATTGATGATTATTTGGTTAAAGATATATGTTCATATACATATATGAATGAGTTTGGATTAAATTATTATAGTACAGGAAGCATACGATGAATTGTTTTCAATGCTAAGCCTATAAGTGCTTCGTAAATGTATAACAGGTATGATTAATTTATTCATTTAGCTTTAATCTTATTTCGTGAAACTAAGTGATTCTAGAATGACATGTTTATAGGAAAGTTTGAGACGAATGATGAATTATAGAATGATTATTAGTTAAATGTGAAAGAGTTATGTTTAAATGCACTAGCTTGTGGTTATGGTTGATGTTTATGCTTATGTCTTGTGAGTTATGCAAATAAAACGGGTGAGAATAGATATTGAAATGATAAGTTCATAGATGTGACAAAATACGATGAAATAAAAAGGATTGTTGAGTTAAAAGACTTACTTGTAAGGGAGGAATTTACTTATGTTATGAATAGATACACTGATTCGAGAATCGAAAACGTAATTAAGCTTATGCTAAGCAAATGGAATAGTAAGTAAATAAATGAAATGATTCACCGTTTCCAGAAAAGGTTGATGATTATATAATTCAGCTTATAAGACCTTATTATGTTATAAATGGAAAGTATTCAGGATGTTAATGAACCTATTCATTTGTGAGTTGATAGTTATATAGTTTGATAAGTCTTAAAGCATTGGTATAGGTTTATTTATGACTTATATAGTTCATATTTAAAATGGAATGTTATGTTTAAAGTTTAAACAAGCTTACTAAGCATTCATTGCTTATGTTGTTATACTTCTCTTTACTTTACAGATTATCAGAAGCTCGATCAGTTTGGAAGCTAGTCGGAGATCTATCACACTATCCAGCGATTAAATCAGTATATTTTGATGTTTTAGTCAAGGTTATAATGGCATGTATAGGTGGACTTGTGTTAAGTGACCTAATTGTTGTGATATGTATAAGTGTTATTACGGTTGATGTAACCTTGGTACTTTTGATGCCTTGTTGCTATGTGTTGTTTTGACGATGTGATCATGCATGTTTGAAAAGCCAAAGTGATAGGTGATGAATTGACCTCAACATGGTCAAAATATGATATGATTTATAAAAGGTTTTGGAATAGATGTGCAAGATTGAAATATGGGTTGCATATATGTTGGTTGTTGGTACCATTTGGAAATGGCTAGATTTGTGTCATTTATACAGTTTGATGCATGTGAGAAATGGTCCAAATGGTAATTTTACTTTGACATGGTATGAATCTAGTATGGTAAGGTTGAAATGTGTAAATTGTGATATTGTTTGGCATGGAAATAAGTTAGTTGATGAATGGTTAAATACGCACATGTCTAGGTATGTTTGATACATGGTGTTTGAGGTACCTTTTGGCATATTGGTTGTATGGATAACTGACCTCTTGATTTGGTCTTATTATGCATGTTTTAGTTATGTTTTAAGGTTTGATTGAATGTGTAAATCGCTTTTAGGTGTGTACTTGAATTGGGTGAAAGAAATGGCTTGAATTTGGCTTATTTCCTGTCCACACGGCTTAAGACACAGGCGTGTGTCTCAGCCGTGTGTATGCGACACGGCCGTGTGTTCCCTGTAGGTTTTAAAGGTTACTTTTTGAGAGTTACATTGTCTAAAACAAGGGCATATGGCTTGGCCGTGTCACCCAAGTTAGAGAGTTACACAGGCATGGACACGGCCGTGTGTCCCTACTTCAAATACCCACATGGCCGTGTGACCCCTGCAGTATGAAATTTTCTATGTTTTCTCTTAATGTTTCAAATGTTTCCAATTTAGTCCTAGATTGTTTCTAAATTGTTTCTAAGGCCTCGAGGGCTAGAATAAAGGACAATATATTTATATTTGAATGAATTATACCATGATTCATGAAATGTTTGAATGTGAATGTTTTTAAGTTATACTTTTACGGTAATGCCCTGTACCCTTATTCCAACGACAGATACGGGTTAAGGGTGTTACAGCTAGAACATCTTATTTTTTTATGGGAGGGAAAGAGGTTTTCATTAAGTCGGTACTACAAGCAATCCGAGTTTATGCCATACAATGTTTCTTATTACTAAAACTATTATGTTGTAAGTTGGAAGGTATCTTAAATAAATTCTGGTGGTCTAACAATAAATCATCCATGGGCATAAATTGGAGTAATTGGATTGCACTTTGTAAACTGTAGGATGCTAGTGGGCTAGGGTTTCTTGATATATCATTGTTTAATGTTGCTTTATTGGCAAAACAGATTTGGCATATTTTAACCCAGCCCACATGTCTTTTAGCCAACATGTTCAAAGTAAGGTATCTTCCATATTTTGCTATAATGTCAATAAGAATTGGTTCTTACCCTTCGCTTACCTTGAGAAGCATTTGCAGTGCTTGTAGGCTGATTGAAAAAGGGATTTCTTGGCGTATTGGGTGTAGTTAGAGTGTGAACATTTGGAATGATTCTTGGCTACTCGAACTTGGTGATGGTCGAATTGTAGGACAAAATATTAACATTCAATGGACTACAGTGAATCAGTTAATAGATGGAGAAACGACTACTTGGAAGGAAAATGTGGTTTGTAGTCTGTTCGATTAAGATCAAGCTAAGAGGATTCTCAAAATTTGGAGGTATGATGCCACTGGTGAGTATTCTGTGAATAGTGGATATCGAGTCCTTCTAAATGGAAATTTACAAATCGTAGGTTCTCACCTAAGAATCCTAGATATAACTAGGGACTTTTACAACAAATTGTAGGCCTTACAACTTCCTGCAAAAACCAAGATTTACATGTGGAAACTCCTAACAATTATATGCCTACAAATCGGAATCTAGCTAAACCAAGATTGCTAGTTGAAGATATATTCCCTTTGTGTAAGGAGTCACCAAAGGATGTTGAACATATGATAAGGTCTTTTCGAATCTTGAAGCATGTATGGTAGCTTCTGAAGATCTCGATGTCCACGATGTTATTACCCTCAAAATATGAAATTTGTTAGTAAAGAGATTCATTGTTGGAGATAATAAAAGTAACAGCCTATACCCGGCCTGGTTGCCGAGCTCGAGTATCAGGATGCCACACCACCATCACACATCACATGAAATCCAAATAGTCTTGTTATTAAGTAAACATCTTTCATTTTAGCTTTCATAATATTTACGAGTCATACAAATTCCAATCATCGTCATCACATGTTAAACATTCATCAATACAGACTTAGAACACGCATTAAACATGCATTAGAACCACATAGCAAAATTTCAAAACAAATCAAGTAGGTATCGATACTATATCAAAGGTATCAATATTTCTATCAGATGGTATCGATACAGCTTGGAAATTTGATACCAAAACAGCATTCTGTTTCTCGTTAAAAAATCAATTCCCAGAATTTATCGGTACCTTTATTAAAGTATCGATTATTTTACCCTGAGTATCAATACTCATGATAAAGTATCGATACCAAATTACAATACTGACTTCCTACACATCAGAATATCACAGAGGTATCATTTTTATAACCCAAATATCGATACCTCTACTCTAGACTACAAAAATATAACATGTCTAAGCATTTAATCCATTCCAAAAAATATCTAATCAACATGCATCATTTACCTCTTTAAACCAATGTCAAAACGACCAAAATAACAGTTTAAAACATCAAAAATATGTCTGAGCAAGAATTAACATAGCAAGGTCCAAGCCCATAGTTCCTATGAATAATTAAGCTACAAAATATCCAAAACATCATGGCAATATCATGCAACAGTTCCACCAAATTATTTAACTCCCATTGACCATACATACAGTTCATGGCACTTCAACATAGCAAATATTCAAACCAAAACTAAATGCATAAAATATCATGAGGACCACAATACTAACAAATCAAAGCCTAACCACATTGTCTTATCCCCACAGTTCAAAAAAATATTAATACCACCTACGCAAATACTAATGCCTAACTTGGATCACTTCCTTGGTATCCTTGCGCCGCTCACACCGCAAACACAAAATATTTGCAATGGTTAGAGAGAAAGGGTGAGTTTAAACAAGCTCAGTGAATGTCAGAATAACCACAAAGTATACACAACATTAAAGGTTAAACAAGAGCATACTACAACACATTCGCAACCATATTCTAACCATGCCACGATAACATATTCACTCTTCATTAAACCATATAACTAGCTTATACTCTCAGGTACGGCTACACTCAACTCATATTCAAATAACTCATTTTACAATAATTCATCAAGACTAAACAATGTATACATGCTTTAATAATTCACAAGTCTAGCTTATATATTGACATACATTCACAAGTTAAATTATAATGACCCAAACTACAATTACATACACAATTTACCATGAGAACATACTAACAATTTCATGAAACTTAAATCAACTCATTTAGCATATTATTCACATGTTTATGCATCCATCTCAAATCGTATTATCACAATATATAATATCACATTTAAACGATAATTTGGCGCTTGAGGCTATGAAACATAAAACTGGATTCTATCACCACACATTGGATACACGACTCTCCAACACACCAATTGACTCATAGAGTCGAACATATCCAAAAATTGAAGCATAAAGTTAACACTCTCCAACACACCAAACATGTCATGTTGAATGGAGCTTAGCTCACATTCCCTTATCTCTCTAACCTGTCCCAAGGCCACAATGCCAAAAACACAATACATATAGGTGAGTACTCACAATCCTATGACATGCCAACTATATCTAATAGTTTCAAGAGATCACAAGGCCAAAATATCCATAATTACACATTTTTAATTACTGATTTAATGCACATCATATTTGTTCATATTCATCGATTTACATCACAACTTGTACACAATGCATGCTTATCGAATTCACATATAATTACACTTTTAGTGCCATAGTACTGCTCATTGAGCCATCACATATCTGACCACATATGTATGCATTAAAATCAGTACATCATATACCATATAGAAGTATCTCACATATTATCTATCATAATTATATCACATTCCACAACTCAACACTCATATACTTATCGAAATTCCATTCACTTTCACTACATATTTGCATTATTAGCATATCATTATCACTATCATTTGGCATGTATATCATGCCCACAACACAACACTATTCACAATAGTCATCACACATGTCCCATATCACAATATCGTATCATAATAATCAATCCAGAATTATTCACATAATCACATAATTTTCCAAAATAAGGCATGGGAAATAGAAAGCTTACATTAGGAACTTAGAATAGGGGCTTAAGCTATTCCTAAGCTCTCAATTAACACTATGAATCATGTCTACAAGCAGCGATTCCAAACACTCAGCTATCACGCTTTCGCCTATTTGCTAAAAGCATAAACTTGTTTGTCCTTGCCTTTATCTTTACTCGTTGAAGGTCCTAATGATTCTGAAGCTACAACAAGGTAAATCACACAACAACATAATCAACAGTCAACCAAAGACTCACTTCAAACAATCAAAACACATGCCTAAACTAAATTCTCATGTAATTGAAACCTTCGGCATAACAAACTTAAAGTTCAATTATCTTGATCTATACTTAATATTTTTTTCCTATAATTGATTTCGTTCATCTAATTATTCATCTACGACAGATTCTCAAACTTTAGACTATGTAAAACTACCCAATTCATGGTATCAAAATTTTCAACATGTTTATTGTAATTTTCACGTAAATTCATTAAAACATTGAAAATCTTTAATGAAACTTTAAAATAAGTTTAGAAACCTTCTAATCATGTCAAAACTAATTGAAAAACACTTTGAAATCACTTTTTTACCCAAAATCCAAAAATGCACCATTAACGACCTAATTTTTTGCTTTTCTTTAAAACATGTGATTTATCGGCTAAAAACATAATTTAAAGGATCAAATAACTTAAAAAAAAACTAATAAGGAATCAAATAATTACCTTAGTTGATGAAAAATCAAACGTTTGATCAAAAACAAAAAAAACAAACAAATTCAACAATGGAGAAATCTATGGTGTTCTTGGATGATTTCTTGAAATACTGTGGAGATTTATGGCTTAGGGAATTGTAACACAAACATACTCGTCCTGGTCACCAAGCCCGAATATTAGGATGTCACACCATATATCATGTTATACACAATAAGTAAAAGCTCATTCTAATGAAATGTCCTCCATTTTAGTGTTCGTATAGGTTTTAAGTCAATCATACTCTCTAACATCATTGTTACATGCTAAACATGTAACACACCTCACTCGTATCCAATGTCGGATAGGATTGCAGAGTAATATTGGACTTCTAACACATATAACTATACTTTTGTCACTTATTTTATCAATTTAAACAATCATTATTTAATCTCAATCATTTTTCCCCTTATAATAGCCTTCGAGGCCTTAAACATGCTTTAAGAGCGGTTCGGGACTAAATTGATAACTTATAAAAGTCTTGGAAACTTAGAAAAAATTCAAACATACAAGGGTCACACACCCGTGTGAACAGGCCGTGTGCCTCACACGACTACACACGTCCGTGTCTGAGGCTGTGTGGAAACAGGGCATACATACTGACTTGGGTAACATGGCTGACCACACGCCCGTGTGTCTAGCCCGTGTGCCCTTCGAAATGGTCACACACGCCCGTGTGCCAGGTTGTGTACTAGGCCTGCGAAACCTGTAGGGTATACTGACTTATGCAACATGGCCAAGTCACACACCCATGTGCGAGGCTGTGTTCCATTTAGAGGGTATACTGACTTGTGACACACGACTAATCACACGCCCATGTGTCAGGCCGTGTGGAGCATATTGACTTCAATTTAATTTCAACACCAAGGGACACACACATGACATTTGTATGTATGCCCGTGTCTCTGCCCGTGTGAACAAAAACAAGCCATTCGTATAGCCATTTTGCCACCCTATTTTTACATGCATATACAAGCATATATTGCAACATTTAACAACTAAATTGACAGCCAATCCATGACATTTCAATCACATTTTCTACCATTCATGTGACAAATTCAAATCAAGTCATCAATTGCATATTTTCATTCCATCAACTGCTTGCCAAAACATACCATATTTATAAACTCATACATAACCAAAACATTATACCAAATTAAGCCAAATCACATGGCTTAAACTTATACCATAACATGTACCAAAATTTCTAGTTCAAGTAACCATAACTATCATCTTATAACTAGCCTATACACGCCATATTTACATAAATCCACAAATTCAAAAGTACCAATCGGCAACTGGATAGTGTGATGCATAACTTCGACTTTATCCGAATCGAGCGAGCTATCGAACCTCTGTAATACACGAAAAAGAAACAGAGTAAGCTTTATAGCTTAGTAAGCCCATTTAATATAGAAATAATCTTACCATTTGTTACAAAAATCAAACCATTAAACAAAATAAATCAAATTCACTTGCCAAATGCCTAAACACAAGCATTCACCAATGTGTTAGTCTCTTAAATACATATATTCAACCTTTATCCCAATTTCATACTAAATCTATGTAACATATAAAACACATGTAACAATTCATTCACATTCATATAATCAACAATCCATAATATAAACAGTAATACATTCGTATAAACAATACTTCATCTGTATAAACAGAATTTTTGCTCGTTGAACCTATTAGAACTTCAAAGGATACTCGGATGATATACATCAGTAATCCATCAAATCATTATCATTTTCACTCTTTCAAGCTATGATCAGTAAGCTTTATTGAGCTGAAATGGTAAGCTCTAACGAGCTAAAAACAGTAAGCTGTTACGAACTGATATATTGGTAAGCTCATACGAGCTGTGGTGAGTCCACAAATGCAGGAGCTCGACCAAAAAATTTACCCTAGTGTCATGTCACTCGTATCTTACGAATTCGTACGGTTCAAACAGGGCTCGGTAACCATCAATCTATATCAAATAGGCATTCATATTCCAAGTATATCAATTTCTCAATTATAAACATGCATTCCAAATAATTACAAGTATTTAAAAGTTTGATTCTAATTATATGACTTTACCTCGAGTTGCTCGGACGGAAACTATCGACTATTCGTCCACTTTTCCTTTTCCCCTATCTCGGTTTATCTTGATCTATATATCATCAAAATCAGCTTATTTAACCAACTATTTAAGCAATTTAGTCCAAAACACATATTAGGGATATTTTACAAATTTGCCCCAAAAATTTCATTTTTTACAATTTAGTCCTTATTACAAAAAAATTACAAATTAATGCAATTAAACCCTTAACTAAGCTAGCCAAATTTCATAGGGACTCCTAGCAACCCATATCTTTCATCATTCACATATTTACCACATAAATTTTTCATTTTCACAAATTAATCCCTTTTTGACATTCTTGTCAACAAATCACTTTACAAAATTAGTTTAACTATCAACAAATATTCAAAATCCATCATCAACCATCAAATTACGCAAACATTAATAATGGTAACATGTTAAATCTTTAACAATTTAAAAATCTGAGATACAGGCTAGCTAGATTAAGCTACAACGGTCTCAAAAATGTAAAAATCATTAAAAATCGAGCAAAAATGGCCGAACCTTCAAAATGCAACAATAGAGTCTTTCTTCTTCTTATTTTTGGTCAAAACAATGAGGAAGAAATATGATACTTTTCTTTTATTAATTTACTAACATATAATTATCCATTTACTAAAATAACCTTGACTTTTAACCATTATAATTCACCTAACCATGGATATAAATGTCCACTTACACAACCATTGCTCTAATTTCAACAAAAGAACCTCCACAATTTAATTTCATAGCTACTTAATACTTTTAACTATTAGAACTCAAATTTTACGCTTTAAGCGATTTAGTCTTTTTTACCGAATTAAGCATTCAAACAATAAAATTTATTTACGAAACTTTCACATAATAATTCTATCATGCTGTAAACTATAATAAAATAATAAAATAAATATTTTGGTCTCAGATTTTTCGTCCCAAAATCACTATTCTGATTTGACCTAAAAACGGGCTATTACAACTCTCACCCCATAAGGGATTTTCGTCCCCAAAAAATCTTACTAGTGAATAGGTTAGGGTACTATTTTCGTATAGTTTCCTCAGGTTCCCATGTAGCTTCCTCAATCCCATATTTATGCCAAAGAACTTTCACTAGGGCTACACATTTACTTCTCAATTCTTTAATTTCACGAGCTAAAATCCTTATCAGTTCTTCTATATACGTCAAATGTAACACCTCTTACCCGTGTTCAAAGTCAGAACTAGATACGAGGCATTACCTAACTTAGCTTGCTTAAACATTACACACCGGGTTATAAAATTTGTTGCAACTTAGAAACTTTCCATTTAAACTCATAACCTGCTCATTTTGGGCCTACGAGGCCTAAACATACTTCTAGGAGGTTTCAGAATTAAACCGAGAACTTTTACGCACTTAGAAATTTTTTGTCCAAACAGGGGCCACACGCCCTTATTATTCAAGGGACACGCCTGTGTGCCCCTGAGACATGTCCCTGTTCTTTACCCGTGGTCGACACTGACTTATTTCACACAGCCAGACATACGCCCGTGTCCCCCAACGGCCTCGACACGCTCATGTCTTAGCCCATGTGCCAAAACATTGGCATTCTGTTTATGATGCCATCACCTCACTAAGGTCACACGGCCAAGGCACACACCCGTGTCCTTAGGCCATGTGTCAAATTTAAATTCCTAACTTCAGGTGTTGACTTCATACGACCTGGGCACACAACGATGTCTAAGGCCGTGCCTCCTACACGGCTGAGACACACAGTCGTGTCTCTACCCGTGTGTTTACTACTGAGCATACTGATTTGTAAACCTAGCTCACAAGGGGACACACAGCTAATCAACACGACCATGGGGCTGAACGTGTATCAGACACGACCTAGACACATGCCCGTGTGTCTAACCGTGTGAACATTGAAAAGGCTATATTCCAAGTAAAATAAAACCCTACATAGTAATCATAATTATACTAATTCAAATCAAGCATCCACACAAGCATAAGCTTTAGGATTCATCATCAGTGAATATATATATATGAGAACTAGTCAAGTATTGGCCCAACTTTAAAGACCATTTACAAAATGAATTGAAACAACCATAGTAGCCAACACATTTGGCTTGGAAATATGACATAACCAAAACATTCAAGTTCTATACATGCCATACTCAAAATAAATCTAATTTGGCTATACCAAAAAGTGGTCGATAGTGTGATCTCCAACTCCGACGTCCACAAATTATCGAGCTATCTTGGCAATACTATAAGGAAACGGGCAATGAAAGGGGTAAGCATAAAGCTTAGTAAGTTTGCATGGAAATAAATACCAACAATAAGCTCATGACAATATCCATCAATGGCATTAAATAACCACACACAAAGTCATAGGCTCCTTGCCATACTTACTCATACTTGCCCTTATCTAGCACACACCATGCCACATATCCTAAATGTTCTTCATGAATTACTCACGGGTACCTATGGTAACTCAATCACATAGCTTTAATACAATTCTCATTTCTCTTTCTAAGTTGATCTATTTATCCCAATATATCACTAGGTGTAACACTTCTAACCCGAAACTGTCGCTGAAATGGGGTTAAGAGGCATTACCGATCAAACGGAACAGTTAACATCCATAAATTACAACACAAAGTCAATCATTTCTGTTCGCATTCAATTACAAACATAGTGTCCCTTAAATGAGTCATCAAGACCCTAAGCATGCTTATAAACACAGTCGGGACTAAACCGAAACACATACAAAAGTTCATGAAAATTTAAAACTTTTCTAAAATTCAGGGAAGACATGGTCGTGGGAGGAGACCGTGTTCCCTCCACGGCTGCTGGACACCCCCGTGTGTCCTCCCCGTGGCTATATACTGACTTTATCAACACGGTCAGAAGGCACGCCCGTGTGCCTTGGCCGTGTGCTACTAGGCCATATACTGACTTTCCCACCACGGCCACCAAGCACGCCCGTGTGCCTTGGCTGTGTGCTCTTAGTTAGCTACTGACTTGAACACCACGGGTAGCTGACACTCCCGTGTCGAGGCCGTGTTATTTTTAGGCTACATTCTGCCAATTTACCCACAGTCTAATGCACGCTCGTGTGCCCTGACCGTGTGACATTATATGCCATTTAGCAAGGCCAAAATACCACCCACTTAGGGTTAAACCTACAAGCAACACATCCCAAAACATATCATGCACATAAGGCAACCAAAAACTTACCAAATAACCATTCAATCTATGCATTCAATTCCCATTCCAACCATAACAAATTCAATACCAAAACTTATCTCATCACAAGCATAATACATTCAATACCAAACATCATTTCTTCTCAATTCACTAATTCATATTAGCATTTTATCAACACCAAGTTACCATTCATAAGTCAACCTCTCAAACCACAAACCATGCCAAAAGATGCATCACATATACCAAGTTCAATCATGCTAAAACTAGCACATAACTAGCCACATCTCATGGCTACTTACAAACTATCAAACAGGATTCAAATAATCAGCCTATACATGCCATATTTTAACTATGTACATCTTTCCAAAATACCCCAAAAATAGATTGCCGATAGTGTGACTAAGATGCTTACGATCCCTGATCTGAGCTAGCTTTACTGACACTGTAAAGCAGGGAAACAAATCACACAGTAAGCTTTATAAAGCTTAGCAAGTTCTTAACATAATACATAATATCATCAATTCAAATCAACGTATACAATAGCCATCACATAGATCATTTCTCATATACTCATACCATGTCATCTATAGTTAAAATACTCATTTCCTCAATCATAGCTCGATTGTACTCATCAACCACCAAGGCTCAATACGTACCTTAGCTACACATAGTTGTTAAACCACCAAACTATTAAACACTCGATAATACTTGTTGATCATCCTTAAATTTTCATTCAATATAATCGCACACATAGTGCTATATGCATAATCGTAACATTTTTGTCATCGCACACTTAGTGCCTATTCTATTAATCGACCTGTCTCGGTGTCGCACACACAATGCCAAGCAAATAAGCCGTAACTTTTATATCATCGCACACCCAGTGCCTCTCATTTCTGTTTCGATTTACATTTTCACACACTTAGTGCCATCAACTAAATCTTGCACATAGCATCTCAATTTCATACACATATACAAATTCAATTCATAATACTGAAACATATCTCATTAACATGTATTATATCCGAAATTACCTCGGACGTCGACTATCGATATGATCGAGTAATCGAGCACTTTATCTTTGCCAAGATCTCGATCCGAACCTCTTTTCTCTTGGTCTATACACATTTAAAATTAATCCATTCAATCACCATTTCATTTAATTCAATCCACATACACAAATTTAGGGTATTTTGCAAATTAACCCTCTTATTTTCACATTTCGACACTTTAGTCCCTAATTCACAAAATTCCACCTAGCACAAGCTTAGCCGAATTTTACTAGTGTCTATACAAACCTATACATTTCATTTATTTCACATTTTAACCCTTCAATTTACTATTTTCACAATTTAGCCCTAATTAGCTAATTTTTCCAAAAATTCAAAAACAACACATGTTAATCAAACACCAAGTTCTCATATATTACTAACAACTAGCACATAGTTCAAATGTTCATCAATAGCTCATCACAAAACATCATCAATTCATGAAATTTCAACATGGGTTAGCTAGAGCACAAAGAAACGATTATGAAAACGTAGAAATTATCAAAAACCGAAGCAAAATACACACCCAATTTATGCCTAGACCTTGGCCGAATGTTCAAATGCTCAAGCCTTGTTTTTCTTTCCTAATTTCGGTGGTGGATGGATGAACAATCCACTATCATCTTTCATATAAATTGTTTTATTAAAACAATTACTATTTTAACCTTTCTTTATAACTATAAAACAAATAATAAATAAGGTTATTATGATATTTTACCATCCACTATCTCCATAATGGCTTAATTGCCATTTAAGGCCTTCAACTTTAAAAAGCCACAGCATTTAAGTATTTATAATTTAGCACATAGCTTTTACTCAATACACGATTCAGTCCTTTCTCTTAATTTGACACACAAACGATCAAATTATCACACAGAATTTTCACACAGACTATATCACATATCATTCACATAGAAAATATCATTAAAATATTTTTAGGACCTTGTATTTGTGGTCTCGAACCACTGTTCCGACTAGGGTCTAAACCGAGATGTTACACTAGGGATACTCAAAGATGCATATTCCTTATCATTAGTATCAACGCGAAGCCAAGGCCACATCCCGGATGTGGTCTCATATGGACCATCTCTGAATACCGATGCCATATCCTGGATATGGTTTTATACAATTTTTCATATTCAATGCCGTAGCCATATCCCAAATATGGTCTTCTATGAGATCTTAGTTCGGTGCCGAGGCCATGTCCTTGACATGGTCTTATACGAGACCTCATCCGTCTTATGTCTCAATGTTAGTATTTTCACATTTATTATAGTCCAACTAGGACTTTAGCATCTCAGCATACTCATTCAACATCAAATTCTCAATTTAGTAGAATATCATGTATCATCATAATATCAAACATTATCAAACATTCTGGCATAATTGTTGAATTTATCACATACAAACTTACCTCATTTTCAAAATAAGCTAGATTATCGATCTAGTCCGATATTTTGTTCTTTCTTTGTTCGAGGTTGATTTTTTGTTCTTTTTGCTCATTTTAATCATCACATTAATAAATGCATTTCAATAATCATGTTTTAGCAAAATTACTATTTTGCCCTTAAATTTGGCAAAGTGACCATTTTACCCCTAGGCTCGAAAATTAGTTCTAGTCAAATTTCTACCTTTAACAAGCCTAGGTGAACATTTATTTCTCTTATGGCTATCATCAAAACCCAACATTTCACGCATTTACTACGAACTTTATAACCTTTACAAAAAGGTCCATTTAGGTGCTTTCATAGTAGCACCTTTCACAAAAGTTGTTTATCTAACAACTAAGACTCATTTTCTTCCATAAAAATTTAGCAAATCACATAAAAGCTCCCATGGCAAAACCCTAAACTTTTCACCTTTTTGCAAAATAGTCCCCTCATTAGACAGCCTAAGCTTTAGGGGTTCTAAATGCACAATTTTTTATCAAGAAAGGATCACTAGAACACTTAATTGGATGAGGATAAGTTGCTGAAATTTAAAAGCTTTCAAAACCCCCTCTAAACCGGTATTTTTGGTGGTGAAAGTGGTTAAGAAAAGATTATATCACTCTTTTTCTTTATTTTATGCTTAAAAAGCAATTTAGTCACCAATTTCTACCTAACCATTTGACCAATTTAATAATCTTGTCCCTATGGTTGGCCATCCCTTCTTCAATGGCTTATTTTCACATTTGGAACCTCTAATTTAATATCTGTTAGCCATTAAACACCCTTAGCTTGTAAAATAGAACTTTTGCACTTTATGCGATTTAGTCATTTTTCGCGATTAAGCCTTCAATCGCTAAAATTAAAGCACCAAAATTCTCATGCATCCTTATAAACATGTTATAACACATAAAATAATATTAAAATAATTTTCTTCAACGTCAAATTAGTGGTCCTAAAGCCACTGTTTCGATTAGCCCCTAAATCAGGTTGTTACGATTCTCCCCCTAAAGGATTTTCGTCCCCAAAAATCTTATCGATAAAAAGTTTGGGATATTGGTTCCTCATGGTCTCTTCAGGCTCCCAAGTAGCCTCCTATATTCCATGTCTTTTCCATAGCACTTTGACAAGGGTATACTTTGTTTCTCAACTGTTTGACCTCTCGTGCTAAAATCTTAGCCAGCTCTTCACCATAAGTCAAGTCTGGTTGAATTTCTACCTCTGTTTGTACTATGACATGTGAAGGGTCTAAATGGTACCGGCGTAACATGGATACGTGAAAGACATCATGAATCTTTTCCAGCTCAGGTGGCAAGGCTAAATGATAAGCTACCGGTCTTCTCTCAGTAACTTCATAAGGTCCGATAAAATGCGGACTCAATTTGCCTTTCCAGCCAAACCTGAGGACTTTCCTCCAATGTAATACTTTTAGAAACACTTTATCACCTACTCAGAACTCAATCTCTTTCCTTTTTAAATCCAGTAGGACTTTTGTCTATCTGAGGCCGCTTTCAGACATTCACGTACCACTTTTACTTTCTCTTCAGTTTCCCTAATCAAGTCGACCCCGTGTATCTGTTTCTCTCTGAGTTCTGTCCAATACAAGGGCGTTCAGCATTTATGCACATACAATGCTTCATAAGGTTCCTTTTTCAAACCTGACTAAAAACTGTTGTTGTAGGCGAATTCCACTAATGGTAAGTATTTCTCCCAATTACCTTGGAATTCAAAAACACAACATCAGAGCATGTCTTCGAGTATCTGTATTACTCTTTTTGACTGGCCGTGGATTTGTGGATAGAAAGCTGTACTAAAGCTTAATTTTGTGTTTAAGGCCTCTTGTAACTTTTTCCAAAATCGTGACGTGAATCTCGGATCTCTATTCAAAATAATAGACAACGGTAGACCATGGAGTCTTACTATCTCTCACACGTACAATTCAGCAAACTTATCAAGCGAGTAATCGACTCGTACTGGTATGAAATAGGTTGACTTGGTAAGTCTATCTACTATGACTCATATAGCATCTTTCTTTTTTGGTGTCAACGGTAAACCCGTCACAAAGTCCACGATTATACGGTCCCATTTCCACTCAGAAACCACTATGGGTTGAAGTAGACCCGAAGGTACTTGATGTTCAATCTTCACTTGCTAACAAATCAGACATCTCAATACAAACTCAGAAATGTCTTTGTTAATGCTAAGCCACCAATACCATTTCCTCAAGTCATTGTGCATCTTTGTGCTACCTGGGTGTGCAGTTAAACATCCACTATGTGCCTCACTCAAAATCCTTTGAATAAGTTCATCATTTCTGGGTATACAGACCCTATCTTGAAACGTCAATCATCCATTAGGATTTACCCTTAAGTCTGACTCAACATCTAACTCACATTAAACTCTTTTGGCTTGTAAGTTGCTGTTCTCTTTTTGTGCTTCAGAAATCTCCTGAAGAAATAATGGTCTAGCCCTCAGCTCGGCTAGAATAGAACCATCATCTAACAAATCCATCCGTGTATTCATGGCTCTTAGCACAAACAATGATTTTCTACTCAAAGAATCGTTGACCACGTTCGCCTTTCCCGGGTGGAAATCAACGACTAAGTCATAATCCTTGATCAGCACTAACCACCTTCGTTGCCTCAAATTTAATTCCTTTTGAGTCATCAAATATTTTAGGCTTTTTTGGTCTATGAATATTCGACACCTTTCACCATATAAATGGTGTCTCCAAATCCTTAATACAAACACAATGGCAACCAACTCTAAGTCATGGGTTGGGTAATTCTTCTCGTGCAGCTTTAACTGTCTAGAAGCATATGCTATCACCTTGCCCTCTTGCATAAGTACACAACTCAAGCCATCCATGTGCATCACTATAAACCACAAATTCTCTTCCCGGCTCAGGTTGCACCAAAACAGGAGCTTCAGTCAACAACACTTTTAGTTTCTCAAAACTCTGTTGGCACCTCCCTGTCCATTCAAACTTCACGTCTTTTTGCAATAGTCTTGTCATTGGAGTAGCTATCATGGAAAATCCCTTAACAAAACATCTATAGTAACCGGCTAACCCTAGAAATCTCCTAACCTCGGTTACATTCCTTGGTGGATTCCATTCTACAATCACTGAAATTTTACTCGGGTCAACTCTGATTCCATCTTCCGAGACGATGTGCCCCAAAATTTCAACTTCCCTAAGCCAAAATTCACTTTTACTAAACTTGGCATGTAATTGTTTATCTCTCAAAATTTGTAGAACCCTTCTCAGATGCTCGATATGCTCATTTTCATCCTGAGAATAGATCAATATATCATCGATGGAGACCACAAAAAATTTATCCAAGTATGGCCGAAAAATACGATTCATCAAGTCCATGAAAATGGCAAGGGCATTCGTTAGACCAAAAGGCATGACCAAAAATTCATAGTGGCCATACCTCGTCCGAAATGCAGTTTTCGGCACATCCGAGTCATTGGTTCTCAACTGATAGTACCCAGACCTTATGTCTATCTTGAAAGATACTGTAGCTCCCTTCAATTGATCAAACAGATCATCAATTCTTAGGAATGGGTACTTGTTCTTCACAGTTACCTTGTTAAGTTGTCGATAGTCTATGCATAATATCATGGAACCATCTTTCTTCTTCACAAATAATACGGGAGCACTCCATGGAGACTAACTCGATCTTGCGAAACCTTTATTCGTTAGTTCTTGCAACTGTGATTTCAATTCTTTTAGCTCGGTTGGAGCCATTCTATATGGAGCAATAGAAATGCGGGCGGTACCCGAAGCTAACTCAATCCCAAAATCAATCTCCCTAATCGGAAGTAACCCTGGCAATTCCTCGAGAAAAACATCTGGATACTCGCATACTATAGTTACCGACTCAATTTTCAATTCAATCTATTTAGTATTCATCACAATGGCAAGGTACACTTCGTACCCCTTTCTTAAATACTTCTGAGTCAACAAGGATGATATTACTACTGGTGATCTATCTTGCCCGTCTGATTCAACACTAATAAGATCCCCATTTTCACATTTCAACTCAATAAACTTCTTTCCACAATTCATAATTACATCATGAGTAACTAACCAATCCATCCCAAGGATGACATCAAACGACAATAACATAAGATCAATCGGAAAGCAATAACCCCTAATCATCAAAGGGCAGCCTTTGCATACTTTATCAATCAACACATACTTGCCTAGGGGATTAGACACTCTTATTACAAATTCAGTAGACTTTATAGGCATGCTCATGCTAGAGACTAATTTTATGCATATGTATAAGTGGGTAGATCTCGGATCAATTAAAGCTATAACATGAGTATCATTAACAGAAAATGTACCCGTGATCATGTTAGGAGAAGATGCCTCTTCATTAGCACGAATGGCGTATGTTCTCGACAGTGCTCTACCCTCGACTTTTGCAGTCTGCTCTCTAGATGAATTCTTTTAATAACTCATCTCATTTCTCGGGTTTCTCTGCGGTCTTCCTCTAGCAGCACTTCCCAGTCTTGCATTCTGGGACTTCTCTTTCTCGCCCACCTTGGGGCAATCTCTGATAAAATGGTCTAAAGACCCACATCTAAAACAAGCCTTCTCGTTTGTTCGGCACTCACCAAAATGGCACCCGCCGCACTACGAGCATTCCGATCTACTCGGTCGGGTATTGCCAACACTATCAACTGATGTGGTCTGCGCTTTAGACCCCGAAAACTGTTTGCCCTTACTTCGGTTTGAAAACCCAACTGAAGTGGCTGGTCGAGTAGTAAAATCCCTTGATTTTTTAGATGAGGATTGGTATGACTTACTCAATTGCCTTTTTCTTAAGTCACGTTACTCAATCTCATCTCTTCTTTTCTCTTTAGCCAACTCTTCGGCTTTACAAGCTCTATCTACCAACACTACAAATTCTTTTAGTTCGAGGACTCTAACATATAAACTGATATCTTTATTTAACCCGTCCTCGAACCTTTTGCACATGATGGCCTCGGTAGACACGCACTCCTGGGCATACTTACTAAGCCTTATGAACTCACATTCGTATTCAGTCACCGTCATTCGGCCTTGCTTTATCTCCATTAACTCTTTCCTCTTCTGGTCATTGAATTTTTGGCTGATATACTTCTTCCGAAATTCCTCTTGGAAGAATTCCCAGCTAACTCTCTCCTGTGGTACCACCGAGACAAGTGTGTTCCACCACTGATAGGTCGAATCTCTCAAGAGAGATACCGCACATTTTATGCACTCTTCAGGCTTGCATCACAACTCACTGAATACCCTGATGGTATTCTCGAGCCAGAATTCCACTCTCTCTGGGTCATCATCAAATTCCTCAGCTCTTTGTTTCTGGATCTTATCGACCGGAGGCCTTTCTCTTCTCACTACCTCAACCACTTGAGGAGCTACAGGAGCGGGTTGAGGAATAGGGGGGTGGAGGGGGTTGAGCATTAGGATTTGCTCGAATGTACTGAGTTTACCAGTTGCTCATCATATGGAGAAAGGCTTCTTGGGCCTCTTTTGCCTGACTCAAGAACTCAGGTCCACTATCTACTGGCGCGGTCCCTTGCGCGGGAGCCAGCGCATTACTCACAGCATCATTAGCTGCAGTTCGGTCGAGATCAAGATCCATTTACTATATAAAAGACACAATTTAAAACGTCAAGAGCCATCACACTATCATTACACAGGTACTCTTACGTATGGCATGTATAGCTAGACTCATACTTATGTTACGTTATTCCTACAATCGACTAAACCGTAGCTCTGATACCAATAAATGTAACACCCCTTACCCGTGTTCAAAGCCGAAACCGGATAGAAGGCATTACCTAATTTAACTTGCTTAAACATAACACACCAGGCTATAAAATTCGCTGCCGCTTAGAAACTTTCCATTTAAACTCATAACCTGCTCATTCTAGGTCTACGAGGCCCTAAACATACTTCCAGGAGGTTTCAAAATTAAACCGAGAACTTTTATGTGCTTAGAAAATTTTTATCCAAATAGGGGCCACACGTCCGTGTTATTCAAGGGACACGCCTGTACACCCCTGAGACATGCCCGTGTTCTTCACCCGTGGTCAACACTGAATTATTTCACACGGCCAGACACACACCCGTGTCCCTCACATTGCCTTGACACACCCGTGTCTTAGCCCATGTGCCAAGACCTTGGTATTTTGTTTATGACGTCATCACCTCACTAAGGTCACACAGCCAAGGCACACGCCCGTGTCCTTAGGCCGTGTGTCAAATTTAAATTCCTAACTTCAAGTGCAAACTTCACGCGACCTGGGCACACGCCCATGTCTAAGGCCGTGCCTCCCACACGGCTGAGACACACGGTCGTGTCTCTTCCCGTGTGTTTATTATTGAGCATAATGACTTGTAAACCTAGCTCACAAGGGGACACATGCCCGTGTGTATACCTGTTTGAACATTGAAAAGGTTATATCCCAAGTCAAATGCCACCCTACATAGCAACCATACTTATACCAATTCGAATCAAGCATCCACACAAGCATAAACTTCATGATTCATCATCAATGAATATATATATAAGAACTAGTCAAGTATTGGCCCAACTATAATGACCATTTACAAAATGAATTGAAACAACCATAGTAGCCAACATATTTGGTGTAACAACCCAAACCCGGCCTAGAAGTTAGGCCTGAATCTGGCATGCCACATTGAAGTGTTTTTACGAAAACCTTGTTTTCATTGAAAACCCTTCTAAAGAAAAACTAAGTAAAATCCAGTTTGCTTTCAAAACGAGGTGTAGTTAAAAACCATTTCCTTGTTACTATGTAAAAAAATTCCTTTGACAGTGGAAGCTCGTTCTTAAAATACAATTATTTTTAAAAACTTGAAATATGCTTAAAGGAAATAAATCCAGATTCTGTTTCAATATTTCAATGCATAGTGGAAGTAATGGAATAATAACTAGAGGGAAAACCTTATTACAATTCGAAAAAAATAACTTAATGTAACTAACTTGAAATCTAGAATTTAGACATTTAGAAAAACTGGTTTAGTCGTCTTGCTAGTTGGCCACCTCTGAGTCCCTTCATCAGTCAAACTGCCTATTGAGGATTACCTGAGAAAAGTAAAAGAGGGAATGAGTTTTTGAAATCTCAGTGTGTACGACCCTCTTCAAACAAACAGCATACATATCATATTGTTAACACAATAATATCATACATGCAATGCTGTGCAAAACCCTCCCTAAAATAATCCATCCGGTACACTTCATCCCCGTCCAACCGAAACACTTCTGTGGGGATTTCTAAATCGACCCACCCATCCGATACACTTCAAGGGTAGCCCGGCTGTGGTACTACCTAACGTTGCAGCAAAGCTTCTTATCATATAATAGGTTTAGAAAGCCACAGGTGGATCCACAGTTGTCAAGCAACCATGCGATCCTCATATACTTCCTCCATTCCATAATTCCCACCCATATGCATCCTAAATAGAATATCATATGAATGCAGCAAATGTACATGTAACATCCATAAATCTTACATTCAACACATAGGGGCATTTTAGCCATTTCATAAATCAAGGGTATTTCGGTAATCCTACCCTACAAGGGTATTTCAGTAATTCTACCCTATAGGGGTATTTCAGTAATTCTTAACAGTATGTGTCTTAATTACGAACCTTGGCCCGTCAACAAGTCCTCACGGCTAAGTGAACAGACACTACGCACCAGGTAGGATTCCAGAGAAGAGGAGGTGGGTCACTAGGACCGCTTAAGTACCAAGCTTTCCCTAGATCCAATCCTAGACATGCATATGTCCATTGCCACACTCTACCCTAGCGACTTGTCCACAGACACGTTTGATTATTAACTTAAGTTTTATGTTGTTTAAGAATTCATCAGAACTAAGCCTAGAGTCCATTTAAACCCTAGCATGCATTTTTAAAATCCCATAAGGCCCATTAAGCCCAATCATGTCCATGTAGCCCATTAAGCCCAATCATATACATATAGCTCATTAGGCCTGATCATAATCAAATCATACAACCATCCATATCAATCCATCATTCAATTTCACATATCAACTCTTGCCGATTTGGGCCCACGAGCTCGGTAGGCCCATTTAGCCCCTTTGGCTCGGTCGGCCAAACAGTGGCCCGAGACCATGAGATCGCTCTCTTGGTCCCGATAGTCGTATTGGTGTTCCCACATGAATGTTTTCACGTTTGTTCGGTTGCTGGCGCCAAACTATCGGCTTTTCAGCTTTTTGACATTCTGATTTTTCGGGATTTCAGCTTTTGCCGATTTGTTGTGTGTGAAGTGTATGTACACACCTGGTAAATGAGACGTGTTACACTATCCTCAGTCTTGAACCTACAACCAATACCAACCTCCAATCAATCACACACTTAACCAGAATATTTACCAAAAATCGAAGCCTTACCATAACCTTACCATGTGCCACCAGTCCTAATAGCCCTTCCTTAGCTACTACTCACGCATGTCCCCTAGATCTGCATCAATCTTAATAGTTAAAGACAAAATAATAGGTGACTTGTATCCATGTAAGTCACCCTTTTTCCTTACTATAGGCTATTCGGCCAACTTATCCCAAAATCAAGAACACTTACCCAAAAGCTGAAACGTATGGATAGCTTTTCGGTAGAGACTTGTAGATCCAAGCTTGATTCTAATTTTTCCAAGATCCGATCCACCAAAAATCAAAGGAATGATGACAGCATGATAGAGATTTGGTCACTAGAGTATTCAGCACAAGGTTTGGGGCGATGAAGAAATCGGCTCCAAGAGCAAAGGTTTTCAGCTTTTGAAGTCACGAATATTTGGTCCCCAACAATTGAGATGAAGGTAGGACCGCACAAGCAATGGAGAAAGAAGAGAATGATATTCGGTTTAAGGCTTTAGAAGAAAAGAAAACACATAAGGAAGAGGCGAGGTTTAGAATAGAAGAAGTGAAAGAGAATTTGGCAAAGTACTATAGTTGCCGAAATAACACAGGGGGAATTCGGCACCCCCTATTTATACACAAAACCGAAACTCTGCCTACCCCTCCCCCCAAAGTCCCAATCAGCTCCAACTCCTCCCTATCTCATCTCCTTGTTTTTCTCCCAGATAACTCCCCAATCCTTTTCCTAAATTTTCTCTTCTGATCACTCTCCTTAGAGTCCATCATCACACCACTTCCAACCTTCTAGAAGGCCAAAATTAAACTTCTAAAAATACTAAGCTAGGATTCGAACCTAGGATCTCCTTGCTATCCCATAACGCCACCTTCTTATATCCTAAGTGGCATCACTTAGCCACACCACCACAAGGTTCTTTGATGCCATTTTTCCCTATTTTTATTTAAAAGCCCATCTACTCACCGCCTTGGTTCCTTTAATAATTAATTAAAAATTCCTTCTGCTCAAAGTTCGAACCCAGAACTTCTCCAACACCCCTAGACACTCCAAGTTTAATAAACCCTTAAAGCCAACATGTCATTTGCTTAAAAAATATTATGAGACCCAAAGCCCAAAGCCCACTTCATCTAGGCCCAAAATTCGGGGCGTTACATTTGGCTTGGAAATATGACATAACCAAAACATTCAAGTTTTATACATGCCATACTCAAAATAAATCTAATTTAGCTATACCAAAAAGTGGTCGATAGTGTGATCTCTAACTCTGACGTCCGCAAATTCTCTAGCTATCTTGGCAATACTACAAGGAAAAGGGCAATGAAAAGGGTAAGCATAAATCTTAGTAAGTTTGTATGGAAATAAATAGCAGTAATAAGCTCTTGACAATATCCATCCATGGCATTAAATAACCACACACAGAGTCATAGGCACCTTGCCATACATACTCATACTTGCCCCTTATCTAGCACACACCATGCCATATATCGTAAATGTTCTTCGTGGATTACTCACAGGTACCTGTGGTAACTCAATCACATAGCTTTAATACAATTCTTATTTCTATTTCTCAGTTGATCTATTTATCCAATAAATCACTAGGGATACTTAAGATGCATATTCCTTATCAATAGCATAAATACGAAGCCAAGGCCCCATCCCGGATGTAGTCTCACATGGACCATCTCAGAATACCGATGCCATATCCCAGATATGGTCTTATACAATTTTTCATATTCAATGTTGTAGCCATATCCCAGATAAGGTCTTACACGAGATCTTAGTTCGGTGCCGAGGCCATGTCCCCGACATGGTCTTATACGTGACCTCATCCATCTCGTGTCTCAATGATAGTATTTTCACATTCATTATAGTCCAACTAGGACTTCAGCATCTCAGCTTACTTATTCAACACCAAATACTTAATTTAGTAGAATATCATGTATCATCATAATATTAAACATTCTCAAGCATGCGGGCCTAATTGTTGAATTTATCAGATTGTCGGTCTAGTCCAATATTTTGTTCTTTCCCCGTTTGAGGTTGATTCTTGGTTTTTCTTGCTCTATAATAGCAAATTAGCTCATTTTAATCATCACATTAATAAATTCATTTCAAGAATCCTGTTTTGGCAAAATTACTATTTTGCCCTTAGACTTTGGCAAAGTGACCATTTTACCCCTAGGCTCAAAAATTAATTCTAATCAAAATTCTACCTTCAACAAGCCTAGGTGAACATTTATTTCTCTTATGGCTATCATCAAAACACAACATTTCACGCATTTAGTACAAACTTTATAACCTTTACAAAAAGGTTCATTTAGGTGTTTTCATATTAGCACCATTTACAAAAGT
This sequence comes from Gossypium bickii, assembly GCA_025503065.1. NCBI lineage: Eukaryota > Viridiplantae > Streptophyta > Magnoliopsida > Malvales > Malvaceae > Gossypium > Gossypium bickii. Next base: position 36,170,429 of record CP106712.1, on the reverse strand, counting down.
TGTTTATCTAACAACTAAGACTCATTTTCTTCCATAAAAATGCTGCAAATCACATAAAATATCTCATGGAAAAACCCTAAACTTTTCACCATTTTGAAAAATAGTCCCCTCATTCGAAAGCTTAAGCTTAGGGGTTCCAAATGCAATATTTTTATCAAGAAACGATCACTACAACACTTACTTGGATGAGGACAAGTTGCTGAAATTTCAAAGCTTTCAAAACCCCCCTCTAAGCTGGTATTTTCGGTGGTGAAAGTGGTGAAGAAAAGATGATATCACTCTTTTCTTTATGTTATTCTTTAAATGCAATTTAGTCACCAATTTCTATCTAACCATTTGACCCATTTAATAATCTTGTCACTATGGCCGGCCTCCCTTCTTCAATGGCTTATTTGCACAGTATGGACCTCTAATTTAATATCTCTTAGCCATTAAACACCCCTAGCTTGTAAAATAGAACTTTCGCACTTTATGTGATTTAATCCTTTTTCGCGATTAAGCCTTCAATCGCTAAAATTAAAGCACCAAAATTCTCATGCATCCTTATAAATATGCTATAATGCATAAAATAATATTAAAATAATTTTCTGCAACCTCAGATTAGTGGTCCCGAAACCACTATTCCGATTAGCCCCTAAATTGGGCTGTTACAATTTTCCCCCTTAAGGATTTTCGTCCCCGAAAATCTTACCAGCAAAAAGGTCAGGATATTGATTCCTCATGGTCTCTTCAGGCTCCCAAGTAGCCTTCTCTATTCCATGTCTCTTCCACAGCACTTTGACAAGGGCTATACTTTTGTTTCTCAACTGTTTGACCTCTCATGTTAAAATCTTAACCGGCTCTTCACCATAAGTCATGTTCGATTGAATTTCTACCTCTGCTTGTACTATGACATGTGAAGGGTCTGAACGGTATCAGTGCAACATGGATACGTGAAAGACATCATGAATCTTTTCCAGCTCAGGTTGTAAGGTCCAATAAAACACAAACTCAATTTGCCTTTCTGGCCAAATCTGAAGACTTTCCTCCAAACTGACAATTTCAAAAACACTTTATCACCAACTAGGAACTCAATCTCTTTCCTTTTTAAATCTAAATAGGACTTTTGTCTATCTGAGGCCTCTTTCAGACATTCACGTATCACTTTTACTTTCTCTTCAGTTTCCCTAATCAAATCGACCCCGTGTATCTGTTTCTCTCTGAGTTCTGTCCAATACAAGGGTGTTCGGCATTTACGCCCATACAATGCTTCATAAGGTTCCATTTTCAAACTTGACTGAAACCATTGTTGTAGGCGAATTCCACTAATGGTAAGTATTACTCCCAATTACCTTGGAATTCCAAAACCCAACATCGGAGCATGTCTTCGAGTATCTATATTACTCTTATCGACTACCCGTGTAACACCCCAAACCCGGTCAATACGCCATGACCGAATCTGACATGTCACAAAGGAAAACATTTTGAAGTAAAACGAGTTAACGATTTAAATTTTAGTGAAAAACTCTTTATTGTTCTATGATTGTAGAAATCAGGTGTATAATAAGTTAAAAACTGATAATTTTCTTTGAAATTCCGTAAATAAATCTTTAAAACATAGTTGTAAATCCATGGATTAGAAAACCTTTTATAATTTAAAAGAAACCAAAGCGAATAGTTTGAAAACTGTTTCTAATTGAAATTTGGGAACTTGACCCGATGGTAACGTTTTAAAAACCATCGCGTTTTGTAGTTTAGAAAACTTTGCGCTCTAATTGTTATATTAGCCATGTAATTTATAAACCATATTTTTAACGAATTCAAAACATATAAATAATCCAAAACATAATTAAAGAGGCCTTATTACAAATCCATAAAATATGAAAACCAAATTAAAATAAAATACCCAAATGGAAGTTCATATAAAACCAACGTTTATTGCATGGCCTCCTCGAGTTCATCCGGCTCCTCATCCGCGAATTTACGAATCACCTGAAAAGGTAAGGGAGAAGCTAAGTCACCAAGACTAAGTGCATAATCCCTCTCCCAGGTAAATGCCACATACTTACACAAATTATAACCTAGCAATATATATATGATGCACCCAACCTAGCCATCCATAACTCCTTTTCTACCCCGTGTGGTACCAAACCACTGGTGGTGCCAAACCACTAGTGACCCAAAGTCACGATATCCAATATTGTGATACCAAATCACTGGTGACCCAAAGTCACGAATAATCAAGTTGTGGGGCCAACCCACTTGTGATACCAAATCACTGGCGACGATCCCAATACATCAAATGTGGGGCCAACCCACGGTGGTGCGAAACCACTGGGACGAGTCGCTATGAGGTGCCAAACCTCTGGTGTCCTAAAGACACGAAATATGTGGTACCAAACCACTGGTGACCAAAGTCACGAATAATCAAATTGTGGGGCCAACCCACGTTGTGATACCAAATCACTGGCGACGATCCCAATATCTCAAAAATGGGGCCAACCCACGGTGGTGCTAGACCACAGGGACAAGTCGCTATGAGGTGCCAAACCTCTGGTGTCCCAAAGACACGAAATATGTGGTACCAAACCACTGGAGGTGCCAAACCTCTGGTGTCCCAGGGACACGATATCAAATCTTCCCCCTCCTCTCATATCACCCATACCAATGCAATAGATAAACAAATCATGTCATTATACTTTATTAGGTAATCACATAGAAATTTCCATATCATAAATCGTATCATCATGCATCATATTGCAAAAGTCATATCGAAACGGACTTACCCGATTCCTTGCTTATACCCATCATGGTATCATATCAAGATCTCATAATTTTCCACTTTAATAACATAATTAGTTATTAACACACAAATATAAATATATATATAAACCGAGTTATAAGTGTGTAAGGTACACACCTGACACCAACGAAAGTACTAAGATCCAAAGATTCGATCTACCGCACTAGATCACCTTGTCCTACATTTGGCCAAATCACAAAACTTTAAGCAATACCATTCAGCCAACAATACCTTAATCCCAATGAGTTACCCTTTGAAATACCAATCTTACCTATAGGCTTACCCAAAAACAATTGTCAAAGATTTGAGGCTTAGGTTGATTGCTTCCAACGTCCCAAAGAGCCTAGAAGAAATTGGTTTCTAAGAATGATTAGAATCCTTGCAACAATTGCCCAAAAGTTCGGCCTTTGTGCACAAGAAAATGGCATAAAAAAGAGAAAAGAAATGATAGGAAATTCGGCCATGACACATACCTATCTTCCAAAATCCGTTTGAAGAAAACCAAATGAAGTCCTATCCTTGATGATATTCGGCCAAGACAAATCAAAAAGGATATGAGAAGTTTCGACTATGGTTTTTGTATGAAGAAAACAATTGATTTGAGACTAAAAAGAAATGAAATTCGAGAGTAGAGGAGAGAAAATAAAAAATAAGAAAGAGAGGATTCGATTTAATCAACAATGGAAGAAAAGAAAAGAAAAGAGAGTTTGGAGAAGAGAGAGGTTCGGCCAAAAGAAAGAAAAAGGAAATGTGATTTTGAGCAAATACCAAAAGTAAGAAAAGAGAGAGAGATGGGAGAAAGAGTGCACTAAAATGCAAAATGTGTTTTTAGTCACAAAGGAGAAATGAGAGAAAAAATTAGAATTTGGTTCAACACAAAAAAGAGAGCTAAAATCCAAAGCAAATTTGCACAAAAATGCCTAGGTACATTCGGCCAAAAAGGGAGTTTTTGGAGGGAAAGAGAAACAAATGCCAAAAGGTTCACAAATGCTCAAGTTGGCCAACTATCCCCCCCAAACTTCCTATCAACATTCGGCCACCCCCCTAGCCACACATGTCGTCCACATACATGCACTAAAGGCCTTAGAATAGTTTCCAAAACATCTTCCTTAAGCCAAGCCTTATGTCCCCCCATCCTTCCATAACCTTAAGATTCCTTTCCCAAAGTACAAACTTTCCTAAACCAATATTCAACTTACCAAAAATTGAAAGTCCAACCTTCCATATGTAAAGCTTGACCGTCCATTAATGCTAGGATACATAAAAATAAAGTCTTTAAAATGCTAATCATGCTACTCGAACCTCTTCCCACAAGCAACCTTTCATGTGCCTTATCCACTATGCCACTAACTCCTCTAGTGCTAGAATTTAACACTTAAATTAACTTAAGTGTCAAGTTCACTTAATCCACTTCACTAAATTTTTAATACTAAAAAATTATTCTAGCTTAGTAAAAAAAAATTCCAAGCCTTCACACAAATAAACTAAGCACACAATAAACATCATATCCGAGCTAACACAAGTAACAAAATGATACTCTAATTTTTAGGATGTTACAATCGGTCAGTTTGTGGATGGAAAGCTGTACTAAAGCTTAATTTTGTGCCTAAGGCCTCGTGTAACTTTTTCCAAAATCATAACATGAATCTCGGATCTCAATTCGAAATAATTAACAACGGTACACCATGGAGTCTTACTATCTCTGACACGTACAATTCAGCCAACTTATCAAGCGAGTAATCGACTCGTACTGGTATGAAATGGGATGACTTGATAAGTCTATCTACTACGACCCATACAGCATCTTTTTTTTTTGGTGTCAACGGTAAACCCGTCACAAAGTCTATAGTAATACGGTCCCATTTCCACTCAAGAACCATTATGGACTGAAGTAGACCCGAAGGTACTTGATGTTCAACCTTCAGTTGCTAATAAATAAGACATCTCGATACAAAATCAGAAATGTCTTTCTTCATGCTAGGCCACCAATAGCATTTCCTCAAGTCATTGTACATATTTGTGCTGCCTGGGTGTACAGTTAAACATCCGCTATGTGCCTCACTCAAAATCTTTCGAATAAGTTCATCATTTCAGGGTACACAGACTTTATCTCAAAATGTCAAACATCCATCAGGGTACACAGGCTTGTAAGTTGTTGTCCTCTTTCTGTCCTTCACAAATCTCTTGAAGAAATAATGGTCTAGCCCTCAGCTCGGCTAGAATAGAACTATCATCTAACAAAGCCATCCTTGTATTCATGGCTCTCAGCACAAAAAATGATTTTCTGCTCAAAGCATCGGTGACCACGTTCACCTTTCCCAGGTGCAAATCAACTACTAAGTCATAATCCTTAATCAGCTCTAACCACCTTCGTTGCCTCAAATTTAATTCTTTTTGAGTCATCAAATATTTTAGGCTTTTGTGGTCTATGAATATTTGACACCTTTCACCATATAAATGGTGTCTCCAAATCTTTAATGCAAACACAATGGCAGCCGACTCTATGTCATAGGTTGGGTAATTCTTCTCGTGCGGCTTTAACTGTCTAGAAGCATATGCTATCACCTTGCCTTCTTGCATAAGTACACAACCCAAACGATTCATGGATGCATAACTGTAAACCAAAAATTCTCTTCTCAGCTCAGGTTGCACCAAAACAGGAGCCTTAGTGAACAACATTTTTAGTTTCTCAAAACTCTGTTGGCACCTCTCTATCCATTCAAACTTCACGTATTTTTGCAATAGTCTTTTCAATGGAGCTATCAAGGAATATCCTTTAACAAAAGGTCTATAGTAACTAGCTAGGCCCAGAAAACTCCTAACCTCGGTTGCATTCCTTGGTGGCTTCCATTCTACAATCGCTGAAATCTTACTCAGGTCAACTCTGATTCCATCTCCCGAGACGATGTGCCCCAAAAATCCAACTTCCTTAAGCCAAATTACTTTTACTAAACTTGGCATATAATTGTTTATCTCTCAAAATTTGTAAAACCCTTCTCAAATGCTAGGCATGCTCGTTCTCATCCCGAGAGTAGATCAGTATATCATCACTGAAAACCACAACAAATTTATCCAAGTGTGGTCGAAAAATACAATTCATCATGTCCATGAAAACGACAGCGGCATTCGTTAGACCAAAAGGCATGACCAAAAATTCATAGTGGCCATACCTCGTCCGAAATGCAGTTTTCGGCACACCCGAATCCTTGACTCTCAACTGATAGTACCCAGCCCATAAGTCTATATTGGAAAATACTGTAGCTCCATTCAATTGATCAAAGAGATCATGGTTTCTCAGTAACAGGTACTTGTTCTTCACAGTTACCTTGTTAAGTTACCGATAGTCTATGCATAATACAATGGAACCATTTTTCTTCTTTACAAATAATACGGAAGCACCCAATAGAGAATAACTCAATCTTACGAAACCTTAGTCCGTTAGATCTTGCAACTGTGCTTTCAATTCTTTTAGCTCGATTGGAACCATTCTATATGGAGCAATAGAAATGGGGGCGGTACCCGGAGCGAACTCAATCCCAAAATCAATCTCCCTAATCGGAGGTTGTAACATCCTAGATTAGGGGTTATACGTTTGGAGCATAACTCAAGTGTTAGTAGGCTTTAAGTGTGGTTGAGCATGTTTTAAGGGTTTTGAGAATCCAAGGATGTAGGAGAAAGTCTTGGAAAAGTATTGGAATTTTATTTTTAAAGGAGAAGTTAGGTGAAGGAGGCCTTAAGGAAAATTTCTAGGAGTTTATGGACTTGAAAATGGGCTTGTGCATTCTTGCTTAATTTTATGAAATAGCATGTCTATTGTGATATGAATATGTTAAGTGAATTCTAGAAACCTTGGAAATGTAAGGAAAGTGCATTTTTAGAAATGTTGGAAATGAAAGGAAATGTCTTGGAAATGTAATGAAATGTCCTAGAAATGCATGGAAATGATTTAGAAATGAACATTTTTGGAAACCCTGAAATGATTTGGAAATGATTCAAAAGTGGAAAGTGAAAATTTTTGGAAACCTGGAAATGTATGGAAATGTTAAGTTCAAAAGAGGAAAATGAACATTTTTGGAAACTAGGAAATGTAAGGAAATGATTTAGAAATGACTCGAAAGAGGAAAGTGAACATTTTTGGAAACTTGGAAATGTAAGGAAATGTCAAGTTTACAGAGCCGAACGAAAATTTTTGGAAACTTAGAAATAACCTAGAAATGACGAGTTTTAAGGTTTAAAAGGGGAAATTAAGGCAAGGTGGCCTTAAAAGAAAAAGTTTGTGAAATTTGACACACAAACAGGCTTGGAAAAGTGGCCTGAAGATGTCACTTAGGGCCTATGGAAATGGCCCCATATGCAAGAGGAATGGGCCTGAGTTCGAGTCACTTGGGAAGCAAATAAAGGAGGTTTTATTTTTGCTTCAGAAGATCGAGGTGGACGGCACATGCTTCTAGAAAGGAGGTGTTTTATTTTCATAAATATTCGATTAAAAAGGTGATAAATAAAGGATTTTTAAATTGGATTATTTTGAAGAGATAAATGTTGGATTAAACTCTTTTATTTATGATAATTAAAGGATAAAGTTATCAAAATAGAAGAGTGGTGGCCAAAGTAAGGGACTCTAGCCTAGTAAATTTGGCTATAAAGGAAAAGAGAGGCCATTCAGACATTATTTACTCTTCCTTGATAACCTCTGCGAATTTTCTCTCTGCAACCCCTATTCTTTTCTTCTTCATTCTTCTCTCTCTCAATATTCCAAAAGCCGAAAGCTTGCTAAGATCAAGGCCATAGCCGAAGGTTGAAGTGAAGGTGCAATCGATTTCTTCAAATAAGGGTAAGATCCAAGTTTGGTTTCCATTCTTTTATACTTTAGACTTATCAAAATCTAGGGCTAATTCCATTAATGTTCATGGTTGCCAGAAACCTTGAAGAGATCTTTCGGGATTTACTAAGTGTCGACTACAAGGAAGGAGAAGTTCTTTTCCAGAAGGTACACCATAAAGTGCGTGTTCCCTAGTTATTCGGTGAATTTCTGGATTTAAGAATCTAAGGTAAGTCATATTTAACATTTGGCTAAGGGTTATTTGTTGTGAATAAATGTTAGAAATTGATCTAACATGTAGTTATAGGGATTTCGACAAAAGGATACAAGGATTTTGGGATTTGAGAGTTTCAAGGTAAGTTTTAAGTATACTAATCCTACTAGGATTTGGATTTATAGCCGAATGGCTCTTTACTAAGTATTAAATGATTGAATGTAGAGAATTAAGATCTAAGGCATTAGATCAAGCTTTTCGGATTTGGATTGGAAACCTTAAGCGAATCGGTGTGTACCCATACTAACCTTCAATACGATATATGGCCATTATTAATTATATGAATATGCATAAGAATGTGAATGTGGCTATGTGCCCTAATGTGGTACAAAAAGTACTCAGGTACGTTTCCTACTTCTGATAGGATTATGAATATATTATATTTTTAAATAGTAATATGAATGAGAAAAATAAATATGTTGTGCATGATAAAATGTGTGGGGCATTTGGGCTATATGTGAAAGGGAAGAAGGTGTTGACTTGGTCTCACCAACGGAATATGGTGACTACGGTTACATAATTTGAATATGGTAACTTCGGTTACATTATCTGAATTTGGTAACTTCGGTTACATTATTTGAATATGGTGTCTAATGACACAAATTATATGGGCGATGAGCACGTCGATCGCAAATGATCGCAGCCGATGGTGTGTAGCGGATGGAGGGTTGACTTAGTAGTCCCCACGGTGTGATTGGCAGGTACGGGTGGTGTGTAGCGGATGGAAAAATAGTCTTGGGTTTGGGTTGCATCATTATTTATTTGTATATGAATATGAACTTGATATGAACTTGTATGCCTGATTTGTTGAATGTTAGTATTGTGTGCACATTGAGTCTGTTGACTCACCCCTTTGTGGGACCATTTTTCAGGTAATGAGCAATAATGGACCGGGTCGGCAGGAGTTAAAGGTGGCCATGCATAGCAAGGAAAAACTTTCAATATTTGGGGACTTTTATTTTACCAAGTACTTTAAATTTTATTTGGGTTTACTTGATGTACTAAGGCCATAAGGCCCAAGTGAATTTCTTTATTTTTGATTTACTTTTAATTATTATGTTACGAACTATTTAGATTAAAGTTAAGCAAAATTATTTCTTGAAAATGAACCCTACAATTATTTTTTCACCTTAATTAAATTAGATTTTCAAAATTAATTAAATGAGTTCCCAATCTAAGCCCAACCCAAAACAATATTTTTCTAAAATTTTTTTACAAATTATATCCAAGAAACAAAGAATTTTGAAACCGGTTTACTTAAGGAACATACCAGATCCGGTTCAGGCTCGTGGGCCGGGTGTGGGGTGTTTCAGAGGTAACCCTAGCAATTCCTCGAGAAGAACATCTGTATACTCACATACTATAGGTACCGACTCAATTTTCAATCCAATCTCTTTAGTATTCATCAAAATGGCAAGGTACGCTTCGTATCCCTTTCTTAAATACTTCTGAGTCAACAAGGATGATATTACTACTGGTGATCTGTCTTGCTCGTCTGATTCAACACTAATAAGATCCCCATTTTTACATTTCAACTCAATAAACTTCTTTCCACAATTCACAATTACATCATGAGTAACTAACCAATCCATCCCAAGGATGACATCAAACGACAATAACATAAGATCAACCGGAAAGCAGTGACACCTAATAATCAAAGGGCAACCTTTGCATACTTTATCAATCAACACATACTTGCCTAAGGGATTAGACACTCTTATTACAATTTCAGTAGACTCTATAGGTATGCTCATGCTAGAGACTAATTTTATGCATATGTATGAGTGGGTAGATCCCGGATCAATTAAAGCTATAACACGAGTATCATATAGAGAAAATGTTCCCGTGATCACCCCAGGGGAAGATGCCTCTTCACAAGCACGAATGGCATATGTTCTCACCGGTGCTCTAGCCTCGACTCTTGCATTCTGCTCTCTAGATGAATTCTTTCTACTCATCTCATTTCCATGGTTTCTCTACGGTCTTCCTCTAGCAGCACTTCCCGGTCTTACATTTTGGGATTTCTCTTAGTCACTCACCTTGGGGCAATCTCTGATAAAATGGTCTAAAGACCCATATCTAAAATAAGCCTTCTCGTTTGCTCGGCACCCACCAGAATGACGCATGCCACACTTCCGGCATTTCAGTCTACTCGGTCGGGTATTACCAACACTAGCAACTGATTTGGTCTGTGCTTTAGACCCCGAAAACTGTTTGCTCTTACTTCAGTTTGAAAACTCGAATGAAGTGGCTGGTCGAGTAGCAAAATCGCTCGATTTCTTAGATGAGGATGAAAAGTTGTACTAAAATTCAACTTTGTACCTAAAGCTTCTTGCGGTTTCTTCAAAAATCGCGATATAAATCTCGGATCTCTATCAGAAATAATAGATAGTGGCACCCCATACAATCGAACAATCTCAGAAATATACAATTTCGCAAATCTGTCAAGTAAATAAGCTGTACATACTGGTATGAAATGAGCAAATTTTGTTAGTCGGTCAACGGCAACCCAAATAGCATATTTCTTTTTCGGAGTTAGGGGCAATCCTGACACAAAATCTATTATAACTCCATCCCATTTCCAATATGGAATCATCACAAGCTACAGTAAAACCAGATGGTACTTGATGTTTAGCTTTGACTTGCTGACAAATCAAACATTTAGAAGCAAACTCTGATATATCTCGTTTCATGCCTTGCCACCAGTAAAACTATTTCAAATCGTTATTCATTTTAGTACTTCCTGGATGAATGGATAAGCAACTATGGTGTGCTTCGTGCAAAATCTTCTGAATGATTTTTGAATTTCTCCATATGCATATTCTATTCTGGAACCTTAAACAACGATCTGTTCTAATCTTAAACTCTGAATCAGGGATATTCTCACATTGAATCCGTTTAACTTACAATTCACGATCCTTTTTCTAAGATTCACAGATTTGTTGAAGAAATATCGATTTAGCTATTAATTTAGCTAAAATAGACCCATCATCACAAATCATCAATTGGGTATTCATTGCTCACAATGCAAACAAAGATTTTTGGCTTACGGCATCAGTAACAACATTAGCTTTTCCCGGGTGATAATCAATCACAAATTCATAGTCCTTTAATAACTCGAGCCATCTTCGTTGTCACAGATTCAAATCTTTCTGTGACATCAGGTACTTTAAGCTCTTGTGATCCTATAAATGTGGCATTTTTTACCGCACAAGTAGTGTAACCAAATTTTCAATGTGAACACAATTGAAGCCAACTCAAGGTCGTGCGTCGAAATTCTTTTCATGTGGTTTCAATTGTCGAGAAGAATAAGCTATAACTTTTCCTTTTTGCATCAGAACACATCTCAAACCATTTAATGACGCGTCACTAAAAATCAAAAATTCTTTACCCGGTTCAGATTGAACCAAAACTGGTGCTTCAGTGAATAGTACTTTCAGCTATTCAAAACTCCACTGACATCTTTCTAACCATTCGAATTTCACATCTTTTTCAAATAGTCGTGTCATTGGTGTTGCAATCCTCGAAAATCCTTTAATGAATCTTCAACAATAACCCACTAAACCCACAAAACTACGGGCTTCTGACACATTTCTCAGAGTTTTCCAATCAGTAATAGCAGATATCTTACTCAGGTCAACTCTAATACCGTCAGCTGAAACAATATGCCCCAGAAATTTAACCTCTCAAAGCCAAAACTCACATTTGTTGAACTTTGTAAATAATTTCTTATCACGTAGATTTTGTAACACAACTCTCAAGTGCTCGATATGTTCAGATTCATCTTGCGAATAGATCAAAATGTCACCAATGAATACAACAACAAATCTATCTAAATACGATCTGAATATCCGGTTCATCAAGTCTATAAAAATCGCTAGAGCATTAGTTAATCCGAAAGGCGTAACAAGGAATTCATAATGTCCATACCTCGTTCTGAATATGGTATACGACTTATCCAACTCTTTAACTCGCAACTGATAATAACCTGATCTCAAACCAATCTTTGAAAATACTGTAGCCTTTTTCAACTGATCAAATAAATCATCAATCCGCTTTAGAGGGTATTTGTTCTTTCTAGTCACTTTATTTAGCTGTCTGTAATCGATACACATTCCTATCGTGTCGTTTTTCTTTTTCACGAACAATACTGGTGCACCTTAGGAAAAATAACACAGTCGTACAAAACCTCTGTCTGTCAATTCTTGCATCTGAGCTTTCAACTCTTTTAATTCTAGCGGAGCCATTCTGTATGGAGTTATCGATATCGGTGTTATTCCTGGTACTAATTCAATACCAAATTCAACCTCTCTAATCGGTGGCAAAACCGGTAATTCTTTTGGAAATACATCCAAAAACTCACAAGCAATAGGTACAGATTCAATCTTTGATTCAAATACCTTAGTGTCTAATACATATGTAAGATATGCATCATAGCCCTTTTTCATACTTTTCTGGGCTAACATAGATGATATCATAGTAGGTAATTCACTTGAATCATTCGACTCAATCATAAGAATATCACCATTTTGGCATTTTAATTCGATAGTCTTTCATCTATAATTCACAACTGCATCATGCGTAGTTAACCAATACATACCCAAAATCACACCAAACATATCGAATGGTAGAAGCATCAAGTCAACCCAAAAATAGTAACCCCGAGTCATCAAACGATAATTCTTAGAATTTTTATCAACTAACACAAATTTTCCTAAGGGGTTCAATCCTTTAATTACAAACTCTGTAGACTCGACATGTAAACTCTTTTTAAATACTAAATTCATACAGATATATGAATGGGTTGATCCAGGATCTACAATGCAACTATATCAGTATCAAAAAAGAGAAAAAGTACTGGTAATAATGTTTGGCGATGATGCATCCTCCCATGCACGGATAGCATGAGCTCAGGCAGGTGTTCGTGCCTCAAATCTCATAGCTGAATCTCTCGTAGCACCTCAGTCCGTATTACTCACTTTCACTGGTTGATCTCTTTTAGCTATAGACTTTTCTAGACAGTCCTGGAGATAATGATCAAGAGATCCACATCTAAAACAAGCTCCGCTCACTATTATGCATTCAAGTACAACATTTCTAACATTACCCAAACTGGCAGCAGATGTCGTCTAAGGTTTAGAGCTGAAATTTCTTGCATCTCTATCTTTGATCGAAGTCCCCGCAGAAGTAGTAGAACAAGGATGATATTCTTTAGATTTCTTTGATGCTGGTTGATGTGATTTGCCCACAAATCTTTTTCTAATGTCTCTAGCCTCAGAATCGACTTTTCTTTTCTCTTTGTTAAGCTCTTCAGCTTTGCAAGCACTGTCAAATAGAACAACAAACTCTTTCAACTCAAGAATCCTCACTAATTGTCTAATTTCTTCATTTAACCCATCTTCTAACCATTTACACATTACACCCTCAGAAGAAACATATTCACGAGTATATTTGCTAAGTCGTACAAACTCTCTTTCGTATTCCATTACTGACATACGACACTATTTCAATTCAAGAAATTGCTTTTGTAACAGACCGATTTAGACCCTAGTCAGAATAGTAGTTTTCGGACCAAAAATCTGAGTCAGAAAAATATTTTAATATTATTTTCTGTGCTTGCAATATGAGATTAAGCATGTGTGAAATTTTAGTGATTTAATTTATCTGTTTGGGCGCTTAATTTGATAGAAGAATCTAATTGTGAAAGATGCAAAATTAGCATGCCATATGTTAAAAGCACCTATGTGTTATGTCTTTATAATGTGTGGCCTTATGAAGTAATCAAGCCATTACATAAGTAAGTGGATGATAATGGACAAAAATAGCCTTAATGTATAAAAGTTTATTATGTTTATTAAAAGGCTACTTTTGTAAATGGATTAATAATGTTACTATAATAAAAATAAAGCTTAAAATAAGCCATCTATTTTGTGCTCATCTAGCCGAATATTGAAAGAAAAAAAAGAAGAAATAAAACCAAGCTAGGTTTTGGCTACTTTTAAGCTAAATTAAGGTATGTTTCGGTTTCAGTTTTTGATAATTTCTGCATTTTTGAAATCGTTGCTTCGTGTTCTTCAAAACCCATGTTTCAATTTTCAGAATTGATGATGATTTTGAAACATTCCATTGAAGAATTCATGGGTTTTGTGATGTTTGGGGATGAAATATGAAATATATGTGTTAGATTAACATAGTTTGTTTTTGGATTTTTGATGAATTTGAGTAATTTGGACTTAATTGAGAAAATAATATTTTGAGGGACTAAAATGTGAAATAAACGAAATGTATGGGCTTGTATGAAGCTAGTGAGAATTCGGCTAAGCATGGGTTGTATTGAATTTTATGTATTTTGTGATTTTATGAAATAGGGACTAAAATGTCAAAATGTGAAAATATGAAGGTTGATTTGTAAATTTGCCCTAAATGTGTGTTTTTGGATTGAATTGAATGATTTGGTGAATAAATGGATTAAATTTGAATATGTATAGATCAAGAATAGAAGAAAATGGATTTAGATCGAGGAAAGTCGAAAATCATTGAATAGCCGTTCGTTTCCGTTATTTCCGTACGAGGTAAGTCGATATACAAATAAATGCATTTGAATTGAGTTATTTATGCATCTATGAAATTTAGATTGTGATAAATATGCTCGAGATGTTATGTGTATGTAATCCGAGGAAGTATCGACAAGGTACCAATGTCCGAGAAGTCTCGTACGAACCTAGGAATAGATAGGATTACATATGTCATGACATAGGTTTCTGATATGTTATATCGTGTAAGACCAAGTCTAGGACATTGGCATCAATTTGAGATTTACGTGTAAGACCATGTCTGGGACACTGGCATCGTATTTGATTCGTGTAAGACCCTGTATGGGATAGTGGCATCGATATTTAGTTACATGTAAGACCAAGTCTGGGACATTGGCATTGTACGAATATTCTGAGTATTCCGAGTATCCTATTTGATTCCGAATGGTTCAACGGGCAAGACCGAGAAAAGAATGACTACGTGAATTGTATAATTATTTCAGGTACGTTTGATATATATGATTTGAATAGGCATGAAAGGTGAGTTAATATGTACATAAATGCATAGAATAAAGTGATATATGTATGTTTGACATGTGAGCAAAAGAGATGCTTGAGATATGATATGTTGGTAAGCAATCTAATTGAGCCAAAGAGAAATCTATGTGTTTGAAATAAAGATATGTTTATGATTTAAATTGCTATGCTTATAAATGATTATATGATAAGTTTATTTGTATATGGCTTACTAAGCTTTTGAAAGCTTACTTTGTGTGTGTTTGCTTTGTTTTATAGATCGTTAAGGCTACGAAAGGCTCGGGGATCATCGAGGATAGTTATCACACTACCCAATCTTATTTTGGTACCTTTTGAAAATGTATATACTAAAGTATGGCATGTATAGACTAATCACTTTGAATTATGTTTGAGATATGTGTACAGCTATGTGATATGGCTAGATAAATATTTGTGATATGAATGAGTAATCATGTTATATGATGTTTTGTTTGGTATGGTTTAATGACTAATGAAATGGTCAAATTAATAGTAAGCTTATTAATGCAAAGTTTGGCATATCAATGGTGAGAAGGTGTCTTATTATTGTGGTAAGTTGGGGATGAATCATGCTTGGATTTACTTGTGATTTAGTTGAGCTATTTGGCATATATGATGTTGTGATCAAATGTTCTTGAATGAGTAAAATAGATGGTCAATTTGGTATGTTTTTTGTTGCTATAAGTGTTGGAATGATGTTTGTATGTGCTTGTAGGGATGACCCAAAGTGTGGGTGGCATTTTGGCCTTGCAAATGGCCTATATTTGCCCACACCATTGAGCACACGAGCGTGTGGCTCGACCGTGTCCCTCGTGGTTGTATTTCAAAACAAGTCAGACTCGACCAGGGGCTAGACACACGGGCATGTGACTGGCCATGCAGTGCAAGCCAGTAGTGACCACGGGTGAGGCACACGGGCGTGTTCACAGCCGTGTGGACAAGTCAGTATGTATACCCTATTTTGACACGGCTTAGACACACGGGCGTGTCTGAGGCCGTGGAGGCATACAGCCTGCCCACACGGGCGTGTGACCTCTGTAACTTCAAAAAAAAATTCAAATTTCCAAAAATTTCTGTATGTGTTTGATTTAGTCACGTCCCCTTTCTGAAGCATACTTAAGGTCTCGTAGACCTGTTTAAGGGACAACTTGATTCTATTCATTAAATTATATTATGAAATGTCTGTAAAAGATTTTGATTTGTCCGGTAATGCCTTTAACCCTAGACCGGCGTTGGTCACCGATTAGGGGTGTTACACCTTTCTTTTCTGATCAATGAACCTTTGGCTAATGTATTTCTTTCTAAATTAAACTTGAAAGAATTCCCAAGTAACCCTTTCTCAAGGAACTACGAATATCAAAGTATTCCACCACTGATACGCGGTGTCTCTCAACTGTGATACAACACATTTTAAACATTCTTTAGGTGTGCATGACACTTCACCAAATACTCAAATCGTGTTCTCAAGCCAAAACTTGGCTCTCTTAAGATCATCGCTAACAGTAGCTCTGAATTCTTCAGCCTCGTGTTTTTGTATCTTATCAATAGGTGGCTTATTCAATCGCAAAGGATCCACACCTTGATGAACTACAGGGATCGGTTGGGGAATAGGTGGAGGTGGAGGTTGTTGAGTAGCTGGGTCCGTAGGAATGTATTGTGTGAACCATTCGTTCATCATTTGGAATAAGCCTTTTTTAACCTCTCCTCCTTGGCTACCCGTTACAGGTCTAGAGTCAGATGGCACTGTCCCGTGCACAGGAGTAGGCGCATTACTCTCGACCTCATCAACTACAGCTCAATCAGCATCCATTTACTATATAAAAACACATTTAAAAAGGTCAAGAGTCGTCACACTATCACAGTTTATAAATATGGCATGTATAGCTAAACTCAAGTATGCTACATTGTCCTAGAATCTACTAAACCGTAGCTCTGATACCAATAAATGTAACACCCCTCACCCGTATCCAATGCTGAATAGGATTGCAGAGTATTACCCAAATTCTAACACATATAACTATACTTTTTTCAATCATTTGATCAATTTAAACAATCATTATTTAATCTCAATTATTTTGTCCCTTATGATAGCCTTCGAGGCCTTAAACATGCTTTAAGAGCGATTCAAGACTAAACTGAGAACTTATAAAAGTTTTGGAAACTTAGAAAAGTTTCAAAAATACAGGGCCCGTGTGCACAAGCCGTATGCCTCACACGACTACAGACACGCCCGTGTCTCAGACCGTGTGGAAACAGGGTAAACATACTGACTTGGGTCACACGGCTGGCCACACGCCCATGTGTCTAGCCCGTGCGCCCTTCGAAATGGCCATACATGCCTCTGTGCTTGGCCATGTACTAGGCCATGCCAAACCTGTAGGGTATACTGGCTTATGCAACACGGCCAACTCACACACCCGTGTGCTAGGCTGTGTGGAGCATACTGACTTCAATTTAATTTCAACACCAGGGGACACACGGCCGTGCAACATGACCGTGTGTCGCACATGGCTGAGACACACGCCCGTGTCTCTGCCCATGTAGACAAAAATAGGCCATTTGTATAGCCATTTTGCCACCCTCTTTTTACTTGCATATACAAGCATAAATTGCAACATTTCACAACTCAATTGACAGCCAATCCATGACATTTCAAACACATTTTCTACCATTTCAACATAGCATTCAAATACCTAAATAATATCATGCATTTTCCATTCATGTGACAAATTCAAATCAAGTCATCAATTGCATATTTCCATTCCATCTGCTACTTGCCAAAACATACCATATTTATAAACTCATACATAACCAAAACATTATAGCAAATTAAGCCAAATCACATGGCTTAAACTTATACCATAACATGTACCAAAATTTCTAGTTCAAGTAACCATAACTATCATCTTATAACTAGCCTATACATGCCATATTTACATATATCCACAAATTAAAAAGTACCAATCGGCAATTGGATAGTGTGATGCGTAACTCCGACTTTATCCGAATTGAGCGAGCTATTGAACCTCTATAATACATGAAAAAGAAACAAAGTAAGCTTTATAGCTTAGTAAGCCCGTATAATATAGAAATATTCTTACCATTTGTTACAAAAATCAAACCAATAAACAAAATAAACCAAAATCACTTGCCAAATGCCTAAACACAAGCATTCATCAATGTGTTAGTCTCATAAATACATATATTCAACCTTTATCCCAATTTCATACTAAATTCATGTAACATATAAAACACATGTAACAATTCATTCATATTCATATAATCAACAATCCATAATATAAATAGTAATTCATTCGTATAAATAGTACTTTATCCGTATAAACAGAATTTATGCCCGTTGAACCTATTAAAAATTCAAAGGATACTCGGGTGATATACATCAGTAATCCTTCATTTCATTATCATTTCTGCTCTTTCGAGCTATGATCAGTAAGCTCCTCTTGAACTGATGGATAATAAGCTCTATTGAGCTGAACCAGTAAGCTCTAATGAGCTGAAAATAGTAAGCTCTTACGAGCTAATATATCGGTAAGCTCATACAAGCTGTGGTGAATCCGTAAGAAATGCAAGAGCTCGACCAAAATGGTAACCCTAGTGACATGTCACTCGTATTCTACGAATACATACGGTTCAAACGGGGCTCAATAACCATCAATCTATATCAAATAGGCATTCATATTCCAAGTATATCAATTTCTCAATTATAAACATACATTCCAAATAATTACAAGTATTTAAAAGTTTGATTCTAATTATATGAACTTACCTCGAGTTGCTCGGATGGAAACTATCGACTATTCGTCCACTTTTCTTCTTCCCCGATCTAAACCCGATCTCGGCTTATCTTGATCTATATATTATCAAAATCGGTTTATTTAATCAACTATTTATGCAATTTAGTCCAAAACACACATTACGGCTATTTTACACATTTACCCCTAAACTTTCACATTTTTAGAATTTAGTCCTTGTTACAAAAAATTGCAAATTAATGCAATTAAACCCTCAACTAAGCTATCCGAATTTCATAGGGGCTCCTAGCAACCGATATCTTTTATCATTTCACATATTTACCACATAAATCTTACATTTTCACAAATTAATCCCTTTTTGACATTTTTGTCAAAAAAACACTTTACAAAATTAGTTTAACTATCAACAAATATTCAAAATCCATCATCAACCATCAAACTACTCAAACATTCAACAATGGTAACATGTTAAATCTTTAACAGTTTTGAAATCAGAGATATGGGCTAGCTAGATTAAGCTACAACGATCTCAAAAACGTAAAAATTATTAAAAACCGAGTAAAAATGGAGTTACAAGCAAGCAAGACAATGGCCGAACCTTTAAAATGCAACAATGGAGTCTTTCTTCTTCTTATTTTCGGTCAAAACAATGAGGAAGAAAGATGATACTTTTCTTTTATTAGTTTACTAACATATAATTATCCATTTACTAAAATAACCTTGAATTTTAACCATTATATTTCACCTAACCATGCCATAAATATCCACTTACACAACTGTTGGTCTAATTTCAACATAAGAACTCCCACAATTTAATTTCATAGCTATTTAATACTTTGAACTATTAGAACTCAAATTTTACGCTTTACGCGATTTAGTCCTTTTTACCGAATTAAGCATTCAAACAATAAAATTTATTTACGAAACATTCACATAATAATTCTATCATGCTGTAAACATTAATAAAATAATAAAATAAATATTTTGGCCTCAAATTTGTGGTCCTGAAATCACTTTTTCGATTTGACCTAAAAATAGGCTATTACAAAACATACATCAAATAGTGTTATAATAATAATTAAACATGCATAAGGTCCATTTAGCAAAAATCTCAACAATGACTACATAGGTATTGATACTGAAGGTGAGGTATTTATTGTAACACCCTGAATTTGGGCCTAGTAGAATTGGGCCTATTAAGCCTTGGGCATGGGAGCGTTTAAAATTTTTTAGAACAAGAGAACGACATTAATGCAAGTTGGACCTATTGGGTGAGTGATTTTGGGAGGTTAGGGGGCTTCCATGACGTCTCGGGTTCAAACTTGGGCTTTAGGAAAAATTTTGGTTTTTGGTGAATAAAACCCTAGGAGTAAGTAAGTAGGCTTTAAGAATAAAAACAACTGACACAAGGAAGCATGTGGCCTAGTGGTTGTGGCGTCATTAAGGTTGTAAGGGAGCCTGGGTTCAAGTCTTGGCTCTTGCAGAATTTTTAAATTTTTCTGTTAAAAGAATCTAGACACTGGCACATAGGCTTTATAAATATTTGCGCATGTTTTAAGTCACAAATGAGCTTGTATCCTAGTGGTGGTCGCGTGACATGGCTATCGAGAGGACTTTGGTTCGAATCCCTTTGCACGTAAAGGTTGATTATTTTGCTAAGTTGGGACGGGAGGTGGTTGTGATGGAATTAAACTCTGTTGAAGGTGAAATCCCACATCGGAAAGCTAGCATGAGAGTAGGCGAGAAGCTGGCTTTAAATAGAGCGATCTATGAGGAGAGTAAGGATATCTTGGTTGGCGTTTGGGTGTAGAAGTGTTCGAAGCGTGGATTAACTCCAGATTCCTATCAGGTGTGTATTTCGCACTACTCTAGCTGTAGAGCAGCAAATGTCGAAATGTCAGTCACACGGCGATGGTAGCCACACGTGCGTGTGAGCACACGTGTGGGAGCTTCGATGCAATAGATGAGGCCATCATGAGTGTTCTTGAGGGTTTAGGTGTTTGGGCCATGATGGGCCGAAAGTGGTCATGTGGGGCCAATGGGCCCATGGGCCCATATGAATAAGTTGTATGATTGTGTAGTAAATATTGGACTGGACTATGTGAATCTCATATCTGTGGCTAGATTTGGGCTAAATGGGCCACACGAGCGTGTGGGCCCTTTTGGGCCAAGAATGGGCCCTAGGCCCGTTCGCATCGTTATCTCTGTTTAGAATACCTTGGTTTACAAAATTACTGAAATTCCCTCGGTTTACATATTGAAATACCCTCAGTTTACACAATTATTGAAATACCCTCGATTTGTAAAATTACCAATATAACCTCAATTTATGAAATTACTAAAATACCCTTGATTTGTGAAATTTTCGTAATACCCCGATTTGCAAAATTACCAAAATACCCTTAGTTTGTGAAATTACTAAAGTACCCCTAATTTGCAAAATTACCGAAATACTCTCAGTTTGGAAAATTATCGAAATACCCCTGATTTGCAAAATTATCGAAATACCCAGTTTATGAAATTACCAAAATACCCCAGTTTCTAAAATTACCGAAATACCCTTGGTTTGCCAAATTACCGAAATACCCCTAATTTGTGAAATTACCAAAATACCCCAGTTTGCAAAATTACTGAAATACCACCAGTTTGTAAAATTACTGAAATACCCTCGATTTGTAAAATTACTGAAATACCCCCAGTTTGCGAAATTATCAAAATACCCCCGATTTGCAAAATTACCGAAATACCCCAGGTTTGCAAAATTATCGAAATACCCCCGATTTGCAAAATTATCGAAATACCCTCAATTTGTGAAATTACCAAAATACCCCCAGTTTATGAAATTATCGAGATACTTTGGGTTTGAAAATTTATCGAAATACCCTCAGTTTGCAAAATTATCGAAATACCCTTGGTTTGCAAAATTACTGAATTACGCCCAGTTTGCAAAATTACTGAAATACCCCGAATTGTAAAATTATCGAAATACCCCCGGATTGTAAGATTACCGAAATACCCCTGAAGGTAGGATTATCGAAATACCCTTATAGGGTAAATAACTGTTTTGCCCTTGTGGGTAAATGACTGACTTAGACTATGAGTTGGCTAATTTAACTATGGTTGTATGACTGATATGGCTTTATTACCTTTTTAAATGATTATTACCGAGCATGGCCATTTTGCATACACGTGTAATGATTGAGCATGGGGTTGGGACTTTGATACGGAGGAAGTTCTAATAGGGTCGCTCGGGTCGCGTGACGACTGTGGATCCAGTATTGATCTGTTGAGGTCATACGAGTCGCATGACGACTGTGGACCAACGGGCAACTTAAAGCCACGTAATCTGATTATGGCTCTGTGTCAACCTAAACATGGCTCTGTGTCATGTTAAGTATGCCTTTGTGCCAATCGTATATATCTGTGGCTATGTGCCTAACATATATATCGATGACTCTATGTCGATCATATTTACCCAAGGCTATGTGCCGATTATATTTCCGTCGCTTATGGTTATATGCCAAACATAATACAGTTACCGATGGCTTTGTGCCAATTATAATACCGCTACTGAAGGCTTAGAGCCGTATATATATACTAGCAGCTTTGCTGCTATTTTGGTTAGTGCCGCAATCGGTGCTAACATTGGGAGTGTAAGGATGGCATGGGTGATTTATTCCCCGCAAGTAGTGCAGGGTTGGACGGAGGTGAGTGCAGGGTTGGATGGGATGGGTTAGCATGCATCACACATTATGCATATGGAATTGATTCTGAAATGGGCTAGGCCCAATTGATTCTGTTATGGGCTGTGACCCAAATGATATTGTAGTGGGCTTTGTCCCACGTATGCTCTGATCTGTATACTGACTGTTATTCTAGTAAGGGGATTACACACTAAGTTTTTGTAAACTCACTCCGTTTTTAACTCTGCATGTAATCCCCAGCCTTAGATGGATCGATGCTGCGAGGGACTCGGAGAAGGACACACACTGCTTATGCTTGCTGTTTTGATTATTTACTTTCAAATATTTTGATTTGGGTTGTAATAAGTCCTCTCTATTTTTAACTTATTGTTTGTGATATTTATTTATGACGTTTTATAACTGCTAAAAGTGGAATACAATTTCCAAAACGATAACTTGTAACACCCCAACCCGGTCAATACACTACGATCGAATCTGGCATGTCGCAAGGTAAAATATTTTGATCAACAACAAGTTGTAAGCTCGATTTGGAAGAACGATATTCGAAAATGTGTTGGATGTTTAAAAATCTTGAACGAAAGAAGAACCTCTTTGATAAAAACCATATGTCGTCGTTTATTTTAAGAAAACCATGTGATTTTAGGAAAATCCCGACTTTATTTAGGTGTAAAGTTGAAAACCCGTTTTTAAAACATTTTGACTTGAAGTAAACTTAGTTTAAAGGAAGTTTGAGCCGATTTGTTGTTATCACTTATTTATTCTTACCCGATGGTAGAGTTTAGAGAACCCGGTGAAATGTGTAACTTAGAAAAACATTGATTTACAGGTTATTTAAACATGCCACGTTGTTTACTTAAGCAAAATATGATAAACTTTAACAAGATAAAATAACCCAAAAGTATTAATTAGTGGCCTTATTACAAACCCAAATAAAACCAAATTAAAAGTAAAGTACCCAAAAGAGTAAACAAACTAAAATCGAAAGTAATATGCATGGCCACCTCGAGTCCACCCGGCTCCACATCCGCGATCTACGAGCCATCTACAAAATGTAAGGGAAGAGGCGAGTCACCGAGACTCAGTGTATAATCCCCCTCCCGATTATATCAACACTCTTACACAGTTTCATAAGCAAGTAAATATGTCATGCAACCCAAACCTAGCCATCCAAAACTCCATATTCTACCCCGTGTGGTACCAAACCACTGGTGGTGCCAAACCACTGGTGACCCAAAGTCACATATAATCATATGTGGGGCCAACCCACTTTGTAGTACCAAACCACTGGTGACAATCCCTTTTTGGTGTAATATGTGGGGCCAACCCACGTGGTACTAAGCCACTGGGACGAGTCACTAAGGTCCAATGTGGTGCCAAACCACTGGTGACCCAAAGTCACAAATAATCATATGTGGTACCAAACCACTGGTGGTGCCAAACCACTGGTGACCCAAAGTCACAAATATCACATCTTCCCCCTCCTCTCATAACACCCATTTCAATGCACATGCTCATACATACATTACTAACATGGTTTATCAATTAACAACATACCACCACATAGCATATACATATTCATCAGAAATCAAATATCATTAACTATCAGAACAGACTTACCCAGAGTCCTCGCTCATACCCATAAGGGTAGCATATCGATATCCGCACTTATTCTGACTTTTAACAGTGTTTAAGTTAATAACATGGTCATACATTAATTATGAAGTGTGTAAGAGATACACACCTGATTACGCGCAAAAGTACACTTTCTACGTTGGTATTGTCGTTAATCGACACAACCGCGATTTGTCTACTCTCCTGCTCGGATGCTGGTCCACACCCCGGTGGCCAATCACAAACCGCTGAGACCGCCCTCTTCTTGAACTTAGGGGCTGGGGTCTCAGATCTAACCCCACCTACTGCTTGATTAGCCTTCGAATCCATATTATACCTTATCACTAAATCGAGTTAAAGAAGTGAACTAAAATATAAAGAACTAGAATCTCGGAGTTAGATCCCTTACCTAAGTCGACAGATCCCGAAGGTTCTAGGCTTGGCTCACGACTAAAAAATCCCAAGAACTCCACCCCAGATGGCGTCAATCACCCCCTCCTGCATTCGGCCAAGCACCAAAGAAATGTGGAACATCTGCCTTCGGCATTTAATCATAAAAAGAGATGTCAAACAATTGAAACACTTACGCCCCCTATACTAACGAAACCGATTAGGAGTGATGACGAGTGGTCCACGATGAATCTGTTGTCACAAAACCCAAAAGAACACTTATAAGTGCCAAAAGAATTTGGCTTATAGAGGAATAAGAACCATGCCAAACGGATGTCGAAATTCAGCTTTTGTTCCCTATGAGTCGATAAAGAAAGAAAAGAAGAGATAAGAGAGATTCAGCCAAGAGCAAGACTTACCCCCAAATACCGAAGTCGATCCACAAAGCAATGAGAGAAAAAAAAAAGAGAGAGATCTTGAAGGGTTGATATTCGGCCAAAGTGTTGGAACAAGAAGAGAAAAGTAGAGAGGTTTCAGCAAAAGAATAAGTTGCAATTGTGATGTGGTGATCAAGGTGAATTCGGCTAAGCACTTGAGAAGAAAATGAAAAGACATTAAGGGAAGTTTAGATGAGCATTCGGCTAAGGGTGTTTTGAGAGGAAAGAAAAAGAATCAAATATGCAAAAATGACCAAAAGTGAGACTGATTTTGGCACAACAAGAATGAAAGAAAGTTGAAAGTCAAGAAGTGAAACACATACACCCAAATGCCGAAAAGCAATGCCCCAAAGAAACCCAATTTCGGTACACCAACCACCCACCAGAACTGAATGCCTCAAGCTCTCATAGCCACTCCCACAATTCGACTAAGCCTTCCCCCACTTCAATCCCTCTTTTCTCTCCTTGTTTTTCTCCTGGCCAACCATTCAAACAAGTTTGAATTCTTCAAATTCCACAAATTTCTCTTCTCCACCCGTTTTGAATCTGTTGACTTGTTCAACATCTATCCACCAGAGTTCCACCTGAGCACAACTCCTCTCAGTTCTAGCGTCAAAAAGAAATACCCAAAGAGGGATTCCTGCAGCTTGAACCCAGGCTCCTTCCCCTTGCTTGTCGCATCACTTCCCTGAGCTCTAAGTGGTGCCTTCTTTCCATTTTACCAAGGCATTTCTTGTGCCAAAACTTGCTATAGAATACTCTTAACACTTAACCCCTTCAGCTACCCTTATCCAGTGCCCCAAAATAAAAATTTTGCTATAGTTCTGACCTACCCTTGGCTCATACCCAAACCCTAAGACACCCTAACTAGCATCATATCCAAGCCATTCACATGCAAATAATTAAAATGCAAGAGCCCCTAATTAAGGATGTTACATAACTGTCTTCAAAACACTATGTTTCTGCAACGTTTTCAAAATGCTTCTGCAACTCAATTTTTAGACATCACGTTTTCGTAAATTGTTTATTTTAAATATGCTTCCGCAACAGATAAGTTTTTAAAAGTAATTACGTTTTGAGTTTTAACAAAGAGGCTTTAACTCTCAAACAAGTTTTAACAGCAAGAAATATGGTTTCGAAAAACACTTCGATGTGGCACGCTAGATTCGGGCTTAACTTCTAGGCCGGGTTTGGGGTGTTACATTTATAATTCTCTCAAGTGGTACTTTGAAAATCGGTACGAAAATTCCTTATTGTTTCTCGCTGAAAACCCAAACCTCAAAAATTATTAGTACCTCTACAAATGTATCATTATTTTACCCCAACTATCGATACTCGTGATAAAGTATCGATACCAAATTACAATACGGGCTTCCTACACATTTCAAAACTACAGAGGTATCATTTTTACAACACGGATATCGATACCTCTGCTTTAGTCCAGAAAAATATAACATACATCAGCTTAAAAATCATTCTAACTTGTACCAATTCATCATGCTATCATATCATCATCAAGTAAAGATTAAAACGGCCATAATAATTGTAATAGATCGTTTTTAGTGAAATCAGAATAGTAGTTTTGGGACCACAAATTTGAGGTCAAAATGTTTATTTTATGATTATTTTAATGTTTACAGCATGTTAGTAGTATCATATAAAACTTTTGTTAAGAAATTTCGACGTTTGCATGCTTAATTCGATAAAAAGGACTAAATCGCATAAAGTGCAAAAGTGGAGTTCTAGTAGTTAAAGGTATTAAATGGCTATAGAAATTTAAAGTATGAGTCCTTATGTTGTAATTAGACGATATAAATTGTTAGTTGACTTTTATGGCCATTAAAAATGATATTATAAAGGTTAATTAATAAGGATAATGTTGTAATTTGATAATTAAAAGATATTAAAATATAGAAAACAAAAGACAAAGCATGCATGTTCATCTTCTTGCCAAAAATTGAAGAAGAAAAAGCCATGGGAGAAGTTTAAACATTCGGCCAACATCTCCTAGTGCGTATTAGTGCATTTTTACTCGATTTTTACTGATTTTTATATTTTTGGAGTCGTTGTAGCTTAATCTAGCTAACCCAGGGACTAATTTGCAAAACTATTAAAAATATAGGGTTTTACCAATGATGAATGTGGATGTGTTTTGATGTTTGATGATAGAAAATAAAATATTGTTGTTAGATAAACAACATTTGTTAAGTGATTTTGGTTGAAATTGCAAATTAGAGAATTATTTGTAAACTGTCTAAAATTCATGGTGAAATGTGTGAAACAATGAAAAATATGGGCTGCTATGGATATATATACATATATAGAATTCGGCTAGTATGGGTAGAAATGGAATTGCATGAATTTTTCATTTTATGAGCTAGGGACTAAATTGTAAAGAATTTAAAATTTAAGGGGGAAAGTGTAATTTTTCCATAATATGATTTTTGGGTTAAATTGAATAGAATGATATTTAAATAAGTTAAATTTAATTATATACAGATCAAGAAAAGCAACGTTTGGATTTACATCGAGGAAAAAATAAAATAGTGGACTGATAGCTCAATTTTCTCTGTGTAAGTTCGAGGTAAGTTCATATGTTAATAAACAATAATGTAATTGTGTTTTAAATGTTTTATTATTGCATTATTGATAAATACAACTTCACAGAAATATTTGACAAATATTTGGCGACGTGTGAAATCCCGGTTGAACCTTAGAAATAGATAGGATACAAATGGCATGTCATTAGGGGTTATTGTGTTTTGGGTGCTAGTCTGTACGTTCTACTGGTGGCTGAGTTTTCCAGCATGCGTTACGGTTACTTATCAGCTTGTGTGAGCAGCACCATGTAGCCACGTCTTGACAGTTAGCTTGTGTGAGCAGACCCGGTGATAGCTCGAAATAAGCATTTACTTATGAGATATGAGATTGAGATGGTTTTGACCATGTATTGGCACTTAGGGTGCTAGATTTCCCAAGTATCTGATATTATTCTAAATGGTCCAACGAGTATAGTGATGGTATAAAAGAATAAGTGATTGATACATATCATAATAGGTATATATGCGAACTATATAAGTTTTGAATCTATAAAACATGTGAATTTCATATCTAACCTTGTGAATGAATATGTGATAGGTTTGTGGATCAATATGAGTTATATTATGATATGTTTGATTACTTAAATTGTGTTCATATGGTAACTTGAGTTTATTGCTATATGTACTTACTAAGCTTAATAGCTTACTCTGTTTACTTTTCCGTGTTTTATAGTGATTTAAAAGCTTGCTCGGATTGGGAGTTGTCGGAGATCTCATCACACTATCTAATCGTTGTTTTGTGTACTTTTGAACTTTGTGTATTTTGGTTATATGGCATGTATAGGTCTTTTGACTAATGTAGCCTTTATGTCTGGACAAATTTTGGCCATTTGAATTGGCTTGTAATATGGCTTGTTTTGGTTGGTGTTGGTATGTATAAATATGTGTATATATTTATGGTCTTTTGATATATGATGTATATTTTCTATGCGAATGCCTTGTTGAGAATTGGTAGTGAAGGTAGCAAATGGTTGAAATTGAGAATATGGTATGCATGTTGACTTAGGCACAAAGTCTAGTAGCTGAGCTTGATCATTTAGATATACTTTGGAGGCATATTGGTATGTTTTTGAATGGCTAATTGTGATACTTATGAGCATTGTGGTTGTTGGTATTTGTAGTACATGGTATAGGCTTGATATTGGTTGGTTTTAAGTGCCTATTTATGCAATGGTTGTATGTGCATTATTGAACCTAGGTTGACATTACTTTGGGTGAGAAATGTGGCTTGAAACATAGCCTATTTTTTTCCACACGAGCAGAGACACGAGCATGTGTCTCAGCCATGTGTGACACATGGATAAGTGACACGGCTGTGTCTCCCATGGTACTTATTTAGAAATCAAGTCAGTAGCTTCACATGACTTAGCATACAGGCGTGTGGCTTGGCCGTGTGGCACAAGTCAGTATACCCTCCAATTTTCACACAACCTAGCACACAGCCTGGCACACAGGCGTGCGAGGCCATTTCAAAGGGTACACTGGCTAGTCACATGGGTATGTGGTTGGCCGTGTGACCCAAGTCAGTGAGTTACACGGGTTCAGACATGAGCTGGGACACGGCCATGTGATCCCATTTTGAATGTCCACACGGCCTGTGACACGGGCGTGTCTTTTGGTTGTGTGAGACACACAGCCTGGCCACACGGGCGTGTGTCCCCTATACTTTGAAAAAAATTCCATGTTTTCCTAAAATTTCATTGAGTCTAATGGTTGTTTTTGGCGTCGAGGGCTCGTATTAGGTACTGTATGTTTGAGTTTGAATAGTTTTATTTCTAAATGGATATTGAATGTGAAATGTATGATTGTTTATGAGATATGTTCGATAATGCTCCGTAACCCTATTTCGACGACAGATATGAGTTAGGGGTGTTACAATAATAGTCTCAAACATCAAAAGTAAGTCCGAGCAATAATCAATGTAATATGAAAGGAATCTCATAAACTGAGGAACAAATAGTCTATGGAAGCATCCAAAACATCATGGCTAATATCAGTAAAAGTCTATCACATTGCCTTATTTCCAAAACGAAAATAAATAACAATAACACCTAAGAAATAATGGAAAATGACTTGCTTGGATCAGCCCTTGGAACCACATCGTTCACACCGACATACTACTAATCTGCAATGGTTTAAGAAGGGAGTGGGTGATCTTAACAAGCTCAATGAATGCCTAGAACAACTGTAACACCCCAAACCCGGTCCAAACACCACGACCGAATCTGGTATGTTACGGGAAAACGTGTTTGAAAATTTCGAGGTTGCATTAGATAAATTTGATAAAACTAGGTTCCTTTGTGAAAAACAAGTTGTTTAAAATTTAGACTTAATAAAATTTGATTTCACGATTGAAGCCATTTGATCTCTATTGGTTTATAAAATCAGTGGGATACCCGATGGTATAGTTGAAAACACCTTGCGTTAAAATTTTGAAATCATTATCTTTCCAAGTTTTAGTAGAATTCATACCAACTTATTTGTTAAGGCATATTAAAATTTAAACATAAACAATATAAAACATAAATTATAAAGCCTTTTACAAATCCAAATAAAAAAAAACCCAACTGAAAGTAAATAATTAAGGTACCCAAATTCAATAGTCCAAGCAACACTTTTATTATAGCATGGCATGTGCACCGAGAGTCCATCCCGGCCCAAGCTGCGTCTATGAGTCACTGAAATGTCAAAGGAGAGGGTGAGTCGAGTGACTCAAAGTGTGTAAACCCCGCCCCGATAAAACAACATGCTAACACACATCATACATAGCAACATAATTAATGCAACCCGATCCTAACCATCCATACACCTTTTCTACCCCGTGTGGTACCAAACCACTTTGGTGACATATCTGATCACGATGTGTTACCAAAACACGATGTCCCAAAGACATAGTATCCGTCAATGTGGTACCAAACCCTTTGGTGTCCCAAAGACACAATTGTGCTACTAAAGCACCGGTGGCCGAAGTCACAAATCCAACGATGATGGGGCCAACCCATCGTGTGTTACCAAAACACTAGCGCAGACGATCCCATATCTCAAGTGGGGCCCAACCCACGGTGGTCAAACCATAGGGACAAGTCGCAATGAGGTGCCAAACCTCTGGTGTCCCAAAGACACAATGTGCTACCAAAGCAATCATGACCGTAGTCACAAATCGGGTGATGGGGCCAACCCATCGTGTGTTACCAAAACATCTTGGCCAAATCAGTATAATCATCGTGGGGCCAACCCATCGTGGTGCTTGAGCCACTGGGACGAGACGCCGAGGTACCAAACCTCGGAGGTGCCAAACCTCTCGTGACCCAAAGTCACAAAGTGTGCTACCAAAGCACCGGTGCTCACAAGACAAAATCACACTGCTCCCTCATCTCATATCACCCATCAACATACCATACTCATGTAATCATGCATCTCATGCAAATCATGCATATCATGCCAACATACCAAGCAGTCTCTCATAACATACATACAGAACATAGGTCATGATATTATACTTTATTAATAGTACTCACAATAGAACAACTTACCCGAATCGCCCACATACCCCATTTTGGGTATTCACTTGTCCATCATACTGTTATAATTTTTAACAGGCAAATCGGTTTATTAATAATTTTACTAAGTATTAGTGTGTTAGTTTACACACCTGATAACTACGAGCCTAGAAATCCCAACGAGAACGAATGCTAAGCCCCTCGAATCTGACTCCTATAACAATCGGCCAAACATAAGGTTAGGTATCTATGATATTCTACCATAACCAAATGAACCACAAGGGTTAGTGTTGAACCCTTACCTCGCTCTTGGTTTGGTTTCCTACCAAACCCGAACCACAAAGGCTCCTTCTTTAATCAACAATCGGCCACACCTTAAGAGAGAATGGTTAAACATTTGCAACTCCTGATTTAAACGAAACTAAAAATGAACTAATAACCCAATTGCTTACCCCGAACTTACCAACAAAGATTCGGCCAACACCACACTAAGAGAGAACCACCAGAGATTCTACCTTACTCGCAAAAGAACGCAAGAAAAGATGGAAAAGGAATGGGTTGATATTCGCCAAAGCTTCAACAAAAAGAAAGGAAAATTCGGTTTAGAGAAGATAAGAAATAGAAGGGATGAATGGAGATTTCAGTTTGAGTAGCAAAAGAGAGGAAGAAGGTGAGAAATGCAAATAGAGTTTTCGGCAATATGGCTTTGGGAAGAAAAGAAATGGAAGGAGGTATTTTTTGTAGAGTAGACTTTTGGCTATGAAGGCTTCCAAAAGGTGGGAAAAATATGAGAGAAAAGAAATGCTAGTTTTCGCAACCAATGATCAAAAAAAAAAAAGGAAGGGCATTCGGCTATGATGGAATTAAAAGAAACAAAGGCAAGTTTGGTTATGATATATGTTGCTTACACTTTCGGTTTCAAGGGAGAAATGGAAGACTTACTTTGTTGAAGAAAATCGGCTTTCCAAAAGACTAGAAGAGAACTTTCTCTTTTTACCAAGTGTGACCGAAAACCACCAAAAAGAGTGCCAAAATGCCAAAATGCATTTCGCTACCAACTCACCCCACTATGCCGTCCATTTCCCCCCTCCAACTCCCCCAAATTTCGGCCATATCCCCCCAAGAGCTCCCATCCACTCATTTCAAATGAGTGGACCAAGTCCACCTCCCCAATTTACTCTCCACCTTCCATTTGAATGGTATGACCAAGTCAATGGCAGAGTTTGAACTGCCACAAACTCCTCCTCCATGCCGCCCAAAATAAATGCCAAAATGGAGAATTCGCAGCTCGAACACAAGACCACCTTGCTTGCTTTAGGCGTTACCCACACCAAGCCTTAGTGGCGTCTAGCTTGCCACTACACCAGCTCCCTTTTTGTGCAACAAAACCACAATTAAAACTCTTATGCCCCAGCTCCAACAGCTCCCCTGACTTAACACCCAAAAACCAAAATTTTCCCATTCCTCGTGCATACACCTAGCCTATAATCAAGCCCCTAAAACATCGAAATAACAACACTGACCTACCAAACACATACAATATCATGCAACACAAAAATAGCCCCTAACCCGGGATATTACAGTTCTACCCCCCTTAAGAATAATTTCGGCCTCGAAATTACCTGGTTAAAAGAGTTGCGGGTATTGCTGTCTCATCGCATCCTCGGGTTCCCACGTGGCTTCCTCCACATCATGATTCCGCCAAAGTACCTTAACCAAAGGCACAGACTTCCTACGTAGAACCTTGACATCTCGATCTAGAATCTGCACTGGTTCTTCCTCTATGGTCATATCTCGGATTTACCTCGATCTCCTCCATCGCTACTACATGCGATGGATCTCGAACGATACCTCAAGCATCGACGCGTGAAAAACATCGTGAATCGACTAAGCTCTCTGCCGGCAACTCAAGCCGATACGCCATTGGTCCAACTCGTCTCAATACCTTATACTACCCAATGAACCTCGGACTTAGCTTGCCTTTTCTCGCCAAACCTCAAGACCTTCTTCCAAGGTGAGACCTTTAAGAAAACCCGATCTCCCACAATGAACTCTATATCCCTTCGCTTAAGATCGGCGATAAGACTTTTGCGGCCTCAAGCTTCCTTCAATCGAGACCGAATCAACTTAACCTTGTCTTCTCGTCTCAAAGAATTAACTCGGGTCCCAACAACCGACGTTCTCCCAACTCGTCCAACATGTAGGTGAGCGACACTTTCTCGCCATACAACGCCTCATACGGAGCCATCTTAATGCTTGCTTGGTAATCGTTGTTGTAGGCAAACTCATTAACGGTAGAAACTCCTCCCAACTACCTCTCAAATCCAAGACACAACCTCTCAAAGCATGTCTTCTAAGATCCGAATAACCCTTCTCGATTGCCCGTCGATCGCGGGTGAAAAAGCCTTTGAAATCCAAACGAGTACCCAGAGCCGATGCAACGCTCTCGGAACCTCGACGTGAACCTCGGATCCCTATCTCGAGATTATCGAAATCGAACGCATGCGTGCGATCTCACTATCTCGACATAAAGCTTCGCCAATCTCAAGTGAATAGTCCACTCTCACCGGAATGAAATGGGCCGACTTAGTCGACGGTCCACGATAACCCAAATCGAATCTTTCTTGCTTGGCGAAGCGGTAAACCACCGACGAAATCCATAGTTATCCTTTCCCATTTCCATCGAGAGGATTTTCACAGTCAAGCAAACCCGACGAGAATCGATGTTCAAAGCCTTGACTGCTGTGACAAGTTAGACACTTCCCAACATACTCTGTCACCTCTTTCTTCAAGCCAAAGCCACCAAAATCGCTCCTTAAGATCCCTATACATCTTGCTACCCCGGGATGCATAGCATATAAGGGGGCTGCTATGCGCGTCTGAAGAATCCTCCGCCTCACTCAACATTTTTGGGCATACAAGTCTTCCCTTGAAAGCACAGAACCTCATCACTGCACATTTGTAACCCTCCAAACCACCATTCTCGCACTTGTAACCTTGGCGCGCGCACTCGTAACCTCATCCTCCAACTGTTTTCTTTGATCCGCTCAACCCAAGTAGGCTTAACTTGCGGCTCGCGAGAATACTCCGTCGTCATACAAACTCAAATGGGCAAACAAAGCTCTTAAGTCCGAAACAACCTTACGGCTCAACGCGTTTGCCACTACGTTAGCCTTGCCCGGGTGATATTCGATCGAACAGTCGTAGTCCTTGAGCAACTCAACCCATCTACGCTGCCTCAAATTCAGATCCTTCTGAGTCAATAGGTACTTCAAACTCTTATGATCTGTGTAGACGATTGACTTCTCCCCGTACAAGTAGTGCCTCCACATTTTTAGAGCGAAGACTACAGCTGCTAGCTCTAAATCGTAAGCGTCGGATAGTTGACTTCGTGTGGCCTCACCGCCGAGAAGCGTAAGCCACAACCTTACCCTCCCGTGACAAAGACACAACCCAATCCCGTATGTGATGCGTCGCGATGACATCGTGGAATTTTTACGGCCTCAAAGTTGAATCAAAGCAGAGCCTCGGTCAAGATCCTCTTTAACCTATCAAAACTCTCCTGCTGTTTCTCACCCAAACGAACGGAACTCCTTCCTTAACAGCTTAGTCGCCGGCGGCCGCAATTACCGAGAAACCCTCAACAAATCTTCGGTAGTATCCTACCAAACCCGTGAAACTCGAATCTCAAATGACTAACTTAGGAGGCTTCCAATCCAAAACCGCCTCAACCTTCCGAGGATCTACTCTAATCCCCTCGGTGATACTACATGACCCAAAAACGTCACTTCACTAAGCCGTAACTCAGACTTCATCGAACTTAGCATAGAGTTGCTTCTCCTCAAAACTTGCAACACCACTCTTAAGTGTGCATCATGCTCTTCTTCCGACCTTGAGTAGACCAAGATGTCGTCAATAAAAACCACGATTTAAACGGTCCAGACATCTTCTTTGAAACACCCTATTCATCATATCCATAAAAGCTGCCAGAGCGTTAGTCAACCCGAACGGTATTACCAGGAATTCGTAGTGCCCGTACCGAGTCCGAAACGCTGTCTTATGGATATCCGCTTCCTTAACCTTCAACTGATGATACCCAGACCTCAAATCGATCTTCGAAAACACCGATGCACCTTTCAGCTGATCAAACAAGTCATCTATCCGTGGTAACGGATACTTGTTTTTAATCGTCAGCTTATTCAGTTGGCGGTAGTCGATACACATCCGCATCGAACCGTCCTTCTTCTTGACGAATAACACCGGCGCTCCCCACGGCGAAACACTTGGCCTAATGAAGCCTCGGTCCAACAGCTCCTGAATCTGAGCCTTAAGCTCTACCAATTCCTTTGGTGCCATCCTATATGGAGCAATAGACACCGCGCGCGATCCCGGCAAAGCAGATCTATCCCAAACTCTACCTCACGATCGGGTGGTAAACCCGGAAGCTCCTCTGGAAACACATCCACAAATTCCTTAACAGTACGAACCTTCTCAACAGCGGACTCTTTAGCCTCCAAGGCATACACATGAACCACATACGCTTCGCGATTCTTCTCGACCATCTTTACTGACTTTTAAGGCCGACACCACATTGGATAAGTAATCTCTCCTATTACCTATCATACTTACTTCATCTCCCTTATCCGTCGATAGAACCATGCGCTTAGCCGCGCAATCCACCTTGGCCTGGTACTTCACCAGCCAGTCCATCCCAAGAATCGGATCGAACTCCTCAAACTAGGTTCCATCGGATCAAGTGAAAAAAATGACCCCTTGGAGTTCTAGGGGTACATCCTATATCTGACTTATCTACCACTACAGAGTGACCTAGAGAGGCTAAATACGGTCATCCGCCTAGAAGATATCTCAGAATCTAAGTCCATGGTCTCAACTATACTACTAGCAACATACGAATGCGTGGAACCCAAATCAATTAAAGCAAAGATATAGGAGAACCAAAAATCAAAAACGTCACGGTGATTACGTCCCGCGTCGCCCTCTCTCGCGGCGCTAGGCGTGCATACACCAAACCAGCCGTCGTGCCTCGTAACTACCGCACCTCGCGGTGCTCCACGACCTCGACCAAATCCATTACCACCTCTCGCCATTACCACGGCCCCTCCGTGGTGGCGGTCCATTACCTCGAAGCGACACGGCCCGACTCTCGGATCGAATCTCGGCCATCCCACGCGGACAATCCCTAATGCGATGATCGAGAGAACCACACTCAAGCAACCTTCCACCCACCATCCAACAGCCACCCCAATGAGATTTCCCACATCACCGATTACATCTGCGGCGGTCCTCGCCTAGCAAAGAACGAACCTAGCGGGATCGATTACGCCCACTTGGTCTAGCCTCTTCTCGCGGATTACCCGACGATCCGAAGACCCAAAGCTCCTCTTAAGCCTACTCCCGTCCATGCTGCTCGCCATCGACTCCTTAACACCTTCGGCTACCTTAGCCTTCTCGACTAAGACAAACAAACTCGCGCTCCTGGCGAGGAGCAATCAGCAGACCTCAACTCGTCCTCGAGACCATCCTCGAAACGAACACACCTCTCATGCTCGGTGGCTACAATGCCCCGGCATACCTACTCAACCAGGAACTCACCGTACTCAAGAAAAGATTTACTCCCTCGAACAAGCCTCGTAAATGCCTTTCATTTGGAGTCGATGTAGCTAGCCCGATGTATTTCTTTTGATATGCACTCTGAAATAATCCCATGTCGGATCCTCACCGCCACACTCTGTCCCGAACCGTGAGCCACCACTGGTATGACTCATCCCGAAGAAGCGATACAATCCCTTAAGTTTCTCCTCGATCGTCAAGTCCGGATCGCCCATGATCCGCTCGGTTGCCTCCAGCCAATACTTCAGTGCTAGGAGCAACACCCGACACACCTCGGAAGAACTCGGCCCGTTAGCCCGGAGTCGCTCAGAATAGATTTCTAACTCCCGCACCACCACTTACACCAGCTACCCTTTCCAACACCCGCAAAGATCGCTGTGACATCGCATCGTCTCGGCCCGATCTCGAACTCACCACCTCCGGTGGTGGGCGGGCAAGCATCTCATTTTCGAACCCCGCCTGGATCCTACGGTTCGTAAACCGTCATTCTACCCTACCTCTACCACGAGTATTACGACCACGTCCGCCTCGAGTGCTCATGTCTAACGATCTACGTTTCTGATTAAAAAGATTTTTATGCATTAGTATCGTTCCACTTTCTTAACCGCAAAGAAATTTTATGGATAGAGTTTAATCAGGGGTTCTTTCGAGCAACCAAGGTTTCAGTCTTCTATCCTATTCACCCAAAAGAGATTATACATTCATTCCTTAACCCTTTCCATACCTATTCACTCTTCGGACATTGCTGCCCATTCTAGCCCAAGGGTATTTTCGTAATAAACGATATTTTAAACTTTCGTAAAACTGGTCAATTTGAAATTCCAAAAATTTTGAGAGTGTTCTTTGAAAATTTTGTAAAATACTTCGTTTTGGAAACCAGGGGTATTTTAGTAATTTTCACAAACTGAGGGCGTTTTTCGTAAATTTTCAAAATCAAATTTTCGATTGATATTTTGCAAATCAGAATGTTTGAATTTCGTAACATCATTGAAATTTTGGGGCAAAATCATTGAGTTGCTATTTTATAAACCGAGGGCATTTTAGTAAATTTACCCCTAAGGGCATTTTTGTAATTTTCCATAAATCAGGGTTTTTCAAGAAAATTGTTGTAAATGTGACATTTTCGGTTTTGAAAGAGTTTATTGCAAAAAGTATAAAAACATTAGGGTTGTTGTTGTATTTTCGAAAACATGGCTGATTCCCTTTTCGGGTTTTAGTCGTTAGGTTAAGTCTATGACTGAGCTTTCTTGGTCAGGGTGAACTCGAGCTACGCACCAGGTGGGATACCTGCGAAGAGGAGGTGAGTCACGAGGATCGCGCTTAAATACCAAGCTCTTAGGTTCCTCTCCTAGACATGCGCATGCAGGAGTTACCACACCCTAGCCCCGTGGCTGAGTCATAGATTGGTTTAGTGCTTTAAGTCTTATGCTTTAGTTCGAGTGTTTGAGTGATCTAATCCTAGGGTTCCAGTCCTATAAATCTAACTACGTTCCATATCACCTACCCTTCTACAAATAATTCACAGAAGAGTTTAGAGTTACTTACAGGGCGGCGGGTGTGCAGGAGACTCGGTGCCATGCCTTGTAAACCATGTATTCCATCCCAAAACACTTAAAACAAACTTTTGAAACACGATTCGGGCCTCAAGCCCACAACCGAGCTTTTGAACTTAGCTCTGATACCACAATTGTAACACCCCAAACCCGGTCCAAACACCACGACCGAATCTGGTATGTTACGGGAAAACGTGTTTGAAAATTTCGAGGTTGCATTAGATAAATTTGATAAAACTAGGTTCCTTTGTGAAAAACAAGTTGTTTAAAATTTAGACTTAATAAAATTTGATTTCACGATTGAAGCCATTTGATCTCTATTGGTTTATAAAATCAGTGGGATACCCGATGGTATAGTTGAAAACACCTTGCGTTAAAATTTTGAAATCATTATCTTTCCAAGTTTTAGTAGAATTCATACCAACTTATTTGTTAAGGCATATTAAAATTTAAACATAAACAATATAAAACATAAATTATAAAGCCTTTTACAAATCCAAATAAAAAAAAACCCAACTGAAAGTAAATAATTAAGGTACCCAAATTCAATAGTCCAAGCAACACTTTTATTATAGCATGGCATGTGCACCCCGAGTCCATCCCGGCTCCAAGCCCGCGTCTATGAGTCACCTGAAATGTCAAAGGAGAGGGTGAGTCGAGTGACTCAGTGTGTAAACCCCGCTCCCGATAAAACAACATGCTAACACACATCATACATAGCAACATAATTAATGCAACCCGATCCTAACCATCCATACACCTTTTCTACCCCGTGTGGTACCAAACCACTGGTGACATACTGATCCACGATGTGTTACCAAAACAACGATGTCCCAAAGACATAGTATCCGTCAATGTGGTACCAAACCACTGGTGTCCCAAAGACACAATTGTGCTACCAAAGCCTTTGGTGACCAAGTCACAAATCCAACGATGATGGGGCCAACCCATCGTGTGTTACCAAAACACTAGCAGACGATCCCATATCTCAAGTGGGGCCAACCCACGGTGGTCAAACCACGTGGACAAGTCGCAATGAGGTGCCAAACCTCCGGTGTCCCAAAGACACAATGTGCTACCAAAGCACTTTGGTGACCGTAGTCACAAATCGGGTGATGGGGCCAACCCATCGTGTGTTACCAAAACACTGGCGTCAATCCCGTATAATCATCGTGGGGCCAACCCATCGTGGTACCTGAGCCACGGGACGAGACGCCGAGGTACCAAACCTCGAGGTGCCAAACCTCTGGTGACCCAAAGTCACAAAGTGTGCTACCAAAGCTGGTGGTGCTCGTCAAGACAAAATCACACCGCTTGCTCCTCATCTCATATCACCCATCAACATACCATACTCATGTAATCATGCATCTCATGCAAATCATGCATATCATGCCAACATACCAAGCAGTCTCTCATAACATACATACAGAACATAGGTCATGATATTATACTTTATTAATAGTACTCACAATAGAACAACTTACCCGAATCGTCCACATACCCCATTTTGGGTATTCACTTGTCCATCATATCGTTATAATTTTTATGAGCAAATCGGTTTATTAATAATTTTACTAAGTATTAGTGTGTTAGTTTACACACCTGATAACTACGAGCCTAGAAATCCCAACGAGAACGAATGCTAAGCCCCTCGAATCTGACTCCTATAACAATCGGCCAAACATAAGGTTAGGTATCTATGATATTCGGCCATAACCAAATGAACCACAAGGGTTAGTGTTGAACCCTTACCTCGCTCTTGGTTTGGTTTCCTACCAAACTCGAACCACAAAGGCTCCTTCTTTAATCAACAATCGGCCACACCTTAAGAGAGAATGGTTAAACATTTGCAACTCTGATTTAAACGAAACTAAAAATGAACTAATAACCCAATTGCTTACCCCGAACTTACCAACAAAGATTGGCCAACACCACACTAAGAGAGAACCACCAGAGATTCTACTTACTACTGCAAAAAGAACGCAAGAAAAAGATGGAAAAGGAATGGGTTGATATTCGCCAAAGCTTCAACAAAAGAAAGGAAAATTCGGTTTAGAGAAGATAAGAAATAGAAGGGATGAATGGAGATTTGGTTTGAGTAGCAAAAGAGAGGGAAGAAGGTGAGAAATGCAAATAGAGTTTGGCAATATGGCTTTGGGAAGAAAAGAAATGGAAGGAGGTATTTTTTTGTAGAGTAGACTTTCTGGCTATGAAGGCTTCCAAAAGGTGGGAAAAATATGAGAGAAAAGAAATGCTAGTTTTGCAACCAATGATCAAAAAAAAAAAGGAAGGGCATTCGGCTATGATGGAATTAAAAAGAAACAAAGGCAAGTTTAGGTTATGATATATGTTGCTTACACTTTCGGTTTCAAGGGAGAAATGGAAGACTTACTTTGTTGAAGAAAATCGGCTTTCAAAAGACTAGAAGAGAACTTTCTCTTTTTACCAAGTGTGAATGAAAACCACCAAAAAGAGTGCCAAAATGCCAAAATGCATTTTGGCTACCAACTCACCCCACTATGCCGTCCATTTCCCCCTCCAACTCCCCCCCAAATTTCGCCATATCCCCCCAAGAGCTCCCATCCACTCATTTCAAATGAGTGGACCAAGTCCACCTCCCCAATTTACTCTCCACCTTCCATTTGAATGGTATGACCAAGTCAATGGCAGAGTTTGAACTGCCACAAACTCCTCCTCCATGCCGTCCAAAATAAATGCCAAAATGGAGAATTATGCACTCGAACACAAGACCACCTTGCTTGCTTTAGGCGTTACCACACCAAGCCTTAGTGGCGTCTAGCTTGCCACTACACCAGCTCCCTTTTGTGCAACAAAACCACAATTAAAACTCTTATGCCCTGACTCCAACGGCTCCCGACTTAACACCCAAAACCAAAATTTTCCCATTCCTCGGGCATACACCTAGCCTATAATCAAGCCCTGAAACACTGAAATAACAACACTGACCTACCAAACACATACAATATCATGCAACACAAAAATAGCCCCTAACCGGGATATTACAACAACTACCGTGCAAATAAT
This sequence comes from Gossypium bickii, assembly GCA_025503065.1. NCBI lineage: Eukaryota > Viridiplantae > Streptophyta > Magnoliopsida > Malvales > Malvaceae > Gossypium > Gossypium bickii. The sequence goes on along the minus strand of CP106712.1, from coordinate 36,129,222 downwards.
TCATCAAGCACTAACAAAACAACCATATAGCATAACCTCAACAGTTTCAACTCTAATGTTATATTATACTTAAACGTGCATTATTTTCTAGTTCTTTTACATGGTAAACATATTCACTTTTAAGCATGTATCACATTACACATATAATCACATAACGTTCAAGCATATATCACAATACTCATATAATCACATAACATTCAAGCATATATAATAATACTCATATAATCACATAACATTCAATCATATATCACAATACTCAAATAATCACGTAACATTCAAGCATATATCACAATACTCAAAAACATGTTTATAGATGAATTTCATTATGGTCACATATCACATAAACACATAACAAAATACATACATATTCATAATTTAAGATAATTTGGCACTTGAGCTATGAAATGTAAAAGTGAGCTCTATCGTCACTCATTGGATACACAGATCTCCAACACACCACATAGGCTTATAAAGTCAAACATGTCCCAAGAGTAAAGCATAAAGCTAACACTCTCCTTATTTCCCCTCATATGTCTCATTGAATGGAGCTTAGCTCACATTCCCTTATCCCTCTAACATGTCCCAGGGCCTCAATGTCCAAAATCACTATACATATAGGTGAGTACTCACAGTCCTATAGCATACCAACTATATCCAATGGTTTCAAGATTATAATGTCAAAATATCTGCAATCAAACAGATATCACTTACCGATTATCCATGCACTATAACTGCATAATTGTATATTTAGAAAAAACACTATCACTAATATTTAACATATACATATCATGTACACACTTGCACTTTCACAATAGTTATCATAACCACATATCACATGTTATAACATCTCATCTCAATTCACATATCCACAAACACATAAGCACATAGTTCACAAGATAACGTAGGTATGAAAAAGCTTACACTTGAAATTTAGAGTAGGGGTTTATGCTACCACTAAATTCCCAAATAACACATTGAATCATGTCTACAAGCAATTATTCCTAACACTCACCAATTACACTTTTGCCGAAAAGTCAAAAGCTCAAACTAGCTTTTCCATGCCTTTATCTCTACTCGTAGAAGGTCCTAATGAATCTGAAGCTTTAACCCAATAATTCACACAACAATGCATTAAAAAATTAGCTAAGGACTCACCACAAGCAATAAAAAACATAAGCCTGAGCTGTAACAGCCCGTTTTCAGTAAAATCAAACCAGTGGTTTTGAGACCAAAAATCCAATGAGAAAACATTTATTTTATTATTAATTTAATGTCTACAGTATTTTAGCAAGGTCGTATAAAAATTTCGTTAATAAATTTCGACATTTGCATGTTTAATTTGGTGAAAAGGACTAAATCATAAAAGGTTCAAAATTAGAGTTCTATAAGTTAAAGGTACTAAATGGCTATGAAATTAATTAGATAACGGATTTATCTGGTAATTAGACCATGATTATAATGAGTGTACAAATATGGACATTAAATGTGCTTTTTTAAAGGTTAAATTATAAGGTTATTTAAGTAAAATGATAAATATGTTGAGTAAAAAAATAAAAGAAAAAGCTATCATCGTATTAGGTACTGTATGTTTGAGTTTGAATAGTTTTATTTCTAAATGGATATTGAATGTGAAATGTATGATTGTTTATGAGATATGTTCGATAATGCTCCGTAACCTTATTTTGACGACAGATATGAGTTAGGGGTGTTACAATAATAGTCTCAAACATCAAAAGTAAGTCCGAGCAATAATCAATGTAATATGAAAGGAATCTCATAAACTTAGGAACAAATAGTCTATGGAAGCATCCAAAACATCATGGCTAATATCAGTAAAAGTCTATCACATTGCCTTATTTCCAAAATGAAAATCAATAACAATAACACCTAAGAAATAATGGAAAAGGACTTGCTTGGATCAGCCCTTGGAACCACATCGCTCACACCGACATACTACTAATCTGCAATGGTTTAAGAAGGGAGTGGGTGATCTTAACAAGCTCAATGAATGCCTAGAACAACTACCGTGCAAATAATTCATCAAGCACTAACAAAACAACCATATAGCATAACCTCAACAGTTTCAACTCTAATGTTATATTATACTTACACGTGCATTATTTTCTAGTTCTTTTACATGGTAAACATATTCACTTTTAAGCATGTATCACATTACACATATAATCACATAACGTTCAAGCATATATCACAATACTCATATAATCACATAACATTCAAGCATATATAACAATACTCATATAATCACATAACATTCAATCATATATCACAATACTCAAATAATCACGTAACATTCAAGCATATATCACAATACTCAAAAACATGTTTATAGATGAATTTCATTATGGTCACATATCATATAAACACATAACACAATACATACATATTCATAATTTAAGATAATTTGGCACTTGAGCTATGAAATGTAAAAGTGAGCTCTATCATCACTCATTGGATACACAGATCTCCAACACACCACATAGGCTTATAGAGTCAAACATGTCCCAAGAGTAAAGCATAAAGCTAACACTCTCCTTATTTCCCCTCATATGTCTCGTTGAATGGAGCTTAGCTCACATTCCCTTATCCCTCTAACATGTCCCAGGGCTTCAATGTCCAAAATCACTATACATATAGGTGAGTACTCACAATCCTATAGCATGCCAACTATATCCAATGGTTTCAAGATTATAATGTCAAAATATCTGCAATCAAACAGATATCACTTACCGATTATCCATGCACTATAACTGCATAATTGTATATTTAGAAAAAACACTATCACTAATATTTAACATATACATATCATGTACACACTTGCACTTTCACACTAGTTATCATAACCACATATCACATGTTATAACATCTCATCTCAATTCACATATCCACAAATACATAAGCACATAGTTCAGAAGATAACGTAGGTATGAAAAAGCTTACACTTGAAATTTAGAGTAGGGGTTTATGCTACCACTAAATTCCCAAATAACACATTGAATCATGTCTACAAGCAATTATTCCTAACACTCACCAATTACACTTTTGCCGAAAAGTCGAAAGATCAAATTAGCTTTTCCATGCCTTTATCTCTACTCGTAGAAGGTCCTAACGAATCTGAAGCTTTAACCCAATAATTCACACAATGATACATTAAAAAATCAGCTAAGGACTCACCACAAGCAATAAAAAACATAAGCCTGAGCTGTAACAGCCTGTTTTCAGTAAAATCAAACCAGTGGTTTTGAGACCAAAAATCCAATGAGAAAATATTTATTTTATTATTAATTTAATGTCTACAGTATTTTAGCAAGGTCGTATAAGAATTTCGTTAATAAATTTCGACGTTTGCATGTTTAATTTGGTGAAAAGGACTAAATCATAAAAGGTTCAAAATTAGAGTTCTATAAGTTAAAGGTACTAAATGGCTATGAAATTAATTAGATAACGGATTTATGTGGTAATTAGACCATGGTTATAATGAGTGTACAAATATGGACATTAAATGTGTGTTTTTAAAGGTTAAACTATAAGGTTATTTAAGTAAAATGATAAATATGTTGAGTAAAAAAATAAAAGAAAAAGTTATCATCTTCCTTAATGAACTTCACCATTGAAATTGACAAATAAAACCTCCATATGAGCTTGTTAAGTTCGGCTAGACATTCCTCTTGCATGTAAGTGAATTTAGGTCCCGTTTTTAATTATTTTTATATCTTTGGGATCGTTATAGCTTAGTCTAGCTAGCCTAGGGATTAATTTGAAAAATTGTTGAAAGGTAAGGCTTTTTCCATGAATGTATTCATGTGGTTTTTTATGTTTGTTGGAGGAAAATGAATCCTTATTGATAAATAAACAACTTTTGTAAAGTGAATTTTATTGAAAATGACAATTAGGGATTTATTTGTAAAATGTGTAAAATATAAGGTGAAATTGTGAAATAATGAATTGTATGAGTTGCTCTGAGTGTGTATTGAATTCAACTAGCTATGTATGTGGATGAAATTGCATGAATTTCAATTTACGGGCTTAAGGACTAGATTGTAAAGAAGTTAAAATATTAGGGGTAAAATTATAAATTTGTAAAAGTATGAATTTGGACTAATTTGAAAGAATGAATATTGAGTGGATTGAATTTGATTATTTAGATCAAGTTAAGCCTCGTACTGACTTATATCGAGGGAAAGATGAAGTGTCGAACTAATCGGTCTTATTTCATCGTTCTTGTGATCGAGGTAAGTTAGTAAGTTTAAATAGTGTTTTAATGTATTTGATTTAAATGCTATTATGTTATTTATCATATTATGCCTCGACAGAAATCCAACGACGTTACGACTACTATCGAGTCCCGTTTGAACCTTAGGAATATATAGGATACAAATGACATGTCATTAGGGTTACCATGTTTCGAGTGCTGGTCCTAAACGTCCTACCAATGGCTGAGTTCTGGTATTTGTTGTCGATACTCGCCAGCTTGTGTGAGTGGCATTAGGTAGATACGTCTCAACCGTCAGCTTATGTAAGCAGGCCTATTTATGGCTTGTATGATCTATTACGTAAAGGATAATGAAATGAATGGTTTTGACCACGTGTTAGCACACTTTGTGTGAGCTTTTCGTGTATTCGATATTATTCTACATGGTTCAACGAGCATGTAAAGGGATGAACTGGAAAGGGTTCTGATTGATTACACTATGAGATTATGGAAAGGTATGAAGTATTAATGAACAAGGTATGTATAGCCATGTTATGAAAAGTATGAATTCATATGTATTATGATTATGAAATTTACCTTACCATGTGATGAATTGTGCTAAGTTATATGATTAAGCACTAACTTATGTTGTTGGTGATACTTAGGCTTGTGCCAAGCTTGTGTTGGATTTATCATGTCTATTATTATGCTATGAAAATGGTAAGCTTTGTTCATGAATTATAAACTTACTAAGCATTATATGCTTACATATTTTTTCTTTCCTATGTTTTATAGATTATCGGAAGCTCAATCGGTTTGGAAGCTCGTCGGAGATCTATCACACTATCCTGTGACTACTTCGGTAGATTTTGATGCTTTGAGTCATGGTTATAAAGGCATGTATAGGTGAATTATGTTTGATGATTTGGTCATTATGTTTGGCTTGTAAATGTGGTATTATGGTTGATGAAGTTTTGGCATTTTAATGCTTTGATGGTTGGTGTTGAAATGGTCAAGTAAAGTTATGTTTTGAATGACTAATTTAGTGTGCTTGAATGTGATTTTGGCATGCGGTCATTGTGGTAAGTTTGGTATGGAAATAGATTAGAAATGTATGGTTGATGAATGGCTAAATTATGCATATGTTTAAGTATACTTGATTGTTGTGATTGAGGTGCCTTTTGGCATATTGGTTGTATGGATAGATACTATATTGAATTAGTCTTATTATGCATATTTTAAGTATGTTTTAAAGGTTTTTGATTTTGCAAATGGCTTGTGGGTGTGTGCTTGTTTAGAGTGAAGAAAATGGCTTGAAATTGGTCTATTTCTCATCCACACGGCCAAAGACATGAGTGTCTGTCTCAGCCATGTTTAACACACAGCCATGCAACACGGCCATGTATCCCCTGTATGTTTCAAAGGGTTGAGAGTTAGGCAGTTACACGCCCTAGCACACGGTTTGGAACACGGGCGTATGAGGCCATTTCGAGAGTTACACAGCCTGGCACACGGGCATGTGGCTTGGCCGTGTGACCCAAGTCAGAAAGTTACACAAGCACAGGTCCCTAGTTTGAATGTCCACACAGCTTGGCCACACGGCCGTGTGACCCCTGCAGTGTGAAATTTTCTACCTTTTTTCATGAAATTCTATATGTTTCTAATTTAGTCCTGAATCATTTCTAAAGTGTTTCTAAGGCCTCGAGGGCTCGAATAAGGGATGATATGCATGTATTTGAATGGATTATGCTATAATTTATGAAATGTTTAGAAATGAATTATTTGAGTTATGTTTTTATGGTAACGCTCTATAACCCTATTCCGGCGACGGATACGGGTTAAGGGGTGTTACATAAGCTATGTTCTCATGTTCCAAAACCTTTAACATAACAAACTTGAAATCCAAATATCTCGACCAACACTTAATATTTTCACCTAAAACTAATTCTATACATATTATAATTCACCTACAACTAATTCCTAACCTTTAAACTACATAAAACAATTCAATTTATGGTATCGACTTTTTCGTAATGTTTTATGGCTATTTTCTGAAAATTCATTAAAATTCATGAATTCTTTAACAAAACCTTAAAGTAATTTTAGTAACCTTCTAAACATGTTAAAACAAGTTGAAAAACACTTTGAAACCACATTTTTACTTAAAATCCTAAAATCCACCATTAACGAGCCAATTTTTGGCTTTTATTCAAAACATACAATTTCATGGCTATAAACTTAGGTTTAAAGACTAAATAACATTTGAAACTATTTAGGAGTTGAATTGTTACCTTAGATAACGAAAAATGAGCATTTGATCGAAAACCCGAAAGCTTGACAGTGGAGAAACTATGGTGTTTTTGGGTGTTTTCCTTAACTTCTATGGAGATTTATAACTTAATAGATGATACAAATCAGAAGGAATTAGAATTTGGAATTCAAAATCAATTGAGAGAGTTAGGAAACCTATGGATGGCACAAGTATGAGAGGAAAAGAAGACTATTGTGAAAATAAAGCTATAAATGGGGGATTTTAGGTTGGATTTTAAAATCTGGTCTAATTTCCTCTTAAAAACTCTAAGTTTTGAATCTTTTACAAATCAGTCTTATTTTCAAAATTAAAGGTATTTAAAACTCATTTCCTGAAATTGATTTAAATTTATAAAAACCATAGTAAAAAACATTATCGATAAACCATGTCGTAAAATTTCAAACACTCTAAGGCTAAAATTCCTAAAAAACCCTAAAACTCTTAGGCTCTATTTTGGGGGTGTTACAAGAATGATAAAAATCTGAGGAATTAAGTTTAGGATTAAAATTGAATGAGAGGAGCTTTGGAATGCAATGGACGGCAAAAGAAAAATATAGAGAAGAGATTAACGTGGGTTTTATAAAGATTAGGGGGAAAATAGGGTGAAAATTAAAATTTGGTTTAATTGCCTTTTAAAAACTCATAATTTAGACCCTTTTACAAATCAGTCCTTATTTCATATTTGAAAGCCTTTTGAACATTATTTTCAAAAATTATTTTATTTTCCAAAATACCAAAGACAAAAACATTCTCGAATACCATGCTAACAAAATTCCCAAGCTTACTAGAGTAAAAACTCCCCATTTTACCCTCGAAACTTCTAGGCCCAATTTTGGGGTGTGACAGTAAAACTAGGAAATTTTTTATCACAACTTACTGGGCACTATGGCATTTGCGTTTAATGGTAGATTATGCAAGTTTAATGTTAGATAAACAACTTTTGCTAAGTAATTTTTTATGAAAATGTCAAAAGGACCTATTTGTAAAAAGATTTCAAAATGTCTGTAAAAGTGTAATTTAATGGAAAATGTAGGCTGCTATAAGCATGAAATTGGTTCGGCTAGGCTTGGGTAATCAAGAAATTGAATACATTTCATTTTACGAGCCTAGGGACTAATTTGTAAAAATGTGAAACTTTAAGGATAAAAAGGTAAATTTACCATAATGTGATGATTGGACTAATTTGATTAATGAGAATATTAAATAAGCTAAATTTTCTATTATAGATCAAGAAAAACAAAGTTCCGACCTTGACCGGGGAAAGAATAAGGTGTTTGACGATTAAATCCTTTTCTACTATTTTGTACCGAGGTAAGTTCATATGTAAATAGAGGCAATGTAATATTTTTATTTTTATATATTTTATTATACATGAATTGTATTAATGACAATGTGGATACACTCGATGACGAAATCACAAGTGAGAAATCCTGTTTGAACCTTAGGAATAGATTAGGATACGAGTGACATGTCAATAGGAAACTATGTGATATATGTGATTTATGTGATCCGGGTGCTGGTCTCATATGTCTACCAGTGGCTGGGTAGTCCAGCATGTGTTGCGAATACCTGACAGATTGTGTGAGCAGCACAGCGTAGTTACGTCTTGACCAACTGCTTGTGTGAGTAGGCCCGTGATTAGCTCGAGAACGAGCCCCTATGTGTTATGAGATACGATGTAGCATTGGCTACGTATGTGGCACTTATGTTCAAGACTTTCCGTGTATCTGATTAGTATTCCAAGTGTTCAACGGGTATGTCAAAGACGAGAAAGAGTATGATATGTTACGAGTTGATACAGGTATGTACGAAAAAGTCATAAGAATGAGCTCGGTATGTGGTGAACACTTGGTAAGATTAAGAATGATTAAGTTATGTTATGAACCTATGATGACAATTATGTAACTTGTGTTATAATAATTTATGATATTCATCTTTAATGTTGTTTAATGTTTCTTATTATTTGCATGTGAACTTACTAAGCTATAAATCTTACTCCCCTTCCTTTTCTTTATCTTATAGTGTAACCAAGCCAGCTTGGGATTGGAGATTTGTCGGAGATCCATACACACTATCTACAACAATTATTTTGGTACCAATGAATTCAAGTATTTTGAGTTATGACATGTATAAGGACTTGGTCATTTTGTTATGTGTCATAAATGATTTAGTCTAAATGTGTTGGTATTGTAATGGTTAATGATTCATTTTGTATATGGCCATTGGAAGTTGGCTGATATTAATTTTATTGGTCATTGGTGTGTTTATGTGATGATGCCTGTCATGAAGATGAAACTAGCATGAATGGAAAAGAGGATATGTGATGTTTATGTATGATAGATGTTAGTATGTATAAATCATGTATTAATATCTTGTTTGTGGCTGATTTGGTTGTATGTGTATGCTTGGATTGGTGTCGTTGGTTGTTGTGTAGGTTGGTGCAAGTAAGGGTGGCAAAATGGCTTGGTAAATAGCCGTATTTTTATCCACATAGGTAGACACACGGGTGTGTGCCTAGGTCGTGTGTGACACACGGCCTGCCCCACGGGCATGTGTTTCAGCCATGTGTCCCCTACACCTTAATTGATGTAAAATAGAATGTCCAGAATTGAGCATACGGGCAGAGACACGGGCGTGTGTCTCGGCCTTGTGAAGTCTATACCTATTTTATGAAAAATTATGGAAATTAACTCGACCACACGGCCTAGCACATGGGCGTAGGGCACGGCCGTGTGGCACAAGTCAGAAAGCACCCTATTTTGAACACGGCCAGTAGCACGGGCGTGTCCCTTGGACCACACGGGCGTGTGAGCCCTGTAACATGAAAAATTTTCTAAGTTCTGTGAAATTTTCTAAAGTTCTCGGTTTAGTCCCGAACCACTTCCAAAGCATGTATTGAGCCTCGTAGGCTTGTTTTAGGGACAAGATGAATGTGTATGAAAAGTTTTAAATTTGGATGGAAATTTATGACTCAAAAATGTATGTTTGTTTGTGTCTAAGCCCGATAATGCCTCGTACCCTATTCCAGCGTCAAATACGTGTAAGGGGTGTTACATTTTATTCATGAGTATGTTCAGGAAAATGATTCTATCAGTATAACTACACTACTAGTATGACCTATGGTGAAGGAATTATCGAGACCTCTAGATAGTGGCATTATAAAAATAAATTTTGATGCCTTATTCCAGGCAAAATTTAACATTTCTATTGTAGTTATTCTTATCAGAAATGATGTTGGCCAAGTTATGGGAGCATGTACGTACCCGTATTACGATGTTGCGGATGCATTCTTAGCAGAGGTCGGGCATGTGAATGAGTAGTAAATTTTGCAACTGATATGGGGTTTCATCGAGTCCTTCTAGAACGTGATTTGCAGTCAATCATCAAGAAGGTTAAATCACAGGTAGAAGATAGGTCTGCTCTTAGACTGTGTAACAGCCCTCACCTGTATTCAACGCTAGAGTAGGGTTACGGAGCATTACCAAACTTACAAAACAATTAAACAACTATTTAACATAAAATTGTTGAATTCAATCATTCATAATTCAATCTCAATCAATTTGTCCCTATTAAGAGCCTACGAGGCCTTAAACATGCTTTGGGAGTGGTTCAGGACTAAATCGATAACTCACGAAATTTTCATGAAACTTAGAAAATTTTGCTTTAAATAGAGGACACACGCCTGTGTGGCCAGGCCGTGTGAAAAGGGGGGTACATATTAACTTAGGTCTCACGGCCAACCACATGCCCGTGTGTCTAGCCCATGTGCCCTTCGAAGTGGCCACACACGCCCATGTGCCAGGCCGTGTGTTAGGTCATGCCACACTTTTAGGGTATACTAACTTATGGAACACGGCCAAGTTACATGCCCGTGTGCTAGGCCGTATGCCAATTAAGGGGTATACTGACTTGTACCATAAAGCTGATCACACGCCCGTGTGTGAGACCGTGTGGAGCATACTGACTTCATTTCAATTTCAACACCAGGGGACACACGGCCGTGTATCATGATCGTGTGTCACACATGGCTAAGACACACGCCTGTGTCTCTGCCCATGTGGACAAAAATAGGCTATTACCAAGCCATTTTGCCACCCATTTTGCACATACCTAAACCAACCCAAATGGTGCCAAATCATAGCACAATAACATTCAATTCAGCCATATTCAAGACTAATCCATACTATTTTCAATACCAACACTCAACATGCTTATAACTCAAATTTAACTTAACCAAAACCTACTCAAATACATATACAAATCAACTAGTTTAACCATTACCTAATATACCCTATTTTTGTACCAATTCACTAGCAAGATACCAATTCCACTAACTTTACAATATGGTCATTCACATATCCATCCAAAGTGTAACACCCTTGCCCGTGATCAAGCCGGAACAAGGTTTGAGGCGTTACTTAGCAAATCTTACATGAATATCTAAAGTAGGGCTATAAAATTTCCTTTAATCTCATTACTCACACAAACTTGACCTTGAAGTCCCTAAAATTTCTTTCGAAGATTATCAGTCTTTTCGGAAACTTTCCTGAGTCCAGGAAACTTTTCAATAAAACAGGGGCCACACACCCGTGCAGGTCTTGGGACACGCCCGTGTACCCTTAGGCACGCCCATGTCCTCAATCATGGGGCGTTACTGTCTATATTCACACGGCCTTTACATGCCCATAGGCTTAGACTGTGTGTTATTCCTTGATATACTGACTTGACCACACGGCCTATACACACGCCCGTGTATCCTAGCCGTGGGGATTTTACAATTTCATGGACAAGGTGCAGACTTCACACGGCCTGGGTACACGCCCATGTGTTGGCCGTGGCCTTCACACGGTTTGACCCACGCCCGTGTGTCACACTAAGTGGAAAATTAGCAGGCTACATACCAAGTCATTGCTTCCCTAAAATGCACACCCTCATGCTCCAATTCAAAATAATCAAATTTCTATCTCATAAGAAAGTCTAAGAACTCATCTCCATCATACAAGGTAACAAAAGGGGCATTCACTTCATGAATTTAATCTTCATTGAATAAAAGAGTTTGCCAAGTATTTGCCTAACTCAAAAGACCATTTACAAAATGACTTACAGCCAACACTTTAACTAACAATTACAACTTGACAAAATACCCAAGTCCTATACATGCCATATTCAAAACAAGTCTAAAATTGTTATACCAAAGTGTTGTCGATAGTGTGATTTTCGAGCTCCTGCAGTCACGATCCTCAAATTATCTTGGCAATACTACAAGGAAGAAGGGCGATTAAAAAGGGGTAAGCATAAAGCTTAGTAAGTTGAATGGAAATAAATAGCAATTGTAATACTCATAAAAATAATTAATCAATGGTATTAGCTGACCATACACAAGCCAAAACTACTTGACCTTACTTATTTACGTTTGCCCTTATCTAGCACATACCATGCCACATATCGAGCCAATTTCTCGTGACTCATTCATTAGTACATGTATTCATTCATTCACATGACTTAAATATCATTCACATCTCTATTTTTTAAATTCATCTGCGTATCCCGCCATACACAGAGAATAATCAAAGACGTGTTTTTCATAATCACTACGATAAGTGTAAAGCCATTGCCACATTCTCGAGGTGGTCTTACATGGAGTCTCCTCCAGGTAATAATGCCATATTCCAGACATGGTCTTATATGGGATTACCCCTCGGTGCTAATGCCATATCCCAGATATGGTCTTACATTAGCTCTCATCTCAATGCTGATGCCATGTTCCAAACATGGTCTTACACTGGCTCTCGTAATGTGGCCGATGCCATGTTCAAAACATGGTCTTACGCTGACCCTCATAATGTGGCCGATGCCATGTCCCAGACATGGTCTTACACTGACCCTCATAATCGATGATAGCATTCTCATATTCATTATAGTCCATTCAGACTTCAATATCATATTCAACATCAAATTATCAATTTAATGGAGTATCATGGATCAATATGATACCAAGCATTCACAATTATGCTAATATAAATATTGCATTAATTCACATACAACTTACCTTGTTTTCAAAATGAGCTAGTTCTTCAGTTTAGTCCACGACTTTATCCTTTCCCCGATCGAGGTGGGTTCTCGTCTCCTCTTGTTCTATAATAGTAAATTAGCTCATTTTAATCACTACATTAATTTAAGCATTTCAATAATCATGCTTAAGCAAAATTACCATCTTACCCCTAGACTTTGGCAAAATGACCATTTTGCCCCTAGGCTCGGAAATTTATTCTAATCACATTATTACCTTCAACAAGCCTAGGTAAATATTTAATACTTTTATAGCTATCATCAAAACTCAATATTTCACATACTTACTACAAAATTTATAACCCTTTCATTAATGTCCTATTTGATGTTTTCATGCTAACACCCTTTTCAAAAGTTGTTCATCTAACAACTAAGACTCAAGTTCTTCCTTAAAAATGTAGCAAATAACTAAGGTAGCTCTCATGGTAGAACTCTAAACTTTTCACAACATTGCATAATAGTCCCCTTATTTGAAAGCTTAAGCTTTAGGGGTCTCAAAAGTACAATTATTTTCAAGAAAAGTTCACTAGAACACTTACTTGAATGGATGAGAGCTTGCTGAAATTTTTGAAGGTTTCTACCCCTTATTTTCTGCTAATTTTAGGTGGAAGATGATAGGAGAAAAGATTGTAATATCCTAAAAATATTAGAGTATCATCTTGTTATTTGTGTTAGGTCGGATATGATTGTTATTGTGTACTTAGTATATTTGTGTGAAAATTTGGAATTATTAGCTAAGCTAGAATAATTTTTAGTATTGAAAATTTAGTGAAGTGGATTTAGTGAACTTAACACTTAAGTTAATTTAAGTGTAAATTTCTAACACAAGGGAGTTAGTGGCATGGTGGTTAAGATGCATGAAAGGTGGCATGAGGGAAATGGTTCGAGTAGCATGGAAGGCATTTTGAGGATTGTATTTTTGTACATCCTAGCATTAATGGACGGTCAATTTTTACATATGGAAGGTTGGACTTTCAATTTTTGGTAAGTTGAATATTGGTTTAGGAAAGTTTATACTTTGGGAAAGGAATCTTAAGGTTATGGAAGGATGGAGGGACATAAGGCTTGGCTTAAGGAAGATGTTTTGGAAACTATTCCAAGGCCTTTAGTGCATGTATGTGGACGGCATGTATGGCTAGGGGGGTGGCCGAATATTGATAGGAGGTTTGGGGGAGGATAGTTGGCCAACTTTAGCATTTGTGCACCTTTTGGCATATTTTTCTCTTCCTCTCCAAACAAATCCCTCTTTGGCCAAATGCACCATAAGCATTTTGTGCAATTTTACTATTGGTTTTAGCTCTCATTTTGTTTGAACCAAATACTATTTTCTTTCACTCATTTTTCCTTTTGAAACTGAAAACTCATTTTTACATTTTGTGCACTTTTCTTTTTGGCAAACTAGGTGCTTGGCCGAACCTTTTTCTCCCATCTCTCTCTTTTCTTCTTTTGATATTTGCTCAACAACATTTCCTTTTCCTTTCATTTGGCCGAACCTCTTTCTTCCCCAAACTCACTTTTCTTTTCTTCCATTGTTGCTAAAACTGAATTCTCTCTCTCATTTTTTTTTATTCTCTTTTCTACTCACATACTTCCTTACTTTTTATACATATATCTTTCTTCTTTCATATCCATATTGCCGAAACTTCCCACTCCCTTTTAGTATTGTTTTGGCCGAATATCATCAAGGGTAGGCATTCATTTTGGTTCTCTTCAATCGGTTTTGGAAGAGGGCTCTTTGGGACTTTGGAGGCAATTGATTTAAGCCTTTCCTTTAGCAATCGAAGTTCGTAAGTCAAGTGGTAAGGATTCAGTATTCTTTAAGTTGATTGAGAAAGCCTAAGGCTTTTGGGATTTAGATATGATGTTGACCGAATGATGTTGCTTAAAGTTCTGTGATTTGGCCGAATGTAGGACAAGGTGATCTAGTACGGTAGATCGGATCTTTGGATCTTAATACTTTCGTTGGTGTCAGGTGTGTACCTTATACACTTTATAACTCGGTTATGTATATGTATTTATAATATTAATTTACTAATCATATTATCAAAGTGGGAAAACGATGAGATTTTGATATGATACCATGATGGTATGAAAGAGGATTCGGGTAAGTCCGTTTCTATATGTTGCTAATACATGTGGATTGAAATCATGATCTATGATTTATGATATATTTGTTATGTGATTCATAATAGAGTATGTTGACATGATTTGTTTATCTATTGCATTGGTATGGGCAATATGAGAGGAGGGGGAGATTGATATTTGTGTCTTCGGACACCAGAGGTTTGGCACCTCCAGTGATTTGGTATCACATTTGTGTCTTTGGGACACCAGAGGTTTGGCACCTCATAGCGACTCATCCCTGTGGTATAATACCACCGTGGGTTGGCCCCACTTTTGAGATATGGGATTGTCGCCAGTGATTTGGTATCACAAGTGGGTTGGCCCCACAACTTGATTATTCGTGACTTTGGTCACCAGTGATTTGGTATCACATTTGTGTCTTTGGGACACCAGAGGTTTAGCACCTCATAGCGACTTGTCCCAGTGGTTTCACACCACCGTGGGTTGGCCCCACATTTGATGTATTGGGATCGTCACCAGTGATTTGGTATCACAAGTGGGTTGGCCCCACAACTTGATTATTTGTGACTTTGGGTCACTAGTGATTTGGTATCACAATGTTGAATATCGTGACTTTGGTCACCAGTGGTTTGGCACCACCAGTGGTTTGGTACCACACGGGGTAGAAAAAGGAGTTACGGATGGCTAGGTTGGGTGCATCATATATATATATTGCTTGGTTATAATTTGTGTAAGTACGTGGCAATTACTCGGGAGAGGGATTATGCACTGAGTCTTGGTGACTCACCTTCTCCCTTACCTTTTCAGGTGATTCGTAAATTCGCGGTTAAGGAGCCGGATGAACTCGAGGAGGCCATGCAATAAAAGTTGGCTTTATATGAACTTCCATTTGGGTATTTTATTTTAATTTGGTTTTCATATTTTATGGATTTGTAATAAGGCCTCTTTAATTATGTTTTTGGATTATTTATATGCTTTGGATTTGTTTTAAATATAGTTATAAATTACATGGTTGATATAATAATTTGAGCACCAAGTTTTCTAAACTACAAAACGCGATGGTTTTTAAAACGTTACCATCGGGTAACATAAATCAATTGATAGTATTTAACAACTTAAGTATTTTTGATAACTCATACTATTTTTCCAAAACTCAAGTTTCCAAATTTCTATTAGATGCGGTTTTCAAAATAATCGCTTGGGTTTCTTTTAAAGTTTTCTAATATAAGGAATTGTAACTAAGTTTTAAAGTTTTATTTTCGTGATTTCAAAGTAAATTATCAATTTTTAATTTATTATACACTCGATTTTCTACGAACTTAGAACAACAAAAATTTTTTCGCTAAAATTTAATCGTTAACTCTATTTTCTTTGAAACGTTTTCCTTCGTGGCATGCCAGATTCGATCATGGCGTTTTGACCGGGTTTGGGGTGTTACAAAGATAATAACTTTTTCTCTCCTTATTTTATTCATACAAGTCAAATAACTAACCAACTATCACCAACTTTAACCAATATTGTCATCTTTGTCTCCTATGGTCGATCATGCTATATTTGGGGGTCTAATTTCCTTTTAAAGACCTCCAATTAACAAACTATGGCCATTTGGTACTTTTACCATATAGAATGGAACTTTCGCACTTTATGCGATTTAGTCCTTTTCGCGATTAAACATGAAATCGCTAAAACTAAAGTACCAAAATTTTCATGCTCATATGCTATCATGTTTTAACTCATAATATAACATGAAAATAAATTCTCAAATCTTAGATTAGTGATCCCAAGATCACTATTCTGACTAGCCCCTAAATCGGGCTGTTACACAAAGAACTCAAATATCAACAAATTCACCAAATTAAGCCAAATTTCATGGCTATATTTACAACTCAAAATATAGATATTTACAACCCAAATCATTTTGTTAAAGTCATTACAAAAATATAACCAAAATGACTCAAATAAATATACATGCCATATACTTAAAACATAGTTTCAAAAGTACCAAAGAGTCAGTGGATAGTGTGGTGAAGTCTTCGACGATTCCCGAATCCAAGCTAGCTTTGAAATCACTATAAAACATGGAAAAGCAACAAAGTAAGGTATATACAGCTTAGTAAGCTCGTGTGTTAGCAATAAGCAACTATCATCATTCATTAAACATTCATATAATGGAAAACAATGTACAACAATTCTATTAAATATCTAGCTATCTAATGGTCATTCATATAACTTACCAAGTAGCTTATCAATTTCATAGTTTTCAATACTCAATTCATTTCCATACATACCTGTATTGTCGCATACTAATTTCATAATCAACCACATTCTTATTTTACCCGTTGAACCATTCAGAATAGAAGTCGGATACTCAAGGTTTCACTCGATAAGTACCTATACCATAGCCATAGCCAAATCAAGGTAACTGATCCGGAATTCTGATATCATGGTCCGAAGCCAAATCAGCCAATATGCAAAACCCGAAGCCAAATTAGTTTATCTCGCACACATAGTGCTAAATCATGGCCCGAAGCCAACTTAAGTATACCTAATGACATGTCACTAGCATCCTAAACAATTCCTAAGGTTTAATCGAGTTTCCAACTGTCGAATCTTCATTGAATCATTTCTGATAAACACAATCCATGCTATATCAAAGCATATTCCTTTTGTTTACCACTGGATTCTTGTCATTAGTTTTCATTAACATTAATCTAACTTTATCATAATAACTTGACCATTTGTATACCTAATCTGATCCCTATGGAGACGATCTCACTTATCACTTTATTAGTTGATCTGACATGTATACTTGCACAATTCACATGTCATTTCACACGCGACATGAAGCGACGCATGCACTTGCGATAGAAGGACGTAGGTTTTGGGAATCTCAA
This sequence comes from Gossypium bickii, assembly GCA_025503065.1. Lineage (NCBI taxonomy): Eukaryota > Viridiplantae > Streptophyta > Magnoliopsida > Malvales > Malvaceae > Gossypium > Gossypium bickii. Next base: position 36,111,653 of record CP106712.1, on the reverse strand, counting down.
TACTAGATGGATGAGGCCACAAGGACCATCGATCGAGTGGTGGTTGCAGACTAGGATGCATGGGTACAAAGAAGACAAGGTAATTTGCAATAACTTTGAGAAATGGAGAATGGTACTTTGGATCTCCGTGAAGGATCTCAAAGTTTCTACTTGATTATTGTTGTTTCTGTTAATCGCAAGGAAGCTAGTTTTGAGTTGGGAGGTTTGTCGTTGGTTTCTTTTGATGTTTCGATTTTAGGGCTTGGCTTGGGGTATGGTTTGGGAGTCTATTGAGTTTTCCTTTTGCTTATGTTTGCTTTTACTTTCTGCTTGATGTGTTTTTTTTTTCTGATTGGTTGTCTATGTCGGTCATGTAGCTCAGACTAGGCAAATCATTTAATGGAAATGAGGGTTTAAAAAAAAGAGAGTATAACTCTAATACTAGTGAAGATTATCTGATTGAATTTCTTTTTTTTTTTTGGGTATGCTTTTGGCTTTGTACAATATGAAGAATAATAAGGGTATGATTATCTTTTTATTTAAAATTTTATTTGTATAAGATGTTTATTATATTTTCTTCAAACCTAAAGAGTAAATGGGTATTTGTACAATTATAGAGGGACTATATTTACAATAAATACGATGGATAAGTTTATTTTACCATTGTTATTATTATTTGGGTAAATTATAAAGATAGTCAATCAACTATGCCTTTAGTTCTATTTTAGTCATCTAACTATTAATTTTTCCGATTTAGCCACCGAACTATATTTATAATAATAAGTGCATTTCGATTTGGTCACAAAAAACTGAAGTAAGCTTTTTTTATTGATCGAATAACAAATTTAACTCTCCAATGCTTACGCATTCTATCAATTTGATTGTAAATCTAAAAAATTCAGCAAATTTAGCCATTGTTTACAAAATTTATCATTTTAGTTCTAATTCTACAGAAATAATAAATTTTCCCCTCAACATTTACAAAATTTGTCAATTTAGATCTAATTCTCAATGTTTAAAATATATATATAACCATTTTTGGATAAAAATTATAAAAATGATTTAAAAATCTAAAAAGTATAAATAATTTATAAATAAAAACCAAAACATATGTATTAAAAATTGTTGCACAAATGTTAATAAAATAACAAGAATATAAAATATTTATTTAAATCACGAGATCAAACAGAACAATATATATATATATATATATATATATATATATATATATATATATATATATATATATATATATATATATATATAAACTGGAAAATAGAAAATAAAATTAGATTAAAATATTATATTGGTAGTTGAGGCCTATTTTTGATAGCCTCCTTAAGACAGAATTGACTGCTCCTTTGGTGCTGGAGAAACATTGGTCAACTATCTCTCATGATAGAACAACAAGATGAGCACAGCAATAGCACGGTTGCAATGATCGACGAACAGTAGCCTTGCCTTTGTCTATCACCGGAAAATAATTTGAAAAATATATAGGGAAACAAAATCTCTCTCTCTTTTCCCTGTCAGATTGGAGCCATTTAAACCTATATTAATTTTTGAATTAAATGCATTAACTCCTTTTAATTCCAAATTGATAAGCTCTACTGATGAAAATTAAGATTATTTATCGGGCTAAAATATCCACAAGTCTAGAAGGCCCGATCGGTCTAAACATTCTCATCACCCATATTGTGTGAGTATGCCCCCAACCCACATGGGTTTGGATTTGCACCCCTTGCATGTAAAAAAATTATTTCTAGCACCCTTAACCTGTATCTGTAACACTCCTATCCCGAGTCCGTCGCCGGATTAAGGTTAGGAGCGTTACCGGACAGATCGAAAACATTCACAGACAATATCATATATTCAATCATCATTCTCAGACATAATGTCCCTTAATCGGGTCCTCGAGACCTTAAACATGCTTATAAACTGAGTCAGGACTAAACTGAAACACATACGAAATTCTTTGAAAATTTGAAACTTTTCTAAAATACAGGGGAGACACGCCCGTGGGAGGAGACCGTGCACCCTCCACGGTTTCTATATACCCCCGTGTAACCATCTGTGGTTATACTGACTACCAACACGTTTTAGGCACACCCGTGTGCCATGGCCGTGTACTTTTAGGCCATATACTGACTTCCCCTCCATGGCCACCAAGCACGCCCATGCCGAGGCCGTGTATTTTTATGCTAGCTACTGACTTGTACACCACGGCCAGGTGACACACTCGTGTCGAGGCCGTGTGATTTTAGGCTGTATCCTGCCAAATTACCCACAGTCTAAGGCACGCCCGTGTGCCACAACCGTGTGACATTATAGGCCTTTTACAAGGCCAAAATGCCAACCAAAAAGGTTCATACCTTAAGCAAATTTACCAACACATATCAAGCATATATGGCAACCAAAAACATACAAATACCCATCCAAATCATGCACATCTGATCACTAAGATATTCACAACTATACATTAAATTTTCATTCAATATATACATTCAAAATCAATACTAAACATACCAATTTGCATAACTAAAACTCAATTATACCTATGCACCATTTGTCTATATACTTACCATCTCATAACCATTCCATATATCAACTAATCATATCATGACAACTTCACATATCACATTCATCTAAGCATGGTACCAAAACATAACTAGCCAAATCACATGGCTAAGTTCACTTTACAAATCATCACAAGAACTAGCCTATACATGCCATATCTAGCTATATACATATCCAAGGTGTACCAAAATGATATTAGTAGTGTGATGACGATCCTTGACGGTCCCGAGCCTTCAGTAGCTTTGACAACCTATAAAACAGATTAAATACACACAGAGTAAGCTTTCCAAAAGCTTAGTAAGTCATATACAAATAACGTAACAAAAAATTATGTTCGCATTGATTCATACACTTTTAACCATATTAGCCATATTCCCAATTCGAAGATCATATAAACACATATCTCATTTCATCAAAACCTTATACAATATATCATCAATTCCATATTCATAGCATTATAATAAGATCATATTGATGCTTACCTTGTATACACAATTAGTGTATAATCAACATACCTGAATTGAATTTACTATCACATATTTGTTCATAGCTCGGATTTGCAATTAGTATCATAGACTTATCTGTTGAACCGTAATAAATCTAATAGGATACTCGTAAAGTTCGTAATAATCAGACAATGCCAACGCCCCGCAGACGAGGTCTAACATGCACTCGTGATATCGATGCTCTTTGTCCCGCATGTGGTCTTATAAGAATCAAAATGATGCCGATGTCCCAGACATGGTCTTACATGTAAGTGACATAATGATGCCAACGTCCCAGATGTGGTCTTACACATAATCAGATATCAATGCCACTGTCCCGGACAGGGTCTTACACAAATCTCAAATCAATGCCAGCGCCCCGCACGCGGTCTTACATGATAAAGCGTAACGTATATACCTATGTCAAGGTTAAGACGAGGCTTCTCGGACTTAGTCAATATACCGAACTTATCTCGTAATTCAATTATGAATTTCTCATAAGCATTCATTATCATCATTAAACATATGAACAATTTCAAATGCATACATATTCATTTATTTGTATAGTGACTTACCTCGGATTCAGTTTATCGGAATAGAAAATGGCTACTCGATAACTTTCGCTTTCCCGTGATCTAAATCTGTTTTCCTCGGTTCTTGATCTAAACATATTCAGAATTAACCCTTTTATACACTAGTTTATTCAATTCAATCCAAAGACACAAATTTAGGGTAATTTGCAAATTAGCCCTCACATTTGCACACTTAATAAATTTAGTCCATTTTTATCAAAACATCAAATTCACAAAATCTACTTATACACAAGCTTGGCTGAATACATATATATCACATACAAACCCACATTTTTCATCAAATTCACAAATTAGTCCATCAATTTCTTATTTTTTCAATTTAGCCCTATTAAGCTAAATTCATCAAAACTTCAAGAACAAAACATGTTCATCTACCACCAATCTATCATTTAACACCTTAAAGCATCTCAAAGCTTAACATATCAACAATGGCATCTCACACAAACATCATCAATTTATCAAATTGAAATATGGGTTTGATAGTAGACGAAGCAACGATTACAAAAACATAGAAATTATCAAAAACCGACTAAAACATACCTTGAATTTGTGCCTCAAACTAGCTGAATGTAAAAAGCCATTCTTATTTCTCTTCTTTCATGCATTTGGTGGAAGAACATGAAATTTAAGCTTATTTTTAAGCTTTTGATTTCTAATTTTTATGATATAAACTAAGTTACCATTATAACCTTTCATAATAATACATATATTATACATAGTTACAAGGTCATTTATGACCTTAGCCATCCATTAACCATGGAAATGGCCAAATTGCCACATAAGTCCTCATATTCAAAAAGCCATAACACATAAGCACTTTAACATATAGCATACAACTTTACACACAGATAGATAAATTAACTTGCGAAACTTTAACATATGCTTAATTATATATCGACGACACAAAATATAATATTAAAATATTATACAGACTTGGATTTGTGGTCCCGAAACTACTGTTCTGACTAGGGTATAAACCGGACTGTTACAATTCTCCCCTCTTAGGGATTTGCGTCCCCGAAAGTCTTACCGTTAAACAGATTCGGATATTGTTGTCTTATTGAATCTTCAGGCTCCCACATAGCCTCTTCTACCCCGTGTCGATTCCACAGTACTTTCACTAATGGAATTTTCTTATTTCTCAACGCTTTTACTTCTCGAGTTAAGATACAGATTGGTTCCTCTTCATATGTCATATCAGATCAGATTTCAATTTCAGATGGGGCAATCACATGTGACGGATCGGATCGATATCTACGAAGCATTGAAACATGAAATACGTTGTGCATCTTTTCTAGCTCAGACGGCAACTTTAATCTATATGCAACAAGTCTGACACGTTCAATGATCTCATACGGTCCAATGAACCTCGGACTTAACTTGCCTTTACGTCCGAATCGAAGCACTTTCTTCCACGGAGACACTTTCAGAAATACTTTATCACCAATTTCAAATTCGATATCTTTACGTTTCAAGTCTGCGTAAGACTTCTGACGATCAGATGCCGTTTTCATGCAATCTCGGATCCGTTTCACTTTTTGTTCTGAATCTTTTATCATATCAACCCTGTGTAGCTTATTTCACTGAGTTTAGTCCAATACAAAGGTGTATGACATTTTCGTCCATACAAAGCTTCATAAGGTGCCATTTTGATACTCGACTGAAAACTATTATTGTATGCAAATTCAATCAAGGGCAGATACTATTCCCATGAACCATTGAACTCTAGTATGCAGCATCTTAACATGTCTTCAAGAATCTGAATAATCCGCTCAGATTGGCCATCAGTTTGTGGATGAAAAGCTGTACTAAAGTGTACTTTCGTGCCCAAAGCTTCTTGCAATTTCTTCCAGAATCTCGACGTAAACCTCGGATCTCTATCTGACATAATAGATAGTGGTACTCCGTGCAATTTCACCATCTCAAAAGTATAAAGCTCGGCTAACCTGTCAAGTGATAAATCAGATCTTACTGGGATAAAATGGGCAGATTTCATTAATCTATCAACCACGACCCATATCGCATCTTTCTTTTTCGGAGTCTGAGGTAAACCAGAAATAAAGTCCATGGTCACTCTATCCCATTTCCATTTAGGAATCAGAATCGGTTGCAACAACCCAGACAGAACTTGATGTTCGGCTTTCACTTGCTGACAAACTAAACATTTTGAAACAAAGTCTGAAATGTCTCGTTTCATACCAGATCACCAGTAATGTCGTTTCAAATCTTGATACATTTTCGTGTTTCCCGGATGAACAGATAAACGACCGTTATGGGCTTCATTCAAAATCAACTGAATCAACTCCGGATTTCTTGGAACACAGACACGATCCCAGAATCTCAAACAATCATCAACAATTTGAAATTCAGATTCAGAATTCACTTCACGTTGAGCTCGTTCCACTAACAATTCATTATCAAATTTCTGAGCATCACATATCTGTTGTAAGAACAACGGTTTGGCTTTTAATTCAGCTAACACAGAACTATCATCAGACAAATCTAACTGAGCATTCAAAGCACATAATGCTAACAATGAATTTCTACTCAAAGCATCAACAACAACATTCGCTTTATCCGGATGATAATCTATCACAAGCTCATAATCTTTTAGCAGCTCTAACCATCTTCTTTGACACAGGTTCAAATCTTTCTGAGTCATTAGATATTTCAGATTTTTATGATCTGAAAACACGTGACATTTCTCACCGTACAGATAATGACGCCAAATCTTTAATGCAAACACAATCGCAGCTAACTCAAGGTCATGTGTCAGATAATTCTTTTTATGAGGCTTCAACTGTCTCGAGGCATAAGCTACCACTTTGCCTTCCTGCATCAAAACACATCCCAGACCATTTAATGAAGCATCACTATACACAACAAATTCTTTACCCGATTCTGGCTGTAATAACACTGGAGCTTCTGTTAACAGAGTTTTCAACTAATCAAAACTTTTCTGGCATTTATCTGACCATTCAAATTTGACATCTTTCTGAAATAATTTAGTCAATAGAGTAGCTATTGTCGAAAAACCTTTCACAAATCTGCGATAATAACCAGCCAAACCCAAAAAACTGCGGACTTCAGATACCTTTCTCGGAGGTTTCCAATTCAAAATAGAAGAAATCTTGCTTGGATCAACTTGGATCCCAGATGCTGACACAATATGTCCTAAAAAACTAACCTCGTGCAACCAGGATTCACACTTGCTGAATTTCGCATACAATTGCTTTTCTCTCAAAGTTTGCAAAACAACTTTCAAATGTTCTGCATGCTCAGCCTCATCATGAGAATAAATCAATAAGTCATCTATGAATACCACAACAAATTGATCTAGGTAGGGTCTAAAAATTCTGTTCATCAGATCCATAAAAACACCAGGAGCATTGGTTAGTCCAAATGGCATAACTAAGAATTCATAATGCTCGTACCTCGTTCTGAAAGCAGTCTTTGGAATATCTGAATCTTTAACTCTCAACTGATAATATCCCGATCTTAGATCAATCTTGGAAAACACAGTAGCTCCTTTCAACTGATCAAACAAATCATCAATTCTGGGCAACGGGTATTTATTCTTTATTGTCACCTTATTCAACTGACGATAATCAATGCACATTCTCATCGTGCCATCTTTCTTTTTCACAAACAAAACAGGAGCACCCCAAGGCGAGAAACTCGGTCTAGCAAACCCTCTCTCAGTCAATTCTTGCAACTATGACTTTAACTCTTTTAACTCTGTTGGTTCCATTCTATACGGAGCTATTGAAATAGGTGTAGTACCAGGAAACAATTCAATACCAAACTCAACTTCTCGAATCGGAGGTAAACCTGGTAACTCTTTAGGAAACACATCAGAAAACTCATAGACAATAGGCACTGACTAATCTTCCTTTCAGACAATTTCGAATCAATCACATAAGCGAAATATGCCTCACATCCCTTATCAAACAACTCTGAGCTTTCAAAATAGATATCACAGCAGGCAATACATTCAAATCATTAGATTCAACTCGTACAATCTCAGCACTCGGACATCTCAAATCTATAGTCTTTCTTTTACAGTTCACAACAGCATCATGCATAAACAACCAATCCATACCCAGAATAATATCGAATTCATCAAATGGAAAGAGCATCATATCAGCAGGGAAACAGATATCTTGAAACATTAACGGACAGTTCATGCATACTTTGTCAACAAGGACACTTTTACCTAAGGGGTTCGATACTTTTATAGCAAACTCAGTAGACTCTATAGGCAAAGTCTTGCTGAATACTAAATTCATGCATATATATGAATGCGTAGAACCAAGGTCTATCAAAGCAATCACAGAAGTATCATAAAGAGTAAAAGTACCCGTTATAACATCTGGTGACGAAGCTTCCTCTCAAGCTCGGATAGCATATGCTCTGGCTAGCACTCTAGCTTCAGATCTAACAACGTTGTCTCTCGTAGTTCTCTGACTACAACTAACATTTCTGACATTTTTCGATGGCCTACCTCTCACAGGTGCATTATCAGATCTCAAATTACGAGCGTCTGCGTTCGTGGACTCAAGGCAATCATGTATAAAATGATCAACCGATCCACATTTAAAGCAAGCTCTGTTGTTTAATCTATAGCTTCCCGGGTGCCTTTTTCCACAATGTTTACATTCAGGTTTCTCGGATCGAACATTACCAACACTGGCCACTGAAGTTGCTGGAATTTTAGAACTCATTTGGGGTCTAGATTGATTTCTATTCGCATGCCCCACATTATCTCTGGAATGACTCTGGTTATCTTTGAATTTCTTTGAAGATGACAAATGATTTGCTTGGAAATCTTTTTCTCATATCACCGGCTTCAGATTCAGCTTTCCTTTTATCTTTCCCTAGTGTCTCAGCTTTCAAGCTCTGTCAACGAGTACAACAAACTCTTTTATTTCCAAAATCCTGACTAATAGACGAATGTCTTAATTAAGGCCATCTTCAAACCTTTTGCACATTATAGCTTCAGATGATACACATTCTCGAGCATACTGACTCAATCTCACAAATTCTCGTTCGTATTCTGAAACAGACATACGACCATGCTTTATTTCCAGAAATTCCTTTCGTTTCTGATCAACGAATCTTTCACTGATATATTTTTTTCTGAAACTCGATCTGAAAGAAATCCCATGTGACTCGTTCTCTCAGAACAACAGAAATTAGAGTTTTCCACCATTGATATGTTGCATCTCGGAGTAATTGATACAACACATTTTATGCATTCGGCCGGAGTCAAAGACATTTCATCAAATACCCTAATAGTATTTTCAATCCAGAACTCGGCCTTTTCAGCATCATCATCTTTAGTAGCTCGGAATTCTTCGGCCCCATACTTACGGATCTTGTCAATGGGAGGCTTATTCAATAGATTCGGATGCATAACCGGTGGCACAACTGTAGTCTGTGGGGGATTAACTGGGGGCGGGGGTTGCAAAATAGTCGGGTTATTCTTAACAAACTGAGTGAACCACTCACTCATCATTTGGAAGAAAGCTTGTTTAGCTTCTCCCTCTTGACCGCTCGTAGCCAGTCTCGATTCAGAAGGCACTGTCTCTTGCGCAGGAGCAGGCGCATTACTTTCTACGTCGTCAGCTACAGCTCTTTCGGGATCCATTACTATACGAAAATCACATTTATACGTCAGGATTCATCACACTATCACAATTCAGATATATGGCACGTATAGCTAGACTCTGACATGCTACGTTAGTTAGAGAATCAGCTAAACCGTAGCTCTGATACCAATCAAATGTAACACCCCTATCCCGAGTCCGTCGCCGGATTAAGGTTAGGAGCGTCACCAGACAGATCGAAAATATTCACAGACAATATCATACATTCAATCATCATTATCAGACATAATGTCCCTTAATCGGGTCCTCGAGACCTGAAACATCCTTATAAACCGAGTCAGGACTAAACTGAAACACATACGAAATTCCTTGAAAATTTGAAACTTTTCTAAAATACAGGGGAGACACGCCCGTGGGAGGAGACTGTGCACCCTCCACGGTTTCTATACACCCCCGTGTAACCATCCGTGGTTATACTGACTACCAACACGGTCATTAGGCACGCCCGTGTGCCATGGCCGTGTACTTTTAGGCCATATACTGACTTCCCCTCCACGGCTACCTAGCACGCCCGTGCCGAGGCCGTGTATTTTTATGCTAGCTACTGACTTGTACACCATGGCCAGGTGACACACCCGTGTCGAGGCCGTGTGATTTTAGGTCAGATATCGCCAAATTACCCATTTGCCTAAGGCACGCTGCACAGGTTACAACCGTGTGACATTATAGGCCATATACAAGGCCAAAATGCCAACAAAAAAGGTTCATACCTATAAGCATCATTTACCAACACATATCAAGCATATATGGCAACCAAAAACATACAAATAGCCATTCAAATCATGCACATCTGATCACTAAGATATTCACAACTATACATTAAATTTTCATTCAATATATACATTCAAAACCAATACTAAACATACCAATTTGCATAACTAAAACCCAATTATACCTATGCACCATTTGTCTAAATACTTACCATCTCATAACCATTCCGTATATCAACTAATCATATCATGACAACTTCACATATCACATTCATCTAAGCATGCTACCAAAACATAACTAGCCAAATCACATGGCTAAGTTCACTTTACAAATCATCACAAGAACTAGCTTATACATGCCATATCTAGCTATATACGTATCCAAGGTGTACCAAAATGATATTAGTAGTGTGATGACGATCCTTGACGGTCCCAAGCCTTCAGTAGCTTTGACGACTTATAAAACAGATTAAACACACACAGAGTAAGCTTTCCAAAAGCTTAGAAGTCATATACAAATAACTTAACAAAAAATGCATATGTTTGCATTGATTCATACATATACAAATAACTTAACAAAAAATGCATATGTTTGCATTGATTCATACACTTTTAACCACATTAGCCATATTCATAGCGCTATAATAAGATCATATTGATGCTTACCTTGTATACACAAGTAGTGTATAATCAACATACCTGAATTGAATTTACTATCACATATTTGTTCATAGCTCGAATTTGTAATTAGTATCATAGACTTATCCGTTGAGCCGTAATAAATCTAATAGGATACTCAGAAAGTTCATAATAATCGTACAATGCCAACATCCCAGACGAGGTCTTACATGCACTCGGATATCGATTCCACTATCCCAGACAGGGTCTTATACGAATCAAAACGATGCCGATGTCCCAGACATGGTTTTACACGTAAGTGACATAATGATGCCAACATCCCAGACGTGGTCTTATGCGTAAAGTTTATATTGATGCCAACGTCCCAGACGTGGTCTTACACAAAATTAGATATCGATGCCACTGTCTCGGACAGGGTCTTACACGAATCTCAAATCAATGCCAACGTCTCAGACGTGGTCTTACATGATAAAACAGAACAGATACCTATGTCAAGGTTCGTACGAGTCTTCTCAGACTTAGTCAATATACCGAACGTATCTCGTAATTTAATTACAGAATTTCTCATAAGCATTCATTATCATCATTAAACATATGAACAATTTCAAATGCATACATATTCATTTATTTGTATAGTGACTTACCTCGGATTCAGTTTATCGGAATAGAAAACGGCTACTCGATAACTTTCGCTTTCCCGTGATCTAAATCTGTTTTCCTCGGTTCTTGATCTAAACATATTCAGAATTAACCCTTTTATACACTAGTTTATTCAATTCAATCCAAAGACACACATTTAGGGCAATTTGAAAATTAGCCCTCACATTTGCACACATAATCAATTTAGTCCATTTTTCTCAAAACATCAAATTCACAAAAATCTACTTATACACAAGCTTGGCCGAATACATATATATCACATACAAACCCACATTTTTCATCAAATTCACAAATTAGTCCCTCAATTTGTCATTTTCTCAATTTAGCCCTATTAAGCTAAATTCATCAAAACTTCAAGAACAAACCTTGTTCATCTACCACCAATCTATCATTTAACACCTTAAAGCATCTCAAAGCTCAACATATCAACAATGACATCTCACACAAACATCATCAATTTATCAAATTGAAACATGGGTTTGATAGTAGACGAAGCAATGATTACAAAAACATAGAAATTATCAAAAACCGACTAAAACATACCTTGAATTTGTGCCTCAAACTAGCCGAATGTAAAAAGCCATTCTTATTTTTCTTCTTTAAAAAGCCATTCTTATTTTTCTTCTTTCATGCATTCGGTGGAAGAACATGAAATTTAAGCTTATTTTTAAGCTTTTGATTTCTAATTTTTATGATATAAGCTAAGTTACCATTATAACCTTCCATAATAATACATATATTATATATAGTTACAAGGTCATTTATGACCTTAGCCATCCATTAACCATGGAAATGGCCAAATTGCCACATAAGTCCTCATCTTCAAAAAGCCATAACACATAAGCACTTTAACATATAGCATACAACTTTCATATTTAATGCAATTTCATCATTTCTTCAAATTAAACACACAGACAGATAAATTAACTTACGAAGCTTTAACATTTGCTTAATTATATATCAACAGCATAGAATATAATATTAAAATATTATATGAACTCGAATTTGTGGTCCCGAAACCACTGTTTCGACTAGAGTATAAACCGGACTATTACAGTATCCATCACCAAAATAGGGTTACGGATGATTACTGGACTTAACAATCAAACAATTATACATTTCTCATACATTTTTCATTTCCAACTAAAAATCAGTCATAATCAATCACATTGTTCCTAATACGAGCCTACGAGACTCAAATCATGCATTATAAGTGGTTTGGGACTAAACCGATAACTTAGGAAAATTTCTAGAAAACTTAGAAAATTTTAAAAGTGCAAGGGACACACGCCCGTGTGGCCCAGCCATGTGTCTCACAAAGCCAAAGACACGCCCGTGTCACAAGCCGTGTGGACATTTGGAATGGGTTCACATGGCCATGTCCCATCCCGTGTCCGACCCCATGTAACTCACTGACTTGGGTCACACGGCCAACCACACGCCCGTGTACCCTTTGAAATGGTGACACGCACCCGTGTGCCTGGCCGTGCCAGAACTGTAGGGTATACTGACTTATGTCACACGGCCAAGTCACACGCCCGTGTGCTGGGCCGTGTGGAGCATACGGACTTGATTTCTAATTAAACATTAGGGGACACACAGTCGTGTCACCTAACTGTGTGTCACACACGGCCGAGACACATGGCCGTGTCTCTGCCCGTGTGGACAAAAAATAGGCTATTTACAAAGCCATCTTTCTCACCCAAATTTGTGTCCACCTGAACATGTCAAATGGTATATATCATGAACTAAATAGGCATTCAGACCAATCTCAACCAAGCCTAATTCATGCTAATTCCATACCATCAATCACAAGACACACAAGTATCACAACAAGCCATTCAATTCATACCAATTTCACATTCACAAATCACCTAAATGGTCACTTTCAATTATGCATTATTTAGCCTAAGACCACATGCTAATTCAATCACAATACACAACCATTTGTTACACAAAATACCAAATCACCACAAGCATTCACATAGCCATTTTACAAAACATACTAAAACTTCATTTGCACATATATACACATCACCAAGTATACCAAAATAAGCCAAGTTACATGGCTATACACATGACTAAATATTCATCATTTACAAGCCAAATCAATTGGCTAAATCCATTACCGACATATAGACCATAATGACCATAACTCCTATAAATGCGATATAACCAAAATCACAAGTTCAAAAGTACCAAAACGACAGCTGGATAGTGTGATGAGATCTCAGACAACTCTCAAATCTGAGTAGACTTCGAAACCACTATAAAACACGGAAAAGTAAACAGAGTAAGCTATAAAGCTTAGTAAGTTCGTATAGTAATAAACTTAACTTACCATATATACACAATTTAATCAATTAAACATATCATAATATAACTCATGTTGATCCACAAACCTATCACATATTCATTCAGAAGATTAGATATGAAATTCACAAGTTTCTTCGATTCAATGCTTGTATGTTTCATGTACATACATGTAACAACTCGTATCAATTTCATACTCATCCATATCCTTGATATACTCCTTGAACCATTTGGAATAATATCGGGTACTCGGGAATCTCGCACCCTAAGTGCCAATACATAGCCGAAGCTATCTCAATCTCATATCTCATATAATGCTCACTCTCGAGCTATCAACGGGTCTGCTCACACAAGCTGATGGTCAAGACGTAACTACACGGTGCTGCTCACACAAGCTGACGAGAATCCGCAACACATGCCGAAGAACTCAGCCACCGGTAGAACGTACGGACCAGCACCCAAAACACATAACCCCTAATGACATGTCATTTGTATACTATTCTATTCCTACGGTTCAACCGGGATTTCACATTTCTGAATCTTCGTCAAACATATCCGTAAGGTCGTATTCAAAATGAATTCAATAATAAAGCATTTAAAACAAAATTATAATAATGATTATTAACATATGAACTTACCTCGATTACAAAAATGTCGGAACAGGATCGACTAGTCCAATACTTTATTTTTCCCCCGATCTAGATCCGAACTTCATTTTTCTTGATCTATATAATATCAAATTTCACTTATTCAATTATCATTCTATTCAATTTATCCCAAAAAGTATATTATGGCAAAATTACACTTTTCCCCCTAATACTTGAACATCTTTACAATTAAGTCCCTAGTTCATAAAAATACAAATTCATGAAATTCAACTTATACCCATGCTAGCCAAATTTCCCTTATTAACATAGTGGCCCATATTCTTCATTTATTTCATATTTCTACCACAAAATTTTCATATTTCACAAATAAATCCCTAATTGACAATCTTTATCAAAAATCACTTAACAAATGTTGTTTATCTAACAACAACCATTCATTTTCTATCATAAAACATCAAAATACACATATATTCATCAATGAAAAAACCCTAAACCTTTAACAATTTTTCAAATTAGTCCCTGGGCTAGCTAGATTAAGCTACAGCAACTCTGAAAACATAGAAATCATTAAAAACAGGACAAAAATCAATCACCAATTTAAGCTTTAAAGTAGCCAAACCCTAGCACACTCCCATGGCTTTTATTCTTTGAAATTTCGGTTGAAAGATTGATAATGGAAGATGATAGAAATTTTTGTTTTATTATAATTAACCTTTATTAATTAATTTACTTTTATAACCTTATAACATATTACAAATTTCAAGTAAACCAATCTCATAAATGTACACTAACACACTAATGGTCTAATTACCATTTAAGGACATCCACTTTAAGGTTCCATAGCTATTAGACACATTTAGCTATTAGAACTCAAGTTTTACCCTTTACGTGATTTAGTCCTTTTTATCAAATTAAGCAAGCAAACGATAAAATTTCGTTACACAATCATACCATCATGCTTTAGACATTAAAATAATAATAAAATAAATATTTCAACCTTAGATTTGTGGTTCCAAAACCACTGTTCTGATTTGACTAAAAAGGGGCTGTTACAATATTAGTCATTCAATAATAGCCAAATTGGTTCACATACATAAACATGTTCCACACTTTATATCTAACCAATGTGGGACTCAGCTTTCCATTGTTGTTAACATAATTCACAAGTGGCTTACTTTGAGCATCAATTTCTCATTCATTACTCAACCATTTTTAGGATATGATATACCGTTGTAAAGATCTCATGGAGTAGAATATAAAACCATAGTTTTATGATTCAAATTTCCACCTTTACTAATCAATAATATGCCTCAAAGCTTCCAAAAAATCCATTTTTCCCAACAAAAATATCAAAAATGCAAAAAAGAGAAATACATCAAATGATTAAAAAAGAAATGAACACAAAATGGATTGATGTGTAATAGAAAGAGATGAAGTTGGACATATTCATGGGACATGGAATCCATAAACTTATCTCCCTTGATTCAATTCAACTCCTATTTCAATCTTGGACTAGATTTTTTCGGGACTAATCGTTTGACTGACGTACTTGGTTTACCACGGTTTGAAAGTTATTCAAAGTCAGAAAAAATAAAGGTGAAAAAAAGACTTTTCTAAGTTTTTCATTTTATGAAACATTTCACATTGCATTCGTTTTTGATACTTAAAGATTAGATCTCCGTATATTTTCAAAATAAGAAAAAATTCAAAATAATTGCTTTGTAATAGTTTAAAAAATTGTTAGTTATTTTGAGAGGAATCTAATTAAAGAATATGATATTAATCTAAAAGATGACACCTTAAGTTATCTTTAACTTTTATCATATTCACGAATGTGACATTAGTTTAAAATGAGCACAATTTGAATGGTGTTAAATGCTCTTCTTGTTTAGTGGATTTTGGAACTACGTTAATGAATATTAAGAAATGATTTTATATATATTTTTTAAATATTTAGAATTAGAACTAAATTAATAATTATTTGTAATTATTGAGAGATAAATTTAGTGAGTTTATTAGAATTAGAATTAAAATAACAAATTTTTTAAATATTGAAGGTTAAATTTGTTGATTTTTTAGATTTAAGATCAAATCTATATAGTTTAAACATTAGATGAATAAATTTATTATTAAATCAATAAAAAAAATTCAATCATCTAATTTAATGATAATTAAAGTGACTGATATTTAATTAAGTGAGTATGGTATTTAATTTTCAAAAAAGTTAAATAAATAAATGGAGAAGTATAGTTGTTGAATATTCTCGGAATTTACCCTACGTATATTTGTTTCTTTTTTCCTTTTTGTAACGAAAGCCTCCTTACTCTCCCTCTTGCGGAAAACGATTCCTCTCATTTCTATTATCCTCTTTCTCTCAAAACCCTAAACCGTCGCCAATCATAATAATCAGATTCTGCAAGTTCTTTATCTTCCTTATTGTCCTTTATTGATTTTATTGGTAATTATGATTTCTTCTTGCAGTTTTTTTTTTTTTTTTTATCTCGACAATCAATTATGTCTCATTTTAACAAATTTTTCTTTTGGTCTTCTTACAGTAAAACTTGACGTGATGAAGAGGGCAATGCCATGGGATGATCATGATGAGGCAAATGATTCATTATCTTCTGACGAATCTTCATCTTCAAATCCGGACTCTGAAGCTGAAGATGGACCTCCCAACACCAAACTTAAGAACTCATCCCAAGGTGTTACAGTTTACTCTCCTTTCCTCTTTTTTTCCCCTTCATTTTTATGCTTTTCCTTCATTTTTGACATTTTACTGAATTGAATGGAATGGATATCTTCCTCGATTTTGATTCTTTTGGTACGTAAATTAGAATAAATATTATAGAAGAATGCTTGTGTTTATTAGAATAAATATTATTGAAACTATGGTTATTCTGAATAGCTGAATCGTAATTTTGCTTGCTAGAGGGTGGTACTGCCATTTGTGTTTATAGCTGTGCAACAAAGGGGCGAAACCATGTCACCCTATTTATATGAGAAGAAACTCTGAAGACTTCTGGTTTACTTGATGTTTCTAAATATTGCCATTAGCATTGTACTGATTAGGCTTGATTTATATAAACTCATATATGATTATAGATTGCTGAATTTTCATTATTGTTCTGTCCCTTTAAGTTTAAATATATTCTTTGATTTTTTGCCTAAAAGAAAAGGCATACCTGGTTTACTCTCTTTAGCTGCGTATGTACAGCAAAATCTAGGAAACAAAAAATTGCTGCGTTGGATTTTGAAGCATTGAAGCGACATGGCTATAAGGGAGGGTTATCTGTCCTAAATGTTCCTCCTCCAAAAAAGAAGCCAGACTGGTCTTGGTCAACTGGCAGAGAAAGCTGTGAAATCAGGGAGATTAAAGAATCTTTCGAGGAAGGACAGAAAACTAGAGCCGCAATATTGGATGCAGAGGAGCTGGTTAATGTACAAACTCGGAAAGAGAAACAGAATGTTTCCTTCTCACAGAAGGAGAAGCGGAAAAGAGAACTTGGTCAGGCTAGTAGGGGGAAGAATTATGTTGAAGAAGAGAAGAGGTTGCTCCGGGAAAGTGGCATCTATTCTGGTTTTGATACTTGATTTGTGTAACTAGGAACGAGCTTTCTCATCATGTATGGGATATAGTTGTTCTCTTGTGCTAGATACTTGATTGTAACATCTATTTCTGTGGTTTTCAGAAAAACAGGTTCCGTATTGTTGTATTATAAAGATAATTATCTTTCAAGACAGTTACAAAAACAGTGAATCTAGTGGCATTTGTTTGGTATGTGGGATTAATGATTAGTTATGGATTTTGTTGTAAGCAAGTCTGGATTAAACTTGAAGTTCTAATTGCAAAAGGATGATTTTCATATTGAACATTTGTTCATACGTTTCTTTTCTATCGTTTGAAGATATACTTGCATGAGCTCTATCAGTTTCTTTTGTTGTGGAACAACGAGCTCTATCAGTTTCTTTTGTTGTGGAACCCCTGTACTTTTTATGTTCAAATATTGTAAGTAGTTATTGGTAAAGGAGCAAGAACTTCAAATTTAGTATTATCTGTTTAAAAGGTTCTGTACTAGAAGTGCTTATGGACCGGGTCTAAATATGATATTGGTGTGTTTTATGATTGTCTTGTAACAGTCCGATTTTGGGTCTAATCGGAACAGTGGTTTCAGGGCTACAAAATTCGACGAGAAAAAAATTAATATTCTTATATTTTAATGATCTACAGTTTGCGAATTGACGTTTGGGCACTTAATTTAGTCAAAAGGACTAAATTGTAAAAAGTGCAAAACTTTAGTTCTAGAAGCTAGAGGTGTCTAATTGTTATAAAAGTTTAAATTGGAGGTCCTTAAAAGGTAATTAGACCATTGGATAATTTTTTGGACAAAAATGGATATGAAATAGGTGAAATAGAATATTTTTAAGTTAAGAGGCATTTTGGTCATTTAATAATTAAATGATTTAATAAACAAAATAAAAACCCAAAAATTTGTCCATCTTCCTCCTTGGCCAAAATTTGCAAGAGGAAACCATGGTTAGGGTTTTTCAAGCTTTGAAGCTCGATTGTAAGTCTGTTCTAGCCCCGTTTTTAATGATTTTCATGTTTTTGAAATCCTTGTAATATGATATATCTATTTCTACCATTAATTTGAGATATGATGAAGGTCTAGGGTTTGACCCATGTTAGAAATTTATGTATTTTGATTTTTAATGGTAGATTATGCAAGTTTAATGTTAGATAAATAACTTTTGCTAAGTGATTTTTGATGAAAATGCATAAAAAGGACCTATTTGTAAAATAGTATAAAAAGTGTTGTAAAAATATGTTTTAATGGAAAATTTGGGCAGCTATAAGCATGAAAATGGTTCGGCTAGGCTTAAAGTACAAAAAAATTGAATGAAAATCATTTTACGAGCCTAGGGACTAAAATGTAAATATGACAGTTTAGGGGTAAAAATGTAAATTTTTCTAAAATGTGATTTTGAACTAAATTGAACAACATAATGATTAAATAAGTCAAATTTGATATTATAGATCAATAAAATCGAGGTTCGGACCTAGAACGGGAGAAAAACGAGAAATTGACGGTTAGGTCCCTTTTTGCCATTTTTATGTCGAGGTAAGTTTGTATGTGAATAATGCAATACTATATTTATGTTTTAAATTGCTTTAATATTATATGATTTATATGATTGATATTATGAGCAAATTCGATAATGCCAAGATAACGAAGAAGTCCCGGTTCATGACATTAGGGTTATTTGAGTTTACATGTAAGACCATATCTGGGATATGACATCGTTATGAGATTTCATGTAAGACCATGTCTGGGACATGACATTGATATGAGAATCGTGTAAGACCATAGCTGGGCTATTGGCATCGATATGACATCCCATGTAAGACCATATTTGGGATATAACATTGGTATGATTCTATGTGTATGAGATTCCCGAGTATCCTTTAGTATTCCAAGTGGTTCAACAGGTAATTCAAAGATTATGCCAAAGATGAGAAAGAATATGATATATTACGAGTTGGTACAGGTATGTACAAAAAATTCATATGAATGAGCTCGGTATATGATGAACTTTTGGTAAGATTGAAAATGAGTAAGTTATGCCTATGAAACTATGATGACATATATGTAAATTATGTTATGTTAATTGTATGATATTCATGATTATGTTGCTATTTATTTGCATGTGCACTTACTAAGCTATATAGGTTACTCCCCTTTCTTTCCTATGCCTCATAGTGTCACCAAACTAGCTCGGGTTAGAGATCACAGGAGATGCTACCACACTATCAAGCTATCATGTTGGGTAAATGAATGCAAACCTTTGAGTCTATGACATGTATAGGGACTTATTCATTTTGTGTATGTGTCATTATGATATGGCCAAATGTATTGGCTTGTAATGATTAAGGATTACTCATATGCCTATGCCAATGTCATTGTGTGATGTGGTTTATAATGGTATGTTAATGAAATTAGACTAAATGATACATGTGGGAAGTTGTTATGTTGAATGTGATTGGGTATGTGTGGACTTGATAAAGTATGATGTTTTGAGCATGTATATGAAGGTAAGGATATGATATGTCTAAGTCTTTATTGTTGATGTATAGCTTAAATTTGCCAATGAATGGCATATAAATATTTGATAATGACTAGCTATTGGAATGGCTAGTTATGGATATGCTTTGGTGTTATGTATGTCTAAATGAAACTTAATAGAAAGAAATCATGAAAGAGTAAAATTAGCATTAAAACAGTTTTGGACTGTAGCAGTAGTATAACTTTGAAAAATCACCAAAAATTATGGAAATCGAATTACAGGTTTAATAAAATATGAAATTAAAGCCTATTGATTCTAGTTTTACATAGAACAAACGGTGCAAGCAAAAGAATTTCATTTTATGAGATATTTGAATTTTTGTGAGACAAGATCAAAATGATTTCGAGTTCTGGAAAATCATTAAAAATTGTATAAAAATACTTGGGGGTTTAAATTTATTTGCTTAATTTATTAATGAGTCTAATTTTAAGAGAAACAAATGGGGATATCATCCGAATCCCGTACTAAGAGATAATTAATTTTTAGTGAAGAAAGGTCGAAACTGTCAAACAACAGAATAGGGATGAATTTGAAGAATTAACTGTACTTATTGGCAAAACCATAAATTCTGAAAATTTTTTGGTAGGAAGATATTTGAGTCTAGTCTCGAAAAAATCAAGTAGATCTTAATTTAGAATTCTATAACTGAAGATATAAATAATTTAGTGACTATGGTTTAAATGGATAATTTTGTTATGAACAGTAAATATCACAATTATCTGTGATTGTTCTGAAATCTCCGGTAATGCTCCGTAACCCTATTCTGGCGACGGATACGGGTTAGGGGTGTTACATGTCCAAGCTCGGGCTAGCTTGAAAGATGGACTTAAAATTGTGTCCAAATTCACTCATATTTTCAAAAGATTAAACAAGTTCATTTTAGGCTCGTCTATATTAAATTTTTTTAAAATTATATTATATTATTTTAATATTTAGTAATTTATATATATTTTTATTTACTGAAATTTTTTATATAATGATCTTAACATTATTTTAATATTTATATTATAGTAGTATTATATATTTAGTACATGTTTATCTTTTAATGTGTTTTAAATTATATAATATATAAAAATAACATAAAGTAAAGCATTATAAACTTAAACATGGATCGGGCCGGACTTAGGCCTTGAATGTTCAAACCCAAACTCGACTCACATTTTAAATGAGATTAATTTTTTTACCCAAACCCAATTTTCGGGCATAATATTTTGCCCAAACATTCTCAAATTTCAGACAGACCTTCGGGCTTAAACGAGTAGCCCAACCTATGAACAGGTCTATTCTCTACCATTACTCTGAACAAGTAGGGGAAACATGAAGTCATAAATGTGTGTCTAGGGAAGGTTTAGATGCATAAATTATTCAAGTTTGGGAGAAGTTGCAAGTTCCCTTGTATGCATGGAAAGAGAAGCTTTGGTAATAGTTTTTTCATTTTATGCTACAACAATTACTGCTCAGGGGAGTCCCTAGTTGGGAATATGCTGTGGTTGGGATGGGCTCTCCACTGAATATTTGAAGTCATGACAAAATTTTCGAAGCAAAAATGTCAATGAAGGTTGTTGGGTTTAGAGTGGTAGACGTAGAATCGGTCAGGCTGCTGTTGAGTTCATCGACAAGTGATATTTGCCTCTCACTAAAAATCTGCTTCAAGCTCAATGTAAATTAAGCTTGGACTTGTAGTTTTTCTGTTCTGGAATTAGGATCATATCAATGCTATATTCAGATAATTAATGAAAGTGACAGACAATGTGATATATATACAACTAACTTGGATCAAATGTTAACAACCAGCTAACTACTTAATTAATCACAAACTAACTTTATAACCAATTTCAATACAACATCAGCATTCTTCACACCTTTCAAGTTGAAGGGTGGTAAACATCTTTCACCCCCAACTTGGAGGTAAGATATTCATGATGTTATACTCCAAGTCCTGTTATCATAACATCCGCGAGTTGTTCTTTGGTGGACACATGCTGAGTTTGAATGAAACCATATTAAACTTTTTCTCTTTTAAAAAGTGATTGCCGATTTCTATATGTTTTGCTCTTTCAAGGTATATTGGGTTTACTGAAATTTGCAGAGCAGCTTGGCTATTACAATATAATTTGTTAGGTTTGACATTCTCAATTCCAACTTTTCTTAGTGTTGAGGGATTTTTGACTCCTTGAGAAGTCTTTGAAGTGTTACCCGTCAAGATTTGGTGGATCCCTCGACATGTTATGTATTTTCCTTAGTGGGGGTTTTGTCTCTCGAATTTGACAAGAGCCTACGTACCTAAGGCTACCTAAAGAGGTTGTGGGTTCAATTGTAATAGCTCGTAGCCGGACTAAATTGCAAAAGTTGCAAAATTTGAGTTTCTAGAAGCTTTTTGTATGAAATAGCTTTAGAATATGAATTATGAGCCCTTAAGTAACAATTTGCCCAAATTTTAATTTTTGGACAAAATTGGCCTTGAGATGGTATTATAGAAATTTTTAGTAATAAGGGCATTTTGGTCATTTGTCGAATAAGTGATTAAAATAGGAAAAAGATGATAAAAATCTCATCATCTTCTTCCCCCATTGCCGAAAATTGAAGGAAGCCATAGCTAGGGTTCTTCAATTTTTCAAGCTTGCTAGTAAGTGCTCCTAAGCCAGGTTTTTGATATTAATCGTATTTTTGAAGTCCCAGTAGCATGAGTAAGTTTTTTTTTTTTTTTAGCTATTTGATGAGCTAAGATGCATGTTTAAAAATGTACCCATGAGTGACATGTATGCTAAATGATGTTTTATGGGAGTTTATGAGAGTTTGATGTTAGATAAACATCTTTTCTTTAATGAATTTCATGAAACATGATAGTATGAACCATTTTCTAAAAGTTATAAAATTGGTCATACCTATCGGAAATAGAGAGAATTGATGATTTCTATAGTAGAGAAAATGATTCAGCTAAGCATGTAGTTTAAGAAAGTTGCATGAAAATCATTTTACGAGCCTTGGGGCAAAAGTGCAAATATGAGAAAGTATAGGGGCAAAATAGTAATTTTTATAAATTATGAGTTATGAGTTAATTTAGTCAATATGATTATTAAATGATCAATTTATGATTATAGATCAAGAAAAATGAAGCCCGGATCAAAACCGAGGCAAGAACAAAGTCGAGGACTAAATTGCATAACTACATACATTTTGTATATTGAGGTAAGTTTGTATGAGTTCTAAGCTTTATGATTTTATCATTTAATTGCTTAGTATAATAGACATTGTTATCATGAATGGTTTAATGTTATGTTAAACAAAGAAGTCAATAAGATTAAACAAGAGAAAGTCTCGATTGAAGATGAATTACCCGGGAGATACGGTCTATTACATGAGATAAGAAAGTCCGTATAAGACCAAGCCAAGGCATGGCATCGAAAATCAAGAAAGTTATCATGTAAGCCCAAGGACTCAAGCTTGGCATTGATCAAGTTATCAAGCAAGTTATCATGTATGCCCAAGGACTCAAGCTTGGAATTGATCAAGTTATCAAGCAAGTTATCATGGAAGCCCAAGGACTCAAGCTTGGCATAGATCAAGTTATCAAGCAAGTTATCATGTAAGCCCAAGGACTCAAGCTTGGCATTGATCAAGTTATCAAGCAAGTTATCATGTAAGTCCAAGGACTCAAGCTTGGCATTGCATAAGTTATCATGTAAGACCAAGGCAAGCTTGGCATTGATTCAAGAAGAGATCTTCCATATAAGTCCATATCTAGAGTATGGCATTGACATGAAGTACATGACAAGAGATCTACTATTCTCGGTAATTCATAGAAATTCATCGGGCAAATGAGCAAGCTAAAATGTGAAAACAAGAATGTTAAGAAAGCATAGATATTATCACGTTGAAATTGAATATTATTCATGTTATGAATGATGAGTTAGAAGACATAATTATTATGTTTAAGTATGCTGATCAATGTGATCAAGAGATACAGGTACCTTATTACCTTACAAGTATGAGATTAGTAAGTACCATGAGACAAGTAAGAATCATGTATAAGTAAGTAAGCTTTATAGATGAGATAATGATACCATTCTTATGTCAAATGGTTTATCTAAAGCAAGTTTATTTATTATGTGTTATACATGTAAACTTACTAAGCTAAATGCTTACATTTTTCATTGTTTCTTTATATGTAGTCCCGCCAAGCTAATTTGTGGATCATTGGAGTCGGAGCTCGTAGCACAGTATCGAACCTTATTTTGGTATAGCCAAATTATATTACTAAGTATGGCATTTATAGGAATCATTCATTTTGAGAACATGTTTTGTGTAATGCCATTGTATAGGCTATCAAGTTTATTATTCTTTTGTATATGGCTAAGTGGTTGGCCAAACTTGTTTAAGTTGTTTGTATATTGATATCAATGAAATACGTAGTATTATTCATGAAAATTGTTATTAATGAATTGTATTGTTTTGAGTTGGGTTGATCTTAATTTGAGGGAGGCAAATGGCTTGGTAAATAGCATCTAGTTGCCTACACGGTTAGACACACGGGCGTGTGTCTAGACCATGTTAACCTTGTACGTTAATGTTTTAAATAAAATTAGACCACGGTAATTTTACACAGCCGTGTGTAAGGACTGTGTAAGACACACATTCAAAGCATGGGCGTGTGCCCAGGCCGTGTGATTAAAGTCAGTAGCTTCACACGGTTGTAAACATAGGCGTGTCTATGGGTACACGGGCGTGTCTCTAAGTAACATGGGCGTGTGAACCCTACTTCCAAGTTGAGTGTTAGATGAAGTGTCCAAAAGAGTTCGGTTAATTGTTAAAGGCCTCGTAGGCCCATAATATGCATGTTATGATCAAGAAAGAAAAGATTTAAGTTGGTTCAAAATTTTACAGCCCGTGAGTACATGTTTAAGTGAGTTTAAGCATGGTAATGCCTCGTATCCAGTCCTAGCACCGATCTCGGGTATAGGGTGTTACATTTAGTGGTATCAGAGATACGGTTTAGTCGGTTCTAGGACTAACGTAGCACGAGCATGAGTTTAGTTATACATGCCATACGTAAGAATGTTTTTATAATGATAGTGTGACAACTCCTGACAACTTAAATTATGTTTTTACATATAGTAAATGGATCCCGATAGAGATATGGCAGATGATGTAGAAAGTAACGCACCAGCTCCCGCAGAAGGGATGATGCCGAACGAGAATGAGAATAGACCCACTACGGTGAGTCAAGGAGGAGAAGAGGCTAGAGAAGCATTCCTCCACATGATGAACACATGGTATACAGAGTTTTTTCGGGCGAACCCGAATGCATAACCCCCTCTACCCCCGCCTATTCCACAACCTGCTCTAGTAGCCCCTCAAGTAGTAGAGGTGGTAAGAGGAGATAAACCTCCAATTGATAAGATCAGGAAACATGGGGTAGAAGAATTCTGAGCTAAGAGAGATGATGATTTAGAGAAGGCTAAATTCTGGTTAGAAAATACCATTAGGGTATTCAATGAACTGTCATGCACACCTGAAGAATGCATGAAGTGTGTAATCTCTCTCTTAAGAGATTCTGCTTATCAACGGTGGAACACTCTGGTGTCGATAGTACCGAGGGAAAGGGTCACATGGGAACTCTTCTAGGAAGAGTTCAAGAAAAAGTATATCAGCCAAAGGTTTGTAGACAAGAAGAGGAAGGAATTTCTAGAGCTGAAGCAAGGTAAGATGTCAGTAACTGATTATAAGTGAGAGCTTGTACGACTCAGCAAGTACACTCGTGAATGTGTATCCACTGAGGCCATCATAAGTAAAAGGTTTAAAGATGGATTAAATGAAGATATAAAGTTGTTAGTTACTGTCCTGGAGTTAAAGGAATTTGTTGTACTAGTAGAAAGGGCTTGTAAAGACGAAGAACTAGTAAAAGAGAAGAAGTCTGAAATAGAGTCTCGTGACTCTAGAAAGAGACAGTGGAATAAGTTATTCCAATCTTCGTCCAAGAAGTCAAGATATTTCCCTACCCGATCGGCTACTTCCACGGGATTTTCAAGGAAAGACAAGAGTAAATAGTATTCGGGGAATAAAGCACAGACTACTTCAGTTGCAAGTGCAGGGAACATTCGACTTGACAGACCCGAGTGCCCACAGTGTGGCAGACGCCATCTTAGAGAATGCCGAGCACATGAAAATGTATGTTTTAGATGTGGTTCCCAAGACCATTTTATAAAAGATTGTCCAAAGATGACTAAAGAAGAGAGAATTCAAAACCCAAGATCCGGGAGTATGGTCAGAGGGAGACCGCAAAGGAACCCGAGAAGTGGGGCAAGTGGAAGAGGTAACCCTCAGAGCAGGCCACAAGACCTGAGGGTAGAGCGCCTGGAAGGACCTATGCCATTCGCGCTCGCGAAGAGGCATCTTCCCCTGATGTTATTACGGGTACCTTTTCTCTTTACAATACCAAAGTTATTGCTTTAATAGATCCCGGATCCACACACTCTTACCTTTGTATGAAATTAGTATCTGATTTGAGCATGCCTATAGATTCTATTGAATTTATGATTAAAGTGTCCAATCCTTTAGGCAAAATTGTGTTGGTTGATAAAGTATGTAAAGATTTTCCATTAATGATTAAAGGTCATTGCTTTAAAGCAAACCTTATGTTGTTACCATTTGATGAATTCGACCTCATTCTTGGTATGGACTGGTTGACTACTCATGATGTGATTGTAAATTGTGGGAAGAAATACATTGAGATGAGATGTAAAAATGGAGATATTCTTCACATAGAATCAGGGAAACATGAGGGATTACCGGAAATAATTTCTAATATGACAGCACAGAGATGTTTAAGAAAAGGGTATGAATCATATCTAGCCTTTGTGATGAATGATAAAGAAACAGAGCTGAAGATTGAGTCAGTGCCGATAGTATGTGAGTATATGGATTTTTTCTCGAGCAATTACCGGGACTACCACCAGTTAGAGAGGTAGAGTTCAGCATTGAGTTAGCCCCTAGTACTGTACCTATATCTATTACACCTTACAGAATGGCTCCAACAGAGTTGAAAGAACTAAAGATACAGCTGCAAGAGTTGACAGACAATGGTTTTACAAGATCAAGTTGTTCACCATGGGGTGCTCCGGTTTTGTTTGTGAAAAAGAAAAATGGCACCATGAGATTGTGCATAGATTACCGTCAACTCAATAAAGTGACAGTAAAGAACAAGTACCCATTGCCTAGGATCGATTATTTGTTCGATCAATTGAAAGGAGCTACTGTGTTCTCCAAAATAGACTTGAGAGGATCAATTGAAAGTTATCAAGAAAGTTATCATGTAAGCCCAAGGACTCAAGCTTGGCATTGATCAAGTTATCAAGCAAGTTATCATGTAAGTCCAAGGACTCAAGCTTGGCATTGAATAAGTTATCATGTAAGACCAAGGCAAGCTTGGCATTGATTCAAGAAGAGATCTTCCATATAAGTCCATATCTAGAGTATGGCATTGACATAAAGTACATGACAAGAGATCTAGTATTCTCGGTAATTCATAGAAATTCATCGGGCAAATGAGTAAGCTAAAATGTGAAAACAAGAATGTTAGTAAAGCATAGCTATTACCACGTTGAAATTGAATATTATTCATGTTATGAATGATGAGTTAAAAGACATAATTATTATGTTTAAGTATGCCGATCAATGTGATCAAGTGATACAGGTACCTTATTACCTTACATGTATGAGATTAGTAAGTACCATGAGACAAGTAAGAATCATGTATAAGTAAGTAAGCTTTATAGATGAGATAATGATACCATTCTTATGTCAAATGGTTTATCTGAAGCAAGTTTATTTATTATGTGTTATACATGAAAACTTACTAAGCTAAATGCTTATGTCTTTGATTGTTTCTTTATATGTAGTCCTGCCAAGCTAATTTGTGGATCATTGGAGTCGGAGCTCGTAGCACACTATCGACCCTTATTTTGGTATAGCCAAATTATATTACTAAGTATGGCAAGTATAGGAATCATTCATGTTGAGAACATGTTTTGTGTAATGCCATTGTATAGGCTATCAAGTTTATTATTCTTTTGTATATGGCTAAGTGGTTTGCCAAACTTGTTTAAGTTGTTTGTATATAGATATCAATGAAATATGTAGTATTATTCATGAAAATTGTTATGAATGAATTGTATTGTTTTGAGTTGGGTTGATCTTAATTTCAGGGAGGCAAATGGCTTGGTAAATAGCCTCTAATTGCCTACATGATTAGACACACGGCCCTGTGTCTAGATCATGTTAACCCTGCACCTTAATGTTTTAAATAAAATTAGACCACGGTCATTTTACACGGCCGTGTGTAAGGATCGTGAAAGACACACGTTCAATGCATGGGCGTGTGCCCAGGCCATGTGGTTGAAGTCAGTAGATTCACACGGTTGTAGACATGGGCGTATCTATGGGTACACGGGCGTGTCTCTAAGTAACATGGGCGTGTGAACCCTGCTTCCAAGTTGAGTGTTAGATGAAGTGTCCAAAAGAGTTCGGTTAATTGTTAAAGGCCTCATAGGCCCATAATATGCATGTTATGATCAAGAAAGAAAAGATTTAAGTTGGTTCAAAATTTTACAGCCCGTAAGTACATGTTTAAGTGAGTTTAAGCATGGTAATGCCTCGTATCCAGTCCTAGCATCAGTCTCGGGTATAGGGTGTTACATCAATAAAGGGAGAGCACCTTAGCAAGACTGATCATGCGTAGTGCACTTCCACCTACCACAAAAATATGAGCATTTGAGCCTAGTAGGATTTGGGCCCATGCCCTAGAGCATATAAGGAACTTTTTGGCAACTATGCTACCACATAAGCCCATTCCCTATTCCATATAGGGTTGAACTCACTACCTTTTCAAGCAACCTTAGGCGCTTGAGCTCTTGTCGAAGTTGGGAGACAAAAACCTCACCGGAAATAATACCAGATGTGTAACACCCCTAACACGTATCCATCGTCAAAACAGGGTTACGGAGCATTACCAAAGTTTACAGAATAATTACAAATATTTCACATTATTTACTATTCACGTTCGATACTAATCATATTGTCCCTTGAATGGACCCTCGAGGCCAATATAAACATTAGAATCAAATCGAGACTTAATCGAGACCTCAGAAAAATTTTCATGAAATTTCAAAATTTTTCCTAGATACAGGGCTCACACACCCTTGTGGCCAAGGGATACACCTGTGTGACCCTATGGCATGCCTGTACATCAAGTCATGTCCTACCCCGTGTAACTCTCTGACTTGCATCACACGGCCAAGTCTCATGCCTGTGTGCTAGGCTGTGTCACCTACACGGCTGAGACACACGCCTGTGCCTCTGCCCGTGTGCTCAATTCTGAGCATCCTGTTTCTAAAATTTAAGATGCAGGGGACACACAGCCAGACCACACGCCCATGTGCTAAGCCGTGTGTTACACACGGTCAACACACATGTCTGTGTGTCTACCCATGTGGACAAAATAAAGCCATTTCCTAGCTTTATTTTTCACCCCTTTTAGCCTGCACCTACACCAACACTTATACATGTAAATTTATACTCATATTTATCTATATACCATGTTCACATTTGTGTATATTGTATCAAATATGCTACTTTAATTCATTCATACATATCTCATTGTGATTTCAATAAATCAATCATTTTCAAATATATACCATGATATAGTCTTTTATACATAAACACCAAAACATGTTCATAACTAGCCATTCCAATAGCTAGACATTAACAAATATTTACATGCCATTCCTTGGCCAAGTTAACCTATACGTGCCATTATAACCACAATTGTTTTACCTTATATATCAAATTGAGTCGATGGATAGTGTGAGTGATCTCTGTCAAGCTTCCAATCCAACAAGCTTCCAATTTACTATAGAATAAGAAAAAAATAGAGTAAGCATACAATGCTTAGTAAGTCCGTATAACTTGGTAATTAACTTACCAACTATTCATATTAACATGTAAATCACAATCAACCATTCGACCCCAAGCCCTTACACATATTCTCATCACCCTTGTTAGTAACTTATTTCATATAAACATCAAGAAACACATATATAAGCTCAACAATATTCGGTTTCTCATACACATATGTTTTCCACATCATGTATTCATATAACATATATACAAATTATTTCCATATTTTTCTGGTACATTCTATAATAATTCATCTCGAGTTTTAGTATATTTCATGTCAGAACTTTGGTTCTTATTCAACAGAAATATTGATAATCACACAAATAATACATTTGAGATGTACAAATCTATTCTCATAGATGAATGTATTCATCAAATAAATTTCCATGTTCATATATCATAATTTCATACTTCCATATTTCATATAACATCATTTTCATGTACTTCAGGCAGATACATGTAAAAACCCATTTCTTTTCATGTCAGGATTTTACCCGTTGAATTACTGAAAATATCGATGGATACTCAGGTAGTACACACAAAGTGTACAAATTAGTAAATCTATCAATTCATATTCAGGAGTACCCGTTAGGGCACTTAATAAGGAAACACACTCTCGAGCCACATATCATATAACAGGATTACTAGTTCAGGCTAAATCCTTTCTGTAACATATGCTTAGAAGAGCTTAATTAGGGTTACCAGTCCAGGCTAAATCCTAATTGTAACATATTCTCAAGAGGGATTATATCAGAATTACCCATCCGGGCTAAATCCTATCTGTAATAAGGTCAATAGGATTACTCGTCCGAGCTAAATCCCATCAGCAACAAATGTAGGACCTCATTCATTTCAGGAAATCACATATCCATCTATTTTTCATTTATTCAAACAGAATTTGACATTTATCAGGCAATTTTCGGGTATGTGATCAATCTCATATATTTATGCATTTATGCAATTCAAATGTTCATATTCAACTCAAGCACAAAAATAACATTTTTATCATTTATCACTTATCTGGTATTATCATTTATTCCAGGCACTTTCATTTATTAGGCTCCAATGAATATGTGATCATTTCACATAATTATGGCATCCATACAATTTACATACACAACATTCAATTCAAGCATATAAACATCTACAATTTAGTTATACGAACTTACCTCAATAAGTGTTTGTGTACATAAAGTCTACTACTCCGACATTTTCTCATTTTCTTGTTCTAACTCTATATTCAGTTTATTCGGATCTATACGAGTAAATTTAACATCAATTTAATGTAATTCGTACTCAATTTAGTCGAATTTACACATTAGGAAATATTACCAAATTGCCCCTAAACTTTTAATAAATGACGATTTCGTCCCTAGATTCAGAAAATAAAATTCATGCAATTTAATCCTTGTTCCAAGCCTAACCGCATTTTTCATGTAATACTTACAACCCATATATTTCATAAAAATCAGAATTTTTCATAGATTTCTCATTTTTGCAATTTAGTCCCTACATCAAGTTTTCATCAAAATTCACTTTGTAGAAGTTGTTTATCTATCAACAACTTTTCATTTTCTACCATAAATTTCATAATTTCAGCATATTCATCCATGGTAAAAATTTTATACTTTGATATCTTTTCAAATTGATCCCCAAAATAAATAGATTAAGTTACCCCGATCTCAAAAATATAATATTTACTAAAAACGGGGCTTGAATACTTACCTAATTTGACCAAGAAACAAATCTGAGTCAGAAAATAATTTTAATATTATTTTCTGTGTTTGTAGTATGTGATTAAGCATGTGTGAAAGTTTTATGAATTAATTTTATTGTTTGTGTGCTTAATTAGAGAAAAGGACTAAATCGCATAAAAGGTAAAAGTGGCTTTCTACTTGCTAAAG
This sequence comes from Gossypium bickii, assembly GCA_025503065.1. Classification (NCBI taxonomy): domain Eukaryota; kingdom Viridiplantae; phylum Streptophyta; class Magnoliopsida; order Malvales; family Malvaceae; genus Gossypium; species Gossypium bickii. The sequence goes on along the minus strand of CP106712.1, from coordinate 36,079,436 downwards.
TGCTTTAATGCTATGTTCTTTTAATATAAAGGCCTTAAAATGGAATTAGGCCATTGTAATATGGCATTGACGGTAGTGGACATGCATTTAAAGAATTTATAATGTATTTATAAAGGGCAAAATGGTAAAATGTTAATTAAGCTTATATTAATATAACAAAAACATGAAAATAGATGATTATCATCTTTGTTTCCACCGAAATTTGAAAGAAAAAGAAGGGTTTAAAGCTTTGTTACATTCGACACTTACAAGTATTGATTAAGGTATGATAGTTGTTCGGTTTTTGATAATTTCTACGTTTTTGTGATCATTGTTTAGTATACTATCAAACCCATGCTTTAATTTTAGAATTTGATGAAGATGTTGAGATATGCCATTGATGATTTTGTAAGCTTAGTGATGTTAGTTGATGAAATATGGAATATATGTGTTAGATTAAGATGTTTTGTCTTTGGATTTCTAATGAATTTAAGTAATTTGGAATAAATTGTGAAAATAATATTTTGAGGGACTAAAATGTGAAAAAAATGAAATGTATAGACTTGTATGATCATGGTGATTATTCCGCTAAACATGGGTACAAAGAAATTAAGTGTATTTTGTGATTTTGTGAAATAGATACTCAAATGTCAAAATGTGAAAATTTGAGGGGTAAATTGTAAAATGCCTTAAATGTGTGTTTTTGGATTGAATTGAATGATTTGGTGAATAAATGAGTTAAATTTGAATATGTATAAATCAAGAACCAAAGAAAATGGATTTAGATCGGGGAAAGTTGAAAGTCATCGAGTAGTCGTTTCCGTCTGTTTATATCGGGGAAAGTTGAAAGTGACCGAGTAGTCGTTTAACCTTAAATGGGTGACAAATTGGCCTTGCAAATGGCCTATATTTTCCCACACGGTTGATTACACGGGTGTGTGGCTCGACCGTGTCCCTTGAATTTGTAATTCGGTGCAAATTAGGCTCGCACACAGGCAGGACACACGGGCGTGTGACTGGCTGTGTGAAATAAGTCAGTGTCGACCACGACCTGGACACACAGATGTGTGACTAGCCGTGTGATGCAAGTTATTTTTGACCCTGGGTGAAGCACACGGATATGTCCAGAGCCGTGTGGACAAGTTAGTATGTATGCCCTGTTCTGCCACGGCTTAGACACGCTAGTGTGTCTAAGGCCGTGTGACACAGGCGTGTGACCTCTATAACTTTGAATAATGTTAAGTTTACAGAAAATTTTGTATGTATTCAGTTTAGTCCTGACCACTTCCTAATGCATGTTTGAGGTCTCGTAAACTTATTTAAAGGACTCTATGTATATGATTTACTTTAATATGATAATGATATATCTTGTGATGTGAAATGTTCGAAAAAGTTTCGATTTGTCTAGTAATGCCTCTTAACCCTAAACCGGCGATGGTTACGGATTTTATTGGTATTAGAGCTACGATTTAGTCGATTCTAGGACTAATGTAGCGTGTGAAAGTCTAGCTATACATGCCATATATATACGAATTGTGATAGTGTGATGAATCCTGACGTATAAAATGTGTTTTTCGTATAGTAAATGGATCCCAAAAGAGCTGTAGCTGACGATGTTGAAAGTAATACGCCTGCTCCAGCTCTAGGGACAGTGCCATCTAATTCGAGACTGGCTACTAGCGGTCAGGAAGGAGAGGCTAAATAAGCCTTCTTTCAAATGATGAATGAGTGGTTCACTCAGTACATTAGAAAAAATCCAGCTGTTTCACAACCTCCGCCACCACCCAATCCTCCTCAGACTTCTGTTGTACCTCCAGTTATGAATCTAAGTCTGTTGAATAAGCCTCCGATCGATAAAATTCGTAAGTACGGGGCTGAAGAGTTTAGGGCCACAGTGGATGACGATGTTGAGAGAGCTGAGTTTTGGCTCGAGAATACAATTCGAGTGTTTGATGAAATGTCTTGTACTCTTGAAGAATGTGTGAAATGTGCCGTTTCTTTGTTACGAGATGCGGCTTATCAGTAGTGGAAGACTTTGATTTCCATTGCTCCAAAAGAACGTATTACTTGGGATTTCTTTCAATCTGAGTTCCGGAAGAAATATATTAGTCAGAGATTTATAGATCAAAAACGAAAAGAGTTTCTGGAATTGAAACAGGGTCGTATGTCTGTTACAGAGTACGAACAAGAATTTGTGAGATTAAGTCAATATGCTCGAGAATGTGTTTCTTCTGAAGTAATAATGTATAAAAGGTTTAAAGACGGTCTGGATGAAGATATGCGTTTGCTAGTTGGAATTCTGGAAATAAAAGAATTTGTTGTGCTTGTTAATTGAGAATGGAAAGATAAAAGGAAAGCTGAGACAGAAGCTAGAGATGCAAGAAAGAGATTCTCAAGTAAATCATTTCAATCTGCATCAAAGAAGAGATGAACATGGTCGTTCAAAAGATAATGTGGGACATTCAAACAGAGATCGTGTTAGATCGCATTCGAATTTCAAAGCTCCAGCGAGTTCGATGGCTAGTGTTAGAAATGTCCAATTTGAGCTACCTGAATGTAGACATTGGGATAAAAGCCATTCGAGCAATTGTAGATTGAATGACCGAGATTTTTTTAAATGTGGATCATTAAATCATTTCATCCGAGATTGTCCAGAGTCTATTGAGCAAGAGATTGTACAGAATTCAAAATCAGATAATGCTTCAGCTAGAGGTAGGCCTTCTAGAAACACAAGAAATGTCAGTGGCAGTCAGAAAACTATGAAAGATACAGTTGCGAGATCTGAAGCTAGAGCACCTGCCAAAGCATGCGCCATTCGAGCTAGTGAGGAAACTTCATCTCCAGATGTTATTACGGGTACATTTACTCTTTATGATACTTCTGTAATTGCATTGATAGATCTAGGGTCTACTAATTCGTATGCATGCATGAACTTAGTATCCAGTAAGACTTTGCCTGTAGAGTCTACTGAATTTGTAATTAGAGTATCGAACCCTTTAGGTAAATGTTTCCTAGTTGACAAAGTGTGCAAGAATTGTCCATTGATGTTTCGAGATATTTTTCAGGCTGATCTGGTGTTATTACCTTTTGATAAGTTTGATATAATTTTGGGTATGGATTGGTTAACATTTGCATAATGTTGTTGTGAACTGCAAATGAAAGACTATTGATTTGAGATGTCAGAACGATGAAATAGTTCAGATTGAATCTAATGATTTGAATGGGTTACCGGCTGTGATATCAGTGATGAAAGCTCAGAGTTATGTGAAAAAGGGTTGTGAAGCTTATTTTGCCTATGTGATTGATGCGAGAGTGACTGAAAAGAAAGTTTAATCTGTGCCAGTTGTTTGTGAATTCCCTGACGTGTTTCCGGAAGAACTACTGGGATTGCCTCCGATAAAAGAAGTTGAGTTTGATATTGATTTAGTGTCGGGCACAACTTCTATCTCGATAGCTCCGTATAGAATGGCTCAAACAGAATTGAAAGAGTTGAAGTCACAGTTGTAAGAGTTGACCAATAGAGGATTTGCACGATCAAGTTTCTTACCCTGGGGTGCTCCCGTTCTATTTGTGAAAAAGAAAGATGGCACAATGAGAATGTGCATTAATTATCGTCAGTTGAACAAAGTAACTATTAAGAATAAATATCCTTTACCCAGAATCGGTGATTTGTTTGATGAATTAAAAGGAGCTACCGTGTTTTCAAAAATAGATCTGAGATTGGGGTATTATCAGTTGCGAGTAAAGGATTCAGATATTTCGAAAACTGCTTTCAAAACGAGGTACGGGCACTATGAGTTTTTAGCTATGCCTTTCGGACGAACCAATGCTCCTGCTGTCTTTATGGATTTGATGAACATAATTTTTAGACTGTATTTAGATCAATTTGTTGTTGTATTCATTGACAAAGTTTTGATTTATTCGCGTGATGAAATGAGCATGCTGAACATTTGAAAATTGTGCTACAAACTCTACGTGAGAAGCAATTGTATGGAAAGTTTAGTAAATGTGGGTTCTGGCTGCGTGAGGTTAGTTTTCTGGGACATATTGTGTTAGCATCCGGTATTTGAGTTGATCCGATCAAGATTTCAGCTATTTTAGAATGGAAGCCTTCGAAAAATGTGTCTAAAGTCCGTAGTTTTCTGGGACTTGCTGGGTATTATCGACGATTCGTAAAAGATTTTTTGATGATTGCAACTCCGTTGATTAGATTGCTTCAAAAAGATGTGAAATTTGAATGGTCCGATAAATGTCAGAAAAACTTTGATCAATTGAAAACTCTGTTGACTAAAGCTCCAGTGTTAGTACAACCAGAATCGGGTAAAGAGTTCGTGATTTATAGTGAAGCTTCGTTGAATGGACTGGGATGCAGGAAGGTAAAGTAATAGCTTACGCCTTCAGACAATTAAAGCCACATGAAAAGAATTATCCGACACACGATCTTGAGCTAGTTGCGATTGTGTTTGCTTTAAAGATCTAGCGTCATTATCTTTTTGGTGAAAAATGTCATGTATTTTCAGATCATAAAAGTCTGAAATATCTGATAACTCAGAAAGACTTGAATCTACCACAGAAAAGATGGTTAAAACTAATAAAATACTACGAGCTTGTGATAGATTATCATCCGGGTAAATAAAATGTTGTTGATGATGCATTGAGTCAGAAATCATTATTTGCATTACGTGTGATGAATGCTCATTTAGACTTGTTTGATGATGGTTAAGTTTTGGCTGAATTGAAAGCGAAACCATTGTTCTTACGGCAAATATATGATGCTTAGAAAAGTGATAGTGAAATGCTAGTGAAACGAGGCTAGTGTGATTTGAACTCTGATTCTGAATTTCAAGTTAATATAGATGATTGTTTGGGATTTCGAGATCGAGTTTGTGTTCTAAGGAAACCAAAGTTGATTTAGTTGATTTTGAAAGAAGCTCATAGTAATCGCTTATTGGTTCATCCGTGAAGTACAAAGATGTACAATGATTTGAAACTACTTTATTGGTGGTCTGGAATGAAAAGATATATCTCTGACTTTGTGTCGAAATGCTTAATCTGTCAGCAAGTTAAAGCTGAACATCAAGAGCCATCTAGTTTATTACAACCGATTATGATTCCTGAGTGGAAATGGGATAGAGTGATAATGGATTTTGTTTCAGGGTTGGCTTTGACTTCGAAAAAGAAAGACGCAATTTGGGTTGTAATTGACAGATTGACAAAAATAGCTCATTTTATTCCGGTACGATCTGATTACTCACTTGATAAATTAGGTGAGCTATATATTTTCGATATTGTGAGATTGCACGAGGTGCCACTATCTATTGTATTTGACAAAGATCCGAGGTTTACTTCACGATTCTAGAAAATACTACAAGAGGCTTTAGGTACTAAATTGCATTTTAGTACAACTTTTCATCCATAGACAGATGGTCAATCCAAATTATCCAGATCCTCGAGGATATGTTAAGATGTTGCATCCTTGAGTTTGATAGTACGTAGGAACAGTATTTACCATTGATTGAGTTTGTGTATAATAATAGTTTTCAGTCGAGCATTAAAATGGTACTGTATGAAGCTTTATATGGTCATAAATGTCGTACACCTTTGTATTGGACTGAGCTCAATGAAAGTAAAATACACGGGGTTGCTTTGATCAAAGAAACTAAACAGAAGGTGAAAGTGATCCGTAATAGTTTGAAAACCGCATCAAATCGTCAAAAGTCTTATGCAGATTTAAAAGGAAAAGATATTGAGTTTGATATTGGAGATAAAGTGCTTTTGAAAGTGTCTTCGTGGAAGAAAATAGTCCGATTTGGTCATAAAGATAAATTGAGTCTGAGATTCATCGAGGCGTATGAAATTATTGAACGCATTGGACCTGTTGCGTACAGATTTTTGTTGCCACTAGAGCTAGAAAAGATTCATAATGTGTTTCACATATCAATGCTTCGATGATACAGATTTGATCCCTCGCATGTAAGTTCTTTGACTGTGATAGAAATACAATCTGATAGGACTTACGAAAAAGAACCTATTCGTATCTTAGCTCGCGAGGTTAAAGAATTGCGAAATACAAAAATTTCATTAGTAAAAGTACTGTGGCATCGACATAGGGTTGAAGAGGCTACGTGGGAGCCCAAAGATGCTATGAGAGAGCAATATCTGAACCTATTCAACGGTAAGATTTTCGGGGACAAAAATCCCTAAGGGGAGGAGAATTGTAACAGTCCGATTTAGACCTTAGTCTGAATAGTGGTTTCAGGACCACAAATCTAAGTTAGAAAAATATTTTAATATTATTTTCAGTGTTTACAGTATGTGATTAAGCATGTGTGAAAGTTTCATGAATTAATTTTATTGTTTGTGTGCTTAATTAGAGAAAAGGACTAAATCGCATAAAAGGTAAAAGTGGATTTCTACTTGTTAAAGTGCTTTAATGTTATGTTCTTTTAATATGAAGGCCTTAAAATGGAATTAGTCAATTGTATTATGGCATGAACGGTAGTGGTCATGCATTTAAAGAATTTATAATGTATTTATAAAGGGCTAAATGGTAAAATGGTAAAATGTGTAACAGTTCGATTTATACCCTAGTCGGAACAGTAGTTTTGGGACCACAAATCTGAGTTCGTATAATATTTTAACATTATATTCTGTGCCGTTGACATGTGGTTTAGCATGTGGTAAATTTTCGTAAATGAATTTGTCTATTCATGTGTTTAATTTGAGCAAAGGATTTATTTGCATTAAATTTTAAAGTTGTATGCCATTTGTTGATGTACTAATGTGTTGTGGCTTTTTAAAGTGATGGTCTTATATGGCAAATAAACCATTATTATGCTAATGGGTGGTTATGGTAAAAAATAACCTTGAATTATATGTTTTGTTATATTTGTTTTAAAGATTAAAAATGTCTAATTGTAATAAATGATTATATGCTTAAGAAAAACATGAAAATGGCCATATTATCATCTTTGTTAGCCGAAAATCAAAGAAAGAAAAAGGAGAAAAACCTTAAGCTAGGTTCGGCCATTTCAAGCTTTGATTAAGGTGAGTTTTGTCTTCGGTTTTTGATAATTTCTACGTTTTTGCAATCGGTGCTTTGAGAGCTAAAAACCCATGTTTTAATTTGATGAATTGATGTTGTTTATGAGAAATGCCATTGATGTTATGTTGAGCTTTGTGATGATTCTTGGTGTTAAATGAAAGATATGAGCTAGATGAACATACTTTGTTCTTAAATTTTTGATGAATTTAGCTAAATAGGGCTAAATTGAGAAAATGGCAAATTAAGGGACTAATTTGTGAAATTGATGAAAAATGTGGGCTTATATGTGATGGATATGTATTCAGCTAAGCATGTGTATGTTTGAAATTTGTGAATTTGATGTTTTGAGAAAAATGGACTAAATTGATTAAGTGTGCAAATGTGAGGGCTAATTTGCAAATTGCCCTAAATGTGTGTCCTTGGATTGAATTGTATGAATTAGTAAATAAAAGGGTTAATTCTGAATATGTTTAGATCAAGAACCAAGGAAAACGGATTTAAATCGCGGGAAGGCGAAAGTAAACGAGTAGCTGCTTCTATTCCGATAAACCGAAATCCGAAGTAAGTCACTATGCAAATAAATGCATTTATATGATATTGTAAATGTTATCATGATTATTATGGATAATGAATATCTATGCGATGTTATGCATATGAATTTCGAGATAAGATCGATATAGTGATAATGTCTGAGAAGTCCCGTACGAACCTAGGAATAAAAGGTTTAGCTATGTCATGACATAAATATCTACTTTGTTTCGTCATGTAAGGCCACGTCTGGGACGTTGGCATTGATTTGAGATTTGTGTAAGACCCTGTCTGGGACAATGGCATCGATATTTGATTATGTGTAAGACCACGTCTGGGACGTTGGCATCAATATGAGCTTTACGTATAAGACCACGTCTGGGACGTTTGCATCATTATGATCTTTACGTGTAAGACCATGTCTGGGACATTGGCATCGTTCTGATTCGTGTAAGACATTGTCCGGGACAGTGGCATCGATATCTGAGTACATGTAAAACCTTGTCTGGGACAATGGCATTGTACTATTATTCCAAGCTTTTGAGTATCCTACTGGATTCCTTATGGTTCAACGAGCAAGTCTGAAATACGAATGACATATCCAATCTTTGATAGATTAAGTAAATGAATGTCCGATTCAGGTACGTTGATTATACACCAAATGTGTATATAAGTTAAGTGACTATGTGTTTTACTATGATGGATTGGAAATACGTCACATGAAAGCATATATGAAAAACTATGTGTCTAAGATTCTTGAATTGATAAATGTAGCAAATTGGCCAAGAATATGAATCAAGTATAAATATGAGAAATTTACCTTGTAGAAAAATTGTGCCAATGTGGTTATATATTTTCATGCTTTACATATCAAGTTTGTTTGTGTATTGACTAACTAAGCTTTTGGAAAGCTTACTCTGTGTGTGTGTTAATCTGTTTTATAGGTCATCAAAGCTACTGAAGGCTCGGGACCGTCAAGGATCGTCATCATACTACTAACATCGTTTTGGTACACTTTGGATATGTATATAGCTAGATATGACATGTATAGGCTAGTTCTTGGTATAAATTTTAAAGTGAACTTAGCCATGTGATTTGGCTAGATATGTTTTGATATATGCTTAAAGAAGTATGATATGTGAAGTTGTTTTGGTATGATTAGTAGATATGGAAATGGTTTTGAAATGGAAAGTTTATAGGTGAATGATGTTTGAGCATAATTGTGTTTTGGTCATGCAAATTGTTATGTTTGGAGTTGATTTTGAATATATTAATGTGTGATTCTCCTTAGTTGTCAAATAAGCATGATTTGGGATGACTATTTGGTATGTTTTAATGGTTATATGTGAATGAAATGGGATGATATATGTTGCTTATAGGTTTGACCCTTGTAGGTGGCATTTTGGCCTTGTGAATGGCCTATAATGTCACACGGCTGTGGCACACGGGCGTGCCTAAGACCGTGGGTAAATTACCAGAATGTAGCCTAAAAATAACACGGTCAGGGCACACGGCCGTGTCTGTGGCCGTGGGGACCAAGTCAGTATATAGACACGGAAGGACACACGGGGGTGTCTAGTAGCCGTGGAGGGCATACGGTCTCCTCCCACGGGCATGTCTCCCCTGTATTTTAGTAAAGTTTAAAATTTTCATGACATTTCATATGTGTTTCAGTTTAGTCCCGACCTGACTTCTAAGCATGATTAAGGTCTCGAGGACCCATTTAAGGGACATTATGTCTGAGTATGATGATTGAATGTATGATGTTGTCTGTGAATGTTTTCGATATGTCTGGTAACGCTCCTAACCTTAATCCAGCGACGGACACGGGATAGGGGTGTTACACAATGCCTTATTACGACCAGCGAAAATAAAGTAATTAAAATCATGTCCTTTAAAACAAATAAACAAAACTCCTAATTATCTTGTAGTGTGGCCATCTCCGAGTCCTCTCCCATGTCGAGCCATCTACTGAGGGTCACCTGAAACATTTAGTAAAAGGGTGTAAGTTTTGAAACTCAGTGTGTACGACCCTTGGTAAATATCACATTTGGCCTAAGCCCTATCAAATTTGGTGGTCTTGGTCCTTAGCCCGCAATGACCTCATATCATATCAGTATCACATGAATGCAATGCACCCATCCCAAATCCAACCCTGCACTCCATTTCCCTTCCAACTCTACACTCCTGTGGGGATATAAATATCAACCCACCCATCCCTACACTCTAAAGGTAGCACCAGTAGCGGCACTACTCAAACGTTGCAGCAAAGCTGCTATAATGGGCTTAAAACAACCAGTGGATCCACGGTCGTCAAGCGACTATGCATTCCTCAAATCTTCCTCCTTATCATCAAAACCCACCCATATGCAACATATATTTCATGAATGCAACATACACAATTTCACACATTAAGCACTCAGGGGTATTTTAGTCATTTCATTACCTAGGGGTATTTTCGTAATTCTACACTATAGGGGTATTTAGGTAATTTTGCAAAATAGGGGTATTTTGGAAATTTTGTAAATCAGGGATATTTTGTTAATTCTGCAAATCAAGGGTATTCTGGTAATTTTCCAAATCAGGGGTATTTTAGTAATTTTGTAAATCTAAGGATATTTTGGAAATTTTCAAACTAAGGGTATTTTTGTAAATCTAAAGATATTTTGGAAATTTTCAAATCAGGGTATTTTCGCAAATCTAAGGATATTTTGGTAATTTTCAAATCAAGGGTATTTAGTTCCTCTCGGGTTTTAGCTATGAACTTTGGCCCATTAACAAGTTCTCGCAGCTAAAGTGAACAGACACTATGCACCAAGTAGGATCCCAGAGAAGAGGAGGTAGCCCACTAGGACCGCTTAAGTACCAAGCTCTCCCTAGATCCAATCCTAGATATGCATGTGTCCGTTGCCACACTCTAACCCAACGACTTGTCCACGTACATGTTTAATTATTAGATTAAGTCTTATGCGGGTTAAGAGTTGTTTAGAACTATGCCTAAAGTCCATTAAACCCTAGCATACTTGTCTACGTCCCCATAAAGCCCATCATGCCCATTTCACGTTCATATAACCCATTAAGCCCAAATCACATACTTATGGCCCATTAGGCCCAGACCTCATTCATGTGGCCTATTAGGCCCAAAAAAATTCCATATCATGTAACATGCATGACTAACTCAATTCATATAACCAAATCAATCAATTTCATCAAACTTAGCCTCAGGGCCCACCGGGCCCATTTAGCCACTTTCTACTTTTCGGCATTGCCGATATCATGTGTGTGTAGTGTTTGTACACACTTGGTTATTGCAATGTGCTATACTATCCTTAGCCTTGAACTTACAACTAACCAACCTCCAATCAAATCACACATACCTCATCAAGATATTTACTAAAAGCCGAAGCCTTACCGTGTGCCACCGGATTCTAATAGCCCTTCTTTAGCTACTAATCACGAGTATCCCTTAGATCTGCACTCACACATACAGCATCAAACTTCAAGTGACTCATAATCCACATAAGTCAGCCCTATAGATCATACTCACATTCGGCCATTTACTTAAACCATTATCGAGTTGAGTACACTTACACTTTGCTAACGATCCTTACCACGCTTGCGATCTCTGAACCTTACCCTTGTTAATACAAGATTAACGACAATGAGAAGTTAGATAGCCCTTTGACTTTTAACAAAACACACTAAGGGGTTAACTGAATACTTATCGAATCCACTTTTGCTCCTGCGGCCTAGATAGCTACTGAACGAGATTCAGCTTTTAACCTTGACAGATAGTAGATAACAATTGATTTGTGATGGAGGAAAACAACAAAGATTCAACACTAATAGGGATTTCGACAAGAGAAGATGATGATACATTTGCATTAAAAGAGTTTGGCTATGAGAGAATTCGGCAAAAAGGGATTCGGCTATAGGAGATTTCAGCAACAAGGTAAGGTATATTCGGTTGTGGAAAAATAGGGTTTCGGCAGGAAAAAGAAAAAGAATGGAAAATTCGACATTAACTAGGACCCCAGATTCAGAACACACACATTTATATAGCCTATAGCCGAAACTTAGCCACCCCTAAAGTCCAATTTGGTACCACTTCATCCACTGCTCATCTCCTAATTTTTATCCATGACATCTCCCTTATCCTTCTCCTAGATCTTCTCTATTGATCACTTCTCCTTAGAGTCCCTCTACACGCCACTTCTATCCTTCTAGAAGCCTAAAATTAAACTCCAAAATAAAGCTAAGCTAGCACTCGAACCTCAAACCTTCCTACATGCATATGTCGCCACCTCTCTACACCTTAGTGACGTCACTTAGCCACTTCACCACCAGGCTTCTTTGTGCCATTTTTCACTTATTTTTATTTAAAAGCCCACTACTCACAACCCCAATTCCTTAATTAAATAAATTAAGAATCATCCACCATGAAACTAGAATCCAGAGCTTCTCTAACACACCTAGACACTCCAAATTCTTTAAACCTTTAAAGCCGTCATGTCATTTGTCATTTTCTTGCTCACTTAAAAATTTTATGAGACTCAAAGCCTAATAGGCCCAAATTCGGGGCGTTACATTATGAGAAATGATTGACTATGTGAAATATGTAACTGATACAGGTACGTTTGAAATGTATACCATGTTTGTTTATGAAAGGTAAGTATATATGAAATCGCAAAAGTGAGAAATATGCATAAACTTGTTGAGACAAAATGTGATATATGTATGAATGTGCTATGATCTAATGTGATACATGGAGAAGTGATTTGTTGTCAAACAAATGGTTAGATACAATTGAGTTAAAGAAGAAATATGAGTATACTATTGAGATATGTTAAAGTTCTTGTAGTTGAAATGGTTATAAATGTTTTATATGTCAAGTTTATTTGTACATGGCTTACTAAGCATTTGAAAGCTTACATTGTATGTGTTGCATTGTTTTATAGATTGTTAAAGCTGCGGAAGGCTCGGGGATCGTCGAGGATCATCACCACACTATCAAACTCTATTTTGGTACCTTTTGATTGTGTACATAATTAAGTATGGCATGTATCATCTAGTTGAATTAGATGATGTTTTGAGTTGTATATATAAGCTATGTGATATGGCTTGTAAATGGGATGTGAATATGGAAAATGTCAATTATGTTTTTGTGATACAAAGTTGGTATATTATTGATGAATGGTTTGTATAATGAATTGGTAAGTTTTTGGATGATGTTTGCATAGAAATGTTTAAAGATAAATTGAGATAAATGGTGCATAAGTTGGTATGATTGATAAGCATTTGAATGGTTAGAAAAGATGGACATTATTGGTATGATTTGGTTGCATTTTGAGGGTATGAAATGTGTTTATTTGTGCTTGTAGGTTTGACCCTAAATGGGTGGCAAATTGGCCTTGCAAATGGCCTATAGTTTCCCACACGGTGGATCACACGGACGTGTGGCTTGACCATGTCCCTTGAATTTGTAATTCAGTGCAAGTCAGGCTCGCATATGAGCTGGGCACACAGGCGTGTGACTGGCCATGTGAAACAAGTCAGTGTCGACTCAGTTTTGACCACGGGTGAAGCACACGAGCGTGTCCATGGCCGTGTGGACAAGTCTGTAATGCCCCGAATTTGGGCCTAGTAGAATTGGGCCTATTGGGCATTGGGCATGGGAGTGTTTAAAAGTTTTGAGAATAAAAGAATGGCATTAACCAAGTTGTAACGCCCCAAAATCCCGAAACTTTAAAATTTTTGTGCACTGAGGGTGGTATGTATGAGTAGCACTTAGAATATTAATTTTAAGGTATTATCGGGATTATTTGAAGTCTTAGAGATAGGGAAGACCATAGGGAAAAATTTATTTTTCTTGCTGTAGTGGACCCTAGTTTCAGGCATTAGGCCTCTTAAGTAGATTAAGGGAAAATAGGACACAAATAGGCTTGTGGTCCAGTGGCAAGTGGCGTTACTTGGGGAGCTATAAGGTGGCGTGATGGTCAGCTAAGGAGGTCCAAGGTTCGAGCATTAGGAGTGGTATTTTAGGAGTGTTTTGTTTTGCATAGGTAGACAACCAGAGTTGTGTTGAATATGAACTCTTGCGTTGGAGTGTTTGAGTGGTAAGGGGAACTGATAATGGAGGAAAAATCGGATAAGGCTAAGGTGTTATCAGGAGAAAAGTTAGGAGATGAGGAGAGGGGGGAATTGGTGCCGAATGGGACTGTGGGGAAAGGAGTATTCGGCTGGTGGCTATAAAAGGAGGGAGCCGAATGCTTTGAAAGGTTCTTTGAGCTTTCATTAGTTTTTCTTTTCTCCCCTTAATCGGTTTCCCGTAGCCAAATTCTCCCAATTTCTAAAATCTCCTATAGTCGAATTCTTTTTGCCGAATTCTCTCATAGCCAAACTCTTCTATTGCCGAATTACCACCATATTTTTCCTTGCCGAAATTCCTATTTGTGCCAAACACTTGTTGTTTTCCCCCATCAAAGATCGATTATTATCTACTATCAGTCAAGGTTGAAAGCTGAATCTAGTTAATAGCTATCTAGGCCACAGGATCGAAAGGGGATTTGGTAAGTATTTGGTTAACCTCTTTTATACATTTTGCTAAAAGCCGAAAGGCTATCTAACTATCCTGTCGTTAACTTTGTGATAACAAGGATAAGGTTCAAAGATCGCAAGCACGGTAGGATCGTTAGCAAGGGTAAGTGTACTCAACTCGATGGTGGATTAAGTGAATGGCCGAATGTGTGTGTGATCTATGGGGGTGACTTGTGTGGATTATGAGTCACTCGAATTTTAATGATGTATGTGTGAGTGCAGATCTAGGGGATACGAGTGATTAGTAGCTAAGGAAAGGCTATTAGAACCTGGTGGCACACGGTAAGGTTACGGTAAGGCTTCGACTTTTGGGTAAATGTTTTGATTTAGTGATTGATTGAAGGTTGGTTGGTTTGTAGGATCAAGGCTAAGGATAGAATAGCACGTCGTAGTAACCAGGTGTGTACAAACACTATGCACGCACAAAATTGGCAATGCCGAAAAGCCGAAACACCAAAAAGCTGAAAGTGGCTAAATGGGCCCAGTGGGCCCTAAGGCGAAGTTTGATGAAATGGATTAATTTCATTATATGAATTGGGTTAAGCATACATGTTACATGATCGGGATTTGTTTTGGGCCTAATGGGTCATATGATTGAGAATTGGGCCTAGTGGGCCATTAAAATGTGATATGGCCATTATGGGTTATATGAACGAGAAATGGGTTGATGGGATTTATTGGGACGTAGACTAGTATGCTAGGGTCTTATGGACTTTAGGATTAGTACTGAACAACTCTTAAACCGCATAAGAGTTTCTAATAATTAAACATGTCTGTTGACAAGTCGCTAGGTTAGAGTGTGGCAACGGGCATGTGCATGTCTAAGATTGGATCTAGGGAGAGCTTGGTACTTAAGTAGCCCTAGCAGCCCACCTCCTCTTCTCTGGAATCCTACTTGGTGCTTAGTGTCTGTTCACTTTAGCCGCAAGGACTTGTTAATGGGCCAAAGTTCATAACTAAAACCCAAGAGGGACCAAATACCCCTAGATTTGTAAAATTATTAAAATACCCCTTATTTGAAAATAACCAAAATACCCTTAGTTTGAAAATTACCAAAACATCCTTAGATTTGCAAAATCCCTAAAGTAGTCCCGAATTGTGGAATTACTAGAATACCCTTGGTTTGCAGAATTACCAAAACATCCCTGATTTACAAAATTTCCAAAGTACCTCTGTTTTGCAAAATTATCTAAATACCCCTTTAGAATAGATTTACGAAAATACCCTTGGGTTGTGAAATGATGAAAATACCGCTATGTGATGAGTATGAGTTTTGTGGATGTTACTCATGTACATGTTGCATTCATATGATATTCTGCTTAGGATGCATATGGGTGGGAATTATGGTACGGAGGAAGATTTGAGGATCGCATAGTCGCTTGACGACCATGGATCCACCGGTTGCTTTAAGCCCATTATATGATTAGCAGCTTTGCTGCAACGTTGAGTAGTGCAGCTGTGAGTGCTACCTTTGGTGTATAGAGGATAGGTGGGTCGATTTGGAAATCCCCACATGTGTGTAGGGTTGGAAGGGAAATGGTGTGTAGCGGATGGATTTTTGGGGAGGTTTTTGCATTACCTTGTTCTGGATATGATATGATATGATATTATATGATATGAGGTCATTGTGGGCCAAGGCCCAAGACCAACGATTTTGATAGGGCTCAGGCCAATGTGATAATTATATATTGAATTGAATTCCAAGAGTTGTACACACTGAGTTTCGAAACTCACACCCTTTATTTAATGTTTCAGGTGATCCTCAATAAATGGTTCGACGTGGGAGAGGACTCGGAAATGGCCGCACTACAAGATGTTTAAATTTTTATTTATTTGTTTCAAAAGACATAGTTTCAATTGCTTATTTTCGTTGGATGTAATAAGGCATTGTATCTCCAATTTGACCTTACTTATGGGTTTTATTATTATCTCCGCTACTTAATTTTTATTTTAACTTAAATAAATTTCTAAAGTTTAACAAGGTTTTCAAAATAACTATAACCTATGGGCTTTATTTAAAACATGGTCTTTCTTCATAACTTAACAAGTTACTTAGATTTTGGGCTTCTAAACCTTAAACTTAAGTTTTCTGCTAAACAAAGTCGTTTTGAAATTTTCCCTTTGATGTGACATCACCAGATTCGGCCATTGTGTCCGGGTCGGGTTTGGGGGGTGTTACAAAGTCAGTATGTATGCTCTGTTTTGCCACGGCTTGGGCACATGGGTGTGTCTGAGGCCGTGTGAGGCACACGGCCTGCCCACACAGGCGTGTGACCTCTATAACTTTGAAAAATGTTAAGTTTATAGAGAATTTCGTATGTGTTTGGTTTAGTCCCGACCTCTTCCTAATGCATGTTTGAGGTCTCGTAGACCTATTTAAGGGACTCTATGTATATGATTTACTTTGATATGATAATGATATATCTTGTGATGTGAAATGTTCGTAAAAGTTTCGATTTGTCCGGTAATGCCTCTTAACCTTAGACTGGCGATGGTTACGGGTTAGGGGTGTTAAATCTTTTTCGTTTGCCTTCAAATTCTAAAAACAAAATCAAAACATATCTTCAAATTAATATAAAATAAGCCATTTATTGCATGAAAACTATATAATATAGCATAAAATCACATTTTAATAATTTCTATGTCCTAATTTCATATTTTCAAATATTCCATTAATTTATTAAACAATTACTTAGTTTTAACAATGGATTTAAGTAAAAAGGGGATAAATCACATAGGAAAAATCCTATATATTTTTCCATTTACACACCCCCTAACTTAAATCATTGCTCGTCCCGAGTAATGTTTATGCACAGCAAAAGGTCTTGCTAAGGCAAAATTGCTAATTGTGTAAGTAGTATCAATCTTTGTCCCATAATTATGCATTAATAACTTCATGCTTATCGATCTTCTTTATTAACAAGTAATTCAAATGCAAACACTTCTTAATATTATACCAAGCTTCAAAATATGCCAACATGAATCATAGTTTGCATGTATGTCATAGCCGTAGATAACATTCTTCATTCAACATAATTTACTATCAATCAAGCAAACAATCACAATGCTTATTTATGATCTTCATATGTTGAACTCAGGACTTCCTCTCCACTAATGTAGGTGACATAACCATCAAATAAATAGGTCTTTTATAAGGTTGTAATGGGGCTCGGTTAAAGGTAGGGATTTTAAGATATGAGACATTTCGGTTCTAAAAATCTTAACCTTTAACTTTGTCTTGGTTTTCTCATAATACAACATTTTTCTTTAAGTGAACCTTCGGAACACCCCCAAACTTATTTTGAACTCAAGCTCATACATTTTTCCTTTTTGGAGACTGAGCAAACTTTTCTTTGCTCATTTTTTTAAGCATAAGCACATACATCTTTATGAAAATTTCCTCAAATGTTGATTCCCAAGACAACTTCAGTTAAGATAGGTGCACAAAATTAGGATAATTTTAAAAAGATGGTAATTGGCTTATAATATAGGTTTATTGCAAAAAAAATAAAAAAAATAGGCCTTTAAGCTCAAAATTACAGTTTTAAGGGTCCAATATCATAGGATTGGCTTGAAAAGGCTCAAACGGTCCAAAGAAATAGTTCCTATATCATTTTAGATTTTTATGTCCCCTAGGTTTTCACCTCAAGAAAGTTACTAAGTCAATTCTAAAGATATAAAACTTCATGCATGTCTAATCTTAAAAGAAACTAAGTTTTCATGGCAAACATTACTAAGGCTAAGATCATAAAAGCATTTCAGTCTTCATGATAACATACTTTCACTTAGATAAAATCATCAATCATACTTGCATACAAACTATCTTAGTAACAAAAAATATCTCTAAACATTCATTTATTAAAACATACTTATGAAAGAAGCAATGTTCTCATTTCAAGAACAAAGTAATGAACGAAAATTGAGCACCAGGTAGGGTTGTAAAGAAAGAGAGGTGAGTCATTAGGACTGCTTAAATACCAAGTCTTCCTTCATAACCCAATCCTAGACATGTTCATTCCCATTACCACATCACTTAATCTTATTCTTTCTAAAGAAGTGTTAAGTTTGTTCATGCTTGCTATGTTTTATTCTGCAAAAATTAAATCCTAATTACGAAAGAAATAAATTCCTAAGGACCTAAAAATAAGTAAATAAATAACAAGATAAGAATCCCTCTTTTTACTTTACTGACTCATTCCCCTTGTCTTCTTTAGCTCCATCTCCGCTTGCATCGCTGATATCTTCCATCCATGTCTCAAAGATAGCATCTGGGAACTCAAGAACAAATGTATTAGAGATATTCTTAAAAATATTTAAGAATTGAGTCATCTCTAATTTTTGCATATTTCCAGTAAGTTTGTTGTTTATTGTGCATGAACTTGCACATATCAATCAAAATTGACAACTCTGATTTCCTCGAAGTACTTGCAAAAGTCGACATGGGAGTTGTATATTCAGGTTCAACGCTTAGCTTGACTGGTTCTTCTTCTAGCTTAACCCTTGGCTTTTCTTAGGAATGTTCGGTTCCTTATCAGATTCTTCCTCTTCATTGTCTGTAACTGAATTAGCTTCAGTTTCAATTCCATCTATTGACTCCTTGATGTCCGACTCAGTTGGCTTTTCTTGCTTGCCCTGATTCATGTCATGTGTAAACACCCCTGACCCGTAACAATCGCTGGAATAGGGTTAAAAGGCATTACTGGACATATCGAACCATTTACGATCATTTCACAACACAAGATATATTTTCGTCATATCACAGCAAATCATATATATATAGTCCATTTAAAAGGCCTACGAGGCCTTAATCATGCATTGGGAAGGGGTCGGGACTAAACCGAGCTCATACAAATTTTTTTCAAAAATCAATCATTTTTCAAAGTTACAGAGGTCACACGCCCATGTGGGCAGGCAGTGTGCCTCACACGGCATTAGACACACTCGTGTGTTTAGGCTGTGGCAAACAGGGCATACATACTAGCTTGTCCACACAACCGAGGACACGCCCGTGTGCTTTACCCGTGGGCAACTCTGACTTGATTCACACAGCTTGTCACACGCCTGTGTGTTTTGCCCGTGTGCGAGTTTGACTTATTTCGAAATGCAGCCTTAAGAGACACGGTCAAGACACACGCCCGTGTGCTCAACCGTGTGGGCAAACATAGGCCATTTACAAGGCCAATTTGCCACCCATTTCAGGGTCAATCCTACAAGCATAAACAAGCAACATTTCATACTCCAAAAGCAACCAAAACTTACCAATAATGACCATCTTTTCTAACCATTCATGAGCATATCAAACATATCAACTTGTATACAATTCATCTCATAACAACCTCAAACATTTTTATGTAAAATCCATCCAAAACTTACCAACTCAATATACCAACCATTCATCTTAAATATACTAACTTTGCATCACAAAACATAGAATAAAAATTACCATATTCACATTCATTAACAAGTCATATCACATGGCTTATACATACATCTCAAAACATAATTTATTACTACTAGCCTATACACGCCATACTTAAATATGTACACATTCAAAAAGGTATCAAAATATAGTTCGATAGTGTGTGATGATCCTCGACAATTCCCGAGCTTTCCGTAGCTTTGATAATCTATAAAACGATGCAAACACACAAAGTAAGCTTTCAAAAGCTTAGTAAGCGATATACAGATAAACATATCATGTAAAACATTTATAACCATTTCATTCGCATGATCTTTAGCATAACATAATAGCAAATTCATATTTCTTCTTTAGCTCAATTGTTTCTAACCACATACTTACCAACAAACCACATCTTTATGTATTTTAATAGATTATAACACATTTGTAAATAACATATCTTATCTCATTAATTCCATACATTTATCTCAATTCCACGTTCTCACATATACTTACTTTTCATACTCACACTTTGCATACTCTTCAAATGTATCTGTATCGGATACACATTTCACGAAGTCATCCAATTCTTGGAATGCCCGTTGAACTGTTCATAATCAAATAGGATACTCAGATTACTCGGAATACTCGTACAACGCTAACGTCCCAGACGTGGTCTTATATGTAAGGATGCCACTGTCCTAGACAGGGTCTTACACGAAATCATATGCGATGCCAATGTCCCAGACATGGTCTTACATGTAATTCTCAAAACGATGCCAACGTATCAGACGTGGTCTTACACGATATTACATATCAAAACCCTATGTCATGACATATGTACCCTAACTATTCCTATGGTTCGTACGAGACTTTTTAGACATTGACACATTGTCGAAACTTTCTCGGATTTCACATGTACATCTTCCATAGTCATTCATCACAATCCAATTTCATATAACATGAATAAATCAACTCAAATACATTTATTTGTATATAGACTTACCTCGTACGGATATGAACGGGCAGAAACGACTACTCGACCACTTTCAACTTCCCTCGATCTAAATCTGTTTTCTTTGGTTCTTAATCTATACATATTCAAATTTAACTCTTTTATTCACCAAATCATTCAATTCAATCCAAAAACACACATTTAGGCATTTTTCAAATTAGCCCTCACATTTTCACATTTTGACATTTAAGTCCTATTTAATAAAATCATAAAATATACAAAATTTCAATATGTCATGCTTAGACCAAATCTCCTCATGTTCATAAAAGTCCACACATTTCATTTATTTCACATTTTAGTCCTTCAATTTATTATTTTCACATTTTTCCCCAAATTACTCAAATTCATCAAAAATCCAAAGACAAAACATATTAATCTATTACATATCTTTCATATTTCATTATCAACTATCACAAAGCTGAAGCATTCATCAATGGCACATCTCAAAATCATCATCAAATTCTAAAATTAAAATATGGGCTTGATAGAACACAAAGCAACGATCACAAAAATGTAAAAATTATCAAAAATCGAATAAAAACGAACTTTTAATCAAACTAGTTGTTGGCCGAATACTTCAAAGCTCATGAACCCTATTTCTTTCCTTTATTTCGGTGGAGAAACAACAAAGATGAACATTATTTCATCTATTTGTTTTATTTTATTAAGCTTATTAACTAATTACCCTTTTATCCTTAATGAATACATTATAAAATCTTTAAAATGAATGTCCACTATTGTCCATACCATAATACAATGGCCTAATTTCATTTTAAGGCCTTCATATTAAAAGAACATAGTAATAAAGCACTTTACCAAATAGAAGGCCACTTATGCATTCTCTACAATTTAGTCCTTTTTGCAAATTAAGCAACCAATCGGTAAAATCAATTCACAAAACTTTCACACATGCTTAATCACATACTATAATCATGGAAAATAATATTAAAACAAGTCACTGACTCAAATTTGTGGTCCCGGAACCACTGTTCCGAGTAGGGTCTAAACCGGACTGTTACATCATGTACTCTCTCTACTAATCTTTCAAGATCATAATTTGTAATGCATCCTTGAACATACCGCCCCTTCAGATTTGCTTGTGTTTTAACACGGGCCTATAAGCAAAGTGAAGTGATTAATGATGAGAAATAAGCACTTCCTAACTTCTTTTTAGCACAATCGTGAATCTCCTTGAGGATATTTTTCCCAACATTAATGGACTTTTCTTTCAAGATTGCATATAACAAAAGCATTCGTTCCATTGAGATGGTGGAACTCTGTGAGATAGGTATAAAATTGCAGCAAACAAAATGGAACCATACATTTGCTACTGGTTTTAAGTATTCTCTTCGACAAGAATGGCTCCCATATTTTCTTATAATCCATTAGGATCCTGGATTTGTCACAATATCAAGCACTTATTGAAGAAAATCCCAATTGATATTATTCATCATAGGGTAGTACTCATCTTCTTCAACATCAGGTAAATTAAACAAATCATTGATGGACTTAGAAGTAAGAGGCACCTTTTTCTTTCGAAAGATGACTTCAGTAGCATCTTGCGTAGTCAAACTAGCATAGAATTCTCGAACTAGTTCATTATCTGGAAGTGAATGAGCATCACAAAATTGTTTCCACTTGAGAGTATTGATTTTCTTTCTAATCGGTATAGGAACAACCATCAAATCATTATTATTTAAACCAAAACCTTTTTCTGGCATCATAGGTTGATGCTTGAAGATTGAATCAAATCTCTCTTTCACTTCTTCATCGATCAAAATCGGGTTTTCAAGAGTAGCCTTTGAAGATCTGGTTCTTTTGTGAGACATGGTATCTTTTCCCAAAAATTCGGTAAAGTTTCTGCACAAGAGATAAAAGAGAAATCGACAAAGTGGGTACAACTTACTACGGCAAAAATCTTGCGACGGCAAGGATGGTGCGGCGGCGATGATGACGTGCGACAACAACAGCGGTGCTTCAGTAATCTCTTTTCGGCGACAATTGGGAATTTCAGCAGAAAGGGAAGAGAACTAGGGTTTCTTTCGGCATTTGAGGTTGACGGCACAAAAGGGAGATTTAGGGATTTTTAAGGTGTAAGCAAATTGCTTTGAGGGATAAGAAAATTAGTAGAATGGAGAGGGGTTTATATAGGGAAAAGTTAGGGCAACATGTAGCAAAAATTTAGCTACATTAGGGTTATTTGGGCGGCAAGCAATGGGTGTGATGGCAAGGCATGTATTTTTCTGTCCTTTTTGCTGTCTTGGGCCTCAAACTCAGACTGTATCTTACTAAAAAAACTGATTAGTACTTGGGCCAAATTTGATCCCCTTTATTAACATAATAATTTAAAATTTAACTAGAACAAATGAAACTTAAAAAATTTAAATCTTAATTAGAAATTATTTTCTTCTTAACAAATTATATTAAATTAATTCCTAGGAAAAGTTGGAGGGGTCACAGCTGTCCCGCTTAAGTTCCAATCTCCTTAGACAGAATTAATTAAATGTAATAAGTTAAGAAAATAAGTTCTAATTATTTATTTATTTACAAAATGAGTTCATGAAAAATTAAGGGTCTGTTAATTTGAACGAGGATTCAACTCGCTCAACTTCACCATCCCAGTAGTGTTTGAGGCGTTGACCATTAACTTTAAACGTACCTCCGTAATTGTTGTATAATTCAATAGCTCCATAAGGATAAACTCGGTAAATGGTATAAGGTCCTTTCCATCGAGATTTAAGCTTCCCAGGAAATAACTTCAACCTTGAGTTAAACAACAAAACCTTTTGACCTTCTTTAAATTTGCGAGGTTGTATAAGACTATCATGCCATCTCGTTGATCTTTCTTTACACATTTTGGCATTCTTATAGGAAAACAACCTCAGCTCTTCCAACTCATCAAGTTGTAACATCCTTTTCTCACTAGCTTGCTTAAGATCAAAGTTCAACTGCTTCAAAGCCCAGTGAGTTTTATTCTCAAACTCTAATGGAAAATTACATGCCTTTCCAAAGATTAACCGATAAGGAGTCATTCCTAACGGTGTCTTAAATGATGTTTGATAGGCCCACAATGCATCATTGAGCCTTCGAGACCAATCTTTTTTGCTTGGGTGTACTATCTTTTCAAGGATACCTTTGATTTCACGATTCACTCTTTCAACTTGCCCATTGGACTAGGGGTGATAAGCAATAGCAATCTTGTGCATAACATCATATTTTTCAAGCAACCACTTAAGCCATTTGTTCACAAAGTGAGAACCTTCATCACTAATAATAGCTCTTGGTGTCCTAAATCGTGTAAACACATGCTTATGTAGGAATCACATGACAACCTTAGCATCATTTGTAGGGTATGCTTTAGCTTCAACCCATTTGGATACATAGTCCACAACAACTAAGATGTATTTGTGATCGTGTCAGAAAGTCTTAATATTTATATAATGAATGATCGAGCCTAGAAATTAACTATGACAATGATTGAGGCAAACGCACCTATTGTTTGGTAGTATAGCTATGGCAAGACCGGAAGTATCGTATCCTTAAGGACCAAGAGTACTAGTAATTACTATCTTTCTATTATTTAGCCTAAGAATTAAGGGAATTGTTATTTAATCTAAAACTAACTAATTGCTAAGCTAAAGATGCTAAGACTCAGAGAATAAATTTAGGAAAATACTTTTGGGAAAAACCAATTGATTAAGACAATACCCGAGGAAGAATCCACCTAGACTTCACTTGTTATCAAACTCTGAACCAGACGATTTATTCACTTGACTTGATTCGTAGGATTCCCTAATTTATATTAATACCTCTCTCGAGGCTACTAACGTCTAACCCTAGGTTGATTAATTGAAATCTCTTTCTAATTAAAACCTTTAGAATTTTATTAACTCGATCTATGGACTCCCATATTAGGTTTGACCCTAATCCGGTAGATTTTTGTCATCCTATCTCTAGGGTTACTGTAACACCCCATACCCGAGTCTGAGGCTGAGACCGGATACGAGACATTACTGTGCTTGAACTTTCTTAGAAATGTACTTACGGGCTAGAAAATTTTGTTCCAAATTAAAAACTTTTCTTTCTTAAATGAATCATACATCTCAAGGGCCTACGAGGCCTTAAACTTACATCCAGAAACTTTCTGAACTCTACCGGAAATTTTCTCTCAAAACAGGGATCACACACACATGTGGTTTGGGACACGCCCGTGTACCCCTAAGACACGCCCATGTCTTCCACCCGAGGTGGACACTGCCAAATTACACACGGCCTTGACACACCCGTGGCCATAGACCGTGTGCCATACCTTGATATACTGACTTATTCACACGGCTTGGAGCACACGCCCATGTGCTAATCGTGTGTCTCACATGGCCTATACAAACGACTGTGGGGTTAGCCCGTGGTCTATACTGACTTAAGACACTAACATGCATGGAACACATGGCCTAGACACACGCCCGTGTGTCCATCCGTGTGGGCGGGTACTTAGAGGCTATTTACCAAGCCAATTACCACCCTGAAATCAAGATCAACGTCATACCCAATTCAATAATTCAAAATACTTCATCTAACATGAATAATACTACATACTTCATTGATATCAATAACCATACATACTTAGTCAATTTTAGCCAATCACTTAGCCAAATATAAAAGAATAATAAACCTGATAGCCCATACTTTGGCCCTTCTTAAGACATATTTCAAAATAAAATGATTCCCATACATGCCATACTTAATATAAATAACTTGGGTATACCAAAATAGCGATTGATAGTGTGCTTCGAGCTACGATGTCAGTGATCCACAAGTTAGCTTGGCGGAACTAAATGAAAGAAAAGAATTAAAGACGTAAGCATTTAGCTTAGTAAGTTTGCATGTAATGTATATAGCAACATATTCTCTTAACAAAAACCATTCATCATAAACAAAAGCATTGTTAAACTCATATGCTTGAGCTTACTTACTCTTAAAGATTCATACATATCTCATGATACTTACTAGTCTCATGCTTGTGAGGTAAACAAGGTACCTGTATCACTTGATCACATAGATCAGTATATAGTAAGTATAATATCAACTTCATCATTCATAACATGAGTAATACTATTAATTAACCTTAACTCCCATATCTTGTTGATAGTTTTACTTACTTAACTTTCTTGATTACTCATTCAATCTTTACTTTTTTGCCCAATGAATTACAATGCTGAATCTCATCTCACATATATCTTGATGCCAATGCTATATCCTTGATATAGTCTTATATGGGATCTCTTAACTCAATATCGACGCCATGTCTTGACATGGACTTACACGAAGTCGTCCGTGTGGGTTCCCTTGGGAACTTACCATTGCTATGTCTTGACATAGTCTTACTTGGTATCTTTACTTTGTCAATGCTGAGCCATGGCTTGGACTTACATGAAATCTTCCTTGATACTTACCAATGCCATGCCTTGGCTTGGACTTACATGGGATCTCTATCTCATGATAGCTTTTCAATGACAAGACTTGTCTTGGACTTACTTGACATATTTGCTTGGAGACTCACCAATGCCATGCCTTGGCTTGGGCTTACATGGGTCTTCATCTCATAATAACTCTTCATTGCCAAGACTTGTCTTGGACTTACATGATAACTTGCTTGATTGCCGATGCCATGCCTTGGCTTGGTCTTACACGGACTTTCTTATCTCATGTGGTAGATCGAGTATCCTAAGTAATTCAACTTCAATCGGGACTTTCTCATGCTTAATCTCATTAATTACTTTGTTTAACATACCATTAAACATTCTCATGAAAGTAATGTATATTTAACAACATGACAAGCAATTCAAGGAAAATATTCATAAAGCTTGAAAATCATGCAAACTTACCTCAATGTACAAAATGTATGTAGGTAATGCAACTTAGTCCTTGACTTTGTTCTTGCCTCGGTTTTGATCCGGGGTTCATTTTTCTTGATCTATAATAATAATTCAGCTCATTTAATAATCACATTGACTAAATTGACTCATAACTCATACTTTAGCAAATTTACTAATTTGCCCATAAACTTTCTCATAATTACACTTTTGCCCCTAGGCTCATAAAATGATTTTCATACAACTTTCTTAAACTTCATGCTTAGCTGATTCATTTTCTCTACTATAATTATTATCAATTCTCACTATTTCCATTACGAATGACCAATTTCATAACTATTACAAATTAGTCCATACTAACATTTCTCATGAAATTCACTTAGAAAAAGATATTTATCTAACATCAAACTCTCATAATCTTCCATAAAATATCATTTTACAAGTATGCCATACATGGGTACATTTTTGAACATCCATTTTAGCTCATCAAATAGCTAAAAATAGCTTACTCATGCAACTAGGATTTCAAAAATACGAAGAATATCAAAAAACGGGGCTTGGATGCACTTACTAGCAAACTTGAAATTTTTGAAGTACCCTAACAATGGCTCCTTGAATTTTCGGCAGCCTTGGAGAAGAAGATGAATGAAATTTTATCATTTTCTCCCATTTTAATCATTTAAATTTTTAAATGACCAAAATGTCCTTTTTGATACACTTCCTATTTTAACTCATTCATACCCAATATTGTCCGAAAATTAAATTTTGGGAAAATTGCTATTTAAGGACCTCTAATTAATATTCTGACGATATTTCACACAAATAGCTTCTAGAATCTCTCATTTTGCAACTTTTGCAATTTAGTCCTTTTGGACAATTTAATCGCAATTTCACAAAATTGTTTCATGAAACTTTCACACTAGCATGCATACAAAGCATAAACATTAAAAACTCATACATATATCTCGAGTTTGTGGTCTCGCACCACTATTCTGACTAGGCCCTAAATTGGGATGTTACAAGTCCCCCATTAAGAATTTTCGTCGTCGAAAATCTTACCGGCAAAGAGATTTGGGTACTAGTTTCTCATGATTTCTTTTGGTTCCCACGTAGCTTCCTTTATCCCATGTCTTTGCCATAATACTTTAACAAGGGAGATATTTTTATTTCACTACTGTTTGACTTCCCGAGCTAAAATCTTAACTGGTTCTTCTCCATAAGTCATGTCGGGTTGAATCTCTGCCTCTGACGGTGTAATAACATGCGAAGGGTCTGATCAGTAGCGTCGCAACATGGACACGTGAAACACATCATGTATCTTTTCTAACTCAGACGACAAAGCCAATCGATAGGCTACCGGCCCAACTTTCTCAGTAATCTCATATGGTCTAATAAAACATGGACTCAACTTGCCTTTTCGGCCAAATATGAGACCTTTTCTCCATGGTGACACTTTCATGAAAACTTTATCCCTGACTTGATACTCTATCTCTTTTCTCTTTAAATTCGAGTAGGATTTTTTTGTCTGTCAGAAGCAGCCTTTAAACTTTCTTGAATTACTTTCACCTTCTGTTCGGTCTCTCTAACCATATCAACCCCGTGAATCTGGTTTTCCTTGAGTTCAATCCAATATAGAGGCGTTCGACACTTACACCCATATAAAGCCTCATAAGGCATGATCTTCAAGCTTGACTGGAAATTATTATTGTAGGCAAATTCTACCAAAGGGAGAAACGTTTCCCAACTGCCTTGGAATTCGAGAATACAACATCTGAGCATATCCTCGAGTACTTGAATTAACCTTTCTGACTGATCGTCAGTTTGAGGATGAAAAATTGTACTAAAGCTCAACTTTGAACCCAAGGCGTCTTGTAACTTCTTCCAAAATCTGGATGTGAACCTCGGATCTCTATCCGATATGATTGACAAGGGAACTCCATGAAGCCTTACTAATTCTGAAACATACAAGTATGCCAATTTGTCTAATGAATAGTCAACTCGTACAGGTATAAAATGGGCTGACTTTGTGAGTCTATCAACCACAACCCATACAGCATATTTCTTGCTTGGAGACAATGGTAATCCTGTTACAAAATCCATAGTGATACGGTCCCATTTCCACTCAGGAACCATAATTGGTTGGAGCAAATCCGAAGGTACTTGGTGTTCAGCCTTTACTTGCTGACAAATCAAGCATCTTGAAATGAACTCTAAGGTATCTTTCTTCATTCTCGGCCACCAATATTGTTGCTTCAAATCAGTATACATCTTGGTACTACCCGGATGTACAGATAAACATCCATTATCTGCTTCATTCAAAATTCTCTAAATAAGCTCTTCCTTTCTCGGTACACAAATTCTATCTTTGAACATCAGACTTCCATTGGAACTAATCCAGAAATCGGACTCAACATCTGACTCGCACTGAGTTCTCTTGGCTTGCAATTCACTATCTTCTTTTTGAGTTTCAATGATCTCTTGGAGAAACATCGATCTAGCTCCCAAATCAGCTAGAATAGAACCATCGCCGGATAAAGTCATCCGCGAATTCATTGCCTTTAATGAAAATAGGGACTTCCTGCTCAAAGCATCGGCGACCACATTCGCCTTTCCAGGATGGTATTCAATGATCAACTCATAGTATTTTATTAACTCTAACCATCTCCATTGTCTTAAGTTCAACTCTTTCTACCTCATCAAGTACATCGGACTTTTGTGATTAGTAAAAATTCGACATCTTTCACCATATAAATGGTGTCTCCAAATCTTCAACGCGAAGACTATGGCAGCCAACTCTAAATCATGCGTCGGATAATTCTTCTCATGAGGCTTCAGCTGTCTGGAGGCATAAGCAATAACCTTTCCTTCTTGCATAAGTACACAGCCTAATCTGTTTAAGGATGCATCGCTGTAAATCATAAATTCTTTCCCCGTCTCGGGTTGTACTAAAACTGGAGCTTCTGTCAGCAATGCTTTTAGTTTCTCGAAACTTTGTTGACATCTTTCTGTCCACTCAAACTTCACATTTTTTATAGCAATTTCGTCATCGGAGTTGCAATCATGGAAAACCCCTTGACGAATAGTCTATAATAGCCAACTAGGCCTAGAAAACTTCTAATCTCAAAGATATTCCTCAGTGGTTTCCAGTCTGATAAACCGTAATTGTAACATATTTTAACCCCACATTTAGCTTACTTTTGGATGATTTATCCCTTGATTTATGTAAAAAGGTGCTCTTAATCCTTTCTTTGCATGTCTTAACCCTAGGAACGCACCTGAGGATGAAAAGAACACAAAACGGGCCCAAAACAGAGTAAATAGGCCATATCATGAAATCGACACGGCCTGGCCCAGAGACCACACTGCCGTGCCACGTTAATCATCTAGAACACAGCCTTCTCCCAATTCACATGGCCGTGCCTCATCACAGGAGTCCGAGCACGGCCTGACCACGATCTACACGAGCGTGTGCCATGGCCGTGTCCCTATTTCTGGAAAGAGCAATTTCACTCGGATTTGGATACTTAGGGAGAAAGAAACGTATTTCAAGAGCCTATATATACCCTCTAAGTACCACATTTGAGAGGGGCGTCAAGCTAGGCCAATGAGCCAAGCCGGAAAGGTCAGAATTGTGGGAATCGCTTGAAGAAAGCTAGTTGATCCATCTCAAGAAGCCTAAGTTCTACTCAAGACGACGAATTTCTCCTTCAATTCCTTTAGGGTGTTTTAGGGATTTCTTATGTTTTGTTTTATCTTTTCTCTTGAGATGTTTTCTTATTTTGTTATGAACTAAACCCTTTAGATACCTGAAGGGGATGAAACCTATGATGGATCTTGTTATTATTTTCTAAATTATATGATAAATACTTAGCTTGTTCTTAATTATGCATGCTTAATCTAAATTTGATATGCTTAGGAGGAGGAGGAATAGACCCTGCCTAAGAGTAGATCTAGCATAATTAAGCGGAATTGATTGCACGCCTAGAGATAGGGTGATGAGATTTTGCCAGATTAGGGTGAAACCTAATATGGGAGTCCATAGATCGATTTACTGCTATTCTAGGGGGTTATTATAATAGAACGAGAGTTCCACTAGTTAACCTAGGGTTACACGTTATTCACCTCGAGAAAGGGTTTAATATACGTTAGGGAGTCTTACGGATCAAACTAAGTAAATAAATCATATGGTTCAGGGTTTAATAACAAGTGAAGTCTAGGTGGATTCTTCCTGAGGGTATCGTCTTGATCAATTGAGTTTTTCCTAAAGTTATTTTCCCAATTCATTCTTTTTGTCTTTGTGTCTTTAGCTTAGTAGTAGATTAGATTAAAACAACTTCACTTAATATTTAGGCTAAATAATAAAAAGAAAGTTAGTATTAGTACTTTTAGTTCCTTTGGGTTCGACAATCCGGTCTTGCCTTAGCTATACTACTGTTTGATAGGTACACTTGCCTTTAATCGTTGTCAGAGTTAGTTTCTACGTTTGATCATTCTTTTATAAATTTTAAAGCTCTAATTTTAGCTATCAAGTTTTTGGCGCCGTTGCCGAGGAACTAAAATATTAAGAAAACTCTATTTTTATTACTTTAGCCATTATTTTTATTTTCCGTAATTTCTTTTTTATTTTTAGGTTAAATTTTAATTTTGCTAAATTTTTCTTCCTTTTCTTTTTAGGTACATCTAGTTTATGACTATAAGGAACCCGAGAGGACCTTTAGTATACGATAACGATATTGAAGCTACCGCTCGCAGGAATCGCAGAGAAATCAGGCGAGCTCTAAACTATACAGAGGAAAATCAAGAAGGCAGATCCAATCCTACTGAAGGGATGGACGAGAATATTCCACAACCCCTTGATGTGGGGGAACGCAACGGTCCACGTACTATGTTTGATTATGCTAAACGACATTTAATAGGAGCAGAGTCAAGTATTGTTAGGCCTGCTATAGCTGCTAATAATTTTGAATTAAAGCCTAACACAATACAAATGATTCAACAGTTTGTTCAATTTGATGGTTTGCAGGACGAAAATCCAAATACTCATATAGCTAACTTTTTAGAGTTCTGTGATACTTTCAAAATAAATGGCATTTCTGATGATGCCATACGTCTTCGGTTATTTCCCTCTTCATTAAGGAATAAAGCCAAACAGTGGTTAAACTCGATACCACGAGGGTCAATCACTACATGGGAACAAATGACCAAAATTTTTTTTTTAAAATATTTCCCACCGGCCAAAACGGCCAAATTAAGGAATGATATCTCTTCTTTTGTGCAGATGGATTTAGAGACATTATACGATGCATGGGAAAGATACAAGGATCTCCTGAGAAGGTGTCCACACAATGGTTTACCCTTGTGGCTACAAGTCCAAACATTCTATAACGGTGTAAACCCCTCATCGAGGCAACTAATCGACTTAGCCGCCGGTGGAACCCTGAACAACAAAACTCCTGAAGCAGCGTACAAGTTCATTGAAGAGATGTCACTGAATAATTATTAGTGGAAAGTTACAAGGACGAAACCAACAAAATCAGCTGGAGCATTCAACATAGGCACAGTAACCATGCTATCAACACAGATGGAGATAATGAATAAAAAGCTTGATAATTTGTGTTCTTTGCAGGTACATCCAGTAATGCAGTGCGACGCAAG
This sequence comes from Gossypium bickii, assembly GCA_025503065.1. Classification (NCBI taxonomy): domain Eukaryota; kingdom Viridiplantae; phylum Streptophyta; class Magnoliopsida; order Malvales; family Malvaceae; genus Gossypium; species Gossypium bickii. Next base: position 36,047,346 of record CP106712.1, on the reverse strand, counting down.
TGGAACTATGGCGAATCCTAGGTACCCACCCTATCAACCAGGAGCAGAAAGCGTACAGATGAACTATATAGGTAATAATTTTAGATCTAATAATAACCCTTATAGTAATACTTACAATCCAGGTTGGAGGAACCACCCAAATTTTTCATGGGGAGGCCAAGGAAATCAAAGACAACAACCTACTCAAAACTTCCAAAATCAGCCATATCTATAACAGAAAAAGCCAACCCTCAGAGAGATGCTGACAAAATTCATGGCAGACACAAAAAACCGTTTCCAAGAAAATGAGAAAATATGTAAAGACCAACAAGCGTCGGTTGAAAAAGTTACTAAGTCAGTCAAAGAAGTCACCAATGCAATCGAACGACTCGCAAAGCTAATGTCAGAACGATCGCAAGGACGTCTACCAAGTAACACCGAGATTAACCCAAAGGAGCAGATTCAAGCCATCTCAGCTCATGATAGTAAAGGGTTAGACAAATCCAATCCAATACGAGAAACCAAGGTAGACGAAGGTAAAGTAGAGGTAATGCAAGAAAAGCCAAAACCGATAATCAAAGAGTACCAACCGCACATACCTTATCCTGAAGCGATGAAAAGAGACGATTCAGAAGAACAGTTTGGTAAGTTTCTTAAACTTCTACAAAAATTACATATTAACTTACCTCTTCTTGAAGCTCTTTTCCAGATGCCAGACTCGAGGAAATTTTTAAGACTGCTCTTGAAAAACAAACCCAAATTAGATGAAGAGCCACACGTGGAACTCAACGCAAAGTGCTCAGCAATTCTACAAAATAGACTACCGCAGAAGCAAAAAGATCTAGGAGTTTTACAATTCCATGTTTAATTGGTAGTTTAACTATTGATAATGCGTTAGGTGAATTTAGGGGCAAGTATAAATGTCATGCCTTATACATTGTTTAAACGACTAGGTCTAGGGAAGCCCAAACAAACTAGGATGACTATTCAATGAGCTGATAAAACTGTTAGAATTCCTAGGATATTATCGAAGATGTTCTTGTCAAAATCGACAAATTTGTTTTTCAAGTAGATTTTGTTGTTTTAGACATAGATGAGGATAATTCTATCCCTCTTATTTTAGGAAGGCCCTTTTTAGCAACTACTAAGACTAAAATCGATATTGCCACAGGAGAACTCATACTTTGTGTACGAAATGAGACGGTCACTCTTCAAGCCCTCGACTCAGCCAGGACATCGAATGACCAAGGTGAGAAAGAAAAATCCATTGATAACCATTCGATTAACCTCTCTTTTCAGGAACCACCGAAAAAGGGCACAATTGAACCTGATCTTCAGTTCAGTACCAACAAAGAAATAACTCACGAGGAGCAAAGGATTCAAACCGATGACGTAGACGAGTGGAAAATGCACTTCAAGGAAAAATTAGGGATACAGGAAACAGAATCAAAACCATTCTACGAGATAGACAAGTCCAAAGTTAGAGATTAGGTATTGTCAAATAAAGCAGACCCACGACTATTCCTTCCAGACCCTGACACAAACAATGAAATCCTTTTTAAGGTATCAATGATCTTCCACACAGAAAAATCGAGGTAAGCAAACCTATTTTTGGCACTTTTAAAATAAATGCTACTCGACCTGAACCATACAATGAAAACAAAACTGATAATATGAGGGAAGATATTCAAACCTTTAAACCTCCCTGAAAATTTTCAAACACGAGTAAGACTATAAACGAGCGCTTCTCGGGAGGCAACCCGAGTACTAACCCTACTTCTTATTTTTTTTCTTTTGTTTCCATTTTATTTTTCTTCTTTTTAAACTAACTAAAAAGTGCAGATTTCCAGGACACACGGTCTTGCACACGGCCGTGGCCGTGACCGTGTGGACCACCAGAATCTTGGTACTAACATAGCAGAGGCCGTACGAATCAGCCCCAACCACTTTCGACGTCACGGACCCATCCACTACCGACGGGCACCGACAAAGTGGGACGGCCGTGCCCCACCACCGTGTGAAGCTACTGACTTACCAACCATGGGTAGAACACGCCCGTGCCTTCAACCCGTACTAATATGCTGACTTGTTAAAAATGGGCGTGGCTTGCGGAAGAACGGGCATGGATGAGCCAACACGCCTAGGCACACAGCCGTGCGAATCGACACACCCTCGGCCCACGGGCGTGGGAACATGCCAAATTTGAAATTCTATTTAAACCCCACAGCCCTTCCCCTTATCCCTATCTAAACTTACTTTTATTTTCTCCCTTCTTCCTTTCAGAATTTTCACTCCATTTACTAAAACTCTAGATCCTTGAGCCATCACACAACATGTTGAAGAAGCATAAAAGGCCAATCTCCTCAAAGGAGACTAACTTACATGAGTTCATGCTGGTAGCTTCATCCAAACAACAAGCCAAAGGTCTTTGAGACCACACAATTTCTATTTTTCTTTTATCTTTTGCTTCAATTTCCTTAATTTTACTTCTTTTCTGTTTAATTTAATTTCACTTATTTTAGTTTCATAGTGTCAGGTTCGTCAGGCTGCTAGAGAATCACGCCACTTCAGCCACCAGCAGCACCTCCCCAGCCTTAGAGGTCACACCCACCTCGTGAACCATACAACAATAAGGACTCTTTAGTCCATTTATATTTTTGTTTCCTCTTTCTCTATCTTTAATTATATATTTAGTTTATTTTAATTAGGTATTAATAGTTCCTGGTTACTTCACAGTGCGCTACCCAATCTCTCCATCTAGCGGAGGTTCGTCATCTAGACCGTCCATCACCACCACCAAAGACACTCCTCTGAGGAAACATCCAAAATTCAGGGAGTAATTATATTCCCCTTCTCTTTTGATTTATCCCTTAAATGTCATATCTATCTTTGTACATTGAGGACAATGTACATATTAAGTGTGGAGGATGAATAATTATTTTGAGAAAATATCTAACTTTCTGCATTATTCTCAATCCTTGAGAGTAAAAGTGTAACACCCCAAATCCGACCCATACATTACGACCGGATTTGGCATGTCACTATGAAGAAGTTTAGGAAGTTTGACAGGTTTCGAAAAATTCTAAGTCATTTTAAAATCTCGAATTTCGTGGTTCAGTTGAAAACCCATTGTTTAGCTAACTTTGAAATTTAATCAGTCGAGCCTTACAATTAGGTGACATATGAAAACACTTACCAATTAATCGATTATTAGGTTTTTAATAAAACTGCCATTTTATTATAAGAAACATTGTTTGGCAGGTTATAAGAAAACTTAAGTTTGAAATTTTAATTTTAAGCGCGTCCCATTGAGCAGTCTGTAATTAACATGTCCAAAATTAAAAACCTGAAAGTAAATCCCAAGTTTTGTAGTGGCCTTATTACAAATCAAAGAAAAATCCCCAAAAAGTTATAAACGATAAATAAAGTAAAGTTTACTTGTAAACCCATACGTGGCCACCTCGAGCTCCCTCCAGCCCAGTCCATAAAGCTAAGAATCACCTGCCATTTTTTAAACAAAAGAGTGAGTCAAAAGACTCATTGTGCAATTAGTTCACATTATCCATAGGTGGCCTGAGCCCCAATACACCATCAGCCGAAGCCCAATCATACAGTATAGCAAACAACCAACATGATAGCCCAACCCAGCCTATTTTTTCCATCCTCTACACTCCACTTCATACGTCCAACCTCAACACATCTAGGGATTTCTACAATTAACCCTCCATCCTTTACACTCCACTTTGGCAGTCATGTTGACAGGCACACTGCTCAAAGACAATAAAACGTGGCCTAGCCACCGATCACTATGTGACCAAATCACTGATACAATAATGTAGCATCATTAGGTGTGACATTGTCACCCATAAGCACTTCCCCTTCATATCATAACATCCCAATATCCCATGCATATGCAACATAGTGTAATAAACAGGTTATATATGATGTCACACATAGAAACATGCTATCAGAATATTAAGGTTTAACCAAGATACACTAACTTGATGTTTCGATTTTACCCAACAGGGGTAAGTTAATCATCATTGCCGGGATTTCTGGCTTTTATAACACATACATGATTATTACAACAAAAAGGAATAGTGTGATAATTACACACCTGTGAACACACAAGACTACACTATCAATATTGCTAATGTCCTCACTTGCAGGGATCACAACGATCTATTAATCCCTTTCAGAAGCCGGCCCACAACCCGGTTGCCAATCTCGAACGGCAGACAACGCACGTCTCTTAAACTTAGGGGATGCGTTTATAGGTGCAGCCCCTTCCTTTGCCTGATTGGTATTTGATTCCATAAAAATGGTCTTGGTCAGAAGATCGAGTTAAACTGTTGAATAAGATAATAGCAAAATTAATTGCTTTGGAACGAAGAAGTGCTTACCAAAAATTGACAGAACCCAGAGGTTTCTACAATTGAATTAATAGATCACCTGATGTCCCTACATAACTCCATATTAGATTCGGCCTTCCAAGATATGGGTTAAAGAGAGTGGCCTTCGGCCAAACGAATGGTATGAACCACTTACCCTGATTGATCGAATCCGATTGATCCCAAATACCCTTCAAGCATTGGCCAAAAGCAAGAGAAAACGAAACCAAGTCTTTCCTATATTCGGCCAAGACCCATGGAACAGGATTAATGCCTTTGATTCGACAACTAAAAAAGAGGGAGGATTAATAGAGAAGAAAAGAGCACTTACACCACTAAGAAGAATCCGATTGAGGAGATAGAGAGAAGAAGTGACGGCAGCCTTCTGAAATAACAATGAATCAACAAGGTGCACACCCAAGGAGATTCGACCAAAAGAGGAAAAACGAAACAAATGAGAATCAAACCAGAGAAAGAAAGGAAAATGGATTTTGGCTTCTAGTTTCAGAAGATGAATATTAAGATAGGAACCTATAGATGATTTCGATTCAAGGTGATCAAGAAACAAACAAAAAATATGAACAAAATAAGAATAAAGAGAAGAAGAGTGGGAGGGTTGAGGTTCAGCTTTAGGTAAAGAAGAAATGCTCACTTGTTACTAAAATGCTAAAAGAAAGAAGAAGAAGATGAAATGGTGGTGAATAGAAGGTTCGGCAAAGATGTTATCAAAAGATGACACTTTTCGACAAAAGAAATATGAGAGACTTGTTTCGGCTTTGATGGTGAGGGAAAGAACTCAAGTTGCAAAAATGGAAAAGAGGGGAAGAATTAGTTTCGGTTTAGGCTAAAGAAGAAAGAATAAGGCTCTTAGGGACTTTCGGCTACACAAAGAAAAGAACCAAAATTGCCCAAAGTGCAACACACTCAAATGGCGAAAAAGAGAGCTCACAACCTAAAGCTAACCCTTTAAAATTTTCGGCACTAACACCCCCTTAAAACCAAATGCCTAACCCACCTAGAACCTCTTCAAAATTCAGCTAGCACCCTACACAACCTCAATCCCCAAGCTTTGTCCTTGAAACACTCTTGAACACTCACTTGAAATGGTTTGAAAAATTCAAAATAATTTTCCAAATCCCCCTTTTTACTCTAGTCTAACCACTCAAAAAGTTTGACCAAGTCACCTCTACTCTTCAAGGCTCCCAACCGATTCCATCATCCAGCCCTTTGACACATAAGCAAAAATAAAAGCCACCTTGCTGGCAACGTGAATCGAACTTGCTCCCCTCTGCTCCCCCTGAGGCGTCACTTACCTGCTCCTTAAGTGGTGCCTCCTTGCCACTTTACCATCTTGGTTCTTATGTCAAAAAGAATAAACAATAAACCTTAAGTCCTGTCCCAAGTCAGCTTCCCTCCTAAAGTGCCCAAAATTAAAATTTTGGCCAAGGTTTCGACTTAACCCCGGGCCTTCCCAAAGACCCCAAACACACTCAAACAAGACACAAAGTATATCAAACACATAGAAGCAAGGCAAATGCAGAGCCCCTAAATCCCGGATGTTACAGTTCTACCCCCTTAAAGAAATTTTGGCCTCGAAATTACCTAGTCAAAAGAGATGCGGGTGCTACTGATGCATCACATCCTCTGGCTCCCATGTCGCCTCTTCCATTCCATGATTTTTCCATAAGACTTTAACCAATGGAACCAATTTCCTTCTTAGCACCTTGACGTCTCGTTCCAGGATCTGGATTGGCTCCTCCTCATAGGACAAGTCTGGCCTTACATCAATTTCCTCCACTGGCACGATGTGAGACGGATCCGAACGGTAGCATCTTAACATTGAAACATGGAACACATCATGCATCTGTTTCAATTTTGAAGGTAACTCCAGATGATATGCCACTGGTCTCATACGTTTCAAAACTCGAAAAGGCCTGATGAACCTAGGACTTAGCTTGCCCTTTCGTCCAAACCTCATCACCTTCTTCCAAGGTGAAACTTTCAAGAAGACCTGGTCACCCACCGCAAACTCTATTTCCTTTCGCTTTAGATCCACATAAGATTTCTGCCTATCAGACACTTCTTTCAATCGAGCCCTAATTAGCTTAACCTTCTCCTCTGTCTCTGCAACCAATTCTGGACCCAAAATCTGGCGTTCACCCAATTTTGTCCAATAGGTAGGAGTACGACACCTTCGCCCATACAACGCTTCATAGGGCGCCATCTGGATACTTGACTGATAACTGTTCTTGTATGTGAACTCTGCCAGCGGTAGAAACTCCTCCCAGTCGCCCCTGAAATCAATGACACAACCTCTTAACATGTCCTCTAAGATCTGAATCACTCTCCCAGACTGACCATCAGTCTGTGGACGAAAAGCAGTGCTGAAGTCCAATTTCATACCCAATGCCTGATGTAGTGCCCTCTAGAATCGCGACGTAAACCTAGGGTCTCTATATGATATGATCGATACAGGTACCCCATGCAACCTCACAATTTCTGCCACATACAGCTTGGCCAACCTCTGAAGAGAATAGTCGACATGAACAGGTATGAAATGGGCAGACTTCGTCAACCGATCCACAATCACCCATACTGAGTCTTTCTTAGTAGGCTAAAGGGTAGCCCACTAACAAAGTCCATAGTGATCCTCTCCTATTTCCACTGTGGAATCTTTCACTGCACGCAACAACCAGAAGGCAAATCGATGCTCACTTTAACTCACGACAAGTTAAACACTTTCCCACAAACCCCGTAACTTCCTGCTTCAATCTAGGCCACCAAAACTGTTCACTCAGATCCCGATACATCTTACTCTCTCCAAGATGCATAGCGTAAGGGCTACTATGTACTTCCTGAAGAACCTTCTGCCTCAATTCTACATCGTTCGGCATGCAAACCTTCTCATGAAAACACAAAACTCTATCACCGTTCAAATTATAATATTCTACCCCAACATTTTGTACTTGCAGAAGTCGAGCACTCACGACATCATCTAATTCCTGCTTCTCTTTAATCTGATTCACCCACGTCGGCTTCACCTGAAGTTCAGCTAACAGACTTCCGTCATCATACAAACTAAGATGAGCAAACATCGCTCTCAAGTCCGATATTACCTTCCAACTTAACGTATCTGCTACCACGTTGGCCTTACCCGGATGATATTCGATCGAACAGTCATAATCTTTCAACAGCTCAATCCACCTTCGCTGTCTTAAGTTCAACTCCTTCTGAGTTAGAAGATACTTCAAACTCCTATGATCTGTATAAATGACAGACTTCTCCCCATACAAATAATGTCTCCAGATCTTCAGAGTGAAAACTACTGTAGCCAACTCCAGATCATGTGTGGGATGGTTAATCTCAGGCGGTCTTAACTGCCGAGACGCATACACAACGACCTTTCCATCCTGCATTAACACACATCCTAATCCTATGTGTGAAGCATCACAGTAAACCACAAACCCCTTTCCGGCCTCAGGCTAAATCAACATCGGAGCCTCTGTCAAAATCCTCTTCAGCTTCTCAAAACTTTCCTGTTGCTTGTCAGCCCAAACAAAAGGTACCCCTTTCCTCAACAACTTGGTTAAAGGTGCCGCAATTAATGAGAACCCTTTCACGAATCTTCGGTAATACCCAGCCAGACCAAGGAAACTCTGAATCTCAGCCACAGATTTAGGCAGTTTCCAATCCAACACGTTTCAATCTTTCGGGGATCGACCCTAATCCCTTCCGCAGATACCACATGACCCAGAAATGTAACTTCCTTCAACCAAAACTCACACTTGCTAAACTTGGCGTACATCTGCTTCTCCCTTAAAATCTGTAGAACTACCCGAAGATGGGAATCGTGTTCCTTCTCAGTCTTGGAATACACTAGAATGTCATCTATGAATACTACAATGAACCGATCCAGATAGGGTTGAAAAACTCGGTTCATCATATCCATGAATGCAGCTGGTGCATTTGTCAACCTAAACGGCATCACCAGAAACTCATAGTGACCATAGCGAGTCCGAAAAGCCGTTTTGCAAATATCCGAATCCTTGACCTTAAGTTGATGATATCCCGACCTCAAATCTATCTTTGAAAAGACCGAGGCCCCTTTAAGTTGATCAAATAGGTCATCTATCCTTGGCAGCGGGTACTTGTTCTTAATCGTCAACTTATTCAACTGGTGGTAGTCAATGCACATCTGCATGGACCTGTCTTTCTTTTTCACAAACAACACCGGTGCTCCCCAAGGAGATACACTGGGACGGATAAAACCACGATCTAACAACTCTTGGATCTGAGCTTTAAGTTCAACTAGCTCCTTCGGTGCCATCCTATAAGGGGTGATGGACATCGGAGCCGTTTCTGAGAATAGCTCAATTCCGAACTCCACCTCACGATCCAGAGGCAACCTTGGAAGCTCTTCAGGAAAGAAATCCACAAGTTCCTTTACTGTTCTAACCTCATCCACGGTCACTTCCTTTCTATCCAAGGCACTGACATAGGTTAAGAAAGCCATGCACTATTTTCTCACCATTCTCTCCGCCTTAAGACCAGACACTACATTGGACATGTAGTCTCTCCTCTCGCCTATCACCAAAACTTCATTATCCTCAAGAGTCCTTAACACCATGCGCTTAGCAGCACAATCTAAGTTTGCACGATATCTTACCGACCAATCCAGGAAAACCAACCATTGTACTTCTAGAGGCACATTTCTAAAGAGTTTATTTACCATTACAGTCTGTCCTAAGGGACTAAGTACAGTCATCTCCCTAGAAGTAGTTTCAAAGTTCATGTTCAAGGTTTCAGACACCACACTAGCAACATAGGAATGCGTCGAACCAATATCAATTAATGCAGTAAAGGGTAAACCAAAAATGAGGAACGTACTCGTTATAACATCTGGTGCGTCACCCTCTTCTCGACGTCTTGCCTCAGCATTCCCAACACCTCTATCCAGTGCTCCACGACCCCGACCAGAACCATTCCCTCCTCTATTCGGACCACAACCTCTCGGCATCTGCTGTCCACCCCTACCTGGCTGCACATACCCCTGACCTATCGTCCGAACCCTAGTCCTTTCTAGCAGACAGTCCCTGATTAGATGATCCTTTGACCCACACTTGAAACATACCCTATCTCTTCCCCAGCACACTCCAGTATGTGACGTCCCACATTGAGCACACTGTCGAAAAACAGCAGCCAGCGTTGCAACGCGACCCGGCCCATCAACCCTAGGCCTCTTCTGGAAACCCCAAAATGACCCTGACGGTCCATAACTCCTCTTATTCCTGCCTCTATCCTTGTCTTTATTTTGCTTCTCAGTCCGTGTCACCTCCTTGGCTATTTTAGTCTTTTCCACCAGGATAGCGAAATCTCGCTCCTGCTGAGGAGCTATCAACGCTCGCAGCTCGTCACGCAGCCCATCTTCGAACCACACACAATGCTCATAGTCGGTTCCGACTATCCCTAGAGTGTACTGGCTCAACCACAGAAATTCTCCCTCCTACTCAGCTACCGACTTACCCCCTTGAACTAAATTCAGGAATGTTTTTCTCTGAGCATCCACGTAACTGGCCCCAATGTACTTCCCTTGGAACGTCATCTTAAAGAAGTCCCAATCAACTTGATCTGTCGGAGTACCCTCTCTCACGGTGAGCCACCACTGATAGGCCCCATCCTGAAGTAAAGACATCGCGCCCTTCAGCTTTTCCTCTGCCGTGCAGTCTAAATCATCCATAATTCTCTCGACTGCTTCTAGCCAATACTCAGCCACGTTTGGAGCTACTCCAGAGATACCCCTAAACATTTCGGCTCCATTAGTTCAGAGTCGCTCAGGGATATACTTTCAAGTTGCTGTTCCGATGCTTGCCCCAGCCACTCGTTCCAACACCCGCAACATAGCCTGAGACAGGGCATAATCTCCAGTAGTTCTGCCTTGCGATCCCGCTTCCGCCACAGGTGATGCTGGCGCTTCACCCTCAGGCTCATTCCTTGCTTCCGAGAGTTCAACCTCATTACCTCGACCTCTCCCACGACCGCGTGTAATACGTCCACCTCCTCTACCACTCCTGTCTACCACTCCGTCTTACTCTGATTACAAATTTTATGCATCAATATTTCTTTCCACTGTTTATTAACGAAAAGTTTTATGATGATAGAGTTATAAGTAGTTTTCCCGCAAGCACATGTGTACCTAAAGTTTCCATCCCTAAAGTAGAGTTTCTTAATTCTACTGTCCATCACAACATATTCACATAACACATCCACTTTATACCAATCACTTAGCAATCAGAAAAACTTACCTGGCCGACTTGGGTCGGAGACTCGAGTGCCACACTTCAAAAATAGATCCATATATATTTTTTTTCTTAAAAGCAAAATCTGGAAAACGTTTTGAACCCAAAACCAAAGGTCGAGCTTTTTAAACCAAGCTCTGATACCAAAATGTAACACCCTAAACTCAGCCCATACACTACGACCGGATTTGGCATGTCACTAGGAAGAAGTTTAGGAAGTTTGACAGGTTTCAAAAAATTCTAAGTCATTTTCAAATCTCGAATTTCGTGGTTCAGTTGAAAACCCATTGTTTACCTAACTTTGAAATTTAATCAGTCGAGCCTTGCGATTAGGTGACATTTGAAAACACTTACCAATTAATCGATTATCAGGTTTTTAATAAAAAAATGCCCTTTTATTATAAAAAACGTTGTTTCGCAGGTTATAAGAAAAAATAAGTTTGAAATTTTAATTTTAAACACGTCCCATTAAGCAGTCTGTAATTAACATGTCCAAAATTAAAAACTTCAAAGTAAATCCCATGTTTTGTAGTGGCCTTATTGCAAATCAAAGAAAAATCCCCAAAAGCTATAAACGATAAATAAAGTAAAGTTTACTCGTAAACCCACACGTGGCCACCTCGAGCTCCCTCCAGCCCATTCCATAAAGCTAAGAATCACCTGCCATTGTTTAAACAAAAGAGTGAGTCACAAGACTCAGTGTGCAATTAGTTCACATTATCCACAGGTGGCCTGAGCCCCAATACACCATCGGCCGAAGCCCAATCATATAGTATAGCAAACAACCAACATGATAGCCCAACCCAGCCTAGTTTTTCCATCCTTTACACTCCACTTCATACGTCCAACCTCAACACACCTTGGGATTTCTACAATCAACCCTCCATCCTCTACACTCCACTTTGGCAGTCATGCTGGCAGACACACTGCTCAAAGACAATAAAACGTGGCCTAGCCACCGATCACTATGTGACCAAATCACTGATATAATAATGTACCATCATTAGGTATGACATTGTCACCCATAAGCACTTCCCCTTCATATCATAACATCTCAATATCCCATGCATATGAAACATAGTGTAATAAACAGGTTATATATGATGTCACACATACAAACATGCTATCAGAATATTAAGGTTTAACCAAGATACACTAACTTAATGTTTTGATTTTACCTAACAGGGGTAACTCAATCACCGTTGCCGGGATTTTCAGCTTTTATAACACATACACGATTATTACAACAAAAATGAATAGTGTGATAATTACACACCTATGAACATGCAAGACGACACTATCGATCTTGCTAACATCCTCACTTGCAGGGATCACAGCGATCTGTTTATCCATTTTAGAAGCCAGCCCACAACCAAGTGGCTAATCTCGAACGGCAGAAACCGCACGTCTCTTAAACTTAGGGGCTGGGTTTATGGGTCCAACCCCTTCCTTTGCCTGATTGGAATTTGATTCCATAAAAATGATCTTCGTCAGAAGACCGAGTTAAACCGTTGAATAAGATAATAGCGAAATTAATTGCTTTGGAACGAAGAAGTCCTTACCCAAAATTGATAGAACCCAAAGGTTTCTACACTTGAATTAATATATCACCTGATATCCTTACATAACTCCATATTAGATTCGGCCTTCCAAGATATGGGTTAAAGAGAGTGGCCTTCAGCCAAACGAATGGTATGAACCACTTACCCTGATTGATCGAATCTGATTGATCCCAAAGACCCTTCAAGCGCTGGCCAAAAGCAGGAGAAAACGAAACCAAGTCCTTCCTATATTTGGCCAAGACCCATGGAACAGGATTAATGCATCTGATTTGGCAACTAAAAGAGAGAGGATTAATAACGAAGAAAAGAGCACTTACACAACTAAGAAGAATCTGATTGAGGAGATAGAGAGAAGAAGTGACGACAGCCTTTTGAAATAACAATGAATCAGTAAGGTGCACACCCAAGGAGATTCGGCCAAAAGAGGAAAAAGGAAAGATATGAGAATTAAACCAGAGAAAGAAAGGAAAATGGATTTTGGCTTCTAGTTTCAGAAGATAAATATTAAGATAGGGACCTATAGATTATTTCGGTTCAAGGTATCAAGAGACAAACAGAAAATATGAACAAAAGAAGAATAAAGAGAAGAAGAGTGGGAGGGTTGAGGTTCGGCTTTAGGTGAAGAAGAAATGCTCACTTGTTACCAAAATGGTGGTGAATAGAATGTTCGGCCAAGATGTTATCAAAAGAGGACACTTTTCGACAAAAGAAATATGAGAGACTTGTTTCGGCTTTGATGGTGAGGGAAAGAACTCAAGTTGCAAAAATGGAAAAGAGGGGAAGAATTGGTTTCGGTTTAGGCTAAAGAAGAATGAATAAGGCTCTTAGGGACTTTCGGCTACACAAAGAAAAGAACCAAAATTGCCCAAAGTGCAACAGACTCAAATGCCAAAAAAGAGAGCTCATTACCTAAAGTTAACCCTTTAAAATTTATGCACTAACACCCCCTAAAACTGAATGCCTAACCCACCTAGCACCCCTTCAAAATTCAGCTAGCACCCTAAATAACCTCAATCCCCAAGCTTTCTCCTTGAAACACTCTTGAACACTCATTTGAAATGGTTTGAAACATTCAAAATAATTTGAAAGTTTCCAAATCCCCCTTTTTACTCTTGTCCAACCATTCAAAAAGTTTGACCAAGTCACCTCCACTCTTCAAGGCTCCCAACCAATTCCATCATCTAGCCCTTTGATGCATGAGCAAAAATAAAAGCCACCTTGCTAACGTGAATCGAACCTGCTCCCCTCTGCTCCCCCTGAGGCGTCACTTACCTGCTCCTTAAGTGGTGCCTCCTTGCCAATTTACCATCTTAGTTCTTGTGTCAACAAGCACAAACAATAAACCTTAAGTCCTATCCCAAGTCAGCTTCCCTCCTAAAGTGTCCAAAATTAAAATTTTGGCCAAGGTTTCGACTTAACCCTGGGCCTTCCCAGAGACACCAAACACACTAAAACAACACACAAAATGTATATCAAACACACAGAAGCAATGTAAATGCAGAGCCCCTAAATCCCAGATGTTACAAAAAGTGCCTAATTTTTTATTATTCTCGAAACCCTGAATTTAGTCGTGTTTGAAAGTAATTTACTCATACTAAGAATTAGGATGAAATCTCTAATAATTTATGATTTTTATTGACATGTTTTAGAATAAGTCATTGATAATTGTGCATTGATGATTAAATTTGAAGAATACTAGGGAATCAAGCATGATAAGTCTAATTTTCAAAAATTTAAAATTTTAGGTTGTTAACCTGAATTTGAAGGTTATCTTGAAGTTTGAAATTTATAAGGTTGATGTCAGAAACACCCATAATTTTTGTGAGACTTTGAACCTTATAGAGCATCTATTCTTTTTCATGCTCATTTTTTTTATTATGAGTGTGTCAACTATGAACTGTTATTCTAGAACTTGCCTTGATTATACATGTCAAGACCACAGTTATGATTTGATATACTGAAATGATAAAGGCACTTAGGTTTTAACCCACTTACTCCACTAAAAAGCCTACCTTCACAATTAACCCCTAGTGAACCCCCTTGAGCCTAACAACCCTTTTATTGACTCACCCACTAATATTAACCCAAAACCCTTTGTATTTGTTATTGCCATCCTTCTAATTACCCTTTTTGTCGAGATTTGATTTTGTGTAGTTACCTAACTATGTTTTATATTTCAGTTGTTATAGTTTGTTCTTAATTAAAAAAAAAAATCAAATTCAAAGTATATTCAATATTAGTGTTAGGAAGAGTGTGCTTATACAGTTAAAGTTTAATTATCAAAAGAAAAAGCTCGTATTATTAGTATTATAAATTTTCAATTGATGTAATTATCTTAGATCAGTTTATTTTTTAGATAGGTAACTTGTCAATTCAATCTCGATTCTAACCTTCTAATTCAGCCTTTATCCACACCTTTAACTCTAGCCCCGTTACAACCCTGGCAAAGACCTTTTGATCTGTTTATCATCTCATTTTACAGTGGGGAGATTTGATTTTCAGGCAAGCTTATGGGATTAAATTTTCATGTTTGACTTATGAGTGATCTTCTGATTTTGAATCTTAAACACTTTTTGAGTGAGTTGAGTGAATCTTTTTTGAGGATGTCAATCCTTGTAGATTTTGAATTGAAGGTAATTATTTAGATAAAGGGAAACGCCTATGTTTTTGTGCTACAAATATATGACTTACCTTGTTTGAATCTTTAGGACTCTTTGAGTTGAATTATCCATGTATAAATTATCTATGAATTATGATAAGACATTGTTGATAGGAATTATGAGTTATGGAAAGTTCGTTTTAATTGTAAGATGAGAATTTTGCTTGAGGACAAGGAAAAGCTTAAGTGTGGGGGTATTTGATAAACCTTAATTGTAACATATTTTAATCCCACATTTAGCTTACTTTTGGATGATTTATCCATTGATTTATGGTGCTCTTAATCCTTTCTTTTCAGGTCTTATACCCAGGAAAGCACCCGAGGATGAAAAGAACACAATACGGGCCCAAAATGGAGTAAATGGGCAATATCACGAAATCGACACGGCCTGGCCCAGAGACCACACGGCCGTGCCACGCCAATCATCTAGAACACGGCCTTCTCCCAATTCACACGACCGTGTCTCATTAAAGAAGTCCAAGCACGGCCTGACCACGATCCACACAGGCGTGTGCCATGGCCGTGTCCCTATCGCTGGAAAGAGCAATTTCACTCGAATTTGGATACTTAGGGAGAAAGAAACATATTTCAAGAGCCTATATGTACCCCCTAAGTACCACCTTTGAGAGGGGCGTCGAGCTAGGCTAAGGAGCCAAGCCGGAAAGGTCAGAATTGTGGGAATCACTAGAAGAAAGCCAGTTGATCCATCTTAAGAAGCTAAAGTTCTACTCAAGACGACGGATTTCTCCTTCAATTCCTTCAGGGAGTTTTAGGGATTTCTTATATTTTGTTTTATCTTTTCTCTTGAGATGTTTTCTTATTTTGTTATGAACTAAACCCTTCAGATACCTGAAGGGGATGAAATCTATGATGGATCTTATTATTATTTTCTAAATTATATGATAAAAGAGAAACTACACACTTCATGCATTCCTCAGCCTTTTCTGGATCATCATCTCTTTTAGCCCGAAATTCTTCTGCCCCATGTTTTCTGATCCTATCAACTAGAGGTTTGTCTCCTCTTACCACCTTTACTACGTGAGGGGCTACTGGGATAGGTTGTGAAATAGGCGGAGGTGTACGGGGTTGTGAATTCAGGTTCATAAGAATAAACTTCGTATACCATGTGTTCATCATATGGAGGAAAGCTTCTCTAGCCTCTTCTCCTCCTCCTTGACTCACCGTAGTGGGACTATTCTCATTCTCATTTGGCTCTGTCCCTTCAGCGGGAGCCAGCGCATTACTTTTTACGTCATTCGCCACAGCTCTTTCGGGATCCATTTACTATATGTATAAACATAATTTAAGTCGTTAGGAGTCGTCACACTATCATAATAAAAACATTCTTACGTATGGCATGTATAGCTAGACTCATGCTTTGCTACGTTAGTCCTAGAACTGACTAAACCATAGCTCTGATACCACTAAATGTAACACCTCATACCCGAGTCTGAGGCTGAGACTGGGTACTAGACATTGCTGTGCTTGAACTTTCTTAAACATGTACTTACGGACTATAAAATTTTGTTCAGAATTAACAACCTCTCTTTCTAGACGAATCATACATTTCAAGGGCCTACGAGGCCTTAAACTTACATCCAGAAACTTTCTAAACTCTACTAGAAAGTTTCTCTCAAAACAGGGATCACATGCCCATATGGTTTGGGACACGCCAGTGTATCCCTAAAACACACCCATGTCTTCCACCAATGGTGGATACTGCCAAATTACACACAGCCTTGGCATGCCCGTGGCCACAGACCGTATGCCATACCTTGATATACTGACTTATTCACACGGCTTGGAGCATATGCGCATGTGCTAACCGTGTGTCTCACACAGCCTATACAAATGGCCGTGCGATTAGCCCGTGGTCTATACTAACTTAAGACACTAACATGCAGGGAACACACGACCTAGACA
Organism: Gossypium bickii; assembly: GCA_025503065.1. Lineage (NCBI taxonomy): Eukaryota > Viridiplantae > Streptophyta > Magnoliopsida > Malvales > Malvaceae > Gossypium > Gossypium bickii. The sequence goes on along the minus strand of CP106712.1, from coordinate 36,030,536 downwards.
ACCCCTGTGTGTCCATCCGTGTGGGTACTTAGAGGCTATTTACCAAGCCAATTACAACCCTGAAATCAAGATCAACGTCATACCCAATTCAACAATTCAAAATACTTCATCTAACATGAATAATACTACTTACTTCATTGATATCAATAACCATACATACTTAGTCAATTTTGGCCAATCACTTAGCCATATACAAAAGAGTAATAAACTTGATAGCCTATACTTTGGCCCTTCTTAAGAAATATTTCAAAATAAAATGCTTCCTATACATGCCATACTTAATATAAATAACTTGGCTACACCAAAATAGCGATTGATAGTGTGCTTCGAGCTCCGACGTTAATGATCCACAAGTTAGCTTAGCGGAACTACATGAAAGAAAAGAATTAAAGACGTAAGCATTTAGCTTAGTAAGTTTGCATGTAATGAATATGGCAACATATTTGCTTAACGAAAACCATTCATCATAAACAAAAGCATTGTAAAACTCATATTCTTGAGCTTACTCTTAAAGATTCATACATATCTCATGATACTTACTAGTCTCATGCTTATGAGGTAAACAAGGTGCCTGTATCACTTGATCACATAGATCAATATATTTTACCATATTAAGTACAATCTCAACTTCATCATTCATAACATGAGTAATACTCTTAATTAACTTTAACTCAAATATCTTGTTGATAGTTTTACTTACATAACTTTCGTGATTACTTATTCAATCTTTACTCTTTTACCCGATGAAATACAATGAATAACAAAGGATACTGAATCTCATCTCACATGTATCTTGATGCCAATGCTATATCCTTGATATAATCTTATATGGGATCTCTTAACTCAATATCGACGCCATGTCTTGGCATGGACTTACACGAAGTCTTTCTTGTAGGCTCCCTTGGGAACTTACCATTGCTATGTCTTGACATAGTCTTACTTGGTATCTTTACTTTGTCAATGCCGAGCCTTGGCTTGGACTTACATGAAATCTTCCTTGATACTTACCAATGCCATGCCTTGGCTTGGACTTACATGGGATGTACCCGAAACTGTCGCCGGAAAAGGGTTAAGAGGTATGACCAATCAAACGAAACATTTAACATCCATAAATTACAACACAAAGTCAATCATTTCCGTTCATGTAACATCCCAAAATTGGGCCTAGTAGGATTGGACCCAATGGGCCTTGAGCGTAGTAGCGTTTAAATTTTTGGAGAACAAGAGATCAGCTTAAATGCAAGTTGGACCTATTAGATGAGTAATTTTTGGAGGGTTAGAGGGTTTCTATGAAGTCCTGGGATCGAACTTTGGCTTTGGGAAAATTTTGGTTTTAGGTGAGAAAACCATGGAAGTTGGCAGGTAGGCCTTAAGAATAAAATGTGGAGGAAAATGACACAAGTGAAGTGTGTGGTGTAGTGGTAAAGTGACGCCACATAAGAGACAAGGGAGTGACGCCGCAAGGAAGGAAGGAGGTCCAAGGTTCAAGTATTGGCTCTTGCATTTTGGTTTTCTTTTTACATAGACTTTAGTATTTGGCTATAGATTAAAATTTAGTTGCACATGGTTTAAGACACAAGAAGAGCTTGTGGCCAAGTGGTTAGCGGCATGGATTATGTTGCAAGGGAGCTTGGGTTCGAATAGCATGACAAGCAATGGAGTATTTATTTTGCGAATTGGACGACAGAGTTTTAGTTGAACTTAAACTCTACTGACGAAGGGATCCCACATCGGAAAGATACAAAGAAAGAAGGTGGAGAGCTAGCTATATAAAGAGCATTCCAGGAGGAGAGTTAACATACCTTGGTAGGCGTTTGGGCACAGGAGTGGTCGCAGCGCGGTTTAACACCAGACTCCTATCAGGTGTGTAACTCTCTCTACTCTAGTTATAGAGCGGCAAATGCCGAAGTACCGGTCACGACAATAGTAGCCACACGAGCGTGCGAGCGCACGTGTTGGTCTTCAACGCGATAGTTGAGGCCATCACTAGTATTCTTGTAGGTTGGGGCTGCTTGGGCCGCGATGGGTCAAAGTGGGCCCAATGGGCCCGTGGGCCCTTATGAGTAAATTGTGCGATTGTGTAGTATATAGTGAACTAGACTAGGTGGAACTTATATGCATGGCTAGATTTGTGCTAGGTGGGCCACACGAGCGTGTGGGCCCGAATGGGCCGGAATCGAGTTTTAGGCTCAATCGTCCAGTACGACCGGAAATGGTAGCTGAGTCACTCGGGATGACATTTGGGCCTTTGGGAAAGGCCATTGCAAGTGCAAAATTACTGATATACCCTTGGTGGGTAAATTACGAAAATGCCCTTAGTGGGTAAATTATGAAAATGCCCTTGGTGGGTAAATCATGAAAATGCCCTTGGTGGGTAAGTTACGAAAATACCTTTGGTAGGTAAAGTTACGGTTATACCCTTAGAGGTTGATTAGCGTGATTATGTTGTTTTATGTCTATCTGATTATGATGGGAATTCATGTTATACTTATATTTGATATATTTTTAGCATACATGACATACTGCATACACGAAATATTATGTCATATTGCACGGGTGTAGTGAGAGGAGGGGGAAGGCATGATTTTAGACTGTCACCAGTGGTTTTGACCACACAGTGGGTTGGCCCCGATTTTCATATTATTTGTGACTAAGTCTTAGTGGTTTTGACCACACGTATATTATTTGTGACTACGGTCACCAGTGGTTTTGACCACACATGGATTATTTGTGACTCATCCCAATGGTTTGGTACCACAGTGGGTTGGTCCCACATGTTGATTACGGGATTGTCATCAGTGGTTTTGACCATAAAGTGGGTTGGCCCCACCCATATTATTTGTGACTACGGTCACCAGTGGTTTTGACCACCAGTGGTTTTGACCATACGGGGTAGATACAGGAGTTTGGATGGTTAGGTTTGGGTTGCATGACTTGCATATTGACTTATGAATTGTGTAAGTGCCTTGATATTATCGGGATGGGGATTTATACACTGAGTCTCGGTGACTCACCCCCTTCCCTTACATTTTGCAGATGATTCGTAGATCGCGGATGCGGAGCCGGGGCAGACACGAGGTGGCCATGCGCATTGTTTTCGGGTTATGTTTTAAATACTATTTTAGTTTTACTTCACTTTGAATTTTATTTTTGGGGTTTATTTAACTAATTTGAACTTACATTATATTTTGCTTAAGTTAAACGAAACGGCATGCCTAACAATTTAATAATGAATGTTTCTAACTTTTTACAAAGTACCGATTTTCTCTTTTAAATTTTACCATCGGGTAATAACAAATTAGTGATGACGACAAGTCAACTCAATTGCTTTCAAAACCAAGTTTTACTTTAAGTTCAAATGCGAAACAGTTTTCAACTTTATTGCTTAAACATAGATGGGTTTTCATAAACTCAAATGGCTTTTCAAGATAAGAGGCGACAGGCAGTTTTTTTCGAAGATGTTCTTCTTTTGTCCAAAACATCAAACGACAAAATGATTTCAATAACGTTCTTCACGGGTTTTAAAGCAACATTTTGATTACTTGGAAAATGTTTTCCCTGTGACATGCCAAATTCGGTCATAGCGTTTTGACCAGGTTTGGGGTGTTACAATTTTGGTATCAGAGCATAGGTTCAAAAACTCTGCTGTGGGTTTGGGTTCAAAAATGTTTTCAAAGGATGGTTTGGAAAATGGTTTAGAAAAATATATCTATTTTCAGGAAGTATGGCACCCAAGTCTCCGGCACTAATCTGCACTGTAAGTTTCCTGATACTTTGTTTTGTAATATGTTGTATTTTTGGTATCTATTTTGTGTGTTTGGTTTGGATGTGATGTTCGGATATAGAGTTGGTTGCATATGAAATATTTGTCTACTTTAATACCTAGGTGTTTTTGAGTATGTGGGAGTTGCATATGAAATATTTTGTGTGTTTGGTTAAAAGTATGTTAGGGTTATTGGAATCAGAGTGCGCAGCGTGAGTGCAGTGTTGTAGGTTAGGTTGTACGACTGTTCCTATAGTTGGAAATTTCGAGGACGAAATTTCTTTAACGAGGGTAGATTTGTAACATCCCGAAATTGGGCCCAGTAGGATTGGACCCAATGGGCCTTGAGCGTAGTAGCGTTTAAATTTTTGGAGAATAAGAGATCGGCTTAAATGCAAGTTGGACCTATTAGATAAGTGATTTTTGGAGGGTTAGAGGGCTTCTGTGAAGTCCCGGGATCTAACTTTGGCTTTGGGGAAATTTTGGTTTTAGGTGAGAAAACCATGGAAGTTGGCAGGTAGGCCTTAAGAATATAATGTGGTGGAAAATGACACAAGTGGATTGTGTGGTGTAGTGGCAAAGTGACGCCACATAAGAGACAAGGGAGTGATGCCACAAAGAAGGAAGGAGGTCTAAGGTTCAAGTCTTGGCTTTTGCATTTTGGTTTTCTTTTTTACATGGACTTTAGTATTTGGCTATAGATTCAAATTTAGTTGCACATGGTTTAAGACACAAGAAGAGCTTGTGGCCAAGTAGTTAGCAGCGTGGGTTATGTTGTAAGGGAGCCTGGGTTCGAATCTCATGACAAGCAATGGAGTATTTATTTTACGAATTAGACGGCAAGAGTTTTAGTTGAATTTAAACTCTACTGACGAAAGGATACCACATCAGAAAGATACAAAGAAGGAAAGTGGAGAGCTAGCTATATAAAGAGCATTCCAGGAGGAGAGTTAACATACCTTGGTGGGCGTTTGAGCACGGAGTGGTCGCAGCGCGGTTTAACACCAGACTCTTATCAGGTGTGTAACTCTCTCTACTCTAGTTGTAGAGCGGCAAATGCCGAAGTGCCGGTCACGGCAATAATAGCCACACGAGCATGCGAGCGCACGTGTGGGGCTTCGACGCGATAGTTGAGGCCATCAGAAGTATTCTTGTGGGTTGGGGCTGTTTGGGCCGCGATGGGCTGAAGTGGGCCCGTGGGCCCTTATGAGTAAATTGTGCGATTGTGTAGTATATAGTGAACTAGACTAGGTGGAACTTATATACATGGCTAGATTTGTGCTAGGTGGGCCACACGAAGGTGTTGGCCCGAATGGGCCGGAATCGAGTTTTAGGCTCAATCATCCGGTACGACCGGAAATGGTAGCTGAGTCGCTTAAGTCGACATTTGGGCCTTTGCGAAAGGCCATTGCAGGTGCAAAATTACTGATATACCATTGGTGGGTAAATTATAAAAATGCCCTTGGTTGGTAAATTATGAAAATGCCTTTGGTGGGTAAATTACGAAAATGCCCTTGGTGGGTAAATTACGAAAATGCCTTTGGTAAGTAAAATTACGGTTATACCCTTAGAGGTTGATTAGCGTGATTATGATGGTAATTCATGTTATACTTATATTTGATATATGTTTAGCATACATGACATACTGCATACACGAATTATTATGTCATATTGCACGGGTGTAATGAGAGGAGGGGGAAGGCATGATTCTAGACTGTCACGAGTGGTTTTGACCACACAGTGGGTTGGCCCCGCTTTTCATATTATTTGTGACTAAGTCTTAGTGGTTTTGACCACTAATGGTTTTGACCACACATATATTATTTGTGACTACGGTCACCAGTGGTTTTGACGACACATGGATTATTTGTGACTCGTCCCAGTGGTTTGGTACCACAGTGGGTTGGCCCCACATGTTGATTACGGGATTGTCATTAGTGGTTTTGACCACAAGGTGGGTTGGCCCCACCCATATTATTTGTGACTACGGTCACCAGTGGTTTTGACTACACTTATATTATTTGTGACTACGGTCACTAGTGGTTTTAACCACCAGTGGTTTTGACCACACGGGGTAGATACAGGAGTTTGGATGGTTAGGTTTGGGTTGCATGACTTGCATATTGTCTTATGAATTGTGTAAGTACCTTGATATTATCGGGATGGGGATTGATACACTGAGTCTCGGTGACTCACCCCCTTCCCTTACATTTTGCAGATGATTCGTAGATCGCGGATGCGAAGCCGGGGTAGACTCGAGGTGGCAATGCGCATTATTTTCGGGTTATGTTTTAAATACTATTTTGGTTTTACTTCACTTTGAATTTGGTCTTTGGGTTGTAATAAGGCCACTAAATTTTAATTTTGGGGTTTATTTAACTACTTTGAACTTACATTATATTTTGCTGAAGTTAAACAAAACGGCATGCCTAACAATTTAATAATGAATGTTTCTAACTTTTTACAAAGTACCGATTTTCTCTTTTAAATTTTACCATCGAGTAATAACAAATTAGTGATGACGACAAGTTAACTCAATTGCTTTCAAAACTAAGTTTTACTTTAAGTTCAAATGCGAAACGGTTTTCAACTTTATTGCTTAAGCATAGATGGGTTTTCATAAACTCAAATGGCTTTTCAAGATAAGAGGCGACAAACAGTTTTTTTTCGGAGATGTTCTTCTTTTGTCCAAAACATCAAACGACAAAATGATTTCAATAACGTTCTTTACGGGTTTTAAAGCAACATCTTGATTACTTTGAAACTGTTTTCCCTGTGACATGCCAAATTCGGTCGTAGCGTTTTGATCGGGTTTGGGGTGTTACAGTTCGCATTCAATTACAAACATAGTGTCCCTTAAATGTGTCATCAAGACCCTAAGCATGCTTATAAACTGAGTTGGGACTAAACTGAAACACATACGAAATTCCATGAAAATTTGAAATTTTTCTAAAATACAGGGGAGACACGCCCGTGGGAGGAGACCGTGTGCCCTCCACGGCTTCTAGACACACCCGTGTGTCCCTTCGTGTCTATATACTAACTTCCCCAACACGGCCACAAGACACGCCCATGTCAAGGCCGTGTTGTTTTAGGCTGCATACTGCCAATTTACCCACGGTCTTGGGCATGCCTGTGTGCCACAACCGTGTGACATTATAGGCCATTTTGCAAGGCCGAAAATACCACCCACTTAGGGTCAAACCTACAAGCAACACATCCCAAAACATATCATGCACATAAGGCAACCAAAAACGTACCAAATGACCATTCAATCTATGCATTCAATTCCCATTCCAACCATAACAAATTCAATACCAAAAGTTATCTCATCACAAGCATAATACATTCAATACCAAACAACATTTCTTCCCAATTCACTAATTCATATTAGCATTTTATCAACACAAAGTTACCATTCATTAATCAACTTCCCAACTCACTATCCATACTAAAAGATACATCATACATACCAACACCATTCATGCCAAAACTAACACATATCTAGCCACATCTCATGGCTACAACAAATCTCAAACATGATTCCAAAAGACCAGCCTATACATGCCACATTTTAACTATGTATATTTTTCCAAAATACCCCAAAATAGATTACCGATAGTGTGACTAAGATGCTGATGATCCCCTAATCTAAGCTAGCTTTACTGACACTGTAAAGCAGAGAAACAAATCACACTGTAAGCTTTATAAAGCTTAGTAAGTTCGAAATAAAATACAACCATATCATCAAATCAAATCAATTCATATAATAATCATCACATAGATCATTCTTCTTATACATATACCGTACTATCTACAGCTAAAATATTCATTCGCCCGTCTTTAACATCATCTATAAACTCATCAACTACAAAGGTTCGATACATACCTCGGCAAACACATAGTTATTCAATCTCCAAGCTATTCAATGCTCAATTATACTTGTTGATCATCCTTTAATATTCATTAAATTGGATTGCACACTCAATGCTATATACATAATCGTAACATATTTTTCCTCGCACACTTAGTGCCTATTCTTTTAACCGACTAGTCTCGGTATCGCACACACAGTGCCAAGTCAATAAACCGTAGCTTTCATATCATCGCACACTCAGTGCCATTCATTTCTATTTCAATTTTACATTTCGCACACTTAGTGCCATTAGCTTATTCTTGCACATAGCATTCAATTTCATCCACATATACACATTTATTTCATAATACTAAGCATATCTTAATAACATGTATTATATCCGAACTTACCTTGGACGTTGACTATCGATACGGTCGACCAATTGAGCAATTTATCTTTGCCTCGATCTCAATCCGAACCTCTTTTCTCTCGATCTATACACATTTAAAATCAATCCATTCAATCACCATTTCATTCAATTCAATCCACATACACAAATTTAGGGTATTTTTGCAAATTAAGCCTCTTATTTTCACATTTTGACACTTTAGTCCCTAATTCACAAAATCATCAAATTCATAAAATTCCATCGAGCACAAGCTTAGCAGAATTTTACTAGTGTCTATACAAACCTATACATTTCATTTATTTCACATTTTAACCCTTCAATTTGCTATTTTCACAATTTAGCCCTAATTAGCTAAATTCACCAAAAATTCAAAAACAATACATGTTAATCCAACACCAAGTTCTCATATTTACTACCAAATAGCACATAGCTCAAATGTGTATCAATGGCTCCTCACAAAACATTATCAATTCATGAAATTACAACATGGGTTAGCTAGAGTACGAAGCAACGATTACAAAAACGTAGAAATTATCAAAAATCGACTCAAAATCATACCTTACTCAAGCCAAATTCTAGCCGAAATTTTCAAAGCTTTTCTTCCTTCTTTTCTTTTGTATTTTCGGCACTAACAAAGATGATAACATTCATCTTTTCTTTCATTTGTTTCATTAATATTATCATATTAAACATTTTACCATTTTATCCATCCATTAAACATATAAGACAATTTACCATCATGGTTATCAAGTAATTTAACACCCCACTATCTTAGTAATGGAGTAATAACAACATATGAAACACCCCAAACTCAGCCCACGAGCCTTGACCGAATCTGGTATGTTCCTCGATGAAAACCGGTTCAAATTCTTTTGTTACTTAGGAAAAACTTGTGTGTTTTGAAAGAAGGTTTGTGTCGGGTTGGGCTCGAGTTGAAAACAAGTTTATTTCATTATTAAAATCCTTTACTTTAGGTGACAAAATGTTTAGGCTTTGTTTTAAAAAAAATCTACTTAAACTTTAATTGATAAAAATTTGTAAATATAATAAATAAAATAAGTGTAAAATAGTTCAACTATGGCCTTATTACATCAAATAAACCCAAATAATTTAAAATACTTAAATAAAAATAAAATGACCAAATAAAATTCCTTGCTGAGCATGGCCACCTTTAAGCTCCTACCGACCCGGTCCATTACTGATCATCACCTGAAAAATGTTCCCACAACGGGGTGAGTTAACAGACTCAATGTGTACACAAACACCAAGTCCATATAAATTCAGGCATTTCATATCATACATATTCATATATCATTAAATTAAAAATGATGCAACCCGAACCCAAACCTAGATGCCATCCGCTACACATCACCCGTACCATCCTGTACACCGTGGGGACTACTAAGTCAACCCTCCATCCACTACACACCATTGAAGGCAGTCGCTGCAGTCGACGTGCTCATCGCCCTTATGAGTATTCGTGGTCTTAGGTCACCACACTCAGATATCGTGGTCTTAGGTTACCACATTCAGATATCGCGGTCTTAGGTCACCGCATTCAGAATTCGCGGTCTTAGGTCACCACATTCACTTCCCCTTTTCAATAACCCATATGCCCCATATCATATTATGCATTAATATGCAAATTTTCACATTCTTATAACTTTTCACATGTTAAAAATAACATATTTCATAATCCTAGTAGGAGTAGGAAACGTACCTGGGTACTTTGTACCACAATATGGTACCTTAGCCATATTCACATTCTTATACATACTTATAATCACATATAGATTAAATATTGCCATAAATATAATAAGAAGTAGTGTGAGGTACACACCTGATTCACTTAACAAATTCATTGAAATCCCGAAAAGCTTGATCTAATGCCTTAGATCTTAAATCCCTACATTTGGCCAACCTTAATATGTTAGCAAAGAGCCTATTCGGCTATAAGACCAAATCCTATTAGGATTGTTGTAACTCAAACTTAGCTTGGTGCCGATTGATGTTTAATCAAATGCCGGAAACTTTGTATCCTTCTTTCTTGAAATCGGCAATCACTAGATTACTTGAATAGATTAGTTTCGACTTTTGAATAATTAATGAAACACATCTATTTACCAAACATGGCCTTGGCCGAATGCTATAAACACTTACCTTGTGGATTTTAAGTCCCGAAACTCACCGAATAACTAGGGAACACGCGACCATGGTGTACCTTCGGGAAAAGAACTTCTCCTTCCTTGTAGTCGACACTTAATAAATCCTGAAAGATCTCTTCAAAGTTTCGGCAACAAGATATTAATGGGGTTAGTCCTAGATTTCGGCAAATCTTAAAAGAAAAAGGATGAAACCGAATGAGATCTTACCCTTACTTTAGGAATTTGCAATCATTGCTTGAACCTTTAACAATATTCGGCTATGTAGGCCAGAAGGATCTTGATTTCGGCTTTTTGATTGGTATAAAGAAAAAAAAGAGAAAGAAGAATAAAGATGGAGGATTCGGCTAGAGCACAAGGTATTTCGGCTTGGCAAAAATAAAAGAGAAGAGAGAATATTGCTTAGGAAATTCGGCAAAGGAAGAGTGAATGAATGAATGGCCTCTTTTCCTCTAGTAGCCGAAATTACTAGCTAGAGTCCCTTACTTGGCAACCACTCTCCCTTATTTTGATAGCTTTATCCCTTGAATTATCCCTTTATTCAAATTAAAAGAATTTAATCCCACAATTATCTCTTGAAAATAATGATAAATAAATCCCTTATTTATCCCTTATTTATCCACTAATTATAAAAGAATAAAAGCTCCTAATTTATAGCCTTGTGCCGTCCCATGCTACTAATCCCTGCTGCAAAATAAAACTTTTATTTTGCTTCCCCTGCAGCTCGAACCTTCGCCCAATACTCCTGTATGTGGCGTCACTTACAGAGGCCTTAAGTGGCACATCCAAGCCACTTTTCCAAGCCCAATTTCATGTCATATCCTCCCTACATTTTCTCTTAAAGCCACCTTGCTTCATGTCTCTCTTTTAAACTTTAAACTTGACATTTCTAAAGCATTTCCTTACATTTCTAAGACATTTCGTTACATTTCCAGGACATTTCCTTACATTTCCAAGTTATTTCCTTATATTTCCATGACAAGACATTTCCTTCCATTTCCAAGTCATTTCCTTACATTTCCAAGACAAGACATTTCCTTCCATTTCCAAGTCATTTCCTTACATTTCCAAGACAAGACATTTCCTTACATTTCCAAATCATTTCCTTACATTTCCAAGACAAGACATTTCCTTCCATTTCCAAGTCATTTCCTTACATTTCCAAGACAAGACATTTCCTTACATTTCCAAGTCATTTCCTTACATTTCCAAGTTTCCAAAAATGTTCACCATAAATTCATAACACATAAGACATGCCATTTTGTATAATTAAATCAAAAATGCATAAGCCCATTTCCAGGATGTTACAGTTCTACCCCCCTTAAAAATAATTTCGTCCTCGAAATTACTTACTAACAAACAATCGTACATCTTAACTCATCGCACTACGCTTATGCTGCGTACTCTGATCTTAATAGAACCATCATACTTCCTAAGCACAATCTCTAAGTTCACGTCCCCTAGAACTCATTTCTAACGCCGTGATTTAATCTGATTAAAATGTTTTATGCATCAGAATTTTGTTCCACTTATTAACCGCGAACAATTTTATGAAATAAAGATATTTAGAAGTAGTTCTTCCGATCACACAAAGTTTCAGTTCAAGTTCACTACTCTTATTCAGAGAATCACATTCACATTCATCAACAGAGACACCTTCATTCCTCAATAGAGGCACATTCATTCATCAACATAGACATATTTATTTAGTGGTATCTACCACCCACATTCACTATTCGAACACTCTTTGCCTTATTCCTATCCCAGGGGTGTTTTCGTAATTTATCCTACAGGGGGTATTTTCATAATTTTTCAAAATAAGGTTCCTTGGTAATTTTATCAGTAATGGTATTTTGGTAATTTTGTGTTCTCGGGGTACTTTTGGAAATTCTGAAATCTGAGGGTATTTCGGTAATTTTGAAACTCAGGAGTATTTTGGTAATAAACCAGGGTAAATTTGTAAATCTTAATAAATCAAGGGTATTTCAAAATTTGTAAAACTTGGGGGTTCTTTTTGAGAATTTGTTTTCCAAATTGGTAGTGTTGCAAAAATTTTGAAAATCAGGGTCATTTTGGTAATTTTGTAAGCTAGGGGCAATTTCGTAATTTTTCAAAATTAAGGTATTTTGATATTTTGCAAATTAGGGTTTCTGGACTTGTTATAAAGTAAGGAAATTTTGCTGAAACTGTGGGTAGTTTGGACATTTTATAAACCAAGGGTATTTTTGTAATTTCACAACCAGGGGTATTTAAGTAATTTTTATAAATCGGAAATTTTTTAGAAAATTTTGTAAAAATAGTTCTCACAAATTAAAATGGTAATTTTAAGAGTTTTAAAACTAGGGTTTTTATAAAAATACGGCTAGTTCCCTTTCGGGTTTTAGTTATTGCGTTTAGCCTGTGACTGAGTCCTCTTGGTTAGGGTGAACCGAAGCTACGCACCAAGTAGGATTCCAGCGAAGAGGAGGTGAGTCACTAGGACTGCTTAAGTACCAGGCTCTTCCGGATCCAATCTTAGACATGCGCACAAGGGTTACCACACCTTAACTCGGCGACTTAGTCATAGGTTTGTTTAATTAGGCACTTAAGTCTTATGTAAGTGTTGGGGAAAACTAATCCTAGGGTTCAAGTATTTATCATGCTAATCTACGTTCCATTCCATTTCTACCCTTCTACAGATCATTCAATAAATCACACAAATGGATAGAAGTACTTACCTGGTGGACTGCGGGTCGGAGACTTAGGTGCCATGCCGGAAACTTGCTTATTTCAAAAATATTTTCATAAAACTCATTTGGGCTAGCTTTGAAAACGTTTTGGGCCTTAAACCCCTAGGCCGAGGGTTTGAAACTGGGCTTTGATACCAAATTGAAATACCCCAAACCCGGCCCACGAGCCTTGACCAGATCTGGTATGTTCCTCGATGAAAACCAGTTCAAATTCTTTTGTTACTTAGGAAAAACTTGTGTGTTTTGAAAGAAGGATTGTGTCGGGTTGGGCTCGAGTTGAAAACAAGTTTATTTCATTATTAAAATCCTTTACTTTAGGTGACAAAACGTTTAGGCTTTGTTTTAAAAGAAATCTACTTAAACTTTAATTGATAAAAATTTGTAAACATAATAAATAAAATAAATGTAAAATAGTTCAACTATGGCCTTATTACATCAAATAAACCCAAATAATTTAAAATACTTAAATAAAAATAAAATGTCCAAATAAAATTCCTTGCTGAGCATGGCCACCTTTAAGCTCCTACCGACCCGGTCCATTACTGATTATCACCTGAAAAATGTTCCCACAACGGGGTGAGTCAACAGACTCAATGTGTACACAAACACTAAGTCCATATAAATTCAGGCATTTCACATCATACATATTCATATATCATTAAATTAAAAATGATGCAACCCGAACCCAAACCTAGATGCCATCCGCTACACATCACCCGTACCATCCTGCACACCGTGGGGACTACTAAGTCAACCCTCTATCCGCTACACACTATCGGCCGGCCATTTGCGATCGACGTGCTCATCGCCCTTATGAGTATTCGTGGTCTTAGGTCACCACACTCAGATATCGTGGTCTTAAGTCACCACATTCAGATATCGTGATCTTAGGTCACCGCATTCATATATCGCGGTCTTAGGTCACCGCATTCAGATTTCATGGTCTTAGGTCACCACATTCACTTCCCCTTTTCAATAACCCATATGCCCCATATCATATTATGCATTAATACGCCAATTTTCACATTCTTATAACTTTTCACATGTTAAAAATAACATATTTCATAATCCTAGTAGGAGTAGGAAACGTACCTAGGTACTTTGTACCACAATATGGTACCTTAGCCATATTCACATTCTTATACATACTTATAATCACATATAGATTAAATATTGCCATAAATATATTAAGAAGTAGTGTGAGGTACACACCTGATTCACTTAACAAATTCACTGAAATCCCGAAAAGCTTGATCTAATGCCTTAGATCTTAAATCCCTACATTCGGCCAACCTTAATATGTTAGCAAAGAGCCTATTCGGCTATAAGACCAAATCCTATTAGGATTGTTGTAACTCAAACTTACCTTGGTGCCGATTGATGTCTAATCAAATGCGAAAACTTTGTATCCTTCTTTCTTGAAATCGGCAATCACTAGATTACTTGAATAGATTAGTTTCGGCTTTTGAATAATTAATGAAACACATCTATTTACCAAACATGGCCTTGGCCGAATGCTATAAACACTTACCTTGTGGATTTTAAGTCCCGAAACTCACCGAATAACTAGGGAACACGCAGCCGATGGTGTACCTTCGGGAAAAGAACTTCTCCTTCCTTGTAGTCGACACTTAATAAATCCCGAAAGATCTCTTCAAAGTTTCGGCAACAAGATATTAATGGGGTTAGTCCTAGATTTCGGCAAATCTTAAAAGAAAAAGGATGAAACCGAATGAGATCTTACCCTTACTTTAGGAATTGGCAATCCTTGCTTGAACCTTTAACAATATTCGGCTATGTAGGCTAGAAGGATCTTGATTTCGGCTTTTTTATTGGTATAAAGAAAGAAAAGAGAAATAAGAATAAAGATGGAGGATTCGGCTAGAGCACAAGGTATTTCGGCTTGGCAAAAATAAAAGAGAAGAGAGAATATTGCTTAGGAAATTCGGCAAAGGAAGAGTGAATGAATGAATGGCCTCTTTTCCTCTAGTAGCCAAAATTACTAGCTAGAGTCCCTTACTTGGCCACCACTCCTTTATTTTGATAGCTTTATCCCTTGAATTATCCCTTTATTCAAATTAAAAGAATTTAATCCCATAATTATATCTTAAAAATAATGATAAATAAATCCCTTATTTATCCCTTATTTATCCACTAATTATAAAAGAATAAAAGCTCCTAATTCATAGCCTTGTGCCGTCCCTTGCTACTAATCCCTGCTGCAAAATAAAACTTTTATTTTGCTTCCCCTGCAGCTCGAACCTTCGCCCAATACTCCTGTATGTGGCGTCACTTACAGAGGCCTTAAGTGGCAGCTCCAAGCCACTTTTCCAAGCCCAATTTCATGTCTTATCCTCCCTACATTTTCTCTTAAAGCCACCTTGCTTCATGTCCCTCTTTTAAACTTTAAACTTGACATTTCTAAAGCATTTCCTTACATTTCTAAGACATTTCCTTACATTTCCAGGACATTTCCTTACATTTCCAAGACAAGACACTTCCTTAAATTTCCAAGTCATTTCCTTACATTTCCAAGTCATTTCCTTATATTTCCAAGACAAGACATTTCCTTCTATTTTCAAGTCATTTCCTTACATTTCCAAGACAAGACATTTCCTTCCATTTCCAAGTCATTTCCTTACATTTCCAAGACAAGACATTTCCTTACATTTCCAAGTCATTTCCTTACATTTCCAAGACAAGACATTTCCTTCCATTTCCAAGTCATTTCCTTACATTTCCAAGACAAGACATTTCCTTACATTTCCAAGTCATTTCCTTACATTTCCAAGTTTCCAAAAATGTTCACTTTCCTCTTTTGAAACTTAACATTTCTAAAGCATTTCCTTACATTTCCAAGTTTCCGAAAATGTTCACCATACATTCATAACACATAAGTTATGCCATTTCGTATAATTAAATCAAAAATGCATAGGCCCATTTCCAGGATGTTACAACATAAGTCCTCCATTTTAAAAAGCCATCAACAAATTGACACTTATGAATCAGCACATAGCTTTTGCACCTTATGCAATTAAGTCATTTCTCTTAATTCGACACACAAACGATCAAATTATCACACAGAATTTTCACACAGACTATATCACATATCATTCACACAGAAAATATCATTAAAATATTTTTACGACCTCAGATTTGTGGTCTCGAACCACTGTTCCAACTAGGGTCTAGACCGAGATGTTACATGGGATCTCTATCTCATGATAGCTTTTCAATGCCAAGACTTGTCTTGGACTTACATGACATCTTTTCTTGGAGACTCACCAATGCCATGCCTTGGCTTGGGCTTACATGGGTCTTCATCTCATAATAACTCTTCAATGTCAAGACTTGTCTTGGACTTACATGATAACTTGTTTGATTGCGGATGCCATGCCTTGGCTTGGTCTTATACTGACTTTCTTATCACATGTGGTAGATCGAGTATCCTAAGTAATTCAACTTCAATCGGGACTTTTTCATGCTTAATCTCATTAATTACTTTGTTTAACATACCCTTAAACATTCTCATGAAAGTAATGTATATTTAACAACATGACAAGCAATTCAAGGAAAATATTCATGAAGCTTGGAAATCATGCAAACTTACCTCAATGTACAAAATGTATGTAGGTAATGCAACTTAGTCCTCGACTTAGTTCTTGTCTCGGTTCCGATCTGGACTTCGTTTTTATTGATCTATAATAATAATTTAGCTCATTTAATAATCACATTGACTAAATTGACTCATAACTTATAATTTGGCAAAATTACTAATTTGCCCCTAAACTTTCTCATAATTACACTTTTACCCCTAAGCTCGTAAAATGATTTTCATCAACTTTCTTAAACTTCATGCTTAGCTGATTCATTTTCTCTACTATAATAATCATCAATTCTCACTATTTCCATTATGAATGACCAATTTCATAACTATTACAAATTAGTCCATACTAATATCTCTCATAAAATTCACTTAGAAAAAGATGTTTATCTAACATCAAACTCTCATAATCTTCCATAAAATATCATTTTACAAGCATGTCATACATGGGTACATTTTTGAACATCCATTTTAGCTCATCAAATAGTTAAAAATAGCTTACTCATGCAACTAGGATTTCAAAAATATGAAGAATATCAAAAATGGGGCTTGGATGCACTTACTAGCAAGCTTGAAAATTTTGAAGAACCCTAACAATGGCTCCTTCAATTTTCAGCAGCCTTGGAGAAGAAGATGAATGAATTTTTATCATCTTTTCCCATTTTAATCCCCCTCAGATATTTGAGGGGTTTAGTTCATAATTATAAAAGAAAACATCTCAAAAGAAAGTATAAAACAAAACATAAGAAAAACCCTAAAACCCCTTAAAGGAAATTGAAAGAAATATCTTCTATCTTGAGTATGATTCTGGCTTCTTGATATGAATCAACTAGCTGTCTTCGAGTAAATCCCAGAATTCAGCCTCTCTGGCTTGGCTCCTTGGCCTACCTGAACGCCCCCTTCGAGTTTCCCTCTAGGGTGTTTATATAGGCTTTTGGAAAGTCTTTCTTTGCCTCTAAGTACCCTATTCCGAATAGAATTTAAACAGGTCACGTCAGGGACACGCCCATGTAAGTCGAGTCCAGGCTGTGTTTGGGTCTGTTAAGGCTGCACGACCGTGTGGCTTGGGCCCAGGCCGTGTGGATTTCGTACTTTGGCCCATTTTCTCTATTTTTCGCCTGTTTCTCGTTCTTTTCATCATCCGGTGCTCTCCTAAGTATAAAACATGAAATTAAAGGATTAGGAGCATCAAATTTTACAATTAGGGGATAAATCATCCAAATGTTTGCTAAATATGGGATTAAAATATGTATATATTACAGTTTATCAAATACCCCTACACTTAAGCATTTGCTTGTCCTCAAGCAAAATTCTCAACTCACAATTAAAATGAACTTTCTCAATTCATAATATTCATCAATAGTGTTTCATCATAATTCATAGATAATTTATATATTGATAATTTAAGTAGAAGGGTCCTAAAGATTCAAACAGTCAAAGTCATAGTTTTTGCAGCACGAAAACATAGGTGCTTCCCCTTACCTAAATGATCACCTTTAATTTAAAATCGACAAGAGTTGACATCCTCAATAAAGATTCACTCAAATCACTCAAAGTATTTAAGGTTCAAAATTAAGCACTCAAAAGTCGAACATGAAAAGTTAATCCTATAGGCTTGCATGAAAATTAAATCTTTACCACTATAGAATGAAATGATTCACAGATCAAAAAGTCTTTTAAAGGTTGTAACGGGGCTTTGGTTAAAGGTGTGTATAAAAGCTGAATTAAAGGGTTAGAATTAAGATTGAATTGACAAATTACCTAACTTAGAAAGATGAACTAAGACTCGAATAATTACATCAATTAAAATTTCATAACACGAGCTTCTTTTCAAGATGTGGAATTTAAATGTATAAGCTCAATTAACATAGAACTAATAATGAATATACTTCATTTTTAAGAAAAAATCAAGTAAATAGATTGTAACAATTGAAATAAGGAATGTAGTTAGGCAACTGATCAAATCAAATCTCGATATAAGGGTAGTCAAGAGAAATGGTGATAATAGATACAAGATGGGTTTTGGGTTAATTTTAGTGGGTGAGTCAATAAGAGGGTTGTTAAGATCAAAGGGGTTCACTAGGGGTTAATTGTTAGGGTAGGCTTTTAGTGGAGTAAGTGGGTTAAATCCTAAGTGCCTTTATCATCTCTGTATATCAATTCAATGATGTGTTCTTGACATGTATACTATTAGAATAACAAAGTAATGTTGACACACTCATAATCAATAAAGTGAGAAAGAAAAGAATATATACTCAAAAAGGCTCAAAATCTCACAAAAAATTATGGGTTTTCGATATCAACCTTGTAAATTTCAAACTTCAAGGTAATAATTAGATTCAGGTAGGCAACCTAACAAAATATTAATTTTTGAAAATAGACTCATCATGCTTGATTCTCTAGTCTCCTAAAGTTTAAATCATCACTACACAATTATCAATGACTTAATCCAAAACATATTAATAAAAATCATGACTCAAAGGAAATTTCATTCTAATAGTAATATGAGGAAATTACTTTAAGGTCAAGACAAAATTCAAGGATTTGAGAATAATGCAAAAAGTTAGGAACTTTTTAAAATGAAAATCACCCCCCACTTAAGATGTACATTGCCCTCAATGTACAGAGATATATATGAAATCATAAGAGATAGGGAGAAGTAAAACTTCCTGAATTTTTGGATGGATTCCCTGGGTTGGAAGTGTAGAAATTTGATTCGGAGGTGAAAGATAAGTTGGAGGAGGCGTCCTTGGTGGTGGTATGGTGGCCGCCAACAATCTCTGCGTTAGATGAAGAAATTGGATAACTCGTGAAGAATTAGCCAGGAAATAATAAGAATAATTCAAAATATAGTAGTAATATATTTAAATAAAAGAAAGATAAAAAGAAAGAGTGTAAAAAGTGAAATAAAACTAAAAGAAAAGATTAATGGACTGAAAAGTCCTTATTGTTAGATGGTTCGCGAGGTGGGGGTGATTTCTAAGGGCATGGTGTGGTGATTCCCTAACAGCCTTTAGAACCTAATCAAACAAAACAAAATAAAATAGACTAAATTAAGCATAAGGGAAATAAAGAAAAGGAAAATAAAGGAGAAGAGAAAAGAAAAAGAAAAATTAAATGGATTCAAATGTCCTTGGCTCGGCGAATTAATGAAGCAGCCGGCATGAACTTATGTAATTCAGTCTCGACGAGGAGACTGTGCTATGGTCCTTTCGCTTCTTCAGCATGGGAATGGTTTTGTTGGCCTTGCCTTTGGGCATTGGGTGATATTAGTAAGGATGGTGAAGAGAAATTATGGTGGCTAGGGTTGAGAGGAAAGGGAAGGGGTTTGGTGTGGAAAGAAGTGTGTAGAAAAGGGAGTTTATATAGAAATGGCGGTCTGGTGATTTCCCACGCCTGTGTACCTTGGGCGTGTTGGATCACACGGTCGTATCGCACGGCCATGTTATGCTTCGTTCATTTCTCCCACGCTTGTGTGTAGGTCACCACGCCTGTGTTGATAAAACAGTGTCGACCACGGCTGTATCGCACGGGCATGGTGTTTAGTCGGAGCCCGTGGCTTGAAGATATTTTTCATCCTATTTCAAACTATTTCTACTATGCCAGTACAGAAATCTGCGGTGTCTACACGGCTACGGCCACGCCCGTGTGCAAGGCCGTGTGGGTAGAGAAACCTACACTTTGGTTAGTTTATAATTAAGTGCTAAAAAGGAAAAATAAAAGTAAAATTGAAAATGTAAAAATTAATGGGGTTAGTGCTCGAGTTGCCTCCTGAGAAGCGCTTGTTTAAAGTAAACATACCCTGTTTTCATTTCTAAATGAAGGTTCACGGAGTCGAAACTCCTCTCTCATATCCGTAAAATATTCACCATTATAAATTTTCAATCGTTGACCATTTACATTGAATGCGCACAAGTTGGATGAGTTACCTCGATTGTGACGTAGGGAAAAATAGTTTTGATTACAAATGGGCCTGACCATCTTGATTTTAGCTTTGCAGGAAACAATTTGAGCCTTGAATTGTATAGCAGGACTAAATCTCCTACTTCGAATTGCTTTGGTTGTTTTAAACGAGCATCATGGTGTGGCTTTGTTGCCTCCTTATATAGTCGTGAGTTCTCATAGGCATTAGCTCGCCATTCATCTAGCTCATTCAACTGCATCATCCTCTACCCTCCTACAGTTTTAAGGTCGTAATTTAAGAATTTTATAGCCCAAAAAGCTTTGTGTTCTAACTCAAATGGTAGATGACAACTTTTTTCGTAGACAAGTTTGTATGGGGATGTTCCTATGGGAGTTTTAAACGCTGTTCTGCAGGCGCGTAAATCATCGTCTACTTTTAATGCTCAATCATTCATGTTTGATTCAACCATTTTCTCTAGAATACGCTTAAGCTCTTGATTTGCTACTTCCACTTGTCCACTGGTTTGAGGGTGATAAGAGGTAGCTGTTCTGTGGTGTACTCCTTATTTCTTTAAGACCTTGTCAAATTGAGTATTACAAAAATGAGTACCCCTATCACTAATAATTGCTCTGGATGTTCCAAATCAATACCCATTTTGAGGCATTTCATCGCGTTTAGAGATATTACCTGTTCTTTGACATCTATCGCATGAAACAACATACCTGTTAGCATATTTGAACAAGGTAGGCAAAAAAAAAAAAACTGATTCGAGCGTTTTGTGTATTGTCCTGATCCAGTTATAATGTCATCATGTTACTTGATCTGCACATATACAGAAAAGAAAAGGATCCTCCGAAAAATACTTTTTCACATCAGCAAAGAATCGCTTCTTTTGATGATGTGTTAACCTTTTTGGTAGGGTGTTAGCAGCTAAGTAATTTGCAATGTCTGCGAACCAGGGTACCTCAAAGTTAGATATAGTGAAAAGTTGTTCTTCAGGAAACGAGTCATTTCTCTCACTTTCATCTAGTTATTTGATATGTGGATTTTCAAGCCTAGAAAGATGATCTGCTGCAAGATTTTCAGCTCCTTTCTTATCTCGAATTTCCAAATCAAATTCCTGTAAGAGTAAAATCCATCTTATGAGTCAAGATTTTGCATCGGATTTAGTTAAAAGATAACGAAGAGCTGAATGGTTAGTGTAAATGACAACTTTAAATAATATCAAATACTGTCTAAATTTGTCAAATGCAAAAACCACAGCTAGCAATACTTTTTTGTGGTGGTGTAGTTTTCTTGTGCGGCCGTCAATGTTTTGCTAGCATAATAAATTGGCTGAAAATGCTTATCTCTCTGCTGTCCAAAAACTGCACCTATTGCAAAATCACTCGCATCACACATTAGTTCAAAGGGTAAGTTCCAATCAGGTGCAATTATTATTAGGGCATTTATTAATTTATAAGGGTGTTAAATGCATCTAAACATTCATGATAAAAATTGAAAGGCAATCCTTTTCTAGTAGTTTTGTTAAAGGCTTAGCTATTTTAGAAAAATCCTTAATAAATCTTCGATAAAATCCAACATGTCCTAAAAAGCTTCGAACAGCCTTAATTGAACTAGGAGGAGGTAATTTTTCTATGGTTTCAACCTTTTCTTTATCAACCTCAATCCCTTTACTAGAAATTTTATGTCCTAATACAATCCCCTCTCGAACCATAAAATGACACTTTTCCCAATTTAGCACAAGGTTTGTTTCCTCACATCTCATTAGAACTCGTTTTAGATTTTTAAGGCAAAGATGGAAAGAATTACCAAATACCGAAAAGTCGTCCATAAATACCTCCATAATGTCTTCCACAAGTTCATCAAAGATGGCCAGCATGCAGCGCTGAAAAGTAGCAGGAGTATTACATAATCCAAAAGCCATTCTACGATAAGAAAACGTACCGTATAGACATGTAAAGTAGCCGGAAAGCCCATCCAGGAAGTAGTAGTACATATGCCCAGATAATATTTCTAACATCTGATCAATAAAGGGAAAAGGAAAGTGATCTTTTCTAGTGGCTTCATTCAACTTTCTATAGTCAATACAAACTCTCCAACCTGTGACTGTTCTTGTAGGAATCAATTCATTCTTTTCATTAGCTACAACAGCCATGCCTCCTTTCTTTGGAACAACCCGCAGTGACTTACCAAGCATCGTCGAAATAGGATAAATTATTCCAGTATCTAGAAGTTTAATTACCTCAGCTTTAACAACTTCTTTCACGTTGGGATTCAATCGTCTTTGAGGTTGCACACATGGTTTATACTCATCTTCCATTAAAATTTTTTGGGTGCAAAACGATGGGCTTATTCCTTTAATGTCAGAAATTTTCCAAGCTATGGCTCTTTTATGTTCCCTTAGTACCTAGAGCAACTCGTCTTTCTTTTCGGGTTCCAGTTCTGAAGAGATGATTACTGGTAGCGTAGAATTATCCCCGAGCAATACATATTCTAAGTGATTTGGCAACTGTTTTAATTCCAATTTCAGTGGCTCATCAATAGAGGGTTTTTGTTTTAGTTCATCGTTGATTTCAATGCTCTCATCTTTCTTTTGTCTAGAGAAAGATGTATTAGAATTCAACTCATCAGTATCATCATTTATCCCCTCACCTTGTGTAAGAAACAGTTCCATCGTGTCATCATGTATGATTTTCTGCAAAGAATCTGGAATAAAATGATCAATGGCATCAATAAAATAATAGGAATCATCTTATTCTCTAGAATATCGTATAACATCGTAAATTTGAAAAATAATTTCCTCGTCGCCTACCCTTACCGCAAGTTTACTATCACCTACATCAATAACAGCCCTAGCAGTAGCTAAAAAAGGGGCGCCCCAAAATTAAAGGTACCTCAACGTCTTCATTCATGTCAATCACAACAAAATCAACAGGGAATATAAATTTATCAACTTTTACCATAATATCTTTAATAACTCCCCTAGGATATTTAATAGATCTGTCAGCTAACTGAATACTCACCCTAGTGGGTTTTGCTTCCCTAAGACCAAGTTGCTTAAACATTTTATAAGGCATTAAATTAATACTAGCACCTAGATCAGCTAGTGCTTTCTCAATGTTTAAACTACCAACTAAATAGGGAATACTGAAACTTCCTGGATCTTTCAATTTGGTTGGTAGCTTGTTTTGGAGGAGGGCTGAACACTCTTCATTAAGTTCCACAGTTGATATCTCTTTAAACTTCCTTTTATTTTTTAGAAGCTCCTTTAGGAATTTTGCGTACGTTGGCATCTGTGAAATAGCTTCAACAAAAGGTAAGTTAATATGTAACTGTTTAAAAAGTTCAAGAAATTTATCGTATTGTGCGTCCAAGTGATCTTTCTTCAACTTTGTCAGATATGGGATCGGTGGCTTGAATTCTTCACGTACCGGTGTTACATTCTTGATTTCCTCACTTTTTTTCCTTATTAGTTTCTTGCGGCATCTTCTTTTCTGCTTCAACCAATTCTTTCCCACTCCTTAATGTTACTTCCTTCACTTGTTCTTGTGGTTCAGTTTCGGTATTATTAGGTAAACGACCTGGTTGACTTTCAGAAACTAACTTGGTCAACTATCCTAGTTGATTTTTAAGCTCTTGAATTAATGTTTGCTGATTATTCAACGTCATTTCGGTATTTTGAAAATGAATTTCTGATGATGAAATGAATTTTTCTAGCATATCCTCAAGGTTCAGCTTGTTTTCCTATGGGTAGGGTTGTTGTTGGAAGTTTAGAGGGGGTTGTTGTCTCTGATTTCCTTGACCACCCCATGAAAAATTGGGGTGGTTCCTCCAACCTGGATTATAAGTATTACTATAAGGGTTATTTTGAGGTCTAGAATTGTTACCCATATAGTGAACTTGCTCGTTTTCAGTGCTCGGGTTGTAAGGTAGATATTCTGTATTGCTCATCCCTCCTCCATTCATATCGCACTGCATAACTGGATGTACCTGCGAAGAACCACATAAACCATCAATCTTTTTATTTAAAATCTCTACCTAATTTGATAGCATGGTTACTGCGTCAAGGTTGAAAACACTGGCGGCTTTTGTTGGCCTTGTCCTCGTGACTTGCCACTGATAGTTATTCAGTGACATCTCCTCAATGAATTCATAGGAAGCATCAGGTGTTTTGATATTTAAGGTTCTGCCGACGGCTGAATCAATCAATTGTCTGGTTGAGGGGTTCACACCATTATAAAAGGTTTGAACTTAGAGCCACAAGGGTAATCCATGGTGTGGGGACCTTGTCAATAGATCCTTGTATCTCTCCCATGCATCGTAAAGTGTTTCTAAATCCATCTGCACAAAAGAAGAGATATCATTCCTCAACTTTACCGTTTTAGCCGGCGAAAATTATTTCAACAAAAACTTTTCGGTCAATTGATCCCATGTAGTGATTGATCCTCGTGGTAACGAGTTCAACCACTGTTTAGCCTTGTTCCTCAAAGAAAAGGGAAACAACCGAATACGAATCGAATCATCAGAAATGCCATTTATTTTGAAAGTAGGAAATTCGCCAAGTGGTTTTTTGGATCTTTATCCTGCAAACCATCAAACTGAACAAATTGCTGTATCATCTGAATTGTGTTAGGTTTCAGTTCAAAATTATTTGTAGCAATAGCAGGTCTAACAATACTTGAGTCAGTTCCTGTTAAATTAGGTTTAGCATAACCATACATAGTACGAGGAGCATGATTTTCGGCCACCACTAGAGGTAGCGGTTTATTATCAGCCATCTCTGCTGTAGTATTAGTTTCGTTCCCTTTCTCTTCTTCTATGTATTGTAAGCTTCGCCTTATTTCTCTTTTATTTCTGTGAACGATACCTTCTATATCGTTGTAAAAAATCAAGGGTCCTGACGGGTTCCTTCTACTTATAAACTAGAAAAACCTATCAGAAGTAAAGAAAAAGAATAAAAGTAAAAATTAGAAAAGTAAAAAAAAGTAAAATTAAAATTGCAAATAAATAAAAGTAATGGCTAAAGTAATAAAAATCGGGTGTTCCTAGTATCCTAGTATCGTGTTAGAAAGTCTTAATATTTATATAATGAATGATCAAGCCTAGAAATTAACTATGACAACGATTGAGGCAAGCACACCTACTATTTGGTAGTATAGCTGTGGCAAGACTGGAAGTATCCTATCCTCAAGGACCAAGAGTACTAGTAATTACTATCTTTCTATTATTTAGCCTAAGAATTAAGGGAATTGTTATTTAATCTAAAACTAACTAATTGCTAAGCTGAAGATGCTAAGACTCAAAGAATAAATTTGGGAAAATACTTTTGGGAAAACCCAATTGATTAATACAATACGCGAGAAAGAATCCACCTAGACTTCACTTGTTATCTAACTCTGGACCAGGCGATTTATTCACTTGACTTGATCCGTAGGATTCCCTAATTTATATTAATACCTCTCTCGAGGCTACTAACGTTAACCTTAGGTTGATTAATTGAAATCTCTGTCTAATTAAAACCCCTAAAATTACATTAAATCGATCTATGGACTCCCATATTAGGTTTGACCCTAATCCGGCAGATTTTTGTCATCCTATCTCTGGGGTTGCAATCAACTCTACTTAACTATGCTAGATCTACTCTTAAATAGGGAATATTGCTCCACTGCCTAAGCACATCAATACTTCAATCAATATCCTGAAATATCAAAACAAGAATTAAGAACACATAGTTAAGAACGAATCAAGTATTTATCATATAGTTTAGAAAACAATAACAAGATCCGTCTTAGGTTTCATCCCCCTTAGGTATTTGAGGGGTTTAGTTCATAATTATAAAAGAAAACATCTCAGAAGAAAGTATAAAACAAAACATAAGAAAACCCTAAAACCCCTGAAGGAAATTGAAGGGAAGATCTTCCATCTTGAGTATGATTTCGGCTTCTTGAGATGAATAACCTGGCTGTCTTCGAGTAAATCCCACAATTCGAACTCTCTAGCTTGGCTCCTCGGCCTACCTGAACGCCCCCTTCGAGTTGCCCCCTAAGTACCCTATTCCGAGTAGAATTCAAACAGGTCACGTCAGGGACACGCCCGTGTGGCTTGCCCGAGTAAGTCAAGTCCAGGCCGTGTTTGGGTCTGCTAAGGAGGATTTCATACTTTGGCCCATTTTCTCCGTTTTTAGCCCGCTTCTCGTTCTTTTCATCTTCCGATGCTCTCCTAAGTATAAAACATGAAATTAAAGGATTAGGAGCATCAAATTCCACAATTTAGGGGATAAATCATCCAATAGTATGCTAAATGTGGGATTAAAATATGTATATATTATAGTTTAACCATTTGTTCCCATACGAAGAAGGAAACGGGCCTAAGAAGTCAATGCCCCATACATTGAACAATTCAATCTCCAAAATGTTTGTCAACGGCATCTCATACCTACTTGATATATTTCCAGTCCTTTGGCATTTATCGCAGTTCTTCACATAAGCATAAGCATCTTTAAATAGCGCAGGCCAAAAGAAACCTACTTTCAAAATCTTTGCTGTAGTGAGTGAACCACCAAACTGTCCCTCACTTAGAGATGAATGGCAATGATACAAGATCTCAGCAATCTCGCTTTCAGCTACACACTTTCAGATTATATTATATGTACATTGTTTAAACAAAAATAGATCCTCATAAAGATATTAGCGACTATCATGAAAGAATTTTTTTCCTTTGTTGTTATGTCATTTCTCGAGGAATTATTCCACAAGCAAGATAATTGGCAAAATCAGCAAACCGGGGTATTTCATGAATTTGATTTACCTCAAATAAGTGTTCATTTGGGAAATTCTTGTTGATAGGCACACATGACTGAGTTACCTCATCTTGCTCCAACCTCGACAAATGATCAATTATTTGATTATCCAATGAATTAGCCTTTGTTTTGCATCTTTCATCGTGAGCAAGTATTTATTGGCCACATGGTCAGTAAATACTGTAACTTTGGTACCTATAAGATATGAGCAGAATTTGTCAAAAGTAAAAACTATAGCGAAGAGTTCATTTTCGGTTACCGTATAATTGCGTTGGCCTCCCGTAAAATTTCTACTTCCATAGTAAATAAGGTGAAACACTTTGTTTCATCTTTGACCCATCACAGCTTCAACGGCATAGTCACTTGCATCGCGCATCAACTCAAAAGGTGAGTTCCAATCAGGTGTAATGCTTATTGGGGCTGAGATTAACTACTTCTTTATATCTTCAAAAGCTTCCAAACATGCATTGTTGAAATCAAACACTGTATCTTTCTCTAACAACAAACACAACAATTTAGAAATTTTTGAGAAATCTTAGATAAACCTTTGGTAAAAACTGGCATGGCCTAAGAAACTTCTGACTCCTTTCACATTCATTGGGGTTGGTAATCTTTCAATTACATCCATATTTACTTTATCAACTTCAATTCCTTTCTTTGAGATCTTATGACCTAAGACAATACCTTCCCTGATCATAAAATGTCATTTTTCCCAATTAAGGACAAGATTCGTCTATTCACATCTCTTCAATACCTTAGCCAAATTTCTCAAATAGATATCAAACGTGTTACCAAAAACAAAGAAATTATCCATGAAAACCTCAACAAAATGTCCAACCATATCAGTGAATATTGCCATCATGGATCATTGAAATGTTACAGGTGCATTTTATAAACCAAAAGGCATTTGGCTAAAATAAAATGTACCGTATGGACAAGTAAAAGTTGTTTTATGTTGGTCCTCTGGAGCTACAACTATTTGGTTATATCCCAAATAGCCATCTAAAAAGCAGTAGAATTCATTACCTACCAGTCGATCTAACTTCTAATCCATAAAAGGCAACAGAAAATGGTCCTTCCGAGTGGCTTTGTTCAACTTTTTGTAATCAATACAGATTCTCCAACCGGTAATAGTTCTCGTTAGAATTAACTTATTATGCTCATTTTCAACAATCGTGATTTCACCTTTCTTCAGTACATACTGCACCGGACTTATCCACGAACTATCTGAAATAAGATAGATGATTCCTGCATCTAACCATTTGATTACTTCCTTTCTCACAACTTCTTTCATAATAGGATTGAGCCTCCTTTGCCCATCAATTTGAGCTCTTTCACCTTCTTCTAAAATGATTTTATGCATGCAAAAAGAAGGGGTTATACCTCGAATATCAGCCACGGTCCAACCAATTGCTTTCTTAAATTTCTTTAGAACAACAATTAGTTGCTCCTCTTGATCTTTCATCACTTATGCTGAAATAGTCACAGGCAAAGTAGAAGAGTCACCTAAATAAACGTATTTCAAATAGGAAGGAAGTACCTTTAGTTCGAGTTTAGGTGGTTCTTCAATTGACAACTTGGGTTACACAAATTCTCTAACTTCCAACTCCAAAGGTTCAAACAGTGTGGATTGAATAATATTTCTCGGATTGGCTTCCATCAAAGCCATGTTTTCTTTACCTTCTTCATCCTCTAATGGGTCAAGATATAAGACTTTCTCCGATGGATCTTCTTCAAAATTGCTTTTCATAGAAACCAAGGTTTCTATCTCTTCCATAACTGAACACTCTTCTGCCGGATCGAGAAATTTCATTGGTTTAAGAATGTTAAAGGTTACCTGATCGTCTTGAACTCGTATGGTGAGTTCACCTTTCTGTACATCACTTAACGTTCTTCCCGTGGCTGAGAAAGGTCCCCTAAGGATGATCGGCACTTCCTTGTCTATTTCAAAATCTAAGACAATGAAATCAATAGGAAATATAAATTTATTGACTCTTATCAAAACCTCTTCGATCTTTCCTTCGGGATATTCTAAAGATCGATCCGTTAGCTGAAGTATCACAGTTGTAGGTCTTACTTCACCTAATCGATCCGCTAGCTGAAGCGTCACAATTGTAGGTCTTACTTCACCTATCCCTAACATCTTGAAAATAGACTTAGGCATCAAGTTGATACTCACTCCTAAGTTACACAAAGCTTTACCACAATAAGATTCACCAATGTTACAGGGTATAGTAAAGCTTCCTGGGTCTTTCAATTTCAGTGGCAGTTTGTTTTGTAGTAATGTACTGCACTTCTTTATCAAGGAAACAGTCTCAAACTCACTCAGTCGTTTCTTCTTGGATAGTATATCCTTCATAAACTTCACTAATTCGGCATTTGTTCTAGAGCCTCCACCAATAGAATATTGATGTGTAACTGCTTTAGGACATCCAAAAACATCTTGAATTACACCTTCTGTTTCTACTTGTGGTGCTACAATCTTTGCGGATATGGAAGTGATGGAACTTTCGGTTGAACCAGACAACTTTTTTGAATTCACTAAGTCAAGGTTTACCTTGTTAGACTTTGTAGACTCTAATTCATTTGGTGTAGGAACTTCAACAGCTGGTTGATTCTTTTCAACGGGCTTATCTTTGACATCAATTATTCCGGGTTCCAGAATTTTACCACTTCGCAATACCATTGCCTTGATATGTTCATTACCCAAATTTCTTGGATTCTCAATATCGCTCGGCAAGGTTCCTTGTGGTTTATTACGTAACTGCGTAGCTAACTGACCCATTTGGTTTTCCAAATTTTTTAGTGTTGCTGATTGGCTTTGGATCAAAGCGTCATTCTTTGCCATGTACGCTTTCAACAACTTCTCTAAACTATTTGATGCCTCAGATTGAGGTGGTTTTGGAGCTTACTAATTACACCCTTGAGATTGGTTGGGTTTATGCTACAATAAGTTGTGGTTCAGTCTATTTCCTTGGTTGCTCCAAGAAAGCTTAGATGAAGGATTGTAGAAGTTGGACTAGGGTCCTTGTCCACTTCTATTTTGATGTTGGTTCCCTGTATAGTACACTGGCTTGGGATTTGATGGACGATTCTCAAAAGAATTACCTTCCCCACAGTACACATATGAAACTACTTCAAACAGACTTGATGGCTAAGCTACAAAATTATTAGCACTATTAGTGGTAAACTGTTTTAACATAGAAGAAATAGGCGATACCTGAGCTGATAACAAAGTGAGGGTCTCAACTTCATGAAAGCTGGCTACACATCTTCCTGAAGTTGTTCGATTTGTTGGCTATTGATAGTTATTACTCACAATCCTCTTGATGATCTCATAATCCTCTTTATAAGACTTAGACTAAATTGCACAAGTCACGGAAGAATCTCCCATCAATCTTGTATGTGCATTGAGACCATTATAGAATGTCTCCAACTGGATACAATGAGGAATCCCATGATGAGGACACTTAAGAAGTAACTCCTTGAATCGCTCCCAAGCCTCATACAAAGACTCGTCATCAAATTGTTGGAAAGTTGTGATCTCATTCCTCAACTTAGTGTTTTTGCTAGGTGGGAAATACTTAACCAGAAATCTCTTTACTAATTCTTGCCATGTAGATATGGAACTTGGTGACAATGAGTTGAGCCATGCTTATGCTCGATCTCACAACAAGTATGTAAATAACTTCAACCTTAGTGCGTCTTCAGTCACACCAGCTATCTTGAACAAATCACTCACCTCCATAATCAATCAAAGGTGGAGATGTGGATATTCCATAGGCATACCACTAAATTGACCCACTGGTTTCAATTCAAATTGGGTTGTCTCAATATCTGGGCTTTTAATTCTTCGGTTTAACTCATTGAAAAGTGGCACAACATATTGTCTGATGCATCGATCCCTATCATCGGCAATGAGGATGGGATTTCGTACATGATTGACTTCATTACCTTTGTCTTGATTCTAATTTCCAAGGTCCATCTTGACTTGTCTTTGAGTTATTCGTTCACATCTTCTTTGTCTGAAAGTTTGCTCAATTTCAAAGTCTATAGGGAGTAAATCAATAATTCGATCTATACTTATAAACACTTGAAAAGAAAATCACAAAAATTAAAAAGAATAAGTTAGTAATGTTAGAAATAACTAAAATTGAAAATACATAATTTGACGAAAATAATGACTATGGAAACAGTTGACCATCCCTAACAACAGGGCCAAAAACTTCTAACGCGTAGGTTTGTGCAAGTGTACATAGTCCTTATCAAGTAATAAGTAAGTATCGAGTTATCGTCTCCACAAGGATTGTATTTGTGCTAGGTCACTTAATTTTCAAAATTATATTAACAATTTGGTAAATAAAAACACGGTATAGTTGAGAAGTGGTGATTAAAATATATTAAACTAAATGCAATGATCCCTAATACAAATTATCCTAAGTATGCAAACTATTTGAATGAAATAGATTCTAGCAAGATTAAACTATAACATAAATAAACTAGGACAATTACTTTAATTAAACTCAATTTATTATCAACATGCTTAATAACATTCAGAAAAACATTCCATGGGAACCCGATCTTTCATGAGATTGGAAACCAAATTAGGTCCTTTCGGAATCCTTTACTTAGTAAATATGCATTTTACTGATCCTTATTTAGTAAGGGTTTCTTAGCATTCGTGTGAGGTAACAGGGACGTGTCAGGTTTGAAACAATTTAATCACACAAATCTAAAAATTTTCTAAGTTTCCCAAAAGTTTCCAAAGTTCTTGGTTTAGTCCCGAACCACTTTTGGTGAATGTTTTGGACCTCGTAGGCTCGTAATAGAGACGATATGAATGTACGTGAAAGTTTTTAAACTTGGATGGAAATTTATGTCTCGGTTTTATATTTTTGCTTGTGTTTATGTCCGGTAATGCCTCGTACACTATTTCAACATTGAATATGGGTAAGGGGTGTTACATGCGAGGAAATTTTAAGAATTACATGGTTTGGCACATGGGCGTGTGACACAGCCATGCGACCTTACTCAAAAAGTTACACGGGTAAGGATACGGACTAGGACACGACCAAGTGTCCCTAGTTCAAAGGTTACACAGTCTAAGACACGGGCATGTGTCTCAGCTGTGTGAGGAACAGGGCCTGGCTACATGCTTGTGTGACCCCTGTATCCAAATTTTTGAAACTTTTCCTAGACTTTCCAAATGTTTCCAATTTGGTCCCAAATTGTTTCTAAGTTATTTCCAGGGCCTAGAGGATTGTTATGATAATGTATGAAACATATGTTTAAATGCTCTGTTTGTATGGTAATGCTCTATAACTCTAATCTGGCGATG
The DNA here is from genome assembly GCA_025503065.1 of Gossypium bickii. Classification (NCBI taxonomy): domain Eukaryota; kingdom Viridiplantae; phylum Streptophyta; class Magnoliopsida; order Malvales; family Malvaceae; genus Gossypium; species Gossypium bickii. The sequence goes on along the minus strand of CP106712.1, from coordinate 35,997,969 downwards.
GTTTAGTCAATTTAGTGGTATCTGAGCTACGGTTTAGTCGGTTCTAGGACAAATATAGTGAAGTAGAGTTTAGTATATACATTCCACATAGACCCTGTGATAGTGTGATGCTTTTGATCCATTCCAATATGATATTTTCTTATAGATTCAGGATGTTAGTTGAGTCTTCATGAAGTTGAAAGTAATGTTCAAGCATCGAATCCTAAAGCAAGTAATAGTGCGCCTATCTCACAATCCTTTGGTGATGAGATGAAAAATGTATTCTATAGAATGATGAACCTGTGGTTCAATTGAGTTCAAGCAAGTAAATCATGCAACTTCTCTACCTCCACCCCTTGTTGTGCCTCCTCCGGCACCCCCAGATACTGTAACGCACCAAAAATCTCGAAACCCTAGTTTCTGTGCATTGAAGTTAATATGTATGTGTAGCACTTAAAGTAATAATATTAAGGGATTATCAGGATTATTTGAAGCCTTAGAGATAGGGGAAACCATATAGAAAAAATTATATTTGTGCTTAGTGGACCCTAGTCTCAGGCCTGAGGCCTCTTAAGCAGATTAAAAGAAAAGAGGACACAATTGGGCTTGGAGGTCCAGTCGAGGGTCGCGTCATTTAGGAGCTATAAGGTGGTGTGTTTGTCAGTTAAGGAGGTCCAAGGTTCGAGGCCTAAGAGGGGAGAATTAAGGAGTTTTATTTTTGTGCCTGGACAAAAGGAGGTGGCGTTGGAGGGGACTCTGGAAGGGAGTGTTCAGGAGAGAATTTTAAGGTAAAGATAAGGGAGAAAAGATAGGGACTGGGGGTGGATATAGTGGTGCCGATTTGGACTCTGTGGAAAAGGAAGTTTCGGCTAGGGGCTATATATATGGGTGCCGAATTAAGTTCCCAAAGTAATGTCGAAATTTTGTTTTCCCTCTGGCAGAATTTCTTCACTTGAGAGATACCCAAACGCCTTTTTTTCTCTCTCTAAGTGTTCAGAAGTCGAATCCTCCATACTCTCCCTTCTCAAATTCCCTTTTGGTTCACCACTTGTTTCTAGCCGAATCACCTTTTTTCTTATTCTCTCTAGTATTGTCAAATTGTCCCTAGCACCTTACTAGTGTCAAAAGCTGGATTTAATCTGCGAGATCAAAGGAGAATTTCGGTAAGTGCTTAGTTGAATTTTTTAGTGTGTTCTGTTAAAAGCCGAAGGGCTATCTAACCCAATCCTTATCGTTAACATATATTAATAAGGGCAAGGCTCAACAATCACAAGCGTGGTAGGTAATGCTTGCTAATAAGGGGGAAAGTGTTCTCGACTCAGTCATGGTTTAGTAAATCGCCGAATCTAATGTGCCTCGTAGGGGTGACTGATGTACAATATGGGTCTCTAGGTTTTGACGATATAGGTGTTTGAGTGCAGATCTAGCGGATAATCGCAAATAGTAGCAAAAGAAGGGCTACTAGAATGTGAGGCACACGATAAGGGTACAGTGAGCTTTCATTTTTTGATAAGTATATGTTAAAGCCTTGGTTAATCGTTAGTAATGTCAATTGTAGGTTCATAACTAAGGGGTTTATTGTATGCGTGGATACCAGGTGCGTATAAACACTACACACACGATATCGGCAATGCCAAAAAGCTGAAAAGTCGAAAGTGGCTAAATGGGCCCAGTGTGCCCTAAGGTTTGATGAGTTTGTTTGGTTTGGTGTATGAATTGAGTCTGTCAAGCATATTACTTGATCTGGAATTTTTTTGGGCCTAACGGGCCATAAGGATGTGATTTGGGCCTAATGGGATGTAAATATGTAATTTGGGTTTGATGGGCTTTGTGGGGACATGGACAAGTATGTTAGGGTTTATGGACTTTAGGCCTAGTTTGAACAACTCCTAAATTTCATAAGACTTAATGTAATTAAACATGTCCGTCAACGAGTCGCTGGGTTAGAGTGTGGCAATGGACATACGAATGTCTAGGATTGGATCTAGGGAGAGCTTGGTACTTAAGCGGCCCTAGCGGCCCACCTCCTCTTCTCTGGAATCCTACCTGGTGCGTAGTGTCTGTTCACTTTAGTCGCGAGGACTTGTTGATGGGCCAAAGCTCATAACTAAAACCCGAAAAGAACCAAATACCCTTAGGTTTGTAAAATTACCAAAATACCCCTAGATTTGTAAATTACTAAAGTACCCTTGGATTTGTAAAAGTGCCAGAATACCCCTATTTTATAAATTACCCAAACACCCCTATTTTGCAAAAATTATCAAGATACCCCTATCTTGCCAAATTACCAAAATACACCTATAGGGTAGAATTACGAAGATACCTCTGGGTAGTGAAATGACGAAAATACCCCTATGTGGCAAATATGAGTTTGTAGGTGTTACTCATGTGTTTGATGCATTCATATGATAATCTGCTTAGGATACATATGGGTGGGAATTATGGTACGAAGGAAAATTTGAGGGCAGCATAGTAGCTTGACGACCATGGATCCACTAGAGGCTTTAAGCTCATTATATGATTAGCAGCTTTGCTACAACATTAGGTAGTACGGCAACCGGGCTAGTTTTGGTTTGTAGAGGATGGGTGGGTTGATTTAGAAATCCCCACAGGTGTGTTATGGTTGGAAGGGAAATGGTGTGTGTAACGGATGGATTTTTGGGGAGGGTTTTGCATTATCTTGTTTGTATATGATACGATATGATATGATACGATATGATATGATATGATATGAGGTCATTGTGGGCTATGGCCCAAGACCACCGATTTTGATAGGGATTAGGCCCAATGTGAATATTTGTATGTGATTTGATTACCAAGGGTTGTACACCCTTTTTTTTTAACGTTTTAGGTGATCCTGAATAAACGGCTGGATGTGGGAGAGGACTCAGAGATGGCCACACTACAAGCTGATCAAATGTTTTATTTTGTTCAAATGAATTTGTTTTAAATACTTTGTTTTTCATTGGATTGTAATAAGGCCATGTAACTCCTAATTGACTTTAGATTTTGGGTTTTATTATTATTGTTTCAACCATCCTCTTAATAAATTTCATAAAATTTCTAAAGTTAACATGGTTTTTGAAATAACTTAACCTATGAATGTTTTTTATAATATGGGCTTTTCAACGTAACTTAACAAGATGCAAGGGTTTTGGGCCTTAAATTGTTAAATGGTAAAATCATTTTGAAGTGTGCCTTCAATGTGACATTCTGGACTCAAGCCTAACTTCTAGGCCGGGTTTGGGGTTTACATTTAGTGGTATTAGAGCCTGATTTCAAAGCTCGGGCTATGAAATGGGCTTAAATTTTGGTTTTAAAAAGTTTTTGGCAGGATTCTTGAAGTGTGGTTCACCGAGCCCTCAACGTCGAGCCAAGTAAGTTTTATGTACTACATTTGCTTAAGTTACTGAAACTGTATAGATAATGGGCTACTTAACAAAATAGGCTTCTAGAGACTAAAACCTGTAGGAAACTTAAGTTTGTAGTGGATTATCGACTGCGGAATAACTTTAAAAAGTAGTTACTTACATAAGACATGCGCTTAAAACAGTGGAAATTATGAACTAATTTTGTAAAATTCTTAATCCATAAATATGAAACAATAAGCGCTAGAAGAGGTGGAAGAGGCCGCGGTAGAAGCCGTAGAAGTTCTAGGGCTGGGTCTTCGGCGTCGGGCCATATGCCTAACGTTAGAGTAAGGGAGGCTTTAGCCTCGCCAGTAGCGAAAACGGGACCGTATGAACCGGCTGCTGAGGATGCCGTATCGCAGGCCATGTTAAGAATCTTGGAAAGGGTCGTTGGTCCTAATAATGGTACGAGGAGTCGTGGGTTGATCGTGGAGCGACTCCGAGCTAATGGGGCTGAGATTTTCGAATGAGTAGCGGGGGTGGCCCCCGAATGTGGTAAAGTATTGGTTAGAAGCCACTGAAAGAATAATGGACGACCTGGATTGCACGACTGAACAAAAGTTGAAAGGAGCAATATCCCTACTTAGGGAAGAAGCCTATCAGTGGTGGTTGACCGTAAAGAAGGGTAACCAACCAGAGCAGATCACTTGGGAGTTCTTTAAATCGGCATTCCAGGGGAAATACATTGGAGCAGCCTATGTAGATGCCTGAAGGAAGGAGTTTTTGAGTCTGACTCAAGGAGATAAACTAGTAGCAGTGTACGAGGCTAAGTTTCTGTGCCTCAGTCGATATGCTAAGGGGATAGTAGTAACAGAGTATGAAAGATGCGTACGATTTGAGGATGGCTTAAGGAATAGCCTTAGGGTACTGATAGCTCCACAATGGGAGCGAGATTTTGCAATTTTGGTGGAGAAAGCAAGAATAGCAAAGGAGGTAAAGAGCACGGAGTGCCGCAATCGAGTGAAAGATAGGAGCAAGAACAAGCGGAATATGGAACCTATGGGAGCTGGACAAAGGCCCATGAGGAGGGCCAGAATGAATGAACTGTCTAGAGATGTGGCCCCTATTGCTGTTGTTAATAACGGAATACCGCTTTGTGCTGAGTATGGGATAAGGCATCCAGGCGAATTTTAGAGGAGGATGGGAGCATGTTTGGTCCGTGGATCGATGAAGCATAGGGTTAGGCAATGCCCGAGAAGGCTAGATCAAGAGCGAGGTGATGGTAGAGGTAATTTCTAGCCTTAGAGGGGTGGTCAACAACCGCCAAGGGGCCGTGGTCAAGCTAGAGATGGCAATGGCACAGGACGAGGACGTAGAGCACAGGGCAGCGGTGTAGGTTAGGCAGAGGCAAGACAGCCAATGTTGGTCTATGTTGCTCGTCGTAGAGAGGAAGGTGATGCACCAGATGTGATAATGAGTACGTTCCTTATTGGTGAGCTACCTTATATTGCGCTAATTGATGTGGGGTCAACGCACTCGTACATTGCATGTAATAAGACTGAAACTGTAGGGGTTGAGTTTGAAATAGTTGAGAACGAAGTGACTGGGTTAAGTCCTTTAGGGCAGTCGGTGAAAGTTAGTAAACTATTTAGGAATGTGCCATTGGTGGTTCAAGGAGTTATTTTCCTAGCAGATTTGATGGAATTATCGTTTTGTGAGTTCAACCTCATCTCAGGCATGGATTGGTTGACGAGGCACCAAGTAACTCTAGATTGTGCCATGAAGTGAATGGTGTTAAGAACGGTGGAAGGAGATGAAGTGGCAGTGATTGGAGAACGACGTGATTATTTGTCAAATGTGATTTCAGCTTTAAGGGTAGAAAAGTTGGTAAGGAAGGGCGGTGAAGCTTACTTAGCTTATATCAGTGATTCGAAATCGAAGAGTTCTACTGTCAAGGATTTGGAAATATTAAAAGAATTCCCTGATGTTTTTCCAGAGGAGTTACCAGGATTACCTCCCAATAGAGAAGTGGAGTTTGGAATAGAATTGTTACTGGGTACAGCTCCAGTGTCCATCACACTTTATAGGATGGCACCAAAGGAACTAGTGGAGTTGAAGGCCCAGATTCAGGAGTTATTGGACCGTGGATTCATTAGACCAATTGTGTCTCTATGGGGGGCACCGACATTATTCGTAAAGAAGAAAGATGGGTCCATGAGGATGTGCGTCGATTATAGGCAGTTGAACAAGTTAACCATTAAGAATAAGTACCTTTTGCCTAGGATAGATGACCTTTTCGATCAACTTAGGGGAGCCTCGATTTTCTCGAAGATTAATTTGCATTCAGGATATCATCAACTAAGGTTTAGGAAGCCGATGTGTATAAGACAGCTTTCAGAACTTGTTATGGACATTACGAGTTCTTGGTAATGACGTTTGGACTAACAAACGCACCTACTGCTTTTATGGATCTCATGAACCAGATTTTTCAATGATATCTAGACCAGTTCGTAGTAGTCTTCAGAGATGACATCTTGGTATACTCGAGAATGGAGGTTGATCACGATGCACACTTAAGGGTTGTGTTGCAAGTTCTAAGGGAGAAGCAACTTTATGCTAAGTTTAGCAAGTGTGAATTTTGGCTAAGGGAAGCCACTTTCTTAGGACATGTGATTTCTGCTGAGGGAATTAGAGTTGACCCTCGGAAGGTGAAAGTGGTGTTGGATTGGAAACGACCTTAGACGGTGTCGAAAATTCGGAGTTTTCTAGGCTTGGCAGGGTACTATAAGCGGTTTGTTGAAGGGTTTTCCCTAATCGTGGCACCTTTGACCAAGCTGCTTTGGAAGGGAGTGTCGTTTGTGTGGACTGATAAACATCAAGAAAGCTTTGATAAGCTTAAGAAGGTTTTAACGGAAGTCCCTGTTCTGATTTAGCCAGAGCAAGAAAAAGAGTTCAGGTTTATAGCGATGTGTCACACGCTTGGGCTATGTTCTGATGCAGGAAGGGAAGGTGGTTGCTTATGCGTTGCGCCAGCTTAAGACTCACGAGGGGAATTACCTAACCCACGACTTGGAGTTGGCAGCAGTAGTGTTTGCGCTTAAGATTTGGAGGCATTACTTGTATGGAAAGAAGTGCACCATTTATACAGATCACAAGTGTCTGAAATACCTCTTGACTCAAAAGGAGTTGAACTTGAGGTAGCGCAGATGGATTGAGCTGTTAAAGGACTACGATTGCACAATTGAATATCACCCGGGCAAAGCAAATATAGTGGCTGATGCGCTAAGCCGTAGGACTATGTTGGATTTAAGGGCAATGTTTGCTCGGCTGAGTCTATATGATGACGGGATTTTGTTAGCCGAATTGCAAGTGAGGCCACTGTGGGTTGAGCAGATTAAAGCTAAATAGTCATTGGATGAAACCCTGAGTTCTCATTTCAGGTAAGTTAAGAATGGGGAAACGACGAATTTTAGGATGAATGGTGATGGGTTATTGTGTTTTAGTGGTAGAATTTGTGTACCAAGGGACGAGGAGCTAAGAAAGTCTATACTATAGGAAGCGTATAGTAGTTACTATGCTATGCAACCTGGAGGTAACAACATGTGCCGAGATTTACGAGAGCTTTTTTGGTGGTCGGGATTGAAACGCGATGTTAAAAAGTTTGTGGGCAAATGTTTGGTATGTCAACAAGTGAAAGCGGAACATCAGTTGCCATTGGGATTACTTCAGCCGATTAAGATCCCACAATGGAAGTAGGAGAGGGTTACTATGGACTTCGTTAGTGGGCTACCCTTGACGCCTGCTAAGAAGGACTCTGTGTGGGTCATTGTGGATCAGTTAACTAAGTCTGCCCAGTTTATACTGGTCCACACTGACTACTCACTACATAAATTGGCAAGGTTGTATGTGGCGGAGATTGTGAGGTTGCATAGAGTTTCGGTCTTGATCATATCGGATAGAGATCCTCATTTTACGTCTCTCTTTTAGAAGAAGCTGCATGAGGCGCTAGGTACATGGCTGGATTTCAGTACACCATTTCACCCTCAAACTGATGGTCAGTCGGAAAGGGTAATTCAAGTGTTGGAGGATATGCTGAGAGGGTGTGTAATTGAGTTTCTAAATAGTTGGGAGGACTACCTACCGTTAGCTGAATTTGCATATAACAATAGTTATCAGGCAAGTATTGGAATGGCACCATATGAAGCACTGTATGGATGAAGATGTCATACTCTGACTTGTTGGACTGAGTTGGGTGTGTAATTGAGTTTCTAAATAGTTGGGAGGACTACCTACCGTTAGCTGAATTTGCATATAACAATAGTTATCAGGCAAGTACTGGAATGGCACCATATGAAGCACTGTATGGATGAAGATGTCATACTCTGACTTGTTGGACTGAGTTGGGTGAGCGAAGAGTTTGGGTCCGGAGCTGGTAGCAGACATCGAAGATAAGGCAAAATTGATTCAAAATCGGTTGAAAGTGGGGGCAGATAGGCAGAAGTCGTATGTTGACCTCAAACAAAAAGAAATCGAATATGCTGTGAGGGACATGGTTTTTCTCAAGGTTTCCCCTTGGAAGAAGGTGTGAAGGTTTGGTCGGAAAGGCAAGTTAAGCCCAAGGCTCATTGGGCCTTATCAAGTATTGAAGTGAATTGGGCCGGTTGCCTATCAGCTGGAGTTGCCTTCTAAATTGAGCCAAATACACGATGTTTTCCATGTGTCAATGCTAAGGCGTTATCGCTCAGACCCTTCTCACATCGTGACCGTCGAGGAGATCGAGGTTAGACCAAATCTAACTTTTGAAGAGGAGCCAGTTCAGATAATTGATCAAGAAGTCAAGGTATTAAGAAGGAACTTCCTTTAGTCAAAGAACTTTGGCGTAACCATAATGCTGAGGTGGCTACTTGGGAACCTAAGGAGGCAATGCGTCGAAAATAGCATCACTTGTTTAAATCAGGTAAATTTCGAGGTCAAAATTTTTTTAAGAGGGGTAGAATTGTAACGCCCCAAAAATCCCGAAACCCTAGTTTCTGTGCATTGAAGTTAATATGTATGTGTAGCACTTAGAGTAATAATATTAGGGGATTATTGGGATTATTTGAAGCCTTAGAGATAGGGGAAACCATAGGGAAAAATTTATTTTCGTGCTTAGTAGACCCTAGTCTCAAGCATGAGTCCTCTTAAGCAGATTAAGAGAAAAGAGGACATAAATGGGCTTGTGGTCCAGTGGAGGGTGGCATCATTTAGGAGCTATGAGGTGGCATGTTTGTCAGTTAAGGAGGTCCAAGGTTCGAGGCCTAAGAGGGGAGAATTAAGGAGGTTTATTTTTGTGTATGGACAAAAGGAAGTGGCGTTAGAGGGGACCCTGGAAGGGAGTGTTCAGGAGAGAAATTTAAGGTAAAGATAAGGGAGAAAATATAGGGATTAGGGGGTGGAAATAGTGGTGCCGATTTGGACTCTGGAGGAAAGGAAGTTTCAGCTAGGGGCTATATATATGGGTGCAGAATTAAGTTCCAAGAGTAATGCCGAAATTTTGTTTTCCCTCTGCCCGAATTTGTTCACTTGAGAGATACCCAAACACCTTTTTTTCCCTCTAAGTGTTTAGAAGCCGAATCCTCCATACTCTCCCTTCTCAAATTCCCTTTTGGTTCACTACTTGGTTATAGCCGAATCACCTCTTTTCTTATTCCCCTTAGTATTGCCGAATTGTCCCTATCACCTTACTAGTCTCAAAAGCTAGATCTAAACTACGGGATCAAAGGAGAATTTCAGTAAGTGCTTAGTTGAATTTTTTTTAGTTTGTTTTGTTATTCGGACTATCTAACCCAATCCTTATCGTTAACCTGTATTAACAAGGGTAAGGCTCAACAATCGTAGGCGTGGTAGGTAAGGATTGCTAACAAGGGGGTAAGTGTTCTCGACTTAGTCATGGTTTAGTAAATGACTGAATCTAATGTAGCTCGTAGGGGTGACTTATGTACAATATAGGTCACTTGGTTTTGACGATATAGGTGTTTGGGTGCAAATCTAGAGGATAATCTCAAATAGTAGCACGGGAAGGGCCACTAGAACGTGAAGCACACGGTAAGGGTACGGTGAGGTTTTGGTTTTTGATAAGTTTGTGTTAAAGCCTTGGTTAATCGTTAGTAATGTCGATTGTAGGTTTGTGACTAAGGGGTTTGCAGCATGCGTGGATACCAAGTGTGTACAAACACTATACACACGATATCGGCAATACCGAAAAGCCAAAAGTGGCTAAATGGGCCTGGTGGGCCCTAAGGCTAGATTTGATGAGTTTGTTTGGTTAGATGTATGAATTGAGTCTGCCAAGCATAATACTTGATCTGGAATTGTTATGGGCCCAACGGGCCATAAGGATATGATTTGGGCCTAATGGGTCGTAAAGGTGTAATTTGGGTTTGATGGGCTTTATGGGGACGTAGATAAGTATGTTAGGGTTTATGGATTTTAGGCCTAGTTTGAACAAATCTTAAATTTCATAAGAATTAATTTAATTAAACATGTCCGTGAACGATTCGCTGAGTTAGAGTGTGGCAACGGACATATCCATGTCTAGTATTGGATCTTGGGAGAGCTTGGTACTTAAGCGGCCCTGGCAGTCCACCTCCTCTTCTCTGGAATCCTATCTGGTGCGTAGTGTCTGTTCACTCTAGTCGCGAGGACTTGTTGGTGGGCCAAAGCTCATAACTAAAACCCGAGAGGGACCAAATACCCTTAGATTTGTAAAATTACAAAAATACCCTAGATTTGTAAATTACTAAAATACCCTTGAATTTGTAAAATTACCAGAATACCCCTATTTTATAAATTACCAAAACACCCCTATTGTGCAAAAATTATCAAGATACCCATATTTTGCCAAATTACCAAAATACCCCTATAGGGTAGAATTATGAAAATACCTCTGGGTAGTGAAATGACGAAAATACCCCTATGTGGCGAATATGAGTTTGTAGATGTTACTCATGTGTTTGATGCATTGATATGATATTCTGCTTAGGACACATATGGGTGGGAATTATGGTACGAAGGAATATTTGAGGGTCGCATAGCAGCTTGACGACCATGGATCCATCGGGGGCTTTAAGCCCATTATTTGATTAGCGACTTTCTTTGCAATGTTAAGCGATCACATCGCCAAAGGGCTAGTTTTGGTGTGTAGAGGATCTAACATCTGGGATTTAAGGGCTTTGCACTTACTTGTATCTGTATGTTGGGTATGCTTTGTATGTTGTTTGATATGTTTGGGGGTCCCTGGGAAGGCTCGGGGTTAAGTCGGAACCTTGGCGAAAATTTTAATTTTCGGGCACCTTCAGGAGGGAAGCTGATTGGGGCAGGACTTAAGGTTTATGGCTTGTGTTGATGACACAAGAATGTAAGTGGTGGTAAGGTGGCAAAGAGGCGCCACTGAGGAGGCAAGAGGGGGACGCTAGAAGGAGCCGGGAAGGAGCAGGTTCGAGGCACACAGTTCTTATTTTTGGAACTTATTTTGTGTCAGGATGAGCAGAGTTGGATTCGACAAGGGACATTGAAGGGGGGTGTGTGGAATTTGTCAAATATTTCAAATTGGAGGTCATGAGTGAAAGGTGGGTTTTGACTTGTTCAAAACATTTCAAATCAGAGGTTGTGAGTGAAGTTAGGAGAAAATTAAGGGGCAGAAGGTGGAGAAGGGTGTTAGCTGAATTTTGATAGTGTTAGGGGGTAGGTTTCGATTTTGGGTAGAGGGAGTAGGTGTCAAAACTTAGGTTTGTTTTTAGTAGCTTGTGTGTGTTAAGGTTCTTTTTCGGCATTTGAGGTGTTCCACTTCCGGTACTTTTCTTGTTCTAATTCCTGAAATTCCCAAGGTTGCTATTTTGTCATCCTTTCTTTGGTAAGCCGTAACTTGTTGGGGCATCCTTTTCAGTTCATTTCTCTATTTTTCTCAATTGCTGCTTCTCCCCAAACTCCTAACCTTTGCTGAATTCTCTCAAGCCTTTTTGTCAACTTTTGCTTTAGTTCTTTCTTTTCTCCTCTTTCTGTTTTCTTGCTTCACTTTTCAAAGCCAAATCACCGTTTAGTCTCTTTTCTTCCATTTCAGCCAAAACCTCCTCAACATTCTAACTCCTCCATTTCTTTTTTTCTTTCTAATCTAAACACCTCCTACATCCATCCATTTCTTTAACCTATTATAGTCTAGCCGAATCTCCTTAGCCTTTTCTTTTTGTTCCTTGTTAGCCGAAATTCATTCTTGTTCTTATTGTTCTTTTCTTCCTTATGTCATAACTCTAAGGAAGCCGAAACCTCTTTTCTTGTCAAGGGTAGACAACTTTTCCTATCAGGTTGCTAGAAGCTGATTATAGCCTCTCCACTCGCCAATCTGTTAGTTTGGTAAGAAGTTACTTCTCTTCTCTTTTCCTACATCATTCGTATTCCTCTAGTCTGACTAAATCGGAGTGTAGACTTACATTTTAGGGCTATGACTGATTGTAGAGGGTGGTGGTTCTAGCATCTCGTGGTCGTGTGGCCTGTCTGTAAAGGGATCTTGGTAAGTGGTGTTGGCCGAATGGTGGTAGGAGGGTTCATGTATCTCGTTTGGCCGAAAGGCCATCTCTCCTAATCTATTTTCTTTCAATCAATTCTCACATGGTATTTGTTTAGGTACTCGATCAACTTTTTAATCCAAGCCTTCTAATATTTGGATTCTATCGATCTAGGTAAGAAATCTTCGCTTGGAACATATATTCTTATTTTTCCCTGTTCCAATGATTTAACTCGGTCTTCTGACCAAGATCTTTTGATAGAATCAAATGCCAGTCAAGCAAAGGAGGGGGTTGGACCCGTAATCCCAGCCTCTAAGTTCAAGAAACGTGCTGTGTCTACCGTTCGCGATTGGCCACATGGTTGTGGGTCGACTTCGGAAAGGGACAAGCAGGTCGCTGTGATTCCTACAAGTGAGGACGTTAGCGAGATCGATAGTGTAGTCTTGCGTGTTTACAGGTGTGTAATTACCACACCACTCTTTAATTGTATAAATCATAATTATGTTATGTGTGAAAGCCGAAAATCTCGGCAATGGTGATTGAGTTACCCATGATGGGTAAAATCGAAACCCAGGTCAATGTATTTTGATTAAGCCTTATAAAGGATATTGACAGCATGATTATGTGTGTGCTTGAAAGGTTGCATGTATGATTTCGTATAACTTGTTTATTATAATATGTTGCATGTGCATGGGATTCGGGATATGAATGATATGAAGGGAAAGTGTATATCGGTGACATTGTCACACTAAATGATGGCTTAGTGCCTCATTACCGTACTCGGTGATTTGATCACATGGTGATTGGTGGCTAGACCACATTATATTGACTTTGGGCAGTGTGTCTGTCAGCATTACTGCCAAAGAGGAGTGTAGAGGATGGAGGGTTGATTGTAGAAATCCCCACAGGTGTGTTGAAGATGGACATATGGATTGGAGTGGAGTGTAGAGGATGGAAAATTAGGCTGGGTTGGGTTATCATGTTGATTATCTGTTTATGCTGTAAGGATTGGGCTTCTGCCGATGGTGTTTTGGGGCTCAGGCCCACTTGTGGATTATGTGGCCTAATTGCACACTAAGTCTTGTGACTCACTCTTTCCTTAACAACTTGCAGGTAATTCTTAGTTCTTTGGACTGGGCTGGAGTGGACTTGAGGTGGCTATGCATGGGTTACTCTAATAAACTTTAATTTGATTGTCGTATGCTACTTTTGGGGACTTTTCTTGATTTGTAATAAGCCACTTCAAAGTTTGGAAATTTTCTTTTGGGTTTTAACTCTTGGACATATTAGTTATAAACTGCTTGATGGGACGTTTTAAAAAAATAATAATAATACAACCTGAAGTTTTCTTTGAAATCTGTCAAACAACGTTTTTATAAATAGGGATTTTATTAATAATATAATAATTGAATAATCGACAAATGTTTTTAAATGTCCCTAGTTGCGAGGCTTGGCTAATTAAATTTGTAACTTAAATGAACAACGGGTTTTCAACTGAGCCACGGAAGTTGAGATTTTTTTGAAAATGTCTTTAAAACACTTCTGAAGCTCGTAAACTTTCTAAACTCTTTCCTAGTGACATGCCAGATCCGGTCCTGGTGTTTGGGCTGGGTTTGGGGTGTTACAATTTGGTATCAGAGTCTGGTTTAAATATCTCGGCCTTGGGTTTTGGGTTCAAAATGTTTTCCAAATCTAGTATTTAGAATGGTTTTAAAAATATATATTTATATATATATAAATATATATAAACCTGTTTTCTAGAAGTGTGGCACCCGAGTCTCCGGCCCAAATCTGCTAGGTAAGTTTTTCTGATTGTTAAGTGATTTGTATAAAGTGGATGTGTTATGTGAATATGTTGTTATGGACAGTAGAATTAAAAAACTCTACTTTAGGAACTGAAACTTTAGGTATACATGTACTTGCGGGAAAACTACTTATAACTCTATCATCATAAAACTTATCGTTAATAAACAGTGGAAAGAAATACTGATGCATAAAATTTGTAATCAGAGTAAGACGGAGCAATAGACATGAGTGGTAGAGGACGTGGACGTGTTATACGCGGCCGTGGAAGGGGCCGGGTACTGAAGCTGAACTCTCGGAAGCAAGGAATGAGCCTGAGGGCAAAGCGCCAGCATTACCTGTGGTGGGAGCGGGATCACAAGACAGAACTGGTGGAGATGATGCCTTATCTCAAGCAATGTTGCGTGTGTTGGAGCGAGTGGCTGGGGCAAGCACGGGAACAGCAACTCAGAAGTCCATCCTTGAGCGACTTCGAGCAAATGGAGCTGAAATGTTTAAAGGTATTTCTAGAGTAGCTCCAAACGTGGCTGAGTATGGGCTAGAAGTGGTCGAGAGAATTATGGATGATTTGGACTGCACGGCAGAGGAGAAGCTAAAAGGCGCAGTGTCTTTACTTCAGGATGAGGCGTATCAGTGGTGGCTCACCGTGAGAGAGGGTACTCTGGCGGACCGAGTTGATTGGGATCTCTTTAAGATGACATTCCAAGGGAAGTACGTTGGAGCCAGTTATGTGGATGCTCAGAGGAAAGCATTTTTGAATTTAGTTCAAGGGGGTAAATCGGTAGCTGAGTATGAGGCAAAATTTTTGTGGTTGAGCCAGCCCTCTCGAGGGATAGTTGCAACCGATTATGAGCATTGTGTATGGTTCGAGGATGGGTTACAAGACGAGCTGCGAGTGTTGATAGCTCCACAGCGGGAGAGGGATTTCGCTATTCTTGTGGAAAAGGCTAAAATAGTCATTGAGGTATAGCGGACTGAGAAACAAAATAAGGACAAGGATAGAGGTGGAAAAAAGAGGAGTTATGGACCGTCAGGGTCGTCTGGGGGTTTTCAGAAGAGGCCTAGGGTTGATGGGCCTGGTCGTGCTGCAACATCAGCTGCTGTTGGGCAATTTCGACAGTGTGCTCAGTGTGGGAGGTCACATGCAGGAGAGTGCTGGGGAAGAGATAGGGGATGTTTCAAGTGTGGGTCAAGGGATCATCTGATAAGGAATTGTCCGCTAGATATGGTTAGGGCTCGGATGCTAGGTCAGAGGTATGTGCAGCCAGGAAGGGGTGGACAGCAGATGTCGAGAGGTCATGGTCCGAACAGAGGAGGGAATGGTTCTGGTCGGGGTCACGGAGCACCGGGCAAGGGTGTTGTGAATTCAGAGGCTAGACAGCTCGGGTTAGTTTATGCAGCCAGACGCCGAAAGGAGGGGGCATTCCTATGTTGCTAGTGTGGTGTCTGGAACCTTGAACATGAAATCTGAAACTACTTCTAGGGTGATGACTGTACTTAGTCCTTTAGGGCAATCTGTAGTGGTAAACAAACTTTTTTTGAAGCGTGCCTTTAGTAGTGCAAGGACCGATTTTTCCGGCTGATTTGATGGAACTACCATAAGGGGAGTTCGATTTGATCTTAGGCATGGATTGGTTGGTAAGATATCGTGCAAACTTGGATTGTGCTGCTAAGCGCATGGTGTTAAGGACTCCTAAGGATGATGAAGTTTTGGTGATAGGCGAAAGGAGAGACTACTGGTCCAATGTAGTGTCTGCTCTTAAGGATGAAAGAATGGTGAAAAAAGGGTGCATAGCTTTCTTAACTTTTGTTAGTTCATTGGATGCAAAGGAAGTGACCGTGAAGGAGGTTAGAATAGTGAAGGAATTTGTGGACGTTTTTCCTAAGGAGCTTCCAGGGTTGCCTCCAGATCGTGAGGTGGAGTTCGGAATTGAGCTACTTCCAGGTACGGGTCTGGTGTCCATCGCCCCTTATAGGATGGCGCCGAAGGAGCTGGTTGAGCTTAAAGCTCAAATCCAGGAGTTGTTAGATCGTGGTTTTATCCGACCCAGCGTATCTTCGTGGGGAGCGCCGGTGCTATTTGTGAAGAAGAAAGACGGGTCTATGCGTATGTGCATTGATTACCGTCAGTTGAACAAGCTGACGATGAAGAACAAGTACCTGCTACCGAGGATAGATGACCTGTTTGATCAGCTCAAAGGGGCTTCAGTCTTTTCAAAAATAGATTTGAGGTCAGGATATCATCAGCTTAAGGTTAAGGAAGCGGATATTCACAATATGGCTTTTCGGGCTCGATATGGTCACTACGAGTTCCTGGTGATGCTGTTTGGGTTGACAAATGCACCAGCTGCGTTCATGGATATGATGAACCGGGTTTTCCAACCCTATCTGGATCGGTTCGTTGTAGTGTTTATAGACAACATTCTTGTATATTCCAAGACAGAAGAGGAACATGATTGGCATCTTCGGGTGGTTCTGCAGATTTTAAAAGAGAAGCAGCTGTATGCCAAATTTAGCAAGTGTGAGTTTTGTTTGAAGGAAGTTACCTTTTTAGGTCATGTGGTATCTGCTGAAGGGATTAGAGTTGATCCTCGAAAGACTGAAGCTGTGTTGGATTGGAAACCGCCTAAGTCAGTGGCGGAGATCCGAAGTTTCTTGTGGTTGGCAGGTTACTACAGAAGGTTTGTAGAGGGTTTCTCCTTGATTGTGGCACCCTTAACTAAGTTGTTAAGGAAAGAGGTACCTTTTGTTTGGACTGGTAAGCAACAGGAAAGCTTTGAGAAGCTGAAGAGGATCTTGACAGAGGCTCTGGTGTTGATTCAGCCTGAGGCCAAAAAAGAGTTTGCGGTTTATTGTGATGCTTCTCACACAGGGTTAAGATGTGTGTTAATGTAGAATGGGAAGGTTGTTGCGTATGCATCTCTGCAGTTAAGACCGCATGAGATTAATTATCCAACGTATGATTTGGAGTTGGCTGCGATAGTTTTTGCTCTGAAGATCTGGAGACATTATTTGTATGGAGAGAAGTCTGTTATCTACACCGACCACAAGAGTCTAAAATATCTTCTAACTCAAAAGGAGTTGAATTTAAAGCAGCATAGGTGGATTGAGCTATTGAAAGATTATGACTGCTCGATCGAATATCATCCGGTAAGGCTAATATGGTGGCAGATGCATTAAGCCGGAAAGTAATATCAGATTTAAGAGTGATGTTCGCCCATCTTAGTTTATATTAGGACGGAAGTCCGTTAGCGGAGCTCCAAGTGAAACCTACGTGGGTGAACCAGATTAAAGAGTAGCAGGTATTGGACAATGTCTTGCATGCTCGATTTCTACAAGTACAGAATGGTGGGGTAGAAGACTATAATTTGAACGGTGATGGGGTTCTGTGTTTTCGTGAGAAGGTTTGAATGCCGAAGGATGTGGAGTTGAGGCAGATGATTCTTCAGGAAGCACATAGTAGCCCTTACTCTATGCATCTTAAAGGGAGCAAGATGTACCGGGATCTGCGTGAGCAGTTCTGGTGGCCTGGATTGAAGCGGGAAGTTATGGAGTTTGTGGGAAAGTGTTTAACGTGTCAGTACGTAAGAGCCGAGCTTCAGTTGCCTTCAGGGTTATTGCAACCGGTGAAGATTCCACAGTGGAAATGGGAGAGGATCACTATGGCCTTTGTTAGTGGGCTACTCTTACGCCTACTAAGAAAGATTTAGTATGGGTGATTGTGGATCGGTTGACAAAGTCTACCCATTTCATACCGGTTCGAGTCGACTGCTCTCTTTAGAGGTTGACTAAGTTGTATGTGGCAGAAATTGTGAGGTTGCATGGGGTACCAGTATCGATCATATTGAATAAAGACCTTAGGTTTACGTCGTGATTCTGGAGGGCACTGCATCAGGCATTGGGTACAAGACTGGACTTTAGCACAGCTTTCCATCCACAGACTGATGGTCAGTCTGAGAGAGTAATTCAGATCTTGGAGGATATGGTGAGAGGATGTGTCATTGACTTCAGGGGTAGCTGGGAAGAGTTTCTACCGTTAGTAGAACTTGCATACAACAACAGCTATCAGTCTAGTATTCAGATGGCGCCTTATGAAGCGTTATATGGGCAGAAGTGTCGTACTCCTACCTGTTTTACAGAATTGGGTGAACGTCAGATTTTGGGTCCAGAATTGGTTATAGAGACTGAGGAAAAGGTTAAATTAATTTGGGCTCGATTGAAGGAAGCGTCCGATAGGCAGAAATCTTATGCCGATCTGAAGCGAAAGGAGATAGAATTTGCTGTAGGTGATCGAGTTTTCTTTAAAGTTTCACCTTGGAAGAAAGTGATGAGGTTTGGACGGAAGGGCAAACTAAGTCCCAGGTTTATCGGGCCTTATCGAGTTTTGAAACGTGTGGGACCAGTGGCATATCAATTGGAGTTACCTTCAGAATTGAAACACATACATGATATGTTCCATGTCTCAATGTTAAGACACTACCGATCGGATCCGTCTCACATCGTGCCAGTGGAGAAAATTGAGGTAAGGATAGATTTGTCTTATGCGGAGGAACCAGTCGAGATCTTGGAGCGAGACATCAAGGTGCTAAGAAAGGAAATCAGTTCCTCTGGTCAACGTTTTTGGCAGAATGATGGTAAGGAAGAGGCGGCGTGAGAGCCTGAGGATGTTATGCAGCAGCAATACCCGCATTTTTTTGACCAGGTAATTTCGAGGCAGAAATTTCTTTAAGGGGGTAGAACTGTAACATCCGGGATTTATGGGTTTTGCATTTACTTGTATCTGTATGTTGGGTATGCTTTGTATGTTGTTTGATGTGTTTGGGGGTCACCAGGAAGGTTCGGGGTTAAGTCAAAACCTTGGCCAAAATTTTAATTTTGGGGCACCTTTAGAAGGAAAGCTGATTGGGGCAGGACTTAAGGTTTATGGCTTGTGTTGATGACACAAGAATGTAAGTGGTAAGGTGGCAAAGAGGCGCCACTTAGTAGGCAAGAGGGTGACGCCACAAGGAACAGGGAATGAGTAGGTTCGAGGCACACAGTTCTTATTTTTGGAACTTATTTTGGCGTCAAGATGAGCAGAGTTTGATTCGGCAAGGGACCTTGAAGAGGGGAGTGTGGAATTGGTGCCTACGAGCCCTGACCGGATCTGGTGTGTTCCTCGAGTAAAACGATTCAAAAATCTTGGTTATTTTGGAAAAATTCGGATGGTTTTGAAAGAAATTTTATTTTGTGTTGGGCTCGAGTTGAAAACAAGTTTATCTTACATTGAAAACCATTTGTTTTAAAGTTTTCAAAGCCTTTAGAGTTTATTTTTAAAAAAATAAACTTAATCTTTAATTTGATAAAATTCGTAACATAATGAATTCAAATAATACCATGCATAAAACAGTTCATAATTTGGCCTTATTACATCAAAATTTAAAACCCGAAATAAATTCAAAGTATAGAAAATATAACATGTCCAAAATTAAGTAAAATCCCGAATTGAGCATGGCCACCACTAAGCTCCTGCCGACCCGGTCCATCACTGGTCATCAACTGAAAAAAAAAATATTCCCACAACAGGGTGAGTCAAATAGACTCAGTGTGTATAACCAACACTAAGTCCCAAACGATTTAGGCATATAACATATCATACATATACATGTAGCAATTTATAATTAGTGATGCAAACCCAAACCCAAACCTAGTTACCATCCGCTACACATCACCCGTACCAACCTGCACACCGTGGGGACTACTAAGTCAACCCTCCATCCGCTACACATTATCGAAGGCAGTCGCTGTAGTCGACGTGCTCATTGCCCTTATATATTGTGGCATAGCCACCCAATAACAATTTGTGTCAAGAGACACCACATTCAGATACTGTGACCGAAGTCACCACATTCACTTCCCCTTTCATAATAACCCATATGCCCATGTCATACATATCATGCATAGATTATGTCCCATTCTTTATTTCACATTCTTATAATTTCACATATGCTATAACAGATCACATTACAATCCTAGTAGGAGTCGGAAAACGTACCTGAGTACTTTGTACCATTGCATGGTACCTTAGCCATACTTTTCACATTCTTTTTAACATATTTAACAAAAACATAACCATAAATCTATCGAGAAATAGTGTGGGGTACACACCTGGTATACTTAACAAATTCGCTGAAAGCCCAAAAAATCCCAAAAAATCTCGATCTACTACTTTAGATCTTCAATCCCTTGTTCGCCGATTTGATTATTAATCAAATCCCAAAATTTGTAGTATTCCTTCCTTGAAATCGACTAGCACTAAATCACTAGATCCATTGACTTGGTTAGTTTTCGGCTTAAACAGATAAGAAATAGATCTGAAATACCACTATGGCCTTGGCCGAATACATATGTCCACTTACCTTGTGATTCAATTCCCGAAATTGATCCTTGCTTCCTTAATGATGTCGAGATTCCTATAGACACATGTTAGATTTAATCTAACATTAAAACACAATAGAATGGCCTATGGCCGAATCTTATATTCACCTACCTTGAATATTGAAATCCGAAAAATAGTCACTTGGCATAGATCTTGAGATCCCGAATGGTCTCCTCCTTGTAGTCGACAACTGTCGAAATCCGAAAAGACCCTTCAAGGTTTCGGCCAAAGAATTCTAAAGGGTTAGATTCCTGTATTTCGGCTAAAAGAGAGATTGAAAATCAAATAGCAATTGATCTTACCTTAAATACTATAGTCGACTATAGCAAAATCCCGGAAGAATCCCTTTGATTTGAAAGTAGCAACTCCCTTACTTGCACCCACAAAGCTATTAGGCTATAGCCTAGATCGTAACAAGCTTTCGGCTTTTGGAGCTTAACAAGAAATTGGCTAGAGTTTACCTGTGTTGTCGGTTTTGTCAAGATAAAAGAGAGGGAAAAGAGTCACTAGAGAATTCGGCAATGGTGGAATAAGGAGAAGGAGAATTCGGCTAGAACAATTAGAAAAGAAAGAAGAGAAAAGTGCTAACTTGGAGAGAAAAGAGTTAACAAAAGGGAGATTAAAATCTTTTAATGAAATTCGGCTTACTCCCCTCTCTATTTTAGCTGAAAATCACCCCTAGAAGGAGTCTCATATTCGGCCACTACATTCTTCCCTTTCACAAGCCTTATTTTTCTCCTCATTTCTCTCTTTTCACCCATTCAAAAATAATTCAAAAACCAATCATCAGTTATCCTTTTCTTAGCCGAATTTTAAGAGAGTTTAATCACATCTAAAGCTCTCCCTCAGTCTCCCCTTGCCGTCTGACTGTGGATGAAATGCCATAGTGAAATCCAATTTAGTGCCTAAAGCTTGAAGTAGAGCCTTCCAAAACCGAGACGTAAACCTTGGATCCTTATCTGAAATGATTGACATCGGCACTCTATGCAACCTTACAATCTCTGCCACATACAACTTTGCCAACTTCTGCAAAGAATAATCAACTCTTACCGGAATGAAGTGCGCGGACTTTGTCAATCGATCCACTATTACCCATACCGAGTCCTTCTTAGTAGGCGTAAGGGGAAGCCCACTAACGAAGTCCATGGTGATTCTTTCCCACTTCCACCGCGGAATCTTGATTGGTCAAGTAACCTCGACGGAACCCGATGTTCAACCTTAACTTGGCGACACGTCAAACACTTGCCGACAAATTGGTAACTTCCTCTTAAGACCAAAGCCACAAAAGCTGTTTCCTTAAATCTCTATACAACTTGGTACCTCCGGGATGCGTAGCATAAGGGCCACTATGCGCTTCCCGAAGAATCTTCAGCCTAAGTTCCTCATTCTGCGGCATACAAACCTTTCCCCTGAAACACAATACTTCATCACTGGACATACTGTAATCCTCTAAACCACTATTCTGAACTTGCCGCATCTTAGCACATAGATCCTCATCAGCCAACTGACCCTCTTTTACCTCACTCAACCACATCGGTTTGACTTGCAACTCTACCAACAGACTTCCATCGTCATACATACTCAGATGTGCGAACATCACCCTCAGATCCGACACAACCTTTTGACTTAGAGCATCTGCGACCACATTCACCTTGCCCGGATGATATTCTATGGAACAATCATAATCCTTTAACAACTCCACCCACCTTCGCTGTCTTAGGTTCAACTCCTTCTGAGTCAATAAGTACTTAAGACTCTTGTGGTTTGTGTAGATCACCGACTTTTCTCCATAAAGATAATGCCTCCATACCTTAAGAGCAAAGACCACTACCGCCAATTCCAAGTCGCGCGTCGAGTAGTTAACCTCATGAGGCCACAATTGCCGAGACGCATAAGCAACTACCTTTCTAGCTTGCATTAACACGCATCCCAATCCTATATGAGAAGCGTCACAATACACCACGAAGTCCTTTCCTGCCTCGGGCTAAATCAGAACTGGAGCTTCAGTCAAAACTCTCTTAAGCTTCTCAAAGCTCTTCTGTTGCTTCTCTGTCCATACGAAAGGTACTTCCTTCCTCAGCAACTTTGTCAAGGGCGCGGCTATCGATGAGAACCCTTCCACAAACCTTCTGTAGTAGCCTGCCAATCCCAAGAAGCTACAAATCTCAGCTACAGACTTAGGTGGTTTCCAATCCAACACTGCCTCAATCTTCCTAGGTTCCACCCTTATTCCTTCTGTAGATACCACATGCCCTAATAATGCAACGTCCTTAAGCCAAAATTCAAACTTGCTGAATTTGGCATAGAGCTTCTTTTCTTTTAGCACTTGTAACACCACCCGAAGATGCTCATCATGCTCTTATTTCGACTTGAAGTATACTAGGATGTCGTCTATGAACACAATGACGAACCGATCCAAGTAAGGTTGAAAAACTCAGTTCATCATATCCATGAACGCGGCTGGGGCGTTTGTCAACCCAAATGGCATTACTAAGAACTCATAATGCCTGTACCTTGTCCTAAAGGCTGTCTTATGGATATCTGCCTTCTTCACCTTCAACTGATGATATTCCGACCTTAAGTCGATCTTTGAGAATATCGCGGCCCCCTTAAGCTGATTGAACAAGTCATCTATCCTTGGCAAAGGATACTTGTTCTTGATGGTTAGTTTATTCAACTGACGATAATCTATGCACATACGCATAGTTCTGTCCTTCTTCTTCACAAATAGGACTGGTACTCCCCACGGAGACACACTGGGTCGAATAAACCCACGATCAAGCAACTCTTGGATCTGAGCCTTGAGCTGAACCAACTCCTTTGCTGCCATTCTGTATGGGGCAATTGACACCGGAGCTGTACCTGGTAGCAAGTCAATTCCAAATTCCACTTCCCTATCCGGGGGTATTACGGGTAATTCCTCCAGAAACACATCTTCAAAGTCCCTTACAGTTCTAACTCCACTAACTCCCCCTTGTTTTCCATCCAACATACTTACGAAGGCTAAAAATGCCTTGCACCCTTTCCGAACCATCTTCACAGCCTTAAGTGCTAAAACTACGTTAGGCAAGTAGTTTCTTCTTTCTTCTATCATGCTTATCACTTCATCCTCTGGGGTCCTTAACTCCATTCACTTAGCTGCACAGTCCAACACAGCCCGATGTTCCACTGGCCAATCCATGCCACGTATAAGATCGAATTCTCCGAAGGGTAATTCCATTAGGTCAGCCGAAAAGTTCACTCCCTGAATCTCTAGAGGTACACTCCGAAAGATCTTATTCACCACTACAGTTTGACCAAGTGGGCTTACTACAGTCATCTCCCTAGCAGAAAGTTCAGAGGCTATGCCTAGTGTTTCAACTACACTACATACAACATAAGAATGGGTCGAGCCCACATCAATCAAAGCAAAATAAGGCTTGTTCACTATAAGGAACGTACCGGTTATGACGTCCGGCAAGCGCCCCCATCCTCCTCCGGTGAACCGCATACACTAGACCATTTGCTTGCCTTGCCTCAGATACCAACACCTCGCGCGGTGTTCCACGTCCTCTTCCAGCACCATTACCTCTGCCATTCGTACCACGACCTCGCTGAGGCTGCTGTCTACCTCTACCAACCTGATTAGCTCCCTGACCTGTGGGTCGACTCCCGTCTATCTTTATGGGACAATCCTTAATCATGTGATCCTTCGATCCGCACTTAAAGCATCCTCCCATTTTCTTCCAACACTCCCCTAAGTGTATCTTCCCACATTGGTTACATGTACGATACTGCCCTCCTGAACCAACTTGCTGACCTCGCGGCCCATCAACTCTAGGCCTCTTCTGCACATTTCCAGATGACCCTGACGATCCAAAACATCTTTTCTGTCTGTTTTGATCAGAGTTCTGCTTTACCGAGTCCTTAATTCCCTCGGCTACCTTAGCCTTCTCTACCAACACTGCGAACTCCCTCTCTTGCTGTGGAGCTATCAATAACCTTAGATCATCCCTTAGTCCGTCCTCAAACCGGACACATCGCTCATGTTCAGTAGCCACTATCCCTCTAGCATAATGGCTCAGCCTTAAGAATTCAGCCTCGTACGCTGCTACGGATTTATTTCCTTGAACCAGCCCTAGAAATGCCTTCCTCTGCACATCAATGTAATGGGTACCAACATACTTCTTCTGATATGCCGCTTTAACATATTCCCAAGTAAGTTCCTCGGCCGTAGCATTATTCCGAACCATGAGCCACCATTGATATGACTCATTGCGGAGAAGCGACACCAACCCTTTCAATTTTTCCTCAGCGGTCAGATCGAGCTCATCCATGATCCGTTCAGTTGCTTCCAACTAATACTCAGCCGTACTGGGTGCCCCACCAGTTACACCACGGAACACCTCAGCTCCATTGGCCCGGAGTCACTCGGGTACAGATTTTCAAGCTCCCATACTTCCTCCAGCACCAGCCACCATTTCAAGAACTCACAGCACAACCTGCGATACAGATTATCTCCCGTCTGATCTAGCTGTTTAGCACCAACAGCTGGTGATGAGGGTGGTGGTACCGCATTTTCAGATCCTTGACCCGATCTAACAGGTTCCGACACGATCATTCTACCTCGACCGCCTCTCTGTATGTTACGACCACGTCCCCTAGAGCTCATGTCTACGTTCGCGTTTTAATCTGATTAAGAAATTTTATGCATTAGTCCTTGTTCCACTGATTATTCACAAAAAAAAATTTATAAAAGGAGTTTAATAGCAGTTCTTTCGATCAATAAAAGTCTTTGTTCAAGTTTTCTATCCTAATTCAGAGGAGCACATTCATTCAACCATTCATTTAATAGTATCTACCACACACATTCATTACCCTAACATCTTTGTCTTATTCCTATCCCAGAGGTATTTTCGTCATTTTTCCTACAGGGGTATTTTGGTAATAAACTGGGGTAACTTCCAAAAATCCTTATAAATCAAAAGGTATTTCAAAGTTTGCAAAACTTGGGGGTTCTTTTGAGAATTTGTTTTCCACATCGGTGTTGTTGCAGAAATTTTGGAAATCGGGGGTCATTTTGGTAATTTGGTAAAACAGGGGTAGTTTCGTAAATTTCCAAATCAAGGTGCCTTAATATTTGTAACAATAAAGTTTTTGGATATTTTTTCAAAAATCAGAAAATGTTATTTAAAGCGGGGGTAGTATGGCAATTTTGAAAACCAAGGGCATTTTAGTAATTTCACCACTAGGGGTATTTTGGGTAATTTTGTAAATCAGAAATGTTTTGAAAAATTTTCAAACTTGGTTTTGCTACAATTTAAAAGGGTAATTTGGTGATTTTAAAACTAGGGTTTCCATGAAAATACGGCTAGTCCCTTTCGGGTTTTAATTATTGAGTTTAGCCCGTGAATAAGTCCTCTTGGTTAGGGTGAACCGAGGCTACACACCAGTAGGATTCCAGAGAAGAGGAGGTGAGTCACTAGGACTGCTTAAGTACTAGGCTCTTCCAGATCCAATCCTAGACATGCACACAAAGGTTGCCACACCCTAACTCGGCGACTTAGCCATAGGTTTGTTTACTTAGTCACTTAAGTCTTATGTAATTGTTGGGGTAACCTAGTCCTAAGGTTCAAGTACTTAGTATACTAATCTACGTTCCATTTCTACCCTTCTACAAGTCATACTATAAATCACACAGTAGTTAGAAGTACTTACCTGGTGGACTTCGGGTCGGAAACTTGGGTGCCATGCCTGAAAACCTACTCTTTTCATAAAAGTTTTTCTCAAAACTTGTTTGGGCCTTATTTTAAAACGCTATGGGCTTTAAACCCTAGGCCGAGAGTTTAAAATTGGGCTCTGATACCAAGCTAAAACACCCCAAACCTAGCCCACGAGCCCTAACCGAATTTGGTGTGTTCCTCGAGTAAAACAATTCAAAACTCTTGGTTATTTTGGAAAAATTTGGATGGTTTTGAAAGAAATTTTATTTTGCGTTAGGCTCGAGCTGAAAACAAGTTTATCTTACATTGAAAACCATTTGTTTTAAAGTGTCCAACGCCTTTAGAGTTTATTTTTTTTTAAAAATAAACTTACTTAATCTTTAATTTGATAAAATTCGTAACATAATGAATTCAAATAATAGCATGCATAAAACAGTTCATACTTTGGCCTTATTACATCAAAATTTAAAACCCGAAATAAATTCAAAGTATCGAAATATAACATGTCCAAAATTAAGTAAAATCCCGAACTGAGCATGGCCACCACTAAGCTCCTGCCGACCCGGTCCATCACCGTCATCACTGAAAAAATATTCCCACAACGGGGTGAGTCAAATAGACTCAGTGTGTATAACCAACACTAAGTCCCAAACGATTTAGGCATATAACATATCATATATATACATGTAGTAATTTATAATTAGTGATGCAAACCCGAACCCAAACCTAGTTACCATCCGCTACACATCACCCGTACCAACTCGCATAATCGTGGGGACTACTAAGTCAACCTCCATCCGCTACACATCATCGGCGCGTCGCTGCGAGTCGACGTGCTCATCGCCCTTATATATTGTGGCATAGCCACCCAATAACATTTTGTGTCAAGAGACACCACATTCAGATACTGTGACCGAAGTCACCACATTCAGATACTGTGACTGAAGTCACCACATTCACTTCCCCTTTCATAATAACCCATATGCCCATGTCATACATATCATGCACAGATTATGTCCCACTCTTTATTCCACATTCTTATGATTTCACATATGCTATAACAGATCACATTACAATCCTAGTAGGAGTAGGAAAACGTACCTGAGTACTTTGTACCATTGCATGGTACCTTAGCCATACTTTTCACATTCTTTTTAACATATTTAACAACCATAAATCTATTGAGAAATAGTGTGGGGTACACACCTGGTATACTTAACAAATTCACTGAAAGCCCGAAAATCTTGAAAAATCCCGATCTACTACTTTAGATCTTCAATCCCTTGTTCGCCGATTTGATTATTAATCAAATCCCGAAATTTGTAGTATTCCTTCCTTGAAATCGGCTAGCACTAAATCACTAGATCCATTGACTTGGTTAGTTTTTGACTTAAACAAATAAGAAATAGATCTGAAATACCACTATGGCCTTCGCCGAATACATATGTCCACTTACCTTGTGATTCAATTCCCGAAATTGATCCTTGCTTCCTTAATGATGCCGAGATTCCTATAGACACATGTTAGATTTAATCTAACATTAAAACACAATAGAATGGCCTATGGCCGAATCTTATATTCACCTTCCTTGAATATTGAAATCCCGAAAATAGTCACTTGGCGTAGATCTTGAGATCCCGAATGATCTCCTCCTTATAGTCGACAACTGCCGAAATCCGAAAAGACCCTTCAAGGTTTCGGCCAAAGAAATCTAAAGGGTTAGATTCCTGTATTTCGGCTAAAAGAGAGATTGAAAATCAAATAGCAATTGATCTTACCTTAAATACTATAGTCGACTATAGCAAAATCCTGGAAGAATCCGCTTGATTTGAAATCGGCAACTCCCTTACTTGCACCCACAAAGCTATTCGGCTATAGCCTAGATCTTAACAAGCTTTCGACTTTTGGAGCTTAACAAGAAATCGGCTAGAGTTTACATGTGTTGTCAGTTTTGTCAAGATAAAAGAGAGGGAAAAGAGTCACTAGAGAATTCGACAATGGTGGAATAAGGAGAAGGAGAATTCGGCTAGAACAATTAGAAGAGAAAGAAGAGAAAAGTGCTAACTTGGAGAGAAAAGAGTTAACAAAAGGGAGATTAAAATCTTTTAATGAAATTCGGCTTACTCCCCTCTCTATTTTGGCCGAAAATCACCCCTAGAAGGAGTCCCATATTCGGCCACTACATCCTTTCCTTTCACAAGCCTTATTTTTCTCCTCATTTCTCTCTTTTCACCCATTCAAAAATAATTCAAAAACCAATCATTAGTTATCCTTTTCTTAGCTAAATTTTAGAGAGAGTTTAATCACATCTAAAGCTCTCCCTCAGTCTCCCCTTGCCGTCCATTACTTCCCTTTGTGCCGCAAAAAGAAAAGCCTTTATTAGCTTCCCATGCAACTCGATCCTAGGCCCATCCTCATAGCCCATGGCGTCATTTCCAGAGGCCCTAAGTGGCGCCTCCAAGCCACTTAACCAAGCCTATTTGTGTGTCATAATCTCCCCTATATTTTCTCTTAAGGCCCCTATGCTTCAGTTCCCTCTTTTAAACTTTAAATCGAATAATTCCTAAGGCATTCACTACACTCTAAGGTTCACAAAATTTATAGAACACATTATAACACACTAAGGCATGCTTTTTCATATAATTAAGCAAAATGCACAAGCCCAATTTCAGGATATTAAAGGTCAAATATTTTGAATTGGAGGTCATGAGTGAAAGGTGGGTTTTGACTTGTTCCAAACATTTCAAATCGGGGGTTGTGAGTAAAGTTAGGAGAAAATTAAGGGGAAGAAGGTTGAGAAGGGTGTTAGCCAAATTTTGAATAGTGTTAGTGGGGTAGGCTTTGGTTTTGGGTAGTGGGAGTAGGTGCCGAAACTTAGGTGTGTTTTTAGTAGCTTGTGTGCGTGTTAAGGTTCTTTTTCGGCACTTGAGGTGTTCCACTTCCGGTACTTTTCTTGTTCTAATTGCCAAGATTCCCAAGGTTGCTATTTGGTCATCCCTTCTTTGGTAAGCCGTAACTTGTTGGGGCATCCTTTTCTGTTCATTTCTCACTTTTTCTCAATTGCTTCTTCTCCCCAAACTCCCAACCTTTGTCGAATTCTCTCAAGCCTTTTTGTCAACATTCTAACTCCTCCATTTCTTCTTTCCGTTCTAATCTAAACACTCCTACATCCATCCATTTCTTTAACCTATTATAGTCTAGCCGAATCTCCTTAGCCTTTTCTTTTTGTTCCTTATTAGCCGAAATTCATTCTTGTTCTTATTGTTCTTTTCTTCTTTATGTCATAACTCTAAGGAAGCCGAAACCTCTTTTCTTGTCAAGGGTAAACAACTTTTCCTATCGGGTTGCTAGCAGTTGATTATAGCCTCTCCACTCGCCAATCGGTTAGTTCGGTAAGAAGTTACTTCTCTTCTCTTTTCTTACATCATCCGTATTCCTCTAGTCTGACTAAATCGGAGTGTTGACTTACATTTTAGGGCTATGGCCGATTGTAGAGGGTGGTGGTTCTAGCATCTCGTGGTCGTGTGGCTTGTCTCCAAAGGGATCTTGAGAAGCGGTGTTGGCCGAATGGTGGTAGGAGGGTGCATGTATCTCGTTTGGTCGAAAGGCCATCTCTCCTAATATATTTTCTTTCAACCAGTTCTCACTTGGTATTTGTTTAGGTACTCGATCGACTTTTTAATCCAAGCCTTCTAATCTTTTGATTCTATCGATCTAAGTAAGAAATCTTTGCTTGGAACATATATTCTTATTTTTCCCTGTTCCAATGATTTAACTTAGTCTTCTGACCAAGATCTTTTGATAGAATCAAATGCCAGTCAAGAAAATGAGGGGGTCGGACCCGTAATCCCAGCCCCTAAGTTCAAGAAACGTGGGGTGTCTGCTGTTCGAGATTGGCCACTGGGTTGTTGGCTGGCTTCGGAAGAGGATTAGCAGATCGATGTGATCCCTGCAAGTGAGGATGTTAGTGACATCGATAATGTAGTCTTACGTGTTTACAGGTGTGTAATTACCACACCACTCTTTCATTGTATAAATCATAATTGTGTTATGTGTGAAAGCCGAAAATCTCGGCAATGGCAATTGAGTTACCCATGATGGGTCAAACCGAAACCCAGGTCAGTGTATTTTGATTAAGCCTTATAAAGGATATTGACAGCATGATTATGTGTGTGCTTTAAAGGTTGCATGTATGATTTCATATACTTGTTTATTATAATATGTTGCATGTGCATGGGATTTGGGATATGAATGATATGAAGGGAAAGTGCATATCGGTGACATTGTCACACTAAATGATGGCTTGGTGCCTCATTATCATATCAATGATTTGATCACATGGTGATCGGTGGCTAGACCATGTTATATTGACTTTGAGCAGTGTGTCTGTCAGCATGACTGCCAAAAAGGAATGTAGAGGATGGAGGATTGATTGTAGAAATCCCCACAGGTGTGTTGGGGATGGACATATGGAGTGGAGTGTAGAGGATGGAAAATTAGGATGGATTGGGTTATCATGTTGATTATCTGTTTATGCTGTAATGATTGGGCTTCGGTCGATGGTGTTTTGGGGCTCAGGCCCACTTGTGGATTATGTAGACTAATTGCACACTGAGTCTTGTGACTCACTCTTTCCTTAACAACTTGCAGGTAATTCTTAGTTCTTTAGACTGGGCTGGAGTGGACTCGAGGTGGCTATGCATGGGTTACTCTAATAAACTTTAATTTGATTGCCGTATGCTACTTTTGGGGATTTTTCTTGATTTGTAATAAGGCCACTTCAAAGTTTGGAAATTTTCTTTTGGGTTTTAACTCTTGGACATATTAGTTACAAACTGCTTGATGGGACGTTTTAAAAAAAATAATAATAATACAACCTGAAGTTTTCTTTGAAGTCTGTCAAACAACGTTTTTATAAATAGGTATTTTATTAATAATCTAATAATTGAATAATTGACAAATGTTTTCAAATGTCGCCTAGTTGTGAGGCTTGGCTAATTAAATTTGTAACTTAAATGAACAACGGGTTTTCAACTGAGCCATGGAACTTGAGATTTTTTTGAAAATGTCTTAAAAACACTTCTGAAGCTTGTAAACTTTCTAAACTCTTTCCTAGTGACATGCCAGATCCAGTCGTGGTGTTTGGGCCGGGTTTGGGGTATTACAGAGGATGGGTGGGTTGATTCAGAAATCCCCACAAGTGTGTTATGGTTGGAAGGGAAATGGTGTGTGAAGCGGATGGATTTTTGGGGAGGGTCTTGCATTATCTTGTTTGTATATGATACGATATGACATGATATGATATGAGGTCATTATGGGCTAAGGCCCAAGACCACCGATTTTGATAGGGCTTAGGCTTAATGTGAATATTTGTATGTGATTTGATTACCAAGGGTTGTACACCCTTTTATTTAATGCTTCAAGTGATCCTGAATAAACGGCTCGACGTCGGAGAGGACTCAGATATGGCCACACTACAAGCTAATAAAATGTTTTATTTTGCTCAAATGAATTTATTTTAAATACTTTGTTTTTCATTGGATTGTAATAAGGCCATGTAACTCCTAATTGACTTTAGATTTTGGATTTTATTATTATTGTTTCAACTGTCCGCTTAAGAAATTTCATAAAATTTCTAAAGTAACATGGTTTTTGAAATAACTTAACCTATGAATGTTTTCTAAAATATGGGCTTTTCAACGTAACTTAACAATATACAAGGGTTTTAGGCTTTTAGGCCTTAAATTGTTAAATGGTAAAATCGTTTTGAAGTGTGCCTTTAATGTGAAATTCCGGACTCGGGCCTAACTTCTAGGCCAGGTTTGGGGTGTTACAGATACTCAAAACCCTATACCTATGGTAGTTACCTCAGTATCAGTAGATAAAATTTAAAAATGTGGAGTAGAAGAATTTAGAGGTAAGGCAGATGCTGATCCTTCCAAAGTCGAGTATTGGCTAATGAATACAAAGAGAGATTTTACGAAATTGAGGTGCACTCCCAAAGATTGTTTGAGATGTGCGGTATCATTATTGAACGATGAAGCGTATTTATGGTGGGATACTTTGAGCATGATGACAGTTAATGATCGTATTAATTGGGACTTCTTTCAAACTGAATTCAAGAAGAAGTATGTTAGTTGATTGTTTATTGAAAAGGAAAAAGAAATAATTTCTTGAGTTAAAACAAGGAAATTAGACATACTAGAGTATGAACGGGAATTTGTACAGTTGAGCAAGTATGCTCGTAACATAGTATCCAATAAGAAGAAATGTGTATTAGATTTAAGGACGGGTTGAATAATAATATCTGTATGTTCGTAGCAGTGTTAAAGTTATGAGAATTTGTAAAACTTTCAGAATGGGCTTAGAAAGTTGAAGAAATTTGTAAAAGGAAACAGCAGTCAAATTTGAAATTTCGTGACTATAACAAAAGGAGGTCATTCAAGCATGCTCAAACGTCTTCATCGAAAAAATTTAGAAATGACACTAGTTGATTAGCTGGCCCTTCAGAGTTCATGAGTAGAGAGAAACCAAGGCAAAGTAATTTTTAGTCTCTCAATTATCTAATGGCTAGTGTTGGAAGTGTAAGAAATATTAAGAGAAATTTCCATGTTTGTGAGGAATGAAATAAAAGACATTTTGGTGAGTTTCGGTCAAAGTCGGGAGCTTGTTTCCATTATGGATCCACTGATCATTTCCTTCGTGACTGTCTGAAAAAGCAAAATGATTTTTGTAATCAATTAAACAAGCTTGAAACAACTTCTCAGAGAGGTAAATGATTTGGAAACGCTAGGAACGCTACTCTTGGTTGAGGGAAGAATAACAAGATTAATGAACAGTCTGAAGAAAGAACACCAGCTAGGGCCTATGCAATCTGAGCTCGCAACGAAACTACTGCTCTAGATGTAAATGCGGGTAGTTTTTATCTATTTGATATTAATGTATATGCATTTATTGATCCTAGATCAAATCATTCGTATATATCCACTGCATTAGTAGACAAAAAGAAATTACATGTTGAGTTACTGAATATACTATCAAGGTTACAAATCCCCTGGGTTTGTGTGTTCTAGTTAATCAGATATGTAGATCTTGTCCATTGAAAATTAGAGGTGTAAATTGGTTGACTCTAGATGATGCTATTGTGAATTTTAGATGAAAGCATATCGTGTTAAAATGTCAGAATGGTAAACGAATCCGAATTGAATTATATATATTGGATGCTATATCTAATATAATCTCAGTTATGACGGCACAAAAATATGTTAAAAAGGGCTATGAAGCGTATCTTGCTTATTTAGTTGATTCCAGGTTTTTTGAATTGAAACTAGAATCAATTCTGACTATGCGTGAATTCATAGATGTATTCCTAGAGGAATTACCAGGGTTATCGCCGGTCAGAGAGGTTGAGTTTGCTATTGACTTAGTGCCAGGAACATCTCTGATATCGATACCTCCATATAGAATGGCACCTACAGAGTTGAAAGAGTTGAAAGCACAGTTACAAGAATTGACAGATAGGGGTTTTGCTCAACCCAGCTTTTCTCCTTGGGGTGCTCCAATTTTGTTTGTTAAGAAAAAGGATGGGTCAATCCGATTATGTATTGACTACATACAACTCAATAAAGTCACGATCAAGAATAAATACCTCTTGTCGCATATTGATGATTTATTTGATCAGTTGAAAGGTGGAACAGTGTTTTGAAAAGTCGATCTTCATTTAGGTTATTATCAGTTATAGGTTAAAGACTCGAATGTTCTGAAGACTGCTTTCAGGACCAGTTACGAACATTAATAATTCCTTTTTAGCAATTTAGTTTTACCAATGCACCTGCTATGTTTATGGACTTGATGACCAGAATATTCAGGCCATACTTAGATAGATTCGTTGTTGTGTTTATAGATAACATATTGATCTATTCACAAGATGAGGCTGAGCATGCCTAGTATTTGAGAATCGTTTTGCAAACTCAATGTAAGAAACAGTTGTTTGCTAAGTTTAGCGAATGCGAATTCTAGCTCCGCAAAGTAGGATTTTTGGGACATATGGTATCGGTAGACGATATTAGTGTCGATCCAAATAAAATATAAAGTATAGTGGACTAGAAACCTCCGAGAAATGTATCTGAAGTCAAAATTTTTCTGGGTTTAGCAAGATATTACAGAATATTTTTGAAATGATTTTCAATGATCACTAATCCGTTGATGAGACTGCTGCGTAAAGATGTCAAATTTGAATGGTCTGAGAAGTGTCAAAAAAGTTTTGACCAGTTGAAAGTATTGTTAATTGTGGCACCTGTGTTAGTTCAACCAGAGTCTGGTAAGGAATTTATAATTTATAGTGATTCTTCCTTGAATGGTTTAAGCTATGTTTCGATGAAAGAAGGCAAGGTAGTGGCTTATGTGTCTCAACAGTTTAAACCGTTCGAGAAGAATTACCCGACCCATGATTTGGAGCTTGCAGCTATTGTGTTTGCTTTAAAGTTTTGGCGACATCATTTATACAGAGAAAAATATCATATCTTTATAGATCACAAAAGCTTGAAATATTTGATGTCACAGATCTGAACTCAAGACAATAAAGATGGCTTGAGTTATAGAAAGATTACGACTTGATCATTGATTATCACCTGGGAAAGGCTAATGTCGTTGCTGCTGCTTTGAGCAAAAAATCCCTATTTGTCTTGCGAGCATTGAGAACACGGTTGACGTTGAATGATGATAGTTCAATTTTGGCTGAATTAAAAGCTAGACTGATGTTTTTGCAACAAATTTGCAGATCTAAAAAAAGTGATGATGATTTGATCACTAAACGGAAACAGATTAAGTCGACACCCGATTCAGATTTTCATATTGGTTCAGACGACAAATTTTACTTCAAAGGTAGAATTTGTATTTTTGAGACGCTCTGATCTCATTCAGAATATTTTATAGGAAGCTCACAGTAGTAGCTTATCAATTCATCCTAGTAGCAATAAAATGCACGGTGATTTGAAACAGATGTATGGTGGCTAGGTATGAAATGGGAGATCTCAGAATTCATATCAAAATGCTTAGTTTGTCAGCAAGTTAAAGTCGAGCATCAGGTACCTTCTGGTTTGTTACAACTTGTAATGATTCCATAGTGGAAATGGGAACATGTTACGATGGATTTCATATTGGGATTGCCTTTATCTCTAGGAAATAAAGATGTTATGTAGGTCATTGTAGATTGTTCGACGAAATTCAAGCATTTCATTCTAGTGCGTATGGATTTTTCACTTGAGAGATTTGCATAGTTGTATATTGCTGAGATTGTTAGACTGCACGTTGTGCCAATTTCTATTATCTCTGACAAATATCCGTGGTTTACATCTCAGTTCTAAAGCAAGTTACATGAAGCTCTAGGTACTCGACTGCATTTTAGTACAGCATTTCATTTACAGACTGACAATCAGTCTGAGTGAGTAGTTCAGATACTTGAAGATATGCTTCAATGTTATGTTTTAGAGTTCAAAGTTAACTGGGAGAGATTTTGCCGTTGGTTGAATTTGCATACAATAACAGTTATCAGGCAAGCATTAAAATGGGACAGTACGAAGCTTTGTATGGTTGAAAGTGTCGAACTCCATTGTAATGAACTAAGCTGAGTGAGAAAAAATTGTTCGGTGTTGATTTGATTCGAGAAACCAAAGAAAATGTCAAAGTGATACGAGGCATTCTAAAAATTGCTTCAAATCGATAGAATTCTTATCCAGATTTGAAAAGAAATGATATAGAATTTCAAGTCGGTGACAAGGTATTTATGAAAATATTGCCTTGGAAGAAAGTTATTTGATTTGGCTGAAATGGAAAGCTTAGTCTACGATTTATCAGACCTTATGAGATCATTGAGTGGATTGGACCAGTAGCTTCTCAATTAGCTTAGCCGGTAGAGTTAGAAAAGATTCATAATGTATTTAACGTATCGATGTTATGACTGTGTCGTGAAGAGGAGATCATAATTCTAGCTCTAGATGTTAAAGAATTGAGAAATGAAAGTTTAACTTTAGTTAAAATTCTCTAGCAACGACATGGAATAGAAGAGGCTACCTAGGAACCGGAAGAAGCTATGAAAGTGCAATACTTGAACCTATTTTCTAGTAAGATTTTCGGGACAAAAATTCCTTTAGAGAGGAGAGTTGTAACAACCCGTTTTCAATGAAATCGAAACGGTGGTTTCTGTACCATGAATCTGATGAGTAAATTTTTATTTTATTATTATTTTAATGTCTATAGGATGTTAGTAAGGTCGTATCAAAAATTTCGTTTAGAAATTTTAATGTTTGCATGATTAATTAAGTAAAAAGGACTAAATCGTAAAAAAGTGTAAAAGTAGAGTTCCATTAGTTAAAATGGTCAAATGGCTATAGAACTTTAAAATGAGTGAACTTAGATGGTAATTAGACCATTTTTATAGCTAGTGTATATTCATGGCAAGGTTTTATTGAAATTTTGAATGTTTTTAAAGGTTAATTAAGTAAATTGATAAATTAGTTAAATGTTAATAAAATAAAGGATGAGACAACTATCATCTTTTTCATGGTTTTTGAGCCCTAGTCATTTCCACCATTAGAGAAGATAGCTTGTTCGGCCAAGCATAATTTTCCTTGCATGGTATGTCGTTTTGTCCCATTTTTAATGATTTTTATGTTTTTGAAGTCGTTTTACCTCAATCTAGGTAGCCTAGGGATCAATTTGTAAAATTGTTAAGGGTTGAGAGTTATGGCATGAATGTTCTTGTATGATTCTTGATGTTGAATGGTAGATTATGAGTCCTTGTTGATAAATAAACAAGTTTCTAAAGTGATTTTTGATGAAAATTTCATTTAGGGATTGATTTGTGAAAATGATAAAAATTCATGTTAAAATTATGAAATGATGGTTTTTATGGGTTGATATAAGTCCCTAATAACTTCAGTTAGCTTGAATGGGGAATTAAAATGCTTAGATTTCAATTTATGCACTTAAGGACTAAATTGTAAAAAGTTAAAATGTTAGGGGCAAAATGGTAATTTTGCATAAATATGAAATATGGACTAAATTGAATACTAGAGGTATTGAATGGATTGCAATTGTCTATTTACAATAAGATAGACCACGTACGGATCTAGATTAGGGAAAAGCTAAAGCCTCGAATTAGTTCGACTTTGTTTCTACGCCCCTAGTCGTCGAGGTAAGTGTGTAGTATTCAATATGTAAACAAATTTCTATTTGTGTACTTATATTATGATGCCTTAATTATTATGTTTTTCGAAGATTGCTGTGAGTTGCACATACGTGCCCTTGTTTGTACTTTGATACCCCTGAATTGCACATATGTGCCCCTGTTTGTACTTCGATACCCCCTATTTCTACTCCAGTACCCATGAATTGCACATTGTAACACCCCTAACCCGTAACTGTCATCGGATTAGGGTTAAGAGGCATTACTAATCATTTTCGAAAAATTCATATCATTCACAACCAAAAATAACAATTCACATTCCTATAGTCCTTTAAATAGGTTAACGAGACCTTAAACATGCTTTAAAATAGGGTCGGAAGTAAACTGAACACACACGAAAATTTCAAAAATTTAAACATTTTTCTAAGTTACAGAGGTCACACACCCGTGTGGGTAGGCCATGTGCCTCAGACGGCCTCGGACATGCCCGTGCGTCCAAGCCGTGGCAAAATATGGCATACATATTGACTTGTCCACACGGCCTGAGACACGCCCGTGTGATGCACACGTGGTCGAAACTGACTTATCTCACACGGCTGAGGATAGGCCCATATGCCTCCCTCGTGGTCGCCACTGACTTGCACCACACGGCCAGTCACACGCTCGTGTGTCTAGCCCGTGGTCCAGTATGTTTTGTCTCAATTTATCAACTCGAATGACATGGCCGAGCGACACGCCCGTGTGCTCAACCGTGTGGGCAATTATAGGCCATTTACAAGGCCAATTTGCCACCCACACTTAGTGTCACGCATAGAAGCACAAACCAATCCAATTTCATACTTCAATTGGTATTCAAACACACCAAATCATATTCAATTTAAACTCATAACAACAACATTCAACTTCCTATACAATTCCACCTTAACATACCAATCCAAACTATTAGCTACACAACCAAAATCATGTTATCTATCAAACTTTCATTACTTATCAATCCTACCACAAAACATACGATTTCCATCTTGCTAATTCATGCACAAATGATCACTCACATAAAGTATACATCTTAACTTATAAGGCATTCTTTTCACAAGCTCAAAACATATACCAAGTATCATCCTACCAAGCTACATCACATGGCAAGGTTTAGACACTTCAAAACATGTTACATTAACTAGCCTATACATGCCATATTCAAATATACACATCTTTCAAAAGTACCACAATAGTTAGCCGATAGTGTGATTGAGTCGCGGATGATCCCCTAATCTGAGCTAGCTTTACTGACACTATAAAATAGAGAAACACGTTACATAGTAAGCTTTTAAAGCTTAGTAAGTTCATAATATAATACAGTTAACTCATTGAATCAAACTAATCCACAATTTAAACCATCACATAGATAATTTAACAAAATACACAAGCTCAACTATATCCAAGACTCATATAGCCAACCATTCATCTACTTTCAAAATTTACCAACCACAAAGGTTTCATACATACCTTTGCCAACACCTAGTTTACAACAAATTTTGCTATTCATGCTCAATACCCCATTCCGATCAATCTTCATTATCTCTTCGATTCAATAGCACACTTCACACTTAGTGTCCAATTCATAGCTGAAGCTTAAATAACATCGCACACTTAGTTCCTCAATATAAAACCGAACTCAATTCGGTATCGCACAGACAATGTCAGTCAATAAAGCTGAACCTTCCATTACTTCGTACACACAGTGCTATTCAACTCTGTCTCGATTTCGATATGCACACTTAGTGCCTCATTTCTCAATCTCATATATAACATTTCTAATTCAATAAATATACACTCATTCATTTCACATCACATAGATATAAATTTAACAACTTGTACTATATCCGAACTTACCTCGGACGTCGAAATACCGAGACTATTTGATCAATCGAGTACATTGTCTTTGCCTCGATCTCGATCCGAATCTCTCCTTTCTTTGTCTATACATATTCAAATTTAACTCATTCAATCACCAAATCATTCAATTTTAATCCAAACATACATAATTAGGGCATTTTACAAAATAACCCTCACATTTTCACATTTTGACACTTTAGTCCCTATTTCATAAAATCATCAAATTCACAAAATTTCTTTTCACACATGCCTACCCAAATTCTTCTTGTGTTCATACAAGGCCACATATTTCATTTATTTCACATATTAGTCCCTCAAAATATTATTTTCAATATTTAGCCCAAATTAGACAATTTCACCAAAAATTCAAAGACAAACTATGTTAACCCAACATCAAACTTTCATATTTCACCAACTATCAACACAAAGCTCACATATTCATCAATGGCACATCTGAAAATCTTCATCAAATTCTAAAATTAAGACATGGGCTTGATAGAACACAAAGCAACAATCACAAAAACGTAGAAATTACCGAACAAAAACGAACCTTTAATCAAGCTAGATGTTGGCCGAATGCTTCAAAACTCCTAAACCCTTATTTTATTTCTTTCAATAGGTTAGAAAAAGATGAATACATGTGTTTTTACCTTTTTTATTTAATTAATCTTTTATTTACTAAATTACTAATTTAGCCCTATTAATCACATTTAAATTCCACTACCATTTGGCATTTTTGTCCATTCAATTTATCAATGGAATAATAACAACATAAGGACTCACATTTTAATAAGCAATTTCAAATTAGCACTTTAACAATCAACACACAACTTTTACATTTTATGCGATTAAGTCCTTTTTCATAATTCGACACACAGTCGATAAAATTTTCACACATGCTCAATCACATACTGTAAACACCAAAAATAATATTAAAAATATTTTTCTGACCTCAAATTTGTGGTATCAAAACCACTGTTCCGACTAGGGTCTAAACCGGGGTACTACAACTCTCCCCCCTTAGGGATTTACGTCCTTGAAAATCTTACCAGTGAATAGGTTCGGATACTACTCTCTCATAACATCTTCAGGCTCCCATGTAGCCTCTTCAGCTCCGTGTTTGTCCCACAACACTTTCACTAAAGAAATTTTCTTGTTTCCCAACTTTTTGATTTCATGTGCCAAAACTCAAATCGGTTTTTTACTATACGACAAGTCTGACTGAATCTCAACCTCAGTAGGAGCAATCACATGTGATTGATCAGATCTGTATCGTCAAAGCATCGATACGTGAAATACGTTATGAATATTTTCTAACTCAGGTGGCAACAACAATCTATAAGCAACCGGCCCAATTCTTTCAATGATCTCATACGGCTCGATAAATCCGGACTTAGCTTGCCTTTTCGGCCGAATCGAAGTATTATCTTCCATGAAGACACTTTCAAAAACACTTTGTCAGCAACCTCAAATTCAATATCTTTTTGTTTCAAGTCTGCATAAGACTTCTGACTATCTGACACGGCTTTCAAACTGTCATGAATCACTTTAACTTTCTGTTCAGTCTCTTTTATCAAATCAACTCCGTGAATCTTATTCTCACTCAGCTCAGTCCAATACAATGGTGTTCGGCATTTTCGACCGTAAAGTGCCGCATATGGTGCCATTTTGATACTAGATTGAAAACTATTATTGTACGCAAACTCAATCAACGGTAAATGCTTTTCCCACGTATTCTCAAATTCAAGAATACAACATCTCAACATATCTTCGAGAGCCTAAATGATCCGCTCAAATTGTCCATCCATTTGCGGATGAAATGCGATACTAAAATACAGTTTTGTACCTAAAGCCTCTTGCAATTTCTTCCAAAACTACGAGGTAAATCTCGAATCCCTGTCAGACACGATAGATAGTGGCACTCTGTACAATCTCACAATCTCAATAATATACAATTCGGCTAACTTTTTAAGTGAATAATCTATTCTCACCGGAACAAAATGAGCTGATTTCGTCAATCTATCAACTATCACCCAGATTTCACTTTCTTACACAAAGATAAAGGCAATCCCGACACAAATTCCATCGTGATTCTCTCCCATTTCCACTTAGGAATCATAATTAGTTGTAACAAACTGGACGAAACCTGATGTTCAGCTTTAACTTGCTGACAAACCTAACATATCGAAATAAACTCTGAGACGTCCCGTTTCATACCATGCCACCAATAAAATTGTTTCAAATCATTATACATTTTTGTACTCCCC
Organism: Gossypium bickii; assembly: GCA_025503065.1. NCBI lineage: Eukaryota > Viridiplantae > Streptophyta > Magnoliopsida > Malvales > Malvaceae > Gossypium > Gossypium bickii. Next base: position 35,956,832 of record CP106712.1, on the reverse strand, counting down.
GGATGAACAGCCAAATGACTATTGTGAGCTTCACTTAAAATCAACTGAATTAACTCTGAATTCCTCGGAACACAAATCTGATCTCTAAATCTCAAACAATCATCGCTGTCAACTCGAAATGCTGAATCAGAATTCAAATCTCATTGAGCTCATTTTGATATCATCTCACCATCACTTTTCTGGGCATCACAAATCTGACGTATAAACATCGGCCTAACTTTTAACTCAGCCAAAATCAAATAATCATCACATAGATCCATTTGAGTACTCATTACTCGCGAAGCACATATAGACTTTCGGCTCAAAGCATCAGCAACAACATTAGCTTACCCGGATGATAATTAATTACTAATTCATAATATTTTAGTAATTCTAACCATCTCTGCTATCTCAATTTCAATTCTTTTTGAGTCATCAAGAACTTCAAACTCTTGTGATCGGTATAAATATGGCATTTCTCACCAAATAGATAGTGACACCAAATCTTTAATGCAAATACAATCGCAGCCAATTCAAGATCATATGTCAGATAGTTCTTTTCATGCTGCTTTAACTGCCTCGAAGCATAAGCGATGGCTTTGCCTTCTTGCACCAACACACAGCCCAAACCATTCAACAGTGCATCACTATAAACTATGAATTCTTTATCAAACTCAGGTTGGACTAACACAGGTGCCTCTATTAACAATTCTTTCAACTGTTCAAAACTCTGCTGGCACTTTTCTAACCCCTCAAATTTAACATCTTTCTATAACAACTTCGTCAACGGAGTTGCAATCATCGAGAAATCTTTCACAAATCGCCTATAATATCCCATTAGTCCCAGAAAATTGCAAACTTCAGACACATTTCTCGGAGGATTCCATTCTAAAATAGCTGATATCTTACTCGGATCAACTCGTATTCCTGCAGCTGATACAATATGCCCCAGAAAACCAAACTCACGCAACCAGAACTCACATTTGCTGAATTTTCCATACAATTTCTTCTCACGTAGAGTCTATGTAACACCCCAAACCCGGCCCACGAGCCTTGACCGGATCTGGTATGTCACGTAGTAAAAACATTTTTGAAAGATTCGGGTTAGCAGTGGAAATCTAAAAATATTGTTGAATTTGTAAAGCGATGTTTGCTAAAACTAAGATAGGTTGGTTTGATAAACATGATTGAGTTGAAAACTTTTTCTTTTCCTTTGAAACCATTTGATCATTTAGATTTTTAGAAGTATCGGGGTTATTGATAGCTTGGTAAAATTTTGCTACCCGATGGTAACATCTTTGAAAATGCGTACGAGTATAAATTTTGAAAACGTTGCTTTTACCGATTCGCTTAACAGTTCATAAGTTCGTTAGAAATAAGGTAAAAACTACTACTTAATCATACGAGTAATAATAGAAATAATAAGCGACCATATTACAACACAATCGAATTTAGCAAATAGTAAACCTTAATGGTACGAAATAAAAACTTCAAACCGAGAAACAAGCATGGCCACCTCGAGTCCTCTCCGGCTCTGTCTCCGCGATCTACTCACCTGAAAAGATAGGGAAGGGGGGTGAGTCACCAAGACTCAGTACGTAATTAATACACATGTCCCCACATACGGGCTTAGCCCATATCCACAGAACAAACATATACATAAGTATGCAATTATGAAGCCCAACCTAGCCATCCATACTCCTTTTTCTACCCCGTGTGGTACCAAACCACTGGTGGTGCCAAACCACTGGTGACTTAAAGTCACGATATCCGTCAATAAGTGTGGTGCTAAACCACTTTGGTGGTGCTAAACCTTTGGTGACCCAAGTCACAATCAAATGATGGGGCCAACCCATCGTGTGATACCAAATCACCGGCGCCAATCCCATATCTCATAGTGGGGCCAACCCACGGTGGTACTAAGCCACGTGGACGAGACGCTATGAGGTGCCAAACCTCTCGGAGGTACCAAACCTCCGTGACCGTAGTCACAATGTGTTACCAAAACACCGGTGTAAAGTCGACACTAATATCACCGCTTCTCCACTCATTTATCCCACATCATCATGCTCACATGTCAAGTATCATGATCCCGTATATCATGTATTTGTATATGGCATAACATTTAACAAAGATATGATGGCATACACAACATATATCATAGATCGAGTATTGGGGACTTACAGAAAACCAAGCTTATGCCCACAAGGCAAAGATACTACATGATAGGTGATAAAATATTATAATAACAATTTATACTAATAAAGTGTGTAAGAGCTTACACACCTGATCGAACGATCACCCACCTTGGGTATCCAACATCTTAGCCCTTATTTTGGCTAACATGCACAACATGTATATTTACAATAACATACATAAACCAAAGAAGAGAAACAAGTCGCGATAACTACGCACCTGATCACGAACAACGATATGCCCTCAATCCCGATGCTATCTTTAAGCGATACTACGGCTACTTGCCTGCGTTGTTGTTCGGATGCTGGCCCACACCCCGATGGCCAATCTCGCACAGTCGAGACAGCTCTCCTTTTAAACTTGGGGATAGGGGCTACCCTTTGAACTCCTTGACTGGTATTTGCCTCCATCAACACGAAGTAAACTTGAATCACGGTTGCTCCCACAACCTGTCGAAATCCTTGCTTGTTAACTAAATCCCGGGAACCACCTCTTGAATATGGGTTGTCGAAATCACACCTAACTTATTTCGATCCCGAACTTGCTTTTATACTTTGATCAACTAGCCCCTTGAGCACTTCGATTCTCGAAGGATTCCTTTGTGCTCCTCAACGCTAGCTTGTTTATTTCTAACATAAAACACCATTTATTCCAGTCGATTTGCTCCTGAAGTTATCAAAATCCATTTCTTGAATAGAAGACTCCTTTTTAAGGCCCTAACACTTGCCACACAAAAAGAGCACTTTACCATGGCGTTGTACACTTTCGGCCACCCCTTTAAATCAAGGTCGATCATTCGTTTAACATCAGAACTCAAAACATAGTCTTAAGGCCGAAAATCACATTTCTTCACCTTAATCTCTGTCAAACTCGAAGGACTCCTTTAATGCTCCCACGTTCGAAGAGATCATAAACACATAGTTGATAGTACCTTTTATCAAGATTCAGCTAAGGTGTTTCGGCAATGTACTAATGGAGAGGAAAAAGAGTGATAATAAGCTTATGTTTCAAATGATAACGAAACATGCGGATACTCAATCATTGAAAAAAAAACAATAATTGCTAGCCGAAATACCCTCTAATTTCTTCAAGACCGAAGCCCAACTTGCTCTTTCTCTCCCTCACTCTCGGTCAAGAACAAAAAAAAAGAAACAAAGACATAGCAATGGCCACTTCCCTTGCTACTTGAAAAACCGGCCATGCAAGACCCTAAAGCAAGCTTCAATGGCTATGCACAAGAATGGAGGAAAGGAAAGACCCAAGGAAGCATTCGGCCATTCACAAATGCAAAGAAATTTAAAACAAAAGAGCCAAGAATTTTGGCCAAGTTTTTACCAATCAAGGCCGGCCACCCCTCTCTCATTTTGCTAAATTTTCTCACATCAAATTTCCCATGTCTAATCCTTTTTCCCATACATCAAAAATTATAAAAAAAAAAATAATAAAGAAATTGGCCATCCTTTCTCAAACACAAGGCCGGCCTAGGAGTACTCTAAGCATGCTCTCCCTTTTGTAATTTCAACACCATTTTCCATTATTAAAACAAACTAATATAATATAACCATACCTCATCCTTTCCTATTCACCATAAAATAATAACCCAATAACATAAGAATAATAAAATTCTTTGTTTAATAGCATGCTCAACACCATTTATAATTTAAAAATCAAACTTAACAAATTCCTATGCATAATAATACTTATAATTTCCCATACCTTCCAAAAGTGTAAAAATAAAATAATAATTCATCATAACACAATAAAATAAAAGTTTAAAGCTCATGCTTCCAAAATAATTAAAATAAAAAGGAAGAAGAAACTCTTTTCTTCGTGCGTGCATCTCGCATGTCGCATGCAAACCACCTCCACGTCAAGAACAACAAAAAAATCAAAACCCCATCGCAAGGCCTAGGGTCTCAACCCGAGACCGGAGAAGGCATATCCACGCCCCGACCATTTTGGCCTCTATGCATTTCATGCAATAATCTCGTTAGATTTTCTTTTAAATCTTAACTTGCCGCCTTCACCTTTAGCGCTAAAAGCAAAAAGCAGAAGGCTTCAGTGCGAACTCCTGGACTCGAACGTGAGTCCCCTTAGTCGCTACTCTCAAGCCGCATCCTTAACCACTCGGCCAGGCGCCTTTTTCTGATTCAAAAATCACCCCGTTTCCTTTTTAAGGCCTCCTTATGCAGCGCCCTTACAAAAATAAAATGCTTTTTGCTGCGCCTAAGACTCGAACCAGTGACCTGTTTTGGCGCTGACCCTTAAGTGGCGCATAGAAGCCACTCGGCCAAGGCATTTTATATGCCTCAATCTTACAAAAGTTTTACTTAAGACCTCCTTTAACCAATTTTCCATTTTTAACCCCCCCTAATTTTCAAAATTTCCAAAATGCTCCCATTTTATCCCCGAGCTTTAATAACCCCTAAAACTCATCAAAACAAACCTTAAGGCCTATCGACTCATGAATTTTTGCTCCAACGCACAGCCCTTAATTTAGGATATTACAGTCTATAATACAATTCTCAAATGCTCGGCATGTTGCGTCTTATCACAAGAATAAATCAGAATGTCATCTATAAACACTACGACAAATCGATCCAAATACGGTTTGAATATTCGATTCATCAAATCCATAAACATTGTAGGAGCATTCGTTAGTCCGAAAGGCATAACTAAAAATTCATAATGTCTGTACATTGTTTTGAAAGCAGTCTTCAGTACATCTGATTCTTTAACTCTTAACTGGTAATAACCCGATCTCAAATCTATCTTAGAAAACATTATAGGTCCTTCAAGTTGATCAAACAAATCATCAATACGTGGTAAAGGATATTTGTTCTTTATCGTCACTTTGTTTGGCTATTGATAATCAATACAAATCCTCATAGTTCCATCTTTCTTTTTCACAAACAACACAGGAGCACCCCAGGGAGAGAAACCCGGTCGTGCGAATCCTCTATCTGTCAACTCTTGCAACTGTGACTTCAACTCTTTCAATTCTGTTGGTGCCATTCTATACGGAGCTATTGAGATAGGAGTCGTTCTAGGTACTAATTCAATACCAAATTCAACTTCTCGTATCGGAGGCAATCCCGATAGTTTTTCAGAAAACACATCTGGAAACTCACAAACTACAGGCACAAATTCAACTTTCTTTTTAGTTAGTTTTGTATCAGTCACATATGCAAGATAAGCTTCGCAACCCTTTTTCACATAGTTTAGAGCTTTCATTGAAGATATAACAACCGATAACCCATTCAGATCACTGGATTCAATTTGAACTATTTCACCATTCCAACTTTTCAAATCAATACTCTTCTGTTTACAATTCACAATAACATTATGGAAAGTGAGCCAATCCATACCCAGAATAATATCAAATTCATCAAAAGGTAACAACATCAAATTAGCCAGAAAGTAAATATCCGGAAACATCAACGGACAGTTCTTGCACACTTTATCAACCAAAACACACTTGCCTAAAGGGTTCGATACTCTAATCATGAATTCAGTAGACTCAACAGGTAGAGTCTTACTTGATAATGTATTCACAAACACATAGGAATGAGTAGAACCTAGATCTATCAATACAATCACATCAGTATCAAATAGAGTAAAAATACCAGTAATGACATCTGGAGATGATGCTTCTTTTTGTGCGCGTATAGCATAGGCTCGGGTAGGTGCTCTCGCCTTGGATCTCACAACTTATCCATAGTCCCTCTCTGACTTCCACTCACATTTCTAGTGTTTCTGGGTGGTCTACCCCTGGCCGTCATATTACTCGGTCTTTCACTCTGAACATTGTCTTTCTTAACTAACTCTGGGCAATCTCGAATGAAATGGTCTCATGATCCACATTTGTAGCAAGTTCTATTATTGTACTTGCCCCAGCATTCACCAACGTGTTGTCTTCCACACTGTCTACACTCAGGCTTGTTGCTTTTGACATTTCCAATACTTGATTTAGTTGGGATTTGAGCTCTTGGACCTACACTTTGTCTCACACTCTATTTGAATGCCCAAACAAAGTATTTGAACAATTGCTTGCAACTCTAAATCTCTTCATCGAAGGTTGAGACGACTTACTCATCGATCTTTTTCTTTCATCTCTAGCCTCAAAATCTGCTTTCTTCTTTTCTTTGCTAAGTTCCTCGGCTTTGCAGGCTCTTTCAACTAACACAACAAATTCATTTATGTCAAGTATTCCAACCAACAATTTAATTTCTTCATTTGGCCCTTCAATGAAACATTTACACATAGTAGCTTCAGTTAAAACACATTCCCACACGTATTGGCTCAGTCTCACAAACACCCGTTCATACTGCATAACTGACATAGGTCCTATTTCAGCTCTAGAAACTCTTTATGTTTCTGATCTATAAATCGTTGACTGATATACTTCTTTCGAAACTTAAATTGAAAGAAATCCTAGGTGATTCTGTCTCCCGGAACCACAGATATCAACATTTTCCACCAATTATATGCCATATCTCTCAACAAGGAAACAACACATTTAATGCATTCACCAGGAGTCAACGACATCTCATCAAACACTCGAATGATATCGTCAAGCCAAAACTCAGCTCGCTCGGCATCATCATCAGCTATGGCCCTGAACTCTTCGGCCCCATACTTTCAGATTTTAACTACAGGAGGTTTTTTCAATCTAATCGGGTCTACAACTTGTGGGACAACGGGTACTTGTGGGGGTAGAGGTTGTGGAGCACCCAGATTCATTCGAACGAACTCTGAAAACCACTCACTCATCATTCAGAAAAAGGCTTGGTTAGCCTCTCCTTCTTGGATACTATCATTCGGCCTAGATGTGGCCAGCGCTGTCCCTTGAGCGGGAGCAGGTGCATTGCTCTCAACATCATCAACAACTACTCGATCAAGATCCATTTACTATATGAAAACATATTTCTTACTGTCAAGATTCATCACACTATCGCAATTATATATATGGCATGTATAGCTAGACTCACATGCACTACGTTAATCTTAGAATCGACTAAACTGTAGCTCTGATACCAATAAAATGTAACACCCCTAACCCGTAACCGTCGCCATATTAGGGTTAAGAGGCATTCTAATCATTTCCAAACAATTCATATCATTCACTACCAAAAATAACAATTCACATTCATATAGTCACTCAAATAGGTCAACGAGACCTTAAACATCCTTTAAAATAGGGCAGGGTCTAAACCGAACACATACAAAAATTTTTGAAATTTAAACATTTTTCTAATATATAGAGGTCACACGCCCGTGTGGGTAGGCCGTGTGCCTCACACGGCCTCGGACACGCCCATGCGTCCAAGCCGTGGCAAAACACGACATACATACTGACTTGTCCAAACATCCTTGAGACACACCCATGTGATGCACCCGTGGTTAAAATTGACTTATCTCACATGGCTGAGGACAGGCCTGTGTGCCTCACCCATGGTCGCCACTGACTTGCACCACACGGCCAATCACACGCTCGTGTGTCCAGCCCGTTGTCAAGTATGTTTTGTCTCAATTTATCAACCTGAATGACACGGTCAAGCCACACACCCGTGTGCTCAGCAGTGTGGGCAATTAGAGGCCATTTACAAGGCCAATTTGCCACCCACACTTAGTGTCACACCTACAAGAACAAACCAATTTAATTTCATACTTCAATTAGCATTCAAATACACCGAATCATATTCAATTTAAACTCATAACAACAACATTCAACTTCCTATACAATTCCACCTTAACATACCAATCCAAAATATTAGCTACACAACCAAAAACATGTTATCTATCAAACATTCATTCCTTATCAATACTACCATAAAACATACCATTTCTATCTTGCTAATTCATCCAAATATGATCACTCACATAGAGTATACATCTTCACTTATAAGACACTCTTTTTCACAAGCTCAAAACATATATCAACCACCATTCTACCAAGCCATATCACATGGCAAGGTTTAGACACTTCAAAACATGTTATATTAATTAGCCTATACATGCTATATTCAAATATACACATCTTTCAAAAGTACCACAATAGTTAGTCGATAGTATGATTGAGTTGCTGTCGATCCCGAATCCGAGCTAGCTTTACTGACACTGTAAAATAGAGAAACACATCACACAGTAAGCTTTTAAAGCTTAGTAAGTTCGTAATATAATATAGTTAACTCATTGAATCAAACCAATCTATAATTTAAACCATCACATAGATAATTTAACAAAATACACAAGCTCAAATATATCCAATAGTCACATAGCCATCCATTCATCTACTTTTAAATTTACCAACCACATAGGTTTCATACATACCTTTGCCAACACATAGTTTACAACCAATTTTGCTATTCATGCTCAATACCACATTCCGATCAATCTTCTTTATCTCTTCGATTCAATCGCACACTTAGTGCCCAATTCATAGCTGAAGCTTAAACAACATTGCACACTTAGTGCCTCAATATAAAATCGAACTCAATTTGGCATCGCACGTACAGTGCCAGTCAGTAAAGCCGAAGCTTCCATTACTTCGCACACACAGTGCTATTCAACTCTGTCTCGATTTCAATTACGCACACTTAGTGCCTCATTTCTCAATGTCATATATAACATTTTTAATTCAATAACTATACATTCATTCATTTCACATCACATAGATATAAATTTAACAACTTTTACTATATTCGAACTTACCTCGGTCGTCGGAATACCGAGATTATTTGAGTACTTTATTTTACCTTGATCTCGATCTGAATCTCTCCTTTCTTGGTCTATACATATTCAAATTTAACTCATTAAATCACCAAATCATTCAATTTTAATCCAAACATACATAATTTGGGCATTTTACAAAATAACCCTCATATTTTCACATTTCGACACTTTAGTCCCTATTTCATTAAATCATCAAATTCACAAAATTTCTTTTCACACATGCCTACCCGAATTCTCCTTGTGTTCATACAAGCCCACATGTTTCATTTATTTCACATATTAGTCCCTCAAAATATTATTTTCACAATTAGCCCAAATTAGCCAATTTCACCTAAAATTCAAAGACAAAATATGTTAACCCAACATCAAACTTTCATATTTCACCAACTATCAACACAAATCTCAAATATTCATCAATGGAACATCTCAAAATCTTCATTAAATTCTAAAATTAAGACATGGGCCTGGTAGAACACAAAGCAACGATCACAAAAACGTAGAAATTATCAAAAACCGAACAAAAACAAACCTTTAATCAAGCTAGATATTGGCCGAATGCTTCAAAACTTCTAAACCCTTATTTGCTTCTTTCAATCAGTTAGAAAAGGATGAATACATGTTTTTTTTTACCTTTATTTTATTTATTTATTTAATCTTTTATTTACTAAATTACTAACTTAGCCTTATTAATCACATTTAAATTCCACTACCATTTGGCATTTTTGTCCATTCAATTTATCAATGGAATAATAACAACATAAGGACTCACATTTTAATAAGCAATGTCAAATTAGCACTTTAATAATCAGCACACAGCTTTTAGATTTTATGCGATTAAGTCTTTTTTCATAATTCGACACACAGTCGATAAAATTTTCACTCAAAATTTTCACACATGCTCAATCACATATTGTAAACACCAAAAATAATATTAAAATATTTTTTAACCTCAAATTTGTGGTCTCAAAACCATTGTTCTGATTAGGATCTAAATTAGGTTGTTACATACGTGCCCCTATTTGTACTTCAGTAACCTTAAATTGCACATACGTGCCCCTGCTTGTACTTCAATACCCCTGAATGCACTTTGGTGCCCCTATTTACGCTCTGATATCTTTGAATCAAATAGTATATGAATTGTATCTAATAATTTTAGATTAAATGCTATACTATGTTCTTACTATGCTCTATAAGCTTATTAGTTCTTGTGAATTGTTTTGTAGATCTTTGTTGTTGACATTCTAGACGGAACAATCAATTGGCTCATATTATCCATCAATATTGGTAGTTTTTGAATCTCTTGGGGTAATGGCATGTATAAACTTATGTAGTAGAATTGCGGTTGAAATGTATAGGATGATTATTTGAATGTTTGATGGACGATTTGGTCTGTATAAATTGTAAATGTTATCTTGGTTCGGCACCTTTGATGCTATGATTGTTTGTGTTATTAATCTACCTCATGTTGTATATTTTGAGTGGCTCAAATGACATGTTTTGTGATGGTATAGTAATGGTCAAATTAAGGTATGTTTAGTAAGTTTTTGGAAGTAGTATTTAATAAATGGTAGATGGTAAAATATGCATGTTTAGGTAATCCTGAGGATCTCATTTGAGGTACCTTGAATGGAATATTGGTTAGTTGATTGTAGGACTCTTGAATTTGTCATTATATGTATGTTTTGATAGTGTTTCAATGCTTTGTTTATGCACACAAAAGGCCTTAACATTTATACATGAATTGGTGTTTGTAATGGATTATTTTAGGTAAAATTTTAGGTCAACATGGCCTGAGACAGGGGTGTGTGACTCAGCTGTGTGTTGCATAAGGCCTAGCAGCACGGCCGTATGTCTTCTGTAGGTTCCTTTGCATGCAAGTCTGTGAGTTACACGGTCTGGCACATGAGAGTTTGAGGAAATTTCGAGAATTACACGCCTAGCACACGACCGTGTGACCCTACTCAGAGAGTTACACGGGTGAGGACATGGGCTAGGACACGACTGTGTGTCCTTAGCTCGAAGGTTACACAGTTTGAGACACAGGTGTGTGTCTCAGCCATGTGAGGCACACAGTCATGTGACCCCTATATATAAATTTTTGAAACTTTTTCCTAGATTTTACAAATGTTTCCAATTTTGTCCCTATTTGTTTTTAAGTTATTTCTAGGGCCTAGAAGGATCGATTTAGGGACTATATGTATGTGAATAAAGGTTTTATAATATGTTTATGATATTATATCAAATGTTTGTTTAAATGGTCTATTTGTATGGTAGTGCCCCGTAACCCTAATCCAACGGCGAATATAGATTAGGGGTTTTACATGAACGTTGACAGTTCTAACCACTTGTTTTCTCCGAACATAAATGTGTACTTGTGTATTTTCTTAGATGGAATAATATTCTTGACATTCTTGAATTTTTTTTACCTTGTAACTTAGTGAACTAATGTATTTGATATTGAAAATGGGGAGTCAATTGCATATCATGCTAGAATTACATATTCTATCACATTGTCTTATTTATAATGTTCCAAACTAATTTCATGTATAAAGCATGCTCAAGCACCATTTAGTTGTTTTATTTTCTTATTATTTTGTGTTTTTGTTTTGTTGCTTAAGGCAAAGCAACAAGTTAAGTTGGGGGCAGTTTGATCTGCCACAGTTCATTGTGGCAAATTAGAGTCCTTTTGTAACACCCTAGGTCAAGCGAGTGTGAGTTGTGGTGTATATGAAGGAAAATAATCTGTTTTGCAAACTCCTATCCGCCCAACTATTTATCTTGGCATATAACATAAGTAAGGATCCTATGTCAGATTACTCTAACGGTTGAGGTGAGATAAGTATTAAATAAAAGTAATTGAAGTTTAGATTACACCAAAGGTATAGTATGCCATGTTAGTCAAAAGTATTGTGCTAGTTAAATTTTAAGGTAATTTGGTTAGGATCCAATTGTATAAGCGGGACTGATAATTAATTCACGTAGGATTGTCATTTATGTTTATATCAAAATCTATAAGCCACTAAGTAAGACAAATTTTAAATCTAAGTGACACCTGTTGAATTTCTGTTAGGGAGATTGGATTCTGTATTTGTGTGAGAAGGGTCTTGGAGGGGGATTTTTCTCTTTTCTCAATTTAAGTGCTACACTCTATCTTCTTTGGAGTCGATTTCTTTTCTTCCTTCTTGAACTGGAAACTAAGGTTCTTGATTTAAACAATGGTTATTCCATCTCTAAGTAAGTATGGCAACTCTGCATGTTTAAATTGGGTTGAGTAAGTTTACTAGAGGTATATGAAGGCAGCTCTGCATGTTTAAATTGGGTTGAGTAAGTCTATTAGAGTTATATGAATAGTAAGATTATAAGTTCAGGGTTTTGCATTAAGTTGTTAGCGATTGAAATAGTAAGTAGATAATGTATGAATTAGTTTTAATGGTATTATTATGTCCTGTAAGTAGTGGTGGTTGCTACTGTTTTATGACGGATGTTTGGATCTGGAGTTTCAGCTACTGTAAGTGAGTGTCAGGTAAGTTTCTACTCTGACTCTTGCATGTATATTGTTCATACTAAAGTATATTGACCTAAAAATGATCAAACTATGAATTGGAAATCATGGATACTTATACGATTATAGGAATGAAGTTATGTTATAATCGATTAAGTACATGACAGATTGCTGAAGATGGTATGTGTATTGGATATGAGATTTGGTGAGCCTAAATATGTGAAGAAATGTGTACTTAGTTATGATTAGGTTAATAAAATAAGTTAGTCTATTTGAACATGAGTTCTATTGGATATATGACGAGTAATATGAAATATTGTGTATGGGATGTGTTTGTGTTTGATGAGTTTGTAAAGTGAGTTGGGTCATCACGGTGGTAATTGATGAAGTCTGTTAGGACAGTAAACACCAGCTCTGATATGAAATTCTGAAGGAAAAGTCCATGGTCGTCGCCCATTCTGAAATAAAAGAACTGATGTACGGCATTTACCTGATAGGGTTTTCTACGTGTCTTAAGGCGGTGATAGGCGAACCTTACGCGATGTGAGTTCAAGAAAATCCATATTTGCAAACACAACAGCCTTGGGGTGCCTAGGTGGCTTCCTGTTAGCCTTTGTGATGCACTCTGTATAAATTGCCTTTGTGGCGTACTCTGAATGAATTGCCTTATGGTGAATTGTGCATGATTGCCTTAGTTGTAACACCCCTAATCCGTATCCGTTGCCGGAATAGGGTTACATAACATTTCCATGAAAACCTAAATTAAATTCAGTCATTTCCAAATATTTCATAATCATATCAACAACCATTCAAATATATCCTTATTGTCCCTTATTTGAGCCCTCGAGGCCTTAGAAACACTTTAGAAATGATTCGGTACTAAATCGGAAACATTTAGAATTTTATGAAAAAAGATGGAAAATTTCACACTGCAGGGGTGACACGGCTGTCTGGCCAGGCTGTGTGACTGACACGGATGAGACACTTGCCCATGTCTCAGGCTGTGTGGACATTCGAAGTATCGACACACAATCGTGTCCCAGCTCATGTCTGTGCCCGTGTAACTCTCTGACTTGGGTCACATGGCCAAGCCATACGCCCGTGTGCCAGGCCCTGTGCTAGGCCATATAACTTTCAAAAAATCACCTTTAAAAGCTACATGAGACACACGGTCATGTCGCAGGGTCGTGTGTCACGCATGGCTGAGACATACGCTCGTGTCTTAGGCTGTGTGGATAAGAAATAGGCCATTTTCAAGCCCTTTCTTTCACCCAAATCAAGCTCACACCTATAAGCTATTTGCACATACAATCAAGTTTCAAAACATACCTAAAACATGCATAATAGGACTACTTCAATATGGCATCTATCCATACAACCAATATGCCAAAAGGAACCTCAATCACAACAATCAAAAATACTTAAACATATGTATAATTTAGCCATTCATCAACAATACATTTATAACCTAATTCCATACCAAAATTATCACAATGACTACTTGCGAAAATAACATTTAAACATACCAAATTTGTCATTCAAAAACATAACTTCTCTTGACCATTTCAACACCAACCATCAAAGCATTAAACTACTAAAAGTTCATTAAGCATAACACCACATTTACAATCTAAACATAATGGCAATCTCATGAAGCACAATTCACCTATATATACCATTATAAATATAACACCCCTAACCCATATCCGTCATCGGAATAGGGGTACGAAGTGTTACCAGAATCTATAGATCAAGTAAACAAATACTTCATTTTATAAAGTATTCATGTCAGAAATTAGACATTAAGTCCCTTATATGAACCCTCGAAGACCAAAACATGCATTAGAAATGGGTTGGGACTAAACCGGGTACTCAGAGAAATTTTTGTAAAATCTCAAAATATCTCTAGCTGCAAGACATACACGCCCGTGCCTTAGGCCGTGTAACACCCCCAGACCCAGCCCAGACGTTATGGCCGAATCCGAGAATGTCACATCAAAGGAATAATTGAAAACGATTTTACTAAGTTAAAAGTCTAGATTTAAGACTTAGAAACTCAAAATCCTTGCAATTTATTAAGTTGGGATAAAATCCCATGTTTTAAACGTTTCGAAAACCATGTTTAAACTTAAGAAATTTATCTAAGTTTAACAATTAAGTAAACAGTTGAAACAATAACAAAATTCATAATCTAAAGTCAAATCGGAGATACAAGGCCTTATTGCAACGAAGTAATTAAAACTAAGTCTTTCAAAACTAAATAAAACTGCTTGCAGTGTGGCCACCTCCGAGTCCTCTTCCACGTCGAGCCGACTATTGAGGATCACCTGAAACATTAAATAAAAGGGTGTGAGTGTTGAAACTCAGTGTGTACGACCCTTGGTAACCGAATCCAATCATGCAAATATCACATTGGGCCTAAGCCTTATCAAATTCAGTGGTTTTAGGCCTTAGCCCACAATGACCTCATATCAAAACAATATCACATAAATGCAATGCACCCATCCCAAATCCAACCCTACACTCCATTTCCCTTCCAACCCTACACTCCTTTGGTGATATAAATATCAACCCACCCATCCATACACTACAAAGGTAGCACCAGTAGCGGCACTACTCAAACGTTGCAGCAAGCTGCTATAATGGGCTTAAAGCCACCAATGGATCCATGATCGTTGAGTGACTATGTGATCCTCACCTATCTTCCTCCGTATCATCAAAATCCAACCAAGTGCAACATACTTTTCATGATTGCAACACACATATTCACACATTAAGCACTTAGCGGTATTTTAGTCATTAAGCACTTAGCGGTATTTTAGTCATTTCACGTATTTTTGTAATTCTACCCTACAGGGGTTTTTTTCGTAAATTTCCACATCGGGGGTATTTCTGGTGATTCAACAAATGAGGGGTACGTTGGTGATTTTCCAGACCAAGGGTATTTTAGTCATTTTCACCCTTAGTGGCATTTTAACCATTCTTAAGTTTTATGAATTTAGTACCTACCTGGGCTCGTAACAAGTCCCCATCGGTCAAAGTGAACAGGCACTATGCACCAGGTAGGATTTTAGAGAAGAGAAGGTGGGTCCTTGAGACCGCTTAAGTACCAAGCTCTCTCTAGATCCAATCCTAGACATGCATATACCCATTACCAGGCCTCAACCTTATGACTTGTCCACGGTTGAAATTTTGTGTTTAAGTTTTATGTATGCTTTAGAATTTTTTAGATACTAAGATCAATCCCATATACAAAGCCCAAATAAGCCTACATACATGCAAATGACCCACTAAGCCCAATCCCATTCATATGGCCCATTAGGCTCAAATCACATTTATATGGCCCATTAGGCCCAAATCTCATTCATATAGCCCATAAGGCCCAAATCATATCCATATGGCCCATTAGGCCCAAATCAATTCTAAAGCATGTAACATGCATGACCGACTCAATCCATATAACCAAATCAACAATTTCACAAAATTTAGCGACTTTTGGCTTTTTGGCTTTCCGGCATTACCAATATCATGTGTGTGTAGTGTTTGTACACACCTGGTAACAATGCGTGCTGCAACCCCTTAACCGCTCTCCTTTTATAGCCACAAGCCGAATATACCTTTCCCCAAAGTCCCATTTGGCACCAATTCCTCCCACTTCTCATCTCCTTACTTTTCTCCCTGATAAGACCTTAATCCTATACAAAATTGCCTCCACATCCATCACACCGGATCACTTCAAACTCTCTACAGCAAGAGTTCAAAACCAACACAACTTTGGCCGTCCACTCTATAAAATAAACACTCCACAAAATACCACTCCAAAGCCTAGAACCTTGGACCTCCTCAATTGACAATCACGCCACCTTATAGCTCCCCAAGTGATGCCACTTGCCACTGGATCACAGGCCCACTTGTGTCCTATTTTCCTCTTAATCTGCTTAAGAGGCCTAATGCCTAAGACTAGGGTCCACTAAAGCAAGAAAATAAATTTGTCCCTATGGTCTTCCATATCTCTAAGACTTCAAATAATGCCAATAATACCTTAAAATTAATATTCTAAGTGCTACTCATACATACGAACTTCAGTGCACAAAAATTTAGAGTTTGGGGATTTTTGGGGCATTGCAACTCTACCCCTCTAAAAAAAATTTCGGGCTCAAAATTTACCTGATTGAAACAAGTAAGGGTATTATCGTCGCATCACCTCATCAAATTCCTAAGTAGCCTCCTAGGCATTATGGTTACGCCAAAGCACTTTGACCAAAGGAACAAACTTCCTTCTTAGCACCTTAACATCTTGATGAATTATTTGAACTGGTCCTCTTCAAAAGTTAGGTCTGGTCTAACCTCGATCTCCTCGATTGACACGATGTGAGAAGGGTCTGAGCGATAACGCCTTAGCATTGACACATGGAACACATTGTGTACTTGTCTCAGTTCAGAAGGCAATTCCAGCTAATAGGCAACTGGCCCAATTCGCTTTCATACTCGGTATGGTCCGATGAATCTAAGGATTAACTTGCCCTTCCGACCAAATCTTAACACCTTCTTCCAAGGGGAAACCTTGAGAAACACCAAGTCCCCCACTGCATACTCAATCTCCATTCGCTTAAGGTCAGCATACGACTTCTGTCTATCCACCGCCTCCTTCAACCAATCCCCAATCAACTTTACCTTATATTCGGTGTCTGCTACCAACTCCGGACCCAATACTTATTGCTCACCCAACTCGGTCTAACAAGCCGGAGTACGACATCTTTGCCCATATAGTGCTTCATATGGTGCCATTCCAATACTTGCTTGATAATTATTGTTATACGCAAATTCAGCTAACGGCAAGTAATCCTCCCAGCTTCCTCAAAACTCAATTACACACCCTCTTAGGATGTCCTCCAAAACTTGAATTACCCACTTCGACTGACCGTCCATCTGAGGGTGAAATGTTGTACAAAATCCAACCTAGTACCCAGTGCTTTATGCAGCTTTTTCCAAAAGCGAGACGTAAAACGAGGGTCTCTATCAGATATAATAGAGATCGGAACCCCATGCAATCTCATAATCTCTGCCACATACAATCTTGCCAACTTCTGCAATGAATAGTCAGTGCAGACCAGTATAAAATGGGTAGACTTTGTTAACTGATCCACAATAACCCATATAGAGTCCTTAGCAGGCGTCAGGGGTAGCCTACTAAAAAAATCCATAGTAACCCGCTCCCACTTCCATAGTTGAATCTTAATCGGCTGGAGTCATACTCAAGACGGAGGATCTCTCTTCAATTCCTTCATGGGGTTTTAGAGTTTTTCTTCTGTTTTGTTTTATCTTTTCTTTTAAGATGTATTATTTTACGATTATGAACTAAACCCTTAGATACCTGAGGAGGATGAAACCTAAGATGAATCTTGTTATCGTTTGCTGAACTATATGATAAATACTTGATTTTTTCTTAATTATGTGTTCTTAATTCTTGTTTTGATATTTCCGGGTATTAATTCAAATGTGATGTGCTTAGGTGGAGGAACAAAAGTCCCTGCCTAAGAGTAGATCTAGCATAATTAAGCGGAGTTGATCGTACGCCTAGACATAGGGTGACGAGATTTTGCCAGATTAGGGTCAAACCTAATATGGGAGTCCATAGATCGAGTTAATGCTGTTCTAGAGGTTTTAATTAGAAAGAGATTTCAATTAATCAACCTAGGGTTAGATGTTAGTAGCCTCGACAGAGGTATTAATATAACTTAGGAAATCCTACGGATCAAGTCAAGTGAATAAATAAATGCAGTTGAGTTAGATAACAAGTGAAGTCTAGGTGGATTCTTCCTCGGGTATTGTCTTAATCAATTGGTTTTTCCCAAAGTTATTTTCCTCAATTCATTCTCTTTGTCTTTGCATCCTCAGCTTAGTTGTTAGTTAATTTTAGAATGGATAAAAATTCCTTTAATTTTTAGGCTAAATAATAAAATGAAAGTTAGTATTAGTACTTTTGGTTCCTTTGGGTTCGACAATCCGATCTTGCCGCTAAGCTATACTACTGTTCGATAGGTGCACTTGCCTCAAGTCATTGTCACAGTTAGTTTCTAGGCTCGATCATTCTTTCTATAAATTTCTAAGACTCTGACACACGATCACATAGCATAGGAACTACAATGCGCTTCCCGTAGTATAGACTTCCTTAGCTCTTCGTCCCTTGGCACACAAATTTTACCACGGAAACACAACAATCGGTCACCATTTAACCCAAAATCTATCGTTTCCCTATTCTTAATTTGCTTGAATCGAGAACCCAGAGTTCCATCCAATGACTACTAACTTTAATCTGCTCAACCCACAATGGTTTCACTAGCAACTCGGCTAACAAACCCCTATCATCATACAAACTCAACTGAGCAAACATCGCCCTCAAGTCCAACATAGCCCTACGGCTTAGCGCATCAGCCACCACATTTGCTTTGCCCGGGTGATATTCGATCGTGCAATCATAACCCTTTAATATCCCAATCCATTTGCGCTGCCTCAAGTACAACTCCTTCTAAATTAAAAGGTATATTAGACTCTTGTGTGATCCGTATAGATGGTGCACTTCTCCCCATACAAATGATGCCTCCAAATCTTAAGTGCGAATACCACTGCTGCCAACTCCAAATTGTGGGTTGGGTAATTCCCCTCGTGAGCCTTAAGCTAGAGTGATGCATATGCAACCATCTTCCATTCCCACATCAAAACACAACCCAAGCCCACGTGTGATGCATCCCTATAAACCGTAAACTCCTTCTCAGGCTCTGGCTGAATCAAAACAGGGGAAGCCGTTAAAACCTTATTTAGCTTCTCAAAGCTTTCTTGTTGTTTATCAGTTCACACAAACGACACCCCCTTCCGTAGCAACTTCGTCAAGGGTGCAGTGATTAGGGAGAACCCTTCAACAAGCAGACTATAGTACCCTGCCAGGCCTAGAAAACTCTAAATTTCTGACACCGTCTTAGGTCGTTTTCAATCCAACACAGCTTCCACTTTCCGAGGATCAACTCTAATCCCCTCAGCTGAGGCCACATGCCCTAAGAAAGTGACCTCCCTTAGCCAGAATTCGCACTTGCTAAACTTAGCATAAAGTTACTTCTCCCTTAGAATTTGCAGCACATTCCTTAAGTGCACATCATGATCATCCTCCGTCCTCGAGTATACTAAGATATCATCTACGAAAACTACTATGAACTGGTCTAGATATGATTGAATGACCCGGTTCATAAGATCCATAAAAGCAGCAGGTGCATTCATTAGCCCAAAAGGCATCACTAAAAGCTCGTAAAGTCCATAATGAGTTCTGAAAGCTATCTTATACACATCTGATTCCTTAACCCTCAGTTGATGGTACCCTAAACGCAAGTCAATCTTCGAGAAAACTGAGGCTCCCCTAAGTTGATTGAAAAGGTCATTTATCCTAGGCAGAGGGTACTTATTCTTAATGGTTAACTTGTTTATCTGCCGATAATCGATACACATCCTCATGGACCCATCCTTCTTCTTCACGAATAATACCGGTGCTCCCCATAGAGACACACTTGGTCTAATAAATCCGTGGTCCAATAACTCCTGAATCTGGGCCTTCAACTCCACTAGCTCCTTCGGTGCCATCCTATAAGGTGCGATGGACACTGGATCCATACCAGGTAACAATTCTATTCCAAACTCCACCTCTCTACTGGGAGGTAACCCAGGCAATTCCTCCGAAAAAACATCCAGGAATTCTTTTACTGTTCTCAAATCCTTAACAGTAGAACTCTTAGATTCCAAGTCACTAATATAGGCTAAGTAAGCTTCATAACCCTTCCTCACCAACTTTTCTGCCCTTAAAGCCGAAATCATGTTCAACAAGTAATCACGTCGTTCCCCGATCACTACTACTTCATCACCTTCCACAGTCCTTAACACCATCTGCTTCGCAGTATAATCTAAAGTTGCTTGGTGCCTCGTCAACCAATCCATGCCTAAGCTGAGGTCGAACTCAGCAAATGGTAATTCCATCAAGTACGCTAAGAAAGTACCTCCTTGAACTACCAATGGTACATTCCTAAACAACTTACTAACTTTCACTGACTGCCCTAAAGGACATAACACAGTCATTTCATTTGCAATGGTTTCAAACTCATCCCCTATAGTTTTAGCCTTATTGCATGCAATGTACGAACTTGTTGACCCCACATCAATTAGCGCAATATAAGGTAACTCATGAATAAGTAACGTACCCGTTATCACATCTGGTGCATCTCCTTCCTCTCTACGACGAGCAGCATAGATTAAAGCTAGCTACCTCGCCTCTGCCTGTTCTGCACCTCTGTCCGGTGCTCCACATCCTCATCCTATACCATTGCCACCTCTGGCTTGTCCACGACCCCTTGGTGGTTGTTGACCACCCCTCTCCGGCTAATAATTACCTCTGCCATCAGCTCGCACCTTATCTGGCCTTCTCGGGTACTCTCTAATCCTATGTTCCATAGATCTGTAGCTCAAACAAGCTCCTATTCTCCTCCAACATTCGCCCGTATGCCCTTTTCCACACACAGCACAAGGTGGTATCCCGGTATTAGTAGCCCCCATAGCTTCCACATTCCGTTTGTTCTTGCCCTTCTCCTTCTCTCAGTTGAGACGCTCCGTGCGCTTTATTTCCTCCATTTTCTTTGCTTTCTCCAAAAAGACTGCAAAGGTTTGTTTCCTCTGTGGAGCTATAAATGCCCTAAGGTTGTCTCTTAACCCGTCCTCGAACCGTACGCATCTCTCATATTCTTTACGACTATTTCTTTGGCATGCCGACTAAGGCGTAAAAACTTAGCGTCGTACTCTGTTACCGACTTATCTCCCTGAGTCAGACTGAAGAAATCCTTCCTTTGGGCATCCACATAGCCCACTCCAATATACTTCCCCTGGAATGTCGACTTGAAGAACTCCCAAACGATCTGCTCTGGTTGGTTGCCTTCCTTTATGGTCAACCACCACTTATAAGCTTCTTCTTTAAGTAGGGATATCGCCCCCTTGAACTTTTGTTCCATCGTGTAATCTAGGTCGTCCATTATTCTTTTCGTAGCTTCCAACCAGTACTCTGCCACATTCGGGGCCACCCCAGCTACACCTTTGAAAATCTCTGCCCCATTAGCTCGGAGTCGCTCCACGACTTCCCATATCATTATTGGGTCCAGTGACCCTTTCTAAGATCCTTAACATGACCTGTGATACTGCATCTTCTGTAGCGGTAGCCTGTTCATATGGTCCCGTTTTAGCTACTAGTGAGGCCAGAGCCTCCCTTACTCCAACATTAGGCATATGGCCCGACGCCAATGACCCACCCCTAACACTTCCACGGCCTCTGCTACGGCCACCTCGTCTAGCGTTCATTGTTGCATTTTTATGAAATTAGTTCATAGTTCCACTGTTTAAAGCACATGTCTTATGCAGGTAACAATTTAAAATTTGTTTCGCAATCGTAAATCCACTACAGGCTTAAGTTTCCTACGGGCTTTAGTCTCTAAGAACCTATTGTTTAAAATAGCCCAATATCTAAATACAGCTCAGTAATTTAAACAAGTGTAATAATGAAAAAACTTACTGGCTCGACGTCGAGGGCTCGATGAACACACTTCAAGAATCCTGCACAAACTTTTTAATCTACTTATTTTAAAAACCCAAAATCTAAGGCCCATTTCATAGCCCAAGCTTTACAATGAAGCTCTAATACCACTAAATGTATCACCCCCAAACCCAGACCAGACATTATGGCCGAATTCAAGAATGTCACATCAAAGGAATAATTCAAAATGATTTTACTAAGTTAAAAATCTAGATTTAAGACTTAGAAACTCAAAATCCTTACAATTTATTAAGTTGGGATAAAAGCCCATGTTTTAAGTATTTCGAAAACCATGTTTAAACTTATGAAATTTATCAAAGTTTAACAAGTAAGTAAACAATTGAAACAATAACAAAATTCAAAATCTAAAGTCAAATCAGAGATACAAGGCCTTATTACAACGAAGTAATTAAAACTACTTGCAATGTGGCCACCTCTGAGTCCTCTTCTACGTCGAGCCATCTATTGAGGATCACCTGAAACATTAAATAAAAGGGTGTGAGTTTCAAAACTCTGAGTCCTCTTCTACGTCGAGCCTTGGTCACCCAATCCAATCATGCAAACATCACATTGGGCCCAAGCCCTATCAAATTTGGTGGTCTTGGGCCTTAGCCCACAATGACCTCATATCAAAACAATATCAAATGAATGCAATGCACCCATCCCAAATCCAACCCTGCACTCCATTTCCATTCCAACCCTACACTCTTGTAGGGATATAAATATCAACCTACCCATCCCTACACTCCAAAGTTAGCACCAATAGCGGCACTACTCAAACGTTTGCAGCAAGCTACTATAATGGGCTTCAAGCCACCAGTGGATCTACGGTCGTCAAGTGACTATGCGATCCTCACATATCTTCATCCGCATCATCAAAACCCACCCAACTGCAACATACTTTTCATGATTGCAACACACATTTTCACACATTAAGCACTTAGGGGTATTTTATCATTTCACTACCTAGGGCTATTTTCGTAATTCTATCCTACAGGGTTTTTTTTCGTAAATTTCAACATCGGGGGTATTGTTTGTAATTCAACAAATGAGGGGTAGTTTGGTGATTTTCCAGACCAAGAGTATTTTAGTCATTTTTTCCCTTAGGGGCATTTCAGTCATTCTTAAGTTTTATAGATTCAGTACCTACCTGGGCCCGCTAACAAGTCCCCATCGGTCAAAGTGAATAGGCACTATGCACCAGGTAGGATTTCAGAGAAGAGGAGGTGGGTCCTTGAGACCACTTAAGTACCAAGCTCTCTCTAGATCCAATCCTAAACATGCATATACCCATTACCACACCTCAACCTTATGACTTGTCCACGGTTGAAATTTTGTGTTTAAGTTTTATGTATGTTTTAGCAGTTTTCAGATACTAAGATCAAACCCATATACAAAGCCCAAATAAGCCTACATACATGCGAACCAACCACTAAGTCCAATCCCATTCATATGGCCCATTAGGCCCAAATCTCATTCATATAGCCCATTAGACCCAAATCATATCCATATGGCCCATTAGGCCTAAATCAATTCCAGAGCATGTAACATGCATGACAAACTCAATTCATATAACCAAATCAACAATTTCACAAAACTTAGCCTTAGGGCCCACTGGGTCCATTTAGCCACTTTTGGCTTTTTGGCTTTCTGGCATTGCCGATATCATGTGTGTGTAGTGTTTGTACACACATAGTAACAATGCGTGCTGCAACCCCTTAATCACGAACCTACAATAGTCATTACTTAACGATTAATCTTGGCTTAATACACACTTAAACAAAAACTGAAACCTAACCGTAACCTTACCGTGTGCCACACATTCTAGTAGCCCTTCCTTAGCTACAATTCGCGAATATCCCTAGATCTGCACCCACACATACACTATCAAAATTCGAGTGACTCATAATCCACACAAGTCACCCCTATAGATCATGCCCACATTTGGCCATTTACTTAAACCATAATCGAGTTGAGTACACTTACACTTTGCTACGATCCTTACCACGCTTGCGATCCCTAAACCTTACCCTTATTAATACAAGATTAACGACAAAGAGAAGTTAGATAGCCCTTCGCTTTTAACAAAATGCACTAAGGGGGTTAACTAAATACTTACCGAATCTAACCTTAGATCCTTCGGCCTAGATAGCTACTGAACGAGATTCAACTTTTAAACTTGAATGAGAGTAGATAACAATCTATTTGTAATAGAGGAAAACAACAAGGGTTCAGTACAAATAGGAATTTCGGCCAGGAAGGATGATGGTGTAATTCGGCAATAGGAGAATTTGGCTATGAGAGAATTCGGCAAAAAGGGATTAGGCTATAGGAGATTTCGACAATGGGAGAATTGGGCTATGGGAGAAACCGATTGAGGTTAGAAAAGAAAAAGACTAATAGAACTCAAAGAACCTTTCAAAGCATTCGGCCCTCTCCTTTTATAGCCACAAGCCGAATACACCTTTCCCCAAAGTCCCATTTGACACCAATTCCTCCCACTCCTCATCCCCTAACTTTTCTCCCTGATAATACCTTAATCCTATCTGAAATTGCCTCCACATTCATCACACCATATCAGTTCAAACTCTCCACGGCAAGAGTTCAAAACCAACACAACTCTGGCCATCCACTCTGTAAAATAAACACTCCACAAAATTCCACTCCTAAGCCTCGAACCTTCGACCTCCTCAGCTGACAATCACGCCACCTTATAGCTCCCCAAGTGACGCCACTTGCCACTGGACCACAGGCCCACTTGACTCCTATTTTCCCCTTAATCTGCTTAAGAGGCCTAATGTCTGAGACTAGGGTCCACTAAAGCAAGAAAATATTTTTTTCCCTATGGTCTTCCCTATCTCTAAGACTTCAAATAATCTCGATAATACCTTAAATTTAATATTCTAA
The DNA here is from genome assembly GCA_025503065.1 of Gossypium bickii. Lineage (NCBI taxonomy): Eukaryota > Viridiplantae > Streptophyta > Magnoliopsida > Malvales > Malvaceae > Gossypium > Gossypium bickii. The sequence continues at coordinate 35,931,897 of CP106712.1, read as the reverse complement.
GTGCTACTCATGCATACCAACTTCAGTGTACAAAAATTTAGAGTTTAGGGATTTTTGGGGCGTTACAAGCCGTGTGGTACCTAAAGTAGGGCACGCGACTGTGTCCCCAACCTGTGTAACTTTCGGACTTTGATATTATTTAGGTACCTAACTATTTTGTTTTTCAATTTTTAAGATGCAGGGGACACATGGCCAGAACACATGCCATTGTATTTGCCCATGTGGACGAAAATAGGCTATTTTCCAAGCCACATTTCTCACCCAACTTGTTTTCTACATACACCCATACTTAAACACTTTCACAACCATATCAAACATTCTGAACAAGTTCAAATCCTATCTTAAACATGGCATAATATCACCTATAATCAATGTATCTTTAGATAACTCAGATGACAATTTATTATCACGCTAATCTATCATTCATATTTGCCTATTTGATAAATACATATATATATTCACACTCATTCTTCAAACATGATAGATCCATTTATAAACATATCAAAAATATATCAAACACAAGCCATTCCAATGGCTAGTTTCATTCAAAACATTTACCCACCATTATTTACTATATAACCTATACATGCAATTATAACCATATTTGATTTACTAAATATATCGGAATAGGCTGATAGATAGTGTGAGTGATCTCCGCGGAGCTTTCAATCCAATGAGCTTCCGAATTACTATAGAACATGGGAAAATAAAATAGGGTAAGCATATAATCCTTAGTAAGTTCGTATAACATGGTATTTAACTTACCATTCATTTATTTAAACTCAAGATAAACACACAAGACACATTCAATTGATTTGATCACAAGCCCTAACACATATCCTGTAACACCCCAAACCCGACCTAGACGTTATGGCCGAATCTGGCGTGTCACATTGAAGTGTTTTTCAAAAATCTTGTTTTCATTGAAAACCCTTCTTAAAATTTAAAACTTCTTGCCATTCAAAACTTGTACAAAACCTCAGTTTGCATTTGTTTATTTTTAATCGTGGTTTATTAAAAAGTTATTCCCTTTTAAAACGTTATTACCTTTAAAACCTTATTTTTTGCGAAAGCTTAATTTAGAATAAATGATTTACAAAAACATGATATTTAAAAATTGAGTTGCAAAAACATAGTGTTTTGAAAACAGTTATCATTTTGGGAAAATGGCGTTCTACTTCTAACAAGTATAAATCATAACGATTAAAATCTCAGATCAAAAGCTTTAAAATTGGAGAGGCCTTATTACAAATATAAAAACCCAGATGAAAACTATTAGTAAATAAGAGCCAAGTAACAAAAACAGGAGCAGTAGTGTGGCCATCTCTGAGTCCCTCGTAGCACCAAACCGTCTAACGCTGGGGATTACCTGAAAGGTTAAAAATGGGGTGAGTTTATGAAAAACTCAGTGTGTAATCCCCTTATTAAAGAAACAGTCAGAATACAGAAATAGAATCAGTTTGGGCCTAAGCCCAGTAATAGTAACAATCTAGTGCGGGCCTTAGTGCATTACAGTAACGGTGGCAATTGGGCCTTAGCCCCCATCAGCCTAGGGTGGGCCTTAGCTCCCATCAGCCTAGGTTGGGCCTTAGTCCATATCAAAAGTCACATATCACATATATCTAAGCCTAAGCCCATCTCAATATCAGAATCAGTATATGCAATGTATAAATACCTAAACCAACCCTACACTCCTGTGGGGATTAAATCGACCCACCCATCCTTACACTTCTTATATATCACTGGATGCGACACTAATCAATATTACAAAGATATAGCGCTAGTAACGATGATATGTGGCAAAGCGACAAGTATCGCGACAATCTTTGCGATGAATGATACACTTCCTCCATAACAGTATCCCAACCTCATGCAGTATGTCATGTATGCAGTATGCCATGCTCAGAATCAATCATATCATTCACAGTTAAGTCAATCAAACCATAGTCATACAACTACAATCAAATCAGTCAAACCGTAGCACAAATCAATCATTTACCCTCGAGGGGCAAAATAGTCAATTACCCTATAGGGGCATTAAGGTCATTTTACCCTACGGGGGCATTACTTTCATTTTACCCTATAGGGGTATCACGGTAATTTTACCCTACAGGGGCATTACGGTCATTTTACCCTACAGGGGTATTTCGGTCATTTTACCCTATAGGGGCATTACGATCAATCTACCCTACAAGGGCATTACGGTCATTCTACCCTACAGGGGCATTACAGCCATTCTACCCTATGAGGGTATTTCGATAATTTTACCGTACGGAGGTATTTCGGTCATTTTACCCTATAGGGGTATTTCGGTCATTTTACCCTATAGGGGTATTTCAGTCATTTTACCCTACTGGGGTATTTTGGTCATTTTACCTTTTTTGGTGTCTCGGTGCAGATAACGACCTCTCTAAAGGTCTACAGTCGCCTCGAGCGACACAGATAACCTAGATGGTCATAACAGTGTAAATATGCCCAAGGCCCAATATTCCGCCCAAGTGGGCCCACACGTTCGTGTGGCCCATATATCCCAAATTCAGTCACAGTTATGTGAACTACAAAGCCCAGTCCAGTATTTGTCAAATATCGAGGATTTTATTCATGTGGGGCCCACGAGCCCAGTGGCCCACGCGGCCCATTTCAGCCAAACGAGGCCCATATTGGCCCAAGAGCACGAGAACGCTCGTGGTGGCCTCTACAGTCTCTCGCCCACGATTTTTAGGTTCGGTTTACTACACGAGCGATCACACGCTCGTCAGGCCTCAAATGCCGAAGTTTTAACTTTTTGGCTTTTGCCGTTCTACAGTCAAAACAGTGTGAATGCACACTTTATCGGTGTTTGCAGTTATTACAGTATGCAGGGTACGATCACACACCCTTTTCGAATTTTAAGCCGTTTATCATTTCTGGAAAACAGTTACACGTCTTTTTTGGAACAACACAGAAACTCCTGAATGTCAAACCCGGGCCTTGCTTGATTGGATGCCCCTAGCCTACATAGACTACTAATAGAATCGATCACCCGATTAATCGTGTATTTGACTGTCCACGAATTCTATTAAAAGATTGAAAACATCAAAAGATTTAGGAACCCAACACTAGCATAATCGGCTAACATCTTACAAAATCAACCTAAATGATTACCTTAGATTGCGAGATAAGAAAAGGATTGGCTACCGCTGCGATCCTTGACAAACCCCTTCACCCCTTGCAATGATCTAAAAACTGAAAGTGCCACCACCATCATCGAGGAAGAAAAAGGGATTCGACCACGCGTGAACAACCAAAGGAAACATTCATTAAAGAAAGGGAAAACGCTTAGCATCCAACAACACAAGAAAGAATAAGAGCTTATCAAAAGTCTAGGTGGCCTCCAACCGCGACCAACCATAGCGAAAGAAGAAAGAGATTGCTATCTAGTTCAAGGCTATGAGCCGAAGGGAAACAAAAGAGAAACATAGATTCAGCTTAGTCTCGAAAGAATATGGTATTGCGAGAGTGAAGTTCGGTTATGAAGAAAACCAAAAGAAATAGTAAGAAGAAGAAGAACTATTCAACCCTAAAGAAACCGAGAAAAACAACAACATAAGAGTAGAGAGGGGTTAAATTGGGTCGAGAGAAAATAGAAGTAGAGAGATGTTAAGTTCGACCAAAGAAGAATAAGAGAAAAAGACTTCAAAAAGAAATAATTAGATTTAGGCACTTGATGTCTAATGTTTCCGGCAAAGTGACCAAAAGCCAAACGAGAAATAATGTTGAAAGAAAAGAGGACCCAAATGGTCAAAAATGTGCCAAATGGGTTCCCCTAGCCGAATTTGCACATAGAAGTTGCACAATTTGACTACAACACTCTTCTCATCCAAATCCCTTGAAAATCTCCTCAAATCTCTCCCCTTATCCTCCTTGATATCCTCCATAACAATCTCCAAGACCCATTCAAAGTCTCACCCAACAGAGTTCAAAACCATCTCAAACTCCTGCCACATCATGCTAGCAAAATAAATATCCTTTTTGCTTGCAATGGGATTCAAACCCAAGCCCCCCTCAATATCTCAACACGCTACTTACCTCCTTGCTACAAGCTCTTTTGTGTCACATTTTATATTCAATTGACTAAAAGGTCTAAAGACCAAAGTCCAGGTTCCTTTAAAAGAAAAACTAAAATAAATTGCAAGAGCCAAGACTTGAACCCAGGCTCCATTGCAACCTTAACGACGCCACAACCACTAGGCCACAAGCTTCCTTGTGTCATTTTTTTAACATAATAATTTAAAAGGCCTACATCCAAGCATCCAGGGTTTTATTCACTTAAAACCAAAATTTTCGCTAAACCCAAGTTTGAACCCGGGACTTTTCCAACTCCTCTCAAGACCCTTAACCACTTGAGCAGACATTTAATTGTGTCATTTTCTTGCACAATTGAATACTTATGTACAGCCTTCTTACTGATCCATACACAAGACCCAAAATTCGGGGCGTTACATATCCTCATCATCTTTGTTAGTCATATATTCATACAAATATAAAGAAATATGTATAGGCTCATCAATGATTAGATTTTCTACAAGATCATCAAGCATAATCCACCTTCATGTAACAACCAATTCATGCATCATTATATTAGATAATGTCATTTCCATGTACTTCATGTACATATGGGTAATAGTTTGTTTTTAAGTCATACTATCTCATATAAACATCAAGAAACATGTATGGGCTCAATGATAACCAAATTCCCATATACATATTGAAACACCCCACACCCGGCCCACGAGCCTGAACCGGATCTGGTATGTTCCTTAGTAAACCGGTTTCAAAGTTCTTTGTTACTTAGAAAAAATTTGTGGAATTTTAGAAAAATATCGTTTTGAGTTGGGCTTAGATTGGAAAGCCCATTTATTTTATTTGAAAACCCAATTCATTAAGGTGACAAAGCGAATGAGGTTTATTTTTAAAATAAATTTACTTGATCTTTACTTAATAAAAATTTGTAAACATAATAGTTAAAAATAAAATGAAATAAAGAAATAGAGAAATCCAACTTGGGCCTTATGGCCTTATTACATCAAACAACTCCCAAACTTAAAATTAAAGTACTTAGTAAAAATAAAAGTCCAAATCTTTAGATTTCTCCTTGCTATGCATGGCCACCTTTAGCTCCTGTCGACCCGGTCCATTATTGCTCATCACCTGAAAAATATTTCCCACAACGGGGTGAGTCAAAACAGACTCAATGTGTACACGACACCAAATCGTAATAGAATCAGGCATACAATACATTCAAACATAAAATACAAGTTATGATGCATTCCCAAACCCGAACCTAATTGTCCATCCGCTACACACCCCCGTACCTACCAAACACACCGTGGGGACTACCAAGTCTACCCTCCTTCCGCTACACACCAAATTGCGGGCTTAAGTCACCGCATCTATGGTCTTAGGTCACCACTTTTCGATTCTCGTGGTCTTAGGTCACCACTTTTCGGGACATCGTGGTCGTAAGTCACCACTTTTCGGGACATCGTGGTCTTAAGTCACCACTTTTCACTTCCCTTTCAATATACAACCATATGCCCCATATATTAATATGCATAATATACCAGAGTTCACAATCGTATAATATTCTCATGTTACGAATAACATATTTCATATTCCTAGTAGGAGTAGGAAACGAACCTGAGTACTTAGTACCATAACATGGTACCTTAGCCACATTCATATTTCCATTAACACATATTTTAATACATATAACCATAATTCATATTACAAAGTAGTATGGGGTTTTTTGATTCGCTTAATAATTTCCTTGAGATCCCGAAAGACTGATCTTTGCCTTAGATCCGTTTACTCCTATATTCGGTCAATCATTTAAACACATCAATAAACCTATTCGGCTTAAAAACTAAATCCTAATAGGATTTGTATTCTAAAAACTTACCTTTGATGTCGATTTGATTATTCAAATCCCAAAATAGATCCTTGCTTCCTTGATGCTGTCGAAAATCCTATAAGCACATGTTAGATTGATTTCTAACACTTAATCATCTTTAAATGGCCTATGGCCGAATATTCATATGACTTACCTTGAGTCTTAGAAATCCAAAAACTTCGTTGTACTTCTCCTTGTAGTCGACAACTACTAGATCTCGAAGAAAACCTTCCAAATTTCGGCCATGGAATTCTAAAGGAGTTAGATTCTTATATTTCGGCTAAAGAGAGATTGAAAATCAAATAATAGCCGATCTTACCTTTTTGAATGAAATCGGCAACACCCTTCTGTCACAACAAAGATTCGGCTTTGGTAGAATTTCGGCTTGGTTGGATTGTGTTTTTGGTTTTGAATAAAAGAGAGGGGAGGCTAGGGAATTCGGCTAGAAAAGAAAAGAGAAGAGGAGAGAACTCTAAGAATTTCGGAGAGCAGAGAGAAAAAAGAAAAGCGATGAGTATCCTCCTTCCTTCCTTTTATAGACGAAATTATCACTGCATAGTCCTCACTTGGCCACCACTCTCTTCAATTTGGTAGCTTTATCCTTTAATTATCATAAAATAAAAGAGTTTAATCCAGCCTTTATCTCATGGAAATTATGATAAATAAATTCCCTTTTGAAAATACTTAAGATAAATCATCATTTATCTCTCCAATTAAAAAAATCCTTTATTTATCCTTAATAGCCAAATTTTAAAGAGGACAAACCTCCCTTTTTCTAGAAGCCTTGCCATCCACTCCTTGGCTTATGGAAGCAAAATAAAACCTCCTTTATTTGCTTCCCAAGTGACTCGAACCCAGGCCCATTCCTCTTGCATATGGCGCCATTTCCAGAGGCCCTAAGTGGCATCTTCAGGACACTTTTCCAAGCCTGTTTGTGTGTCAAATTTCACAAACTTTTTCTTTTAAGGCCACCTTGCCTTACTTTCCTATTTTAAACTTTAAATCTTGACATTTCTGTATCATTTCTAAGTTTCCTAAAATTTTCGATCGGCTCTGTAAACTTGCCATTTTCTTACATTTCCAAGATTCCAGAAATGTTTACTTTCCATTTTTGAATCATTTCCTTACATTTCCTAGTTTCCAAAAATGTTCATGTCTATGCATTTCTAGGTTTCCAAAATGTTCATGTCCATGCATTTCAGTGTTTCCAAAATGTTCATTTCCATTTCACTTTCATACATTTCCGGAGTTTCCAAAAATGTTCAAAATTTATTCTTAGTACATAGAACATGTCACTTCGTACAATTAAGCCGAAAATGCATAGGCCCTTTCCAGGATGTTACACATATACTTTCCATATCATGAATTCAAATAACATATACAATTCATATCCATGTATTTCAAGTACATTTTCATCACAATTCATCTCAAGCTCAGGTTATTTCATATTGAAACTTTTCCCATTAAATCATTAGAAATGTCATTGTCACACGGGTAGTACACTCGACATTTATAATTCTATAATCATGAATGAACATATTCATGAAACAAATTCTATGTTCATATACCATCATTTCATATTTCCATATAACAAGTATCATCATTCCATGTATTTACAGGCATATACGTATATTAACTCATTTAATGTTCATATTTTCTCATGTCAGGATTTTTCCCGTTGAATCATTGAAAATATCGATGATACACAGATAGTACACTTTAAGTGTACAATTCGGTAACTCCGTCAATTCATATTTTGGGGTACCTAATTAGGGCACAACAGTAATCGGGAAGTACACTCTCGAACCTTATAACGGGAAACTCACACAGAGCCATTTCAAGAAGCTCATAAAGAGCCTATCGGGAAGCTTATCCGGGCTATATAACGGGAAGCTCATAAGAGCTGTAATCGGGAAGTTCACGAAGAACCATATCGAGAAGTTCACAAATTGGAAAGCTCTGAATAGCCAATATTAGAAAGTTCAAGCGAGGACTATCGGGAAGCTCGCAAAGAGCCAACTTAACGGGAAGCTCATGAAGAGCCTATAATCGGGATTCTCATAAGAGCTAAGGTGTGTCCACAACAAATGTAGGATCATAACCTATCGGGACACTCTGAAGAGCTATAACGGGAAGCTAGCTGACCCATATAACGGGAAGCTCGAGAGGGCTTATAACAGGATGCTCTTTCGAGCTACAGTAAGTCTGCAACATATGCAAGGTCAATACCAATCGAGAAATTCTATATCCATCGACTTTCATTCATTCAAACAGGACTTGACATTTTTCAGATATTTTTCGAATATGTAATCATTTCATATATTTATATCATTTATAAAATTTACATAATCACATTCATGAGAAAATCAATCAATTTCATGTACATGGCCATTCTACAATTCACATATACAACATTACATTCAAATATATAAATATACATAATTTAGTTACACGAACTTACCTCGACAAATGTTCGTGTATGTACAATCTACTAATCTGACATTTTCTCTTTTCCTCATTCTAACTCTGAATTTCGTCTATCCGGATCTATACAAGTAAATTTGACAATAATTCATATTTATTTCAGTCCAATTTACACCTTTGGTAATTTTGCCCCTAACTTTTTAATTAATGACGATTTCGTCCCTAGGCTCGGAAAATGAATTTCATGCAATTTAATCCTTATTCCAAGCCTAGCCGGATTTTACATGTAACATTTACAGCCCATATATTTCATAAAAATCAGAATTTTTCCATGAATTTTTCATTTTTACATTTTAGTCCCTAAATCACATTTTCATCAAAATTCTTTTTTTGTAAAAGTTGTTTATCTATCAACAACCTTTTTTTTCTACCACAAATTTCAAAATTTCAGCATATTCATCCGTGAAAAAATTTCTATAGTTTGATATCTTTACAAATTGATCCCTAAAACTGATAATTAAGTTGTCTCGGTTTTAAAAATATAAAAAATTACTAAAAATGGGACTTAAGTACTTACCTAATTTAGCCAATAAAGCTTGCCTTCTCTTTCCTAGGGTTTTCATGCAAAATCTCAGGGGAAGATGATGATAAATAATGATGTTTTCATTTTTTTATTGTTTATCATCTTTACTTTTTCATCTTTCCAATATTGTCCTTTTCTTTAATTTTATTTTCCATGGATGAATCATCTTCCTTAACAAATAAGTATTTTTTAATGGTCTAATTACCATATAAGGACCTCCAATTTAAAGTTCTATGGCTATTTAATCACTTTATTAGAACACAACTTTTGTATTTTATGCAATTTGGTCCTTTCCATAGTTAAACATATAATCGTTAAATTTTTATTATCAGAATTTTCATATGACATTATTATCATACTGTAGATCATTAACTAATATTAAAATAATTTCCCTTCTGGAATTAGATTTGTGGTCCCGAAACCACTGTTTCGATTTTTACCGAAAACTGGCTGTTACAATAACCATGATTCAAAACATCAAAATCCACCGAAATAGTCGCTGGATAGTGTGATAGGTCTCCAACAAGCTTCCAAACTGATCGACCTTCCGATAATCCATAAAATATAGAAAAGAAAAATGGCATAAGCATATAATGCTTAGTAAGTTCGTAAATCATGAACAAAGCTTGCCGTTTCAATGCATAATCATAAAAATATACGAGAATCAATCCAACACAAGCTTGGCACAAGCCTAAGCATCACTAACAACTCAAGGTAGTGCCTAATCACATAACTTGTCAAAATTCATCACATGGTAAGGTAAATATCATAATCATAATACATATGAATTCATACTTTTCATACGATGACTATACATACTTTGATCATCAATACTTCATACCTTTCCATAATTTCATAGTGTAATTAATCTGAACCCTTACTAGTTCATCCATTTTCATACCCATTGAACCACTTAGAATAATATCAGATGCACGGGAAGCTCACACAAAGTGTACTAACATATGGTCGAAACCATTCATTTCCTTTTCCTTTATGTAAACACTCATACGAACCATAAATAGGCTTGCTCACACAAGCTGACGGTTAGAACGTAGCTACACGATGCCACTCATACATGTTGACGAGTATTCGCAACAAATGTCAGAACTCAGCCATCGGTAGAATGTTTAGCACCAACACCTGGAACATGGTATGTGACAGCCCATTTTTAGTTAAATCGGAACAGTTGTTTCGGGACCACAAATTCGATGTGAGAATATTTATTTTATTATTACTTTAATATCTACAGTATGATAACAAGGTCGTATAAAAATTCTGTTAAGAAATTTTTATCATTTGCATGCTTAATTTGGTAAAAAGAACTAATTAGTAAAAGATGCAAAATTAGATTTCTATAATTTAAAGGTACTAAATGGCTATGAAATTAAATGGTTAATGGATTTAAGTGGTAATTATACCATTTTTATACTAAGTGGACAAATATGGACATTTATTAAATGTGGTTGTAGTTAAAAACAATATGTTATAAAAGTAATTAAATAAAAATATCATAATTAAAATTAAGTAAAAGATGTATCATCTTCAACCTTGGGTGATACCACTGAAATTGAAGAAAAAAGAAAGAACACTTAGGGCTTTAAAGCATTCAATCATCTCTTCCTCTTGCATGTAAGCATTTTTCATCCCATTTTTAAATCTTTTTTATATTTTTTGAGTTGTTGTAACTCAATCTAGCTAGCCCAGGGACTAATTTACAAAACTGTTAAAAGGGTAGGGTTTTGCCATGAATATATTCATGTGGTTTTTTATGTTTTATGGAAGAAAATGAATCTTTGGTGATAGATAAACAAAATTTGTAAAGTGATTTTGTTGAAAATGTCAAACAGGGATTTAATTGTAAAATGTGTAAAATACATGGTGAAAATTGTGAAATAACAAATATTATGATTTGATATGGCCTATATGAAATTAGGCTAGCTTGGGTAGGGATGAAATTGCATGAATTTTAAATTACGAGCTTAATGACTAAATTGTAGTAAAATCAAAATAATAGAGGCAAAAGTGTAATTTTGTAAAAATATGAATTTGGATTGAATTGAATAGAATGGTTATTAAATAGATTGAATTTTTTTATTTAGATCAAGATTGACCTCATACGACTTTAGATCGGGGTAAAGAAAAAGCTTTGGATTAGTCGACTCCGTTTCTACACCTTTTTCGTCGAGGTAAGTTCGTGTAATTATGTAATGTTTTAATGCTATCTTTTGAACTATATGTAAATTATGGATTGTTATGTAAATGATTGGTGCAAATCTAATGATTGTTATGACGTCTATCGAGCCCCGTTTGAACCTTAGGAATTCATAAGATACAAATGACACCGATGGCTGAGGCCTGACATATGTTACTGATACTCCATAGCTCGTGTGAGCAGCATCGTGCAAAATACATTTTGACCCACAGCTCGTGTGAGCAACTATATATATGATAGGTACAATTATATGATTAGCACACTTTGTGTGAGCTATTCCGCTTATCCAATGATATTCTAACGATTCAATGGGCATGAATTTGAAACGATATGGTACGTGTCCAATGGCTAGTTTCATTCAAAACATTTACTCGCCATTATTGACTACATAACCTATACATGCCATTAGAACCATATTTGATTTACTATATATACCAAAATAGGCCGATAGATAGTGTGAGTAATCTATCATAACCTATACACGCTCGTCCGATTTGGAAGCTCATCGAAGACCTATCACACTATCCTGTGACTATTTCCGTAGATTTTGATGTTTTGTGTAATGGCTACTGATCGTGTGTAAGAGTCTTAAAAATTTATAAAGTGAATGATCGAACCTAGAAACTAACTATGACAATGATGGAGGCAAGCGCACCTATCGAGTAGTAGTATAGCTTAGTGGCAAGACCGGATTGTCGAACCTAAAGGAACTAAAAGTACTAATACTAACTTTCTTTTTATTATTTAGCCTAAGAATTAAAGGAATTATTAATTAATCTAAAATTAACTATCTATTAAGCTAAAGATGCTAAGACAAAGAGAATGAATTGAGGAAAATACTTGTGGGAAAAACCAATTGATTAAGACAATACCCGATGAAGAATCCACCAAGACTTCACTTGTTATTTAACTCTGAACCAGATGATTTATTCAATTGACTTGATCCGTAGGATTCCCCAATTTATATTAATACCTCTCTCGAGGCTACTAACGTCTAACCCTATGTTGATTAATTGAAATCTCTTTCTAATTGAAACCCCTAGAATTGCATTAACTCGATCTATGGAATACCATATTAGGTTTGACCCTAATCCGGTAGATTTTCGTCATCCTATCTCTAGGGTTGCGATCAACTCTGCTTAATTATGCTAGATCTACTCTTAGACAGGGTCTATTCCTCCTCTATCGAAGCACATCAACACTTGAATCAATATCCTGAAATATCAAAACAAGATTTAAGAACACATAATTAAGAACAAATCAAGTATTTATCATATAGTTCAGAAAACAATAACAAGATCCGTCTTAGGTTTCATCCCCCTCAGGTATTTGAGGGGATTAGTTCATAATCATAAAAGAATACATCTCAGAAGAAAATATAAAACAAAACATAAGAAAAACTCTAAAACCCCCTAAAGGAAATTGAAGGGAAGATCCTCTATGTTGAGTATGATTCCAGCTTCTTGAGATGAATCAACTGGCTTTCTTCGAGTAAATCCATAATTCTGGCCTCTCTGGCTTAGCTTTTCGGCCTAACTAGACGCCTAACTGGACGCCCCCTCAGATTGGCCTCTAGGGTGTTTATATAGGCTTTTGGGATGGCTTTTTTTGCCTCTAAGTACCCTAATTCGAGTAAAATTCCTCTTTGTCACAGAAGGGACACGCCTATGGCACACGCCCGTGTGAATCGTGGCCAGGCCGTGTTCGTGTCTGTTGATGAGGCACGGCCATGTGGTCTTTGGCCCAGGCCGTGTCGGTTTCATGATTTGGCCCATTTACTTTGTTTTAGGCCTGTTTCTCATTCTTTTTATCCTCTGGTGCTTTTCTAAGTATAAAACATGGAAACAAAGGATTAAGAGCACGAAATTCTACAATTCAAGGCTTAAATCATCCAAAAGTATGTGAAATGTGGGATTAAAATATGTTCATATTACGGTTTATCAAATACCCCCACACTTAAGCATTTGCTTGTCCTCAAGCAAAATTTTCAACTCACAATTAAAAATGAACTTCCTTGATTCATAATATTCATCCATAGTGTTCCATCATAATTCAAAGATAATTCATACATTGACAATTTAAGTAAAGGGTCTTAAAGATTCAAACAATCAAAGTCACAGTTTTTGTAGCATAAAAACATAGGTGTTTCCCCTTACCTAAATAATCACCGTTAATTCAAAATCGACAAGAGTTGACATCCTCACTAAAGATTCACTCAAATCACTCAAAGTGTTTAAGGTTCAAAATTAAGAACTCAAAAGTCGAACATGAAAAGTTAATCCCATAGGCTTGCATGAAAATCAAATCTTCACCACTGTAAAATGAGATGATACACAAATCAAAAGGTCTTTAAAAAAGGTTGTAATGGGGCTTGGGTTAAAGGTGTGGATAAATGCTGAATTAGAAGGTTAGAATCGAGATTGAAAATAATTACATCAATTGAAAATTTGTAATACTACTAATATGAGCTTTTTCTTCAAGATATGGAGTTTAAACATATAACCTCACTTAATTAAAGAACTAATAATGAATATACTTCGATTTTTCTTTTAAGAACAAATCATTACAATAATGAGAAAGAACTTTCACAACTAAAATATAGAACATAGTTAGGAAACTATTCAAAATCAAATCTCGACAAAAAGGTAGTCAAGGAATAGTGATAACAAATACAAGATGGGTTTTGGGTTAATATTAGTGGGTGAGTCAATAAAAGGGTTGTTAGAATTAAAGGAGTTCGCTAGGGGTTAATTGTGAGGGTAAGCTTTTTAGTGGAGTGAGTGGGTTAAATCCTAAGTGCCTGTATCATCTCAGTATATCAAATTAATAATGTGGTCTTGACATGTATAATCGAAGCAAATTCTAGAATAACAAATCAGTGTTGACATACTCATAATCAAAAAGTGAGCACGAAAGAATGTATGCTCTAAAAGGCTCAAAATCTCACAAAAATTATGGGTTTTTGATATCAACCTTGTAAATTTCAAACGTCAAGGTAATAATTAGAATCAGGTAGACAACCTAGCAAATTTTTAATTTTTGAAAATGGACTTATCATGCTTGATTCTCTAGTCTCATAAAGTTTAAACCATCAATGCACAATTATCAGTGACTTACTCGAAAACATATCAATTAAAATCATGATTCAAAATAAATTCATTCTACTCATAATATGAGAAAATTACTTAAGAACAAGGTATAATTCAGGGATTTGAGAATAATGCAGAAAGTTAGGCACTTTCTTGAAATAAATATTCACCCCCTACACTTACGATATACATTGCCCTCAATATACAAAGATATATATGAAATTTAAGAGAAAGAGAGGTGAAACTTCCTAAATTTGGATGGCTTCCTTCAGTTGGAAGTGGCGTGGTGTGGTGGCCGCCGACAATCTCTGTGCTAGATGAAGAAATTGGGAAGCTCGTGAAGAATTAGCCAAGAAATAATAATAATAATTCAAAATATACTAAATACATATTTAAAAACAAGAAAGAGAAAGAGAAAGAAAATAGAAATAAAATTAAAAGAAAAGATTAATGGATTAAAGAGTCCTTATTAATAGATGGTTCGCGAGGTGGGTGTGATTTCTAAGGCTGTGGAGGGGTGGCTATGGTCGTGGTGTGGTGATTCCCTACCAGCCTTTAGAACTTAAATCAAAGAAAATGAAATAAAATAGATTATACTAAGTATAAGGAAAATAAAGAAAAGGAAAATAAAAGAGAAAGGAAACTAAAAATAAAAGTTCAACAGACTCAAAGGTCCTTTTCCTGTCGAGTTAATGAAGTGGTCGGCATGAACTTATGCTAGGATTCTTCCGTTTCTTCGTCATGGATGTGGTTAGATCTAAAGTTAGAGGGAATGAAGAAGAATGAGAATGAAAAAGAAGGGTAGTGTAAAGGAAAAAGAAGGGTGGGGAGTAGGTAAGAAGGAGAGAGGGGTGGTTTAAATAGAAATTTCAGGTCTGGTACATCCCCACGCCCGTGTACCGTGGGCGTGTCGAATCACACGCCCATGTCACACGGCCTTGTTATACTCTATTCGTTTCTCCCACGCCCATGTGCAGGTTGCCACGCCCGTGTTGTTAAAACAGCGTCGGCCACGACCGCATCACACGGCCGTGGTGTTCAGTTGAGGGCCCGTGGCTTGAAGGTATTTTTTGTTCTATTTCATACTATCTCTGCCATGTCAGTACGTACATCCATAGCATTCGGTCATGGCCACGTCTGTGTGCAAGGCTGTGTGGTATGGAAATCTGCACTTGGTTAGTTTATAGTTATGTGCTAAAAAAAAGGAAAAATTAAAGAACCAATAAAAAATGTGAAGATTAATGGGGTTAGTGCTCGGGTTGCCTCCCGAGAAGCGCTCGTTTATAGTCTTAAGCTAGACTTACCTCTCATTTGCACATTCATGGTGGTTTCAGGAGTTGAAAGTCCTTCCTCATGCTATCAGTCCTTTTATCAATATATAGCTCAAGTTGAGTAGCATTTACTTTAAAAGTGTTGGATATAGGATTACTTACCTCAACTGTTCCATATGGGAAAACATTGAGTACCCTAAAATTGATTTCTTCGTTTGTATTAGGGTTAGGAGGAGGTATTCGAGGGTCTGCCTTATCTAACAATACCTGATCTCCGATCTTCAATTTGTTTGTCCCCCGGAATGGTGTTGGTTCTCCTTTGTGTATTCCTAATTTCTCCTTGAAGTGTGTCTTCCACTCGTCTAGCTCATCGATCTGAAGCCTTCATTCCTCATGAGTTATTTCCATGTTGGCATGAGGTCTAGGGTCTGGTTCAGTTGTGTTGTTCCGTGGTGCTTCCTGAGAAGAAGGTTTAACCGAATGGTCATTAGTAAAATTAATTTTCTCACCTTGATTACTCGATGTCCTAGCTGAGTCAAGAGCTTGGAGACTGATTGATTCGTCGCCTACACAAAGTATGACTTCACCTGCGCTGACATCAATTTTAGTCCTGACAGTTGCTAAAAAGGGTCTTCCTAAAATTAAGGGGATACTATTGTCCCCATCCATGTCTAAAACGATAAAGTCTACTGGGAATACGAATTTATCAATTTTCACAAGAACATCTTCAATTATACCCATAGGAATTCATTATCAGCTAATTGAATGCTCATCTAGTCTGTTTGGGTTTCCCTAGACCTAATTGTTTAAACAATTTATAAGGCATAACATTGATGCTTGCCCTTAAATCAGCTAGAGCACTTCCAACAGATAAACTACCAATTAAACATGGAATTATAAAACTCCCTGGATCTTTTAATTTTCGTGGTAGTTTGTTTGCAACATTGCTGAGCACACTGCGTTTAGTTCCACATGCGATTCCTCGTCTAACTTCCTTTTGTTTGTTAACAACTCTTTTAAAAATTTCCTTGAATCTGGCATCTGCGAAAGAGCTTCAAGAAATGGTAAGTTAATATGTAAATTCTTTAAGAGTTTAAGGAATTTACTGAACTGTTCGTCTGTGTTGTCCTTCTTCATCGCATCGAGGTACGGTGTATGTGGTTGGCACTCTTTAATTACCGGTTTTGGCTTATCATGTTTTACCTCATCTTTACCTTCCTTTACCACATTCTCTTGGCTTACCGTAGGCTCATCTCACCCTACAGTATCTTGAGCTGTTATGGCGAAGTTGCTCCTTTGGGTTAGTTCCAGTGTTGCTTGGCAAGCTGCCTTGTGGTCGTTTAGATATCAGCTTAGCGAGTTGCCCTAATTGGTTCTCGATTACTTGAATCAATGCTTGTTGATTTTTTAGTGTTGTCTCAGTGTTTTGGAAATGTGTTTCTGATACCGATATGAATTTTGTCAGCATCTCTTCAAGGTTTGGCTTATTTTCCTGTGGGTAGGGCTGTTGTTAGAAGTTTGGAGGGGGTTGTTGTCTCTGATTTCCTTGATGGGGTGGTTCCTCCAACCTAGATTATAAGAATTACTATAAGGGTTATTTTGAGATTTGAAATTGTTACCCATATAGTGGACCTGCTCATTTTCAGCGCTTGGGCTGTAAGGTTGATAGTCTATGTTGTTCATCCCTCCTCCATTCGTATCGCACTGCATAACTGGATGTACGTGCAAAGAACCACATAAACCATCAACCTTTTTATTTAACATCTCTACCTGATTTGATAGCATGGTTACTGCATCGAGGTTGAAAACACTAGCTGCTTCTGTTGGCTTTGTCCTTGTGACTTGTCACTGATAATTATTCAGTGACATCTCTTCAATGAACTCGTAAGCAGACTCAGGTGTTTTGTTATTTAAGGTTTTGCTGGCAGCTGAATCTATCAATTGCCTCATTGAGGGGTTCACACCATTGTAAAAACTTTGGACCTGTAGCCACCAGGGTAATCCATGGTGTGGGCACCTTCTTAATAGATCTTTGTATCTTTCCCATGCATCGTAAAGTGTTTCTAAATCCATCTGCACAAAAGAATAGATATCATTCCTTAACTTGGCCGTTTTAGTCGGCGAAAAGTATTTTAATAAAAATTTTTTGATCATTTGTTCCCATGTAGTGATTGATCCTCGTGGAAGAGAATGCAATCACTGTTTAGTTTTATTCCTCAAAGAAAAGGGAAATAATCGAAGACGGATGGCATCATCAAAAACGACATTTATTTTGAAAGTATCGCAAAATTCTAGGAAATTTGCCAAGTGATTGTTTGGATCTTCATCCTGCAAACCATCAAACTAAACAAATTATTGTACCATCTGCATAGTGTTAGGTTTCAGTTTAAAATTATTTGCAGCAATAGCAGGTCTAACAATACTTGACTCAGTTCTTGTTAAATTAGGTTTAGCATAATCATACATAGTTCGAGGAGCATGATGTTCGGCCACCACTGAAGGTATCAGTTTATTCTCAGCCATCTCTTCGGTGGTATTAGTTTCGATTTCTTGCTTTTTTTCTATGTAATTTAAGCTTCGCCTTATTTCTCTACAATTTCTGCGAACAGTATCTTCAATATCACTGTCGTAAATTAGGGATCCTGTCAGGTTCCTTCTAGTCATAAACTAGAGGTACTTGCTAAGAACAAATAAAAGAAGAAAAATTAGCAAAGTTAAAAGTAAAATAAAAATAAAAATGGCTAAAGCAATAAAAATCGAGCGTTCTTAATATTTTAGTTCCCCGATAACGGCGCCACAAACTTGATCGTGTGTTAGAGTCTTAAAAATTTATAAAGAGAATTATCGAGCCTAGAAACCAGCAATGACAATGATAGAGGCAAGCGCACTTATCGAATAGTAGTATAGCTTAGTGGAAAGACTAGATTGTCAAACCCAAATGAACTAAAAGTACTAATACTAACTTTCTTTTTATTATTTAGCCTAAGAATTAAAGGAATTATTAATTAATCTAAAATTAACTATCTAGAATTAAAGGAATTATTAATTAATCTAAAATTAACTATCTATTAAGCTAAAGATGCTAAGACAAAGAGAATGAATTGGGGAAAATACTTGTGGGAAAAACCAATTGATTAAGACAATACCCGAGGAAGAATCCACCTAGACTACACTTGTTATTTAACTCTGAACCAGACTATTTATTCACTTGACTTGATCAGTAGAAATCTCTAATTTATATTAATACCTCTCTCGAGGCTACTAATGTCTAACCCTAGGTTGATTAATTGAAATCTCTTTCTAATTAAAACCCCTAGAATTGCATTAACTCGATCTATGGAGTTATCATATTAGGTTTGACCCTAATTCGGCAGACTTTCGTCATCCTATCTCTAGGGTTGCAATCAACTCCGCTTAATTATGGTAGATCTACTCTTAGACAGGGTCTCTTCCTCCTCTGCCTAAGCACATCAATACTTGAATCAATATCATGAAATATCAAAACATGATTTAAGAAAACATAATTAAGAACAAATCAAGTATTTATCATATAGTTCTGAAAACAGTAACAAGATCCGTCTTAGGTTTCATCCCCCTCAGGTATTTGAGGGGTTTAGTTCATAATCATAAAAGAATACATCTCAAAAGAAAATATAAAACAAAACATAAGAAAAACCTTAAAACCGCCTGAAGGAAATTGAAGGGAAGATCCTCCGTCTTGAGTATGATTCTGGCTTCTTGAGATGAATCAATTGGCTTTCTTCGAGTAAATTCCACAATTTTGGCCTCTCTGGCTTGGCTCTTCGGCCTAACTGGACGCCTAACTGGATGCCCCCTCAGGTTGGCCTCTAGGTGTTTATATAGGCTTTTGGGATGGCTTTCTTTGCCTCTAAGTACCCTAATCTGGGTCTATTGATGAGGCACGGCCATGTGGTCGTTGGCCCAGGCCGTGTCAATTTCGTGATTTGACCCATTTACTCTGTTTTAGGCCCGTTTCTCGTTCTTTTCATCCTCTGTTGCTTTCCTAAGTGTAAAACATGGAAACAAAGGATTAAGAGTACCAAATTCCTCAATTCAAGGCTTAAATCATCCAAAAGTATGTTAAATGTTCATATTACGGTTTATCAGTTACAATGGCATGTATAAGTGAATTATGTTTGATGATCTAGTTGTTATGTTTGGTATGTAAATATGTGGTTACATTGTTGATGACATTTTGGCATTTTGGTGCTTTGATGGCTAATGTTAAAATGGTTAAGTGATGATATGTTTGGAGTGACCAAATTGGTATGTTTAGATGTGTTTGGCATATGGTTAATTGTGCTATGGCTTGGCATGAAATTAGGTAGTTGTCTGTAGTTGATTTATGACAAATGTGTTTATGTTTTGGTTGATTTGATGATTTGTGATTGAAGTGTCTTTTTGGCATATTGGTTGTATGGATAGATACCATATTGATCTAGCTTTCTTATGCATGTTTTGGGTATGTTTTTAAGCTTGCTTGTTTGTGTAAATGACTTGTAGGTGTGAGCATGGATTGGGTGAAAGAAAGGGCATGAAAATGGCTTATTTCTTGTCCACACGGCCTAAAACATGAGCATGTGTCTCAGCCGTGTGTGACACATGGCCCTGTGACAAGTCCGCGTGTGATACACGGCCATGTGATAAGGCCGTGTGTCCCCTGTAGGTTTTAAAAGGTTGCAAGTCAGGCAGTTACATGGCCTAGCAACGGCCTGGCACACGGGCATGTGGCTTGGCTGTATGACCCAAGTCAAAGAGTTACACGGGCATGGACACAGGCTGGGACATGGCTGTATCCCTACTTTGAATGTAACACCCCTAACTCGTATTTGTCGGCAGATCAGGGTTAAAGACGTTACCGGATAGATCGAAAAACTTGTAACACCCCAAACTCAGCCCAGAAGTTAGGCCTAAATTCGACGTGTCACATCAAAGGCATAATTCAAACGATTTTTCTATTTAAAGATTTAAGGCCCAAAAGCCCAAAATCCTCGAGTCTTGTTAAGTAATGAAAAAAAAAACCCATTTTATAATTTTAAGTACTTCGGAAACCAAGTTGAAACTTAAGATATTTACTCAGGTTTAATTATTAAGTAAACAGTTGAAACAACAAAACCCAAAGTCTAAAGTCAAAACGGAGTAAAAGACCTTATTACATCTAACTAAAATAAGCAATTAAAAATCATGTGTTTTTTTTTAAACAAAATCCAAAAAAAAAAAATTTAAACATCTCGTAGTGTGGCCATCTCCGAGTCCCCTCCCACGTCAAGTCGTCTATTGAGGATCACCTGAAACATTAAATAAAGGGTGTGAGTTTCGAAACTCAGTGTGTGCAACCCTTGGAAATCAAATCAACATAAAAATATTCATATTGGGCCTATGCCTTATCAAAATCGGTGGTCTTGGCCCACAATGACCTCATATCATATCATATCTTATCTTATCATATGCAAAACTAGGTAATGGAAAACCCTCCCTAAAATCCATCCGCTATACAACATTTCCCTTCCAACCCTACACACCTGTGGGGATTTCTAAATTGAACCACCCATCCTCTACACACCAAAGGTAGAACTCACAGCGTCACTACTCAACGTTGCAGCAAAGCTGTTAATCATATAATGGGCTTAAAGCCAGCGGTGGATCCATGGTCGTCAAGCGACTATGCGATCCTCAAATCTTCCTCCGTACTATAATTCTCACCCATATGCATCCTAATCAGAATATCATATGAATGCAACATGCACATGAGTAACATCCGCAAAACTCATACTCATCACATAGGGGTATTTTTGTCGTTTCACAACCCAATGGTAATGCAACATGCACATGAGTAACATCGACAAAATTCATACTCATCACATAGGGTTATTTTTGTCATTTCACAACCCAATGGTATTTCCTTAAATCTACTCTATATGGGTATTTAGGTAATTTTGCAAAACAGAGGTACTTTGGAAATTTTGTAAATCAGGGATATTTTGGTAATTCTGGAAACCGAGGGTATTCTGGTAATTTCACAATTCGGGCTATTTTAGTGATTTTACAAATCTAAAGATGTTTTGGTAATTTTCAAACTTAGGGTATTTTGGTTATTTTCAAATTAGGGGTATTTTAGTAATTTTACAAATCTAGGGATATTTTGGTACATTTCAAATCAGGGATATTTGGTCCCTCACGGGTTTAGTTATGAACTTTGGCCCATAAATAAGTCCTCGCGGCTAAAGTGAACAAACACTACGCACCAGGTAGGATTTTAGAGAAGAGGAGGTGGGCCACTAGGACCGCTTAAGTACCAAGCTCTCCCTAGATCCAATCTTAGACATGCATATGTCCGTTGCCACACTCTAACCTAGCGACTTGACCACAGACATGATTGATTATTATAGGAGTTTTATGTTACTCAAGAGTTTGTCAAACTAGGCCTAGAGTCTATTAAACCCTAACATATATTGCTAAAAATATCATGAGGCCAATTAAGCCTATTTCATATCTATTGTCCATTAACCCACTTTTATGCTCATATAGCCCCTTAAGCCAATTTCACGTTCATATAACCCATTATGCCCAATTCACATCCTTATGGCCCATTAGGCCCAAATCTCATTCATATGGCCTACTAGGCCCAAAACAATTCCAGATCACGTAACATGCATGCCTAACTCAGTTCATATAATCAAATCAATCAATTTCATCAAACTTAGCCTCAAGGCCCACCGGGCCCATTTAGCCACTTTCCGCTTTTTGGCTTTCCGACATTGCCGATATCGTATGTGTAGTGTTTGTACACACCTGGTTACCGCGATGTGCTATTCTATCCTTAGCATTGATCCTACTAACCAACCAACCTTTAATCAATCATTAAATCAAAACATTTACCCAAAAGTCAAAGCCTTACTGTAACCTTACTGTGTGCCACCGGGTTCTAATAGCCTTTCCTTAGCTACTAATCACAAGTATCTCCTAGATCTGCACTTACACATACATAATTAAAATTCGAGTGACTCATAATCCACACAAGTTACCCCCCATAGATCACACACACATTTGGCCATTCACTTAATCCACCATCGAGTTGAGTACACTT
Organism: Gossypium bickii; assembly: GCA_025503065.1. Lineage (NCBI taxonomy): Eukaryota > Viridiplantae > Streptophyta > Magnoliopsida > Malvales > Malvaceae > Gossypium > Gossypium bickii. The sequence continues at coordinate 35,909,278 of CP106712.1, read as the reverse complement.
ACCCTTGCTAACGATCCTACCACGCTTGCGATCTTTGAACCTTATCCTTGTTATCACAAAGTTAACGATAGGACAGTTAGATAGCCTTTCGGCTTTTAGCAAAACGTACAAAAGAGGTTAACCGAATACTTACCAAATCCCCTTTTGATCCTGCGGCCTAAGTTCAGCTTTTGAGATTAGTATGGTGACAGAGACAATTCAGCCCCAATAGGGAGAAGAAGAGGAGAAGTGATCAGCTAGAAATAAAGGTGAACAAGAAAATGAATTTAAGAAGAGAAGGTATGGGGAATTCGACTAGAGAGAAAACCAAAATTTCGACAAAGGAATGATGCGTTTTTTCGGCAAATGGAAGAATTCGGCTAAGGGGGAGAAAAAGAAAAGTAATGGACCCCTAGGAACCTCTCAAAGGAATTCGACACCTCCTTTTATAGCCAATAGCCGAATCCTACCTTCCCCCACAGTCCAATTCGGCACCAACTCTTCCCATTCCTCATCTTCAAATTTTTATTCATCATATCTCCCTTATCTCATCCGAAATTCCCTCCTTTATCAGTTCACAAGACCAATTCAAACACTTCAACGAAAGAGTCCAGATTCCACACAACTCTGGCCATTCACTATGCAAAATAAACACTCAAAAAACACCTTACCACTACTCGAACCTTGGACCTCTTCACGCCACCTTGTAGCTCCCCTAGTGATGCCACCTAGCCACTGGACCACCGGCCCATCTATGTCCTATTTCTTCTTCATTTATTTAAAAATCCTACTAACTGAAGTCACAATTCCCTTAGGCTAAAACCAAAATTTTTCCTATGCCTTTACTTGATCCCAGGACATCTCCGACACCCCTAGACATTCCAAATTCATTAACCCTCAAAGCCCACAAGCCAATTGTCTTTTTCTTGCTCACTTAAAAATTTTCTGAGATTTAAAGCCCAAAGCCCAATAGGCCCAATTCTTCTAGGCCCAAATTTGGGGAGTTACAAAACTTTTATAGACATTTCATACAATCATTCACCAAACATTATCATAGTGTCCCTTAAATAGGTCAACGAGACCCTAATCATGCTTTAGAGTAGGGCCAGAACTAAACCGAACACATACATAAATTCTCAAAAATTTAAAAGCTTTTTCAAAACTGTAAGGTCACACACCCATGTGTCAGGCCGTGTGCCTCCCACGGCTATTGGACACACCCATGTGTCCTGGCCGTGCAAAATCAGGGCATGTATTCTAACTTTTGCACACAGCCACCATGCACACTCGTGTGTCATGGCCGTGTACTCTTAGGCAAGATACTGACTTATTCACACAGCTACTAGGCACGTTTGTGTACCATGGCCGTGCACACTTGGGCGAGCTATTGTCTTAATCCCACGACCACTAGGCACGCCCGTGTGCCACAATCGTGTAGGCAAAATAGGCTATTACAAGGCCAAAATGCCACCCTCACAAGGGCCAATCCTTACAAGCAAATTACCAATTCATTTCATGTACACTTGATATCCAAAACATGTCAAACAATCAACAATTCTTCATTTTTAAACTCAAATCTAATTATACCACTTTACCCAACTAAAAACACAATTACAATCAAACATGATTCATCCACATTTACCTTTCATATAATCATTTCTTTTCTTAACCATACATACTCTCAATGCATTCATAAGCTTACCATAACTTTGACCATTTCATTAGCTATCTAGCCATACCAAAACATGCATCATTTTTCATATATACCCAACATATTACCAATACTTATCTAGCCATATCTATGGCTATTATGTACACATTTCAAACATCATTCAAAAAGACTAGCCTATACATGCCATATCTAACTAATAACATATTTCAAAAATACCAAAATGAGTTGAGTAGTGTGATGACGATCCTCGACAGTCCCCGAGCCTTCAATAGCTTTGACGATCTATAAAACAGAGAAAACACACACATAGAGTAAGATTTCAAAAGCTTAGTAAGCCATATACAAATAAACTTAACATAAAATGCTCATAACCGTATTGATGCAATAACGATAATGGTTCTCATAGCATATACATCTCACATAACTTATCATATTCTTCAACACAATACGACATATACACATAGCTCATTTAGGCATAATTCAACATATCATCTCATCATCCCATTGCACATATTCATCTTAGTAAGTTCATATAGATACTTACCTTTTATACACACTTAGTGTACATATCAAACGTACCTGAAACGGATATACAATCACATAATCCTTCGTGGCTCGGAGTTTCCTGTTGAACCATTCGGAATCTAATAGGATATGCAGAATACTCAGAAAAGTCATACAATGCCAACATCCCAGACGTGGTCTTACATGTAATCAGATGTCGATGCTGTTGTCCCAGATAGGGTCTTATACGAATCAATACGATGCCAATGTCCTAGACATGGTCCTACAAGTAAGTCTCATATCGACGCAAACGTCCCAGACGTGGTCTTACACGAAATCTCGAATCAATGCCAATGTCCCAGACGTGGTCTTACATGATAACACATAACGGGACCTCTCGGATGTTAACACTATCTCAATCTTATCTCGGAATTCATGTATACAACATCTTATAAGCATTCATCATTATCAATAGTCATATGAACATACATGATTCAGTACAATTACATTTATTTGTATATTGACTTACTTCGGATTCGGATATTCGTTCGGACTCGGTTATTCGACTACTTTCACTTTCCCGCGATCTAAGTCCGTTTTCTTTGGTTTTTGATCTATACATATTCAAATTTAACCCTCTTATTTAACAACACATTCAATTCAATCCAAAATCACATATTTAGGGCTATTTGCAACTTAGCCCTCACATTTGCATATTTTATCAAATTAGTCCCTTTTTCTCAAAACATCAAATATACAAAATCACTATACACTCATGCTCATATATCTCATACAAGTCCAAATAGTTCATTAAATTCACAATTTAATCCCTCAAATTACCATTTTCACAATTTAGCCCTAATTAGCTAAATTCATCAAAAATTCAAGAACAACACATGTTCATTTAACACATATCTTTCATTTAACACCTAAGCTCATCATAAAGCTCACGATTTCATCAATAGCACATCTCATGAACATCATCAATTCTTCAAATTACAACATGGGATTGATAGTAGACTAAGCAACAATCTCAAAAACATAAAAATCATCAAAATCCAAAGCCAATACATACCTTAATTTTGCTTGATAGTTGCTGAAACCTAGGATAGTTTTCTTCCTTTCTTTCTTTTGAATTTTCGGTGATAGATGGATGAATAAAATCCACTATCATGCTTAATTGTTTTATTTACTAACATATTATTAATCTAATTACAAGATTGTCCTTATAATAAAACATATATAACATATGTATATAAAGCCATCAATGTCTTTTAATCATCCACTATGTAAATATTGGCATTGCTTCATAAGGCCTCCTTGTTTAAAAGCCATCTCAAATAAACACTTTTATAAATATCATGCTACTTTTGCATTTAATGCAATTTAATCCTTTTATGAGATTAAGCACACAGACAGACAAATTAACTTACAAAAATTTAACACATGTTTAATCACATATTAATGGCACATAAAATAATATTAAAATATTATTCAGACTCAGATTTGTTGTCCTGAAACCACTGTTCCGACTAGGGTCTAAACCGGACTGTTACATTGAATGTCCACATAGTTTTAGACAAGGGCGTGTATCTCAGCAGTGTAAAATTTTCTATCTTCTTCTATAAAATTATATATTTTTTTATTTAGTCCCGAATATTTCTAAAGTGTTTCTAAGGCCTCGAGGGCTCCAAATAAGGACAGTATAGATGTGTTCGAATGAGTTTAGATATGATTCATGAAATGTATGTGATTGAATGTTCTAAGTTATGTTTTTTACAGTAATGCTCTGTAACCCTATTTCAGTGACAAATACAGGTTAGGGGTGTTACATGGTAACCTTAATGGCTGTCATTTTTATCCTATATATTCCTATGGTTCAAACGGGGCTCGATAGTCGTCATAACGTCATTGGATTTTTTGTCGAAGCCTAATATGATAAATAACATAATATCATTTTGATAGTACTAGAAAGAACATATGTTTTCTCCCTACTTATTGGTTAATTTGTTCCCTTTTAGTTATCTTTAGCACATATTTTAGTATTTCAGTTCAATAATTTACATTTTATGACTCAGTGGATCTTAGCTTATTTACCCTCAATTGTATCATATTTTCGTACTGATGTCACTACATGAGTAATTTCAGATTGCACCTAGAATTGTCGCTGGACCTGACAGCTATCCAAATAGGAACAAAAAGGCATGAGCTGTCCAATCTGGTATAACTGTCCTGGACGTACAGAGGCAGCATGATTCTGATGAAAGGACACCTAGGTTATTTGGGGAAAAATATAGGTATTAACATAAAAAGATAAAAAAAGGGAGAGCTTTTTAGATCATCTTCTTCAACTTACCTCTTGAAGCTTTCGGCTATGACGACTTAAGCTCTGACAAGTGAACTGATATGAAAAGGATGCAGACCAGTTCTTAACAAGGAGCTCTGAGTGTGACGCAAGGAGGAATAGAAAATCCAAGTTGAGTTGTCTAGGAATAGTATTTTCCACTTGTTTATTTTATTTTTCTTTTCTAAACGCTGGTGATTACTTTTTATTTCATGTTAGTATGGAAGTACACATGATTTTTGGTTAAATATTATTTTATTCAATTTTGCTTCTACAGTTTAATCTTTGGGTTTGAATGTTTTTTGCATGGAAGTGTTATTACAATCACTAACACTGGTAGGTGCAGTGACAGTTCAAGCTAACAAGCATGACAACGGAAGTTTCTTGAGGATTAGAGGAATTTAATCCACTTGTTCTTAATAGTGCTCCATTTCCAGCATTGGAAGGTGCGGTTAATGTGCATGTTTAAGTCTTAGATTAAATATAGAAGTTAAGCTTGGTAAGATATTCATTATAGTTTAATGTATTGACAATCACCTATATTTTTTACCTTGTGAGCACTTAGCATTCTTTTGAATATTCACGTTGGAGATCTCAGTTTCTCACTATCATATTTTATCTTATTATTTTCAAGTTATTACTTTGACAACTACTCACACAATTTATCTCATTTTATCTATTTATTGCACTGACATTAATAGGCAAAAGACAACCATCATCGTGGGATCGATATTCGACAGACTCATATCTGTCTACTATACTTGCATCGACAGTGTATGCTTGCACATTATTGCTGTGACGTTAAATAGCCGATCAAGTTTTGACGCCATTGCCAGGGATGGCATTTGTTTTATGTTTATTTTTGTTTATTATTATTTCATAACATGTAGTTGCTACTAAATTATTTTCTTTTTGTAGTTATTTTCATATTTTACTTTAGGTGTTGTATGACTCGAAACTATTCGGAGTTTATTACCGATTTTGATCTAGAAATTGAAAGAACTATTTAGAGGAGACTTCGAGAACAAAGGAATATGGCTTTGCCAAGAAACAATGCAGTTATACCCTTGATGCAGAACCAAAATGCTAATGACCCACCATTGCAGCAAGACAATCAAATAAAAAAAAAAAGACTACAAGATTTTGTAGTACCTGTCTTGGATGATTTACAACCGGGAGTAGTTAGGGCAGCAATCTAAGCTGGAAATTTTTAACTCAAGCCAGTAATGTTCCAAATGCTGAATTCTAATGGGAAATATGTTGGACTGCCACATGAAGATGCATGAGAACATCTAAAGTCATTTTTATTGATTTGTGCTTCCTTTAGTCAACAAGGCGTTCCTGATGACAATTTGAAGACGCAGTTATTTCCTTATTCCTTGTAGGGAAGAGCTCGTAAATGGTTCTTTGGGTTATCTACTAGATCAACTAATTCTTGGAATGCACTAGCAATACAGCTTGTTTTGTGATTTAGCCCACGACGACGAATGCTCGTCTCCAAAATGACATTACAACATATCATCTGCTGGACAATGAGAATCTACATGAGAGCGTTATAAATCTTTGCATTGACGTTGTCCCATGCATGGCATTCAACAGGAAACTCAAATTGAGATTTTTTATAATGGGCTGCATTCACACGAGGAATCTTCTCGACGCATCAGCCAATGGACCTTTACTGGATTGTACTTATAATGATGCAATTGGAATTCTTGCGAGAATTGCTCAGAATGATTATCAATACCCTATCTCCAAAGCTGCACAATCAAAAGCTACTTCAGGAGTTATTGAATTGGACGCCATATATGCACTTAGTGCTCAAGTTTCTACCTTTTGTTGATGTTCCTACCTTTTGTTGTGAGATTTGAGGTGACAATCACAGCTATGAAGATTGTCCACAACATGTAGCGAATGCCTTTTATGTTAGTAACATCCACAACAATTCTTATGACAACACTTATACTAATTTCACATGCAATCAACAGCCTTGGGGAACTCAGAATGCTGGAAAAAATATTGCGAAATTTCGATATGGTAGTATATCCACTCAAGGCAATTAAAATTCAATATAAGAGAACTACAATCCTCAATAGTAGAACTACAATCAGCACACTCAGATGCATCCACAACAGGGCCAGATGCGGCCACACCAGACCCAGACACAGCCATAGCATTCTTCAATACCGAATCAGCATGGTCAAGAACATCGATGACAACAGTACACTCATGCTTCTCCTTCTGACCTGTTAGCAACTCTTGAAGCTTTAATACGGGAGCATATGACTTGCACAGAAGCTATTGTGCAAGGGAGTTCATCTTCTATTTAGGCATTGGAGGCACAGTTAGGACAACTTGCTTTGAATCTGAGTACTCAACCACCGGGCACACTACCTAGTGACACAAAAAATCCCAATCTGAAGGGAAAAGAACATTGTAAGGCTATCACTCTTAGAAGTGGTAAAAAAATTGACGAGCCGATTACAGACTTTACTGTAACACCTCAAGATACTAGTGAAGTGATCCCTGGTGAGAAGGTTGAATCTGACAAGCTTGTCGATACACCAAACAAATTGACGAGCCGATTACAGACTTTACTGTAACACCTCAAGATACTAGTGAAGTGATCCCTGGTGAGAAGGTTGAATCTGACAAGCTTGTCGATACACCAAACAAAGAAGTTCCACAAATTGTCATTCATGTGCCTAATGTTCGATCCTCAAAACTGTCGACGCAATTAAAGGTGTCGGCACAAGAAAATGTATCTCGACCATTACCTCTTCCACAAAGATTCAAGGAGAGTGAGTAGGATAGGCAGTACCAACAGTTCCTAAACACATTGAAGCAACTTCATGTTAATATTCTTTTAGTAGAATCTCTTTTGCAAATTCCAAATTATGGGAAATTTATGAAGGAGCTCTTATCCAATAAGAAGAAGCTCAGTGATATGGACACTATTGCACTCACAGAGGGCTGTAGTGATGTTTTGCCAAATAAGTTACCCCCCAAAATGAAAGATCCTGGGAAATATACTATCCCATGTCCCATTAGAAACCATTATTTAGGCAAGGCTTTATGCAACTTAGGAGCTAGCATCAACCTAATGCCGCTACCAACTTTCAGAATGTTGGGAATTGGTCACATGAAACCTACTGCAGTGACATTGCAACTAGCTAATCGATCTTAGGCTCAACCTGAAAGGAAAATCAAAGATATCTTAGTTTGTGTGGATAAATTTGTTTTTTCGGCTGATTTTATCATACTTGACTGCGACGTAGACAAGGAGGTTCCCATAATCTTGGGACGACCATTTTTAACCACCGGACGAACTCTTATTGATGTTTACAAGGGTGAACTGACCATGCGACTTAATGATGAGCATGTTACCTTGAGTGCTTTCGAATCTATTCAATGTAAGGATAAAGAAGAATGTCATACTGTCAATTTTCTAGATGACTTAATTGAGGAAGAATTCAATGACCAAAGCACAATACTTTCTGAGGAGTTTGTAGTGACATCAAATGATGAATTCTTAGCTGATTATGACAGTAGGTTGAAGCTAATAATATTAAACTCAGGCATGGATGGAAAATTGAGTCCTTAGACTTAGCCAACAGAATACCTCTAATTTTTAAGCCATCTATAGACGAATCTCCTACTATAGAATTGAAACCGTTGCCTACTCATCTTAAATATGTTTTTCTTAATGATAACAATACTCTCCCAGGTATTGTCTCTGTAACACTAGATGTAAATCAAGAAGAGAAATTGGCCTATATTCTTAAGCAACATAAACGAGCTATTTCTTGGAGTATTGTCGATATCCGAGTCATTAGTCCATCTTTTTGCATGCACAAGATCAACTTGGAAGATGAAGACAAGCAATTGATTGAGCTACAAAGAAGCTTAAACGAGAAGATGAAGGAATTTGTTAAGAAATAAATTATAAAATGGCTTGGTGCTGGAATTATTTACCCTATTGTTGATAGCACCTGGGTAAGTCCCGTGCAATGTGTTCCTAAAAAGACTGGCATCACTATGGTTAGTGTAACACCCCTAACTTGTGCCCTTCGCCGGAATAGGGTTACAGACCGCTACCAGAGTTTCTAGAACATTTACAAATAATTCATGTCAAAATTTATTCATTTTCCAATATTATTCATAACGTCCCTTAAATAGACCCTCGAGGCCCAATATGAGTGTTAGAATCGAATTGGGACTAAATCAAGAACTCAGAGAATTTTTCATGAAATTTCTAAAATTTTTCAAGATACAGGACACACACGCCCGTGTGACCCTAGGACACGCCCATGCTGCAGGCTGTGTTTGACCCCGTGTAACTCTCTAACTTGTGCCAGATGGCCGACCACACGCCCGTGTGCTAGGCCGTATGGTTAATTAAATTTTTCAAGATTAGGTGCATGTTTCACACGGCCTAGACACACGCCAGTGTTCTAGTCCGTGTAGCACACACGGTTGAGACACACGCCCGTGTCTATTCCCGTGTGCTCAATTCTAAGCATTCTATTTTCCAAATTTAAGGTGCAAGGGACACACGGCATGACCACACGCCTATGTACCAGGTCGTGTGTCACACAAGGCCAAGACACACGCCCGTGTGTCTACACGTGTGGACAAAACAAAGCTATTTCTAGCTTCATTTATCACCCAAAATGTTGCCATAAACCTACATCAAAACTTACATTCATAACCCAACCGATTCAAGAATTCGATTCAAGCAAATTCTATCATCTAAATATAGTATAACATTGCGTACATACATGTTTATAATCTTACCTTGGTTCAACCTAGACATTAAACATCGTTTGATCACATATACTTAACACATACGTGTTTATCATAATAACCTACTTTATAAGGCCAAAATAAACCATTACTAGCCATTCTAATGGCTAGGTTACAAACATCATTTTCAAGCCACTAATGGTCAAGTTATCCTATACATGCCATTATATCAAAATGATTTTATTATATATACCCAAAATAAGCTAGTGGATAGTGTGATGATACTCCAATCGATCTCCAACCTTCGCGAGCTTCCGAGCACTATAAAATAGGGAAAATAAAACCTAATAAGTATTACATGCTTAGTAAGTTCGTACAATAGGAATCAAAACTTACAAATTTACATTTATTAACATTAAGCATTCAATGACATGCTTTTTCATCAATTTGGAAATTTACCTAAACACATACACTCATTCAAACAAGTTAGTTACATAAATGTTCACATATGCCTCAAGTAAGCATAGATGAGCTCATCATACTATATTCTTTCAAGACATCATTCATTTCATCTCATAATTCTCATATCATGTCAAGTATCTTATCCGTTGAATCATTGAAATTCCAATGGATTCTGAGATAGTACACTTAATGTGTACAATTCAATAACCCGTCAATTCATATTCAAGAGTACCCATTAGGACACTTAATCAGAGAGCACACTCTCGAGCCACATATCATATAATAGGATTACCAGTCCAGGCTAAATCCTTTATATAACGTATGCTCAAAAGATCTCAATTAGGATTACCAGTCCAGGCTAAATCGTAATTGTAACATATGATCAAGAGGGTTAATCAGGATTACCCGTCTGGGCTAATTCATATCTTTAATGAGGTCAATAGGATTACTCGTCCAAGCTAAATCCCATCAGCAACAAATGCAGTACCTCATTCATTTTGGGAAATCACATATATCCATCGAAATTCAATGCTCAAAAGGAACTTACCCATTTTTCTCCAGTTCATGCATATATTCATTTCTTTATTATAACAATCAAATAATTCACATAATTATAAGCCACATTCCATACAATCATGACATTTAATTTAACATATTTACATGCACAATTAAGTTACACGAATTTACCTCGACACTTGTTCGCGTATATAAATCTACTAATCTGAAATTTTCTCTTTTCCTCAATCTAAATTTGTGTTACCCGGATCTATATAAATGAATTTATTCATCAATTTATCGCATTTCATATCAAGTGGATTCAATTTACATGCTAGGCAAAATTACCCCTAACCTTCCCATAAATTCCAATTTCGTCCCTAAGCTCGGAAAATGAAATTTATGCAATTTACTCCCTATTCCAAGCCTAACCTAAATTTCAATATAAAATTTACTTCACATATATTCTATAAAATTTATAATTTTTCTTCAATTTTCACAACTTTACATTTTAGTCCCTAAACCATGTTTTCATCAAAAATCATTTTGTAAAAGTTGTTTATATATCAACAACCTTTCATTTTCTACCATAAATTTCAAATTTTTAGCATATTCATCCATGTCATAATTTCCATACTTTGATAACTTTTCAAATTGATACCCCAAGTAGATAGATTAAGCTATGCCGGTTTCAAAAATTTCAAAATTACTAAAAATGGGACAATAAAACTTACCCAATTAAGCCAAGAACGTTTCCTCTCTCTCTCTCCTAGGGTTTCCATGTATTTTGGGGATGAACATGAGATAAAATAAGATGATAATTTCTTTTTAATTATTTATCGTCTTTTAATTATTTCTATTTCTAATTTAGTCCTTGCCTTTTTCTAAATTTCGATGGATGAATTATTAAAAATATATACTAACTTTTTATTAATGGTCTAATTACAATATAAGCACCTCAAGTTTTGAATTCCATAGCTATTTAATCCTTATAGCTACTAGAATTCAACTTTTTCATTTTGTGCGATTTGGTCCTTCCCGTAATTAAGTACATAATCGATGAACTTTTTGTTATCAGAATTTTCACATGACATGTCTATCATAATATGGACCATTCAATAAAGTTTAAATAAATTTCATTTTCAGCTCGACTTTGTAGTCTTGAAATCACTGTTCCGATTTCACTGAAAATGGGCTGTTCCAGTTAACAACGACAAAGATGGATTAATTCCTAGACGCATTCCTACGAGATGGCAAGTCTATATGGATTATCACAAACTTAATGCTGCCCCAAGGAAGGACCACTTCCCACTTCCTTTCATTGACCAAATGTTGGATAAGCTTGCTGGAAAAGCCTATTATTGCTTCTTAGACGGCTATTATGGGTACAATCAGATTGCTATTGCACCGGAGGATCAAGAGAAAACAACTTTCACCTGTCCTTTTGGTACTTTTGTTTTTTTTTCAAATGCCTTTTGGTCTTTGCAATGCACCAGCCACGTTTCAAAGGTGATGATGGCAATATTCTTAGATATGATTGAAGAATCTTTAGAGGTGTTTATGGATGATTTCTCAGTCTATGGGAATAATTTTGATCATTGCGCTGACAATTTGGATAAAGTATTGCAGCTATGTGAAGATACACATCTTGTTCTATATTGGGAAAAATGTCATTTCATGGCAACAGAAGGCATTGTGTTAGGCCAATGTATCTCTCGTACAGGAATTGAAGTCGTCAAAGCTAAAGTGAAAATTATTGAAAAATTACCTATATCGACAAGTGTGAAAGGTATTCGTAGTTTTCTTGGGCATGGGGGTTTTATCAAAAATTTATTAGAGATTTCTCAAAAATTGCAAAACCCTTATGCTCATTACTGGAACAGAATAAAAAATTCTTCTTTGACAATGCATGTCTGGATGCATTCATTAAGTTGAAGACGCAGCTAGTAAATGCACCCATTGTCATTGCACTCGATTGGTCTCAACCTTTTAAAGTTATATGCGATGCAAGCAACTTTGCTATGGGTATTGTTCTAGGACAAGGTAAGGGAAAAATATTTCACATCATCTATTATGCTAGCAAAACTCTTATAGAGGCTCAAATCAACTATAAAACTATAGAGAAAGAATTGTTGGCTGTAGTCTTTGCTATAGAATAGTTTCGTTCTTATCTTGTCAGCATACAGGTTACCATATTTACTGATCACTCAGCGTTGAGATATCTTTTTGCGAAGAAGAATACTTAACCAATATTGATACGCTAGATCTTACTATTGCAAGAATTTGACATCGAGATAAAAGACCGTAAGGGTTCAGAAAATCAAGTTGCAGACCACCTATCTGGATTGGAAGTTGGCAGCGAAGATGGAAACATACTTCAAATTGTTGACACATTCCCAGATGATAAGTTATTTGCTGTAGATGCAACCTATTTGTATGGAGATCTGGTTAATTATTTAGTATGTGGAAAACTCCCATTGGGTGTCACAGGCCATAAAAAAAGAAAGATTTCTTCGTGAAGTAGTGAAGTATCACTAGAACGAGCCATATTTATTCAAGGCATGCAATGACAACATTTATCAGTATTGTGTTCCAGAAGAGGAGATGCTTTCAATCCTGAAGCACTGTCATGATGCTCATTACGGAGGTCATTTCAGTGGCTTGCAAACTACTGCTAATGTAATATCCCGGGTTAGGGGCTATTTTTGTTATGGCATGTTTTGCATATGTTGGTGTGCTATGTTGCCATTTTTATGTTTTAGGGGCTTAATTGTAGGCTAGGTGTATGCCTGAGTGTATGGAAAATTTTAATTTTTGGCTTTATATGAGGGGAGCTGAAAGGAGCTGGGCCATATGTGTTTTATTGGGTGTTTTGGATCACAAAAATAAGGCTAGCAAAGTGGCAAGTGTGGCGACGCCACTGGGAGCTAGTGTTTGGCGTCAGCTCTGCAAGAGTGGGAGGTCCAGAGTTCAAGCTGCAGAAATCTCCCTTTTGGCTTATATTTTGGGACGGCATAGGAGGGAAGAGGTGTATGAAATTTGAACTCTGCCTTGGACTTGGTCTTCCCATTCAAATGGAAGGTGGAGAGTAAATAGTGGAGGAAGACTTGGTCCACACGTTTGAAATGTGAGGAGTGGAGTGTTTGGTGGGATTTTGGCCGATTTTGTGGGTGTTTGGAGTGGGGGAGTGGACGGCTTAGTGTAGGAAAGGGGGGAGGCCGAATGTACTTGGTTTTGGTACATTTTCGGTCTTCTTTTTGGTAGGTAAAAAGTGTCCATTTTGGTTCGGTTAGCTGAAGTTTTACCAAGGTTTTTTTCTCTCAATTTTCCTCATTTGGTTAAAACCGAAAGTCCAAGTGCTTGTCTTAGAAAGTTTGTTTGTTTTCTTCTAACTCTCCTTGCTAGCTAGAATGCTACTCCCATTTTTCCTTCTTTCTTTCATTTGAGTTAAGCCAAATTTCCAAAGAGCTTCTTCACATTTTCTTTACTCAAACCGAAAGTGGTATTCTTTTATTTTTCCAACTTTTTTTTTTTCCTTCTTTCGTTGAATACTTGGTAGCCGAAATTGCTTTGCTTTCTTTTACTTTGTAAGCCGAATACTCTCTTCTCTCCCTCTCATAATTCTCTTATTTTCTTAAGAGCCGAACTTACCATTTTCTTCCCAACCGATTCTTCCATTCATCCTTCTCAACTCTTTAGAAACTTTGCTTCCATTTCATATTATCTTTTCTCTCAAAACCGAGCAAGCACCTACCTCATAATCACTTTCTTTCTTCTTCTCAAAAACCTTGGCCGAATCTTGTTGGTGTTGTGGTTTTGCTTCAATCGTTTGGAGATTGGTAAGTCCTTGGCCGAATGGCCATCTCCTTTTTCTCCTTAGGCTTTGTCGATGTTGGTTGTTTAAGAGCCGAATGTGGCCTTGTTGTTGAGAGTTAACCTTTGGTATTGAAACCGGTTGCATTATAGGTCATTTGGATTTTTGGATACGAACAAGTGGAGCCTTCGTTCTCTGATCAGCCAAGTGGGGTAAGTATTGGTAAGGGCCGGTTCTATTAGTTGATTCCTTTATCTCATTAAGCCAAGTTAATTAGGGATTAATGGTTCTTTTTCTAGGTGGAGGCAGATTATCTAGGAGAACCACTACTGGTTCGGGGTTTGGTTGGAAACCAAACCATTCGCAAGTGTAAGGTAATGGCTTAATGTTGATCCCTTGGTTAATGGTTGTTGGCCGGATGCTAGTGATGCTTAACCCCTAATGTTGGGCCGATTGTAGGATCCGGGAATCAAGGGGATTTAGATCGTTTTATTTGGGATTCTAGACTGTATTATTTACCAAGTGTGTAAACTAACACACTTCCGTTTAGTAATATGATTGATAACTTTGTGTGATGATTAAAGAAGCAGTGATGTTTGATATGATACCCTAATGGGTATGATTCTGGACTCGGGTAAGTCAGTATTATTATTATGAGTTTAATGATGATCTATATGTTACCATGACTGTAGATATATGGGACACGGGATATGAGATTAGACATAATAGCATGAGATGCATGATTGTATGATATGCATGATTACATGAGTATGGTATGTTGATGGGTGATACGAGTGGAGGAGAAGCGGTGGTATTTTTTGTCTTTGTGAGCACCAGTGTTTTGGTAACACAACTTTGTGACTTTGGGTCACAGAGGTTTGGCACCTCCGGAGGTTTGGTACCTCGGCGTCTCGTCCACGTAGTTAACACCCGTGGGTTAGCCCCACTTGTGAGATACGGGATTGACGCCCGGTGATTTGGTATCACACGATGGGTTGGCCCCATCACCCGATTTGTGACTACGGTCACCGGTGCTTTGGTAGCACATTGTGTCTTTGGGACACCGGAGGTTTGGCACCTCATTGCGACTTGTCCACGTGGTTTGACCACCGTGGGTTGGCCCTACTTGAGATATGGGATAAATGCGCTAGTGATTTGGTATCACACGATGGGTTGGCCCCATCATCATTGGATTCGTGACTTGGTCACGGTGCTTTGGTAGCACAATTGTGTCTTTGGGACACCAGTGGTTTAGTACCACATTGACGGATATTGTGTCTTTGGGACACCAGTGTTTTAGTAACACATTGTGACTATATGTCACCAAAGTGGTTTGGTACCACACGGGGTAGAAAAAGCGATATGGATGGTTAGGACCGGGTTGCATTAATTATGTTGCTATGTATGAGGTGTGTTAGTATGTTGTTTCATCGGGAGAGCGGGATTTATGCACCGAGTCATTCGACTCACCCTCTCCTTTAACATTTCGGAGTGACACTTAGACGCGGACATGGAGTAGGGATGGACTCGGGATGCTCATGCCATCTTTGAATAAAAGTTTTACTCAGACATTACATTTTGGGTACTTAGTTATTTACTTTCGGTTGGATTTTATTTCGGATTTGTAAAAGGCTTTTAAATTATGCCTTATGATGTTATGTTTTAAGTTAGATTTTTACATGCTTTAACAAAATAATTGAGTTAATTTGCTAAAACTTAATATGACAACGATTTCAAAATTTCCACGATATGTTTTCAACTATACCATCGGGTATCACACTGAATTTATAAATGAATGAAAATCCATTGTCTCCCAACTTGAAATCAAATTTTTACTAAGATTAAATGTTTTATTAACGAAATTAAACAACTGTTTTTTTCAAACGGAACAAGTTTTATGAAATCTATTTAGTGCAACCTCGAAATTTTCAAACTCGTTTTCCCCGTAACATACCAGATTCGGTCGTGGTGTTTGGACCGGGTTTGGGGTGTTACAATTGTGGTATCAGAGCCAAGTTCAAAAGCTCGGCTGTGGGACCTGAGGCCCAAACTGTTTTCAAAAGTCTGTTTTAAATGTTTTGGGTTAAAGACATGGCATGGTTTACAAGGCATGGCACCGAGTCTCCGGCACCAGTTCGCCCAGGTAAGTAGTTCTAAACTCTTTTGTGAATTACTATTTGTAGAAGGGTAGGTGATATGGAACGTAGATAGATTTATAGGACTTGAACCCTAGGATTAGGTCACTCAAACACTCGAACTAAAGCATAAGACTTAAAGCACTAAACCAATCTATGACTCGACCCACGGGGCTAGGGTGTGGTAACTCATGACGCATGTCTAGGAAAGGATCAGGAAGAGCTTGGTATTTAAGCGATCCTCGTGACTCACCTCCTCTTCGCAGTATCCCACAGTGCGTAGCTCGAGTTCACCACGACCAAGAAGGCTCGGTCATAGACTTAACCTAACGACTAAAACCCGAAAAGGAATTAGCCATGTTTTGGAAATACAACAACAACCCTAATGTTTTCAAACTTTTTGCAATAAACTCTTTCAAAGCTGAGAATGTCACTTTTACAACGAATTTCTCGATTTGTAAAAAAATTACAAAAATGCCCTTAGGGGTAAATTTACTAAAATGCCCCGGTTTATAAAATCTCGAACTCAATAAATTTGTACGAAATTCAAACACTCTGTTTTACAAAATATCAATCGAAAATTTTGATTTTGGAAATTTCTGAAAGCATCTCGATCTGTGAAAATTACTAAAATACCCTTGGTTTCCAAAACGAAGTATTTTACAAGATTTTCAAAGAACACTCTCAAATTTTAGAATTCCAAAGTGACCGGTTTTACGAAAGTTTAAAATATCTTTTATTACGAAAATACCCTATAGGGAAAAGGACGAAAATACCCTTGGGCTAGAAATGGGCAGCAATGTCCGAAGAGTGAATAGGTATGGAAAGGGTTAAGGAATGGATGTATGACCTCTTTTGGGTGAATAGGATAGAAGATTGAACCTTGGTTGCTCGAAAGAACCCCTGATTAAACTCCATCCATAAAATTTCTTTGCGGTTAAGAAAGTGGAACGATACTAATGCATAAAAATCTTCTTAATCGAGAGGCGTAGATCGTTTAGTCATGAGTACTCGAGGTGGGCGTGGCCGTAATACTCGTGGTCGAGGTCGAGGTAGGATGACAGTTTCTAAACCCGTAGGATCTGGTCAAGGGTCAGAAAATGATATACCGGTTCCGCCACCAGCTGGAGGTGGTGAGTACCAAGATCAGACTGGGGACGATGCAGTGTCACGAGCGCGATCTTTGCGGGTGTTGGAAAAGAGTAGGCTGGTGTAGGTGGTGGTGCGGGAGTTAGGAAATCGTTCTGGCGACTCGGGCTAATGGGGTAGAATTTTTCGAGGTGTATCGGGTGTTGCTCCTAGCACCTCTTTGAATATTGGGTGGAGGCAGCCGAGCGGATCATGGATGATCTGGACTTGGTGGTGAAGAAGAAAGTGAAGGGCATCGTATCGACTAACCGGGATGAGTCATATCGGTGGTGGCTCACGGTTCGGGATAGTGTGGCATGAAGATTTGACATGGGATTATTTAATTTGCATATCAAAAGAAATACATCGGGGCTAGTTACATCGACTCCCAGTGAAAGGCATTTACGAGGCTTGTTCGGGAGTAAATCATTTTCTGAGTCACAGTGAGGCCGAGTTCCTGGCCGAGTAGGTATGCGAGGGCATTGTAGCCACCGAGCATGAGAGGTGTGTTCGTTCGAGGATGGTCTCGCGAGGCGAGTTGAGGTGCTAATTGCTCCACAGCGGGGCTTGAGTTTCTTTGTCTTAGTTGAGAAGGCTAAGGTAGCGAGGGTGTTAAAAGTCGGTAAGACAGAGCATGGACAGGAGTAGGCTTAAGAGGAGCTTTGGGTCTTACGGATCGTGCAGTAATCCATGAGAAGAGGGCTAGGACCGAGTGGGCGAGAATCGATCTGCTAGGTTTGTTCTTTGCAGGCGAGGACCGCCGCATGATGTGTCGATGTGGGAAATCTCATTGGGGTGGTTGTTGGGTGGTGGAAAAGGTTGCTTCGAGTGTGGTTCTCTGGATCATCATATTAGGGATTGTCGCCCGCGGATGGCGGGATTGATCCCGAGAGTCGGGCGTGTCGGTTCGAGAGGTAATGGACCGCCACCACGGAGGGCCGTGGTAATGGCAGAGGTGGTAATGGATTTGGTCGAGGTCGTGAGCAGGCGCGAGTGTGCGGGTAGTTACGAGGCACGCACGACTGATGCAGTGTATGCGGCTAGGCGCCGCGAGAGGCGCGACTTGCCGGGCGTAATCACCGATGCGTTTTTGATTTTTGGTTCTCCTATCTTTGCTTTAATTGACTTGGGTTCCACGCATTCGTATGTTGCTAGTAGTATAGTTGAGATCATGGACTTAGACTCGAGAAACTACTTCTAGACAAATGGCATACTTAGCCTCACAGGTCACTCAGTAGTGGTAGATAAGTCAGTATAAGGATGTACCCCTAGAACTCCAGGGGGTAGTATTTCTTTGCTTGCGATCGATGGAGCTGCCGTTTTGGGGAGTTCGATCGATTCTCGGGATGGGTGGTTGGTTAAGTACCGGGCCAAGGTGGATTGCGTGACTAAGCACATGGTTCTATCGACGGATAAAGGAGATGAAGTGATTATGATAGGTAATAGGAGAGATTACTTATCCAATGTGGTATCGGCATTAAAAGTTGTAAAGATGGTCGGGAAGGGCGTGAAAGCGTATGTGGTTCATGTGTATGCCTTGGAGGCTAATGAGTCTCTTTGTTGAGAAGGTTAAATCATTGTTAAGGAATTTGTTGATGTGTTTCGGAGGAGCTTAGGGTTTGCCACGGATCGTGAGGTAGAGTTTGGGATAGATGCGCTACCGGGGATCTGCGCGGTGTCTATTGCTCCATATAGGATGGCGCCAAAGGAATTGGTGGAGCTTAAGGCTCAAATTCGGGAGCTGTTGGATCGAGGCTTCATTAGGCCAAGTGTTTCACCGTGGGAGAGCGCGGTATTATTCGTCGTCAAGAAGAAGGGCGATACGATGCGGATGTGTATAGACTACCGCCAGTTGAATAAGTCGACGATTAAAAACAAGTATCCGTTACCACGGATAGATGACTTGTTTGATCGGTGAAAGGTGCATCGGTGTTTTCAAAGATCGATTTGAGGTCCAGGTACCATCGGTTGAAAGTTAAGGAAGCGGATATCCATAAAGGCGGCGTTTGGACTCGATGCGGGCACTATGAATTCTGGTAAGTAATGCCGTTCGGGTTGACTAACGCTCCGGAAGCTTTTATGGATATGATGAATAGGGTGTTTTGATGATCTGGACCGTTTCGTCGTGGTTTTTATTGGCGACATCTTGGTTTACTCAAGGTCGGAAGAAGAGCATGATGCACACACTTAAGAGTGGTGTTGCAAATTTTGAGAGAGAAGCAACTCTATGCCAAGTTCAGTAAGTGCGAGTTCTGGCTTAGTGAAGTGACGTTTTTGGGTCATGTAGTATCAGCTGGGGGGATTAGAGTAGATCCTCGGAAGGTTGAGGCGGTTTTGGATTGGAAGCCTCCTAAGTCAGTCGCTGAGATTCGGAGTTTCTGGGTTTGGCGAGGATACTACAGAAGATTTGTTGAGGTTTTTCGTTAATTGCAAGACCGATGACTAAGTATTAAGGAAGGGAGTTCCGTTCGTTTGGACCGAGAAAGCAAGCAGGAGAGTTTTGATAAGTTGAAGAAGATCTTAAGCGAGGCTCTGTTTTAATTCAACCCGAGGTGGTAAGGAATTCACGGTGTCTTTGCGACGCATCACATACGGGATTGGGTTGTGTCTTGTCTGAGGGAGGGTAAGGTTGTGGCTTACGCTTCTCGGCGGTGAGGCCACACGAGGTCAACTATCCGACGCACGATTTAGAGCTAGCACCGTAGTCTTCGCTCTAAAAATCGGAGGCATTACTTGTGCGGCGAGAGATCAATAGTCTACCACAGATCATAAGAAGTCGAAGTATCTATTGACTCGAAGGATCGAATTTGAGGGCGGCGTAGATGGGTTGAGTTGCTCAAGGACTACGATCGTTCGATTGAATATCACCCGGGCAAGGCTAACGTGGTGGCGACGCGCGTTGAGCCGTAGGGTTGTTTCGGACTTAAGAGCGATGTTTGCCCATTTGAGTTTGTATGGCGGCGGGAGTATACAGCGGCAGAGTGCGCAGTTAAGCCTACTTGGGTTGAGCGGATCGAGAAAAAAGCAGTTAGAGGATGAGGTTACGAGTGCGCGAAAGGTTACAAGTGCGAGAATGGTGGTTTGGAGGGTTCTGACTTGTCTAGTGATGAGGTTACGTGTTTTCAAGGTAAGGCTTGTATGCCTAAAGATGTTGGTGAGGCGAGCGAAGATTCTTCAGACGCACATATGCATGATCCTTATGCTATGCATCCGGAGGTAGTAAGATGTATAGGAAGTCTTAGAGAAGCGATTTTGGTGGCACGGCTTAAAGAAAGAGGTGACGAGTTTGTTGGGAAGTGTCGACTTGTCGATGAGGTCAAGGTGAACATCGATTCCGTCGGGGTTGCTTCACTGTGAAAATCCCTCGGTGGAAATGGGAAAGGATAACTATGGATTTCGTCGGTGGGTTACCGCTACGCCAAGCAAGAAAGATTCGATTTGGGTTATTGTGGACCGTCGACTAAGTCGGCCCATTTCATTCGGTGAGAGTGGACTATTCACTTGAGAGATTGGCGAAGCTTTATGTGTCGAGATAGTAAGGCTACGGTGTACGATTTTCGATAATCTCGGATAGGGATCCCGAGTTTACGTCGAGGTTACGGAGAGCGTTGCATCATCGCCTGGTGAGTGCGGCTTGGATTTCAGCCTGACTTTTCACCCCATGATCGGCGGGCAAATGTAAAGGGTTATTCAGATCTTGGAAGACATGTTGAGAGGTTGTGTTCTGGACTTCAGGGGCAGTTGGGAAGAGTTTCTGCCGTTAGCCGAGTTCGCCTATAACAACAGCTACCAAGCAAGCATCAAAATGGCACCATATGAGGCGCTGTATGGTAGGAAGTGTCGCTCACCTACATGTTGGACAGAGTTAGGTGAACGTCAGTTGTTGGGACCCGAGTTGGTTGCTGAGACCGAGGACAAGGTTAGGTTGATCCAGGCTCGTTTGAAGGAAGCTTCGGACCGGCAAAAGTCTTATGCCGATCTTAAGCGAAGAGATATAGAGTTATTTGTGGGAGATCGGGGTTTTTTTAAAGGTCTCGCCTTGGAAAGAAGGTCTTGAGGTTTGGCAGAAAAGGCAAGCTAAGTCCGAGGTTTATTGGGCCGTATAAGGTATTGAGACGAGTTGGACCAGTGGCGTATCAGCTTGAGTTGCCAGCGGAGCTTAGCCAGATTCACGATGTTTTTCACGTGTCGATGCTTCTTGACCGGCACCGTTCGAGATCCATCACATGTAGTAGCGGTGGAGGAGATCGAGGTAAATCCGGTTGACTATGGAAGAGGAACACGTGCAAATTCTTGATCGGGATGTGAAGGTCTGCGTAGGAAGTTTGTGCCTGCGGTTAAGGTACTTTGGCGGAACCATGGCGTGGAAGAAGCTACGTGGGAACCCGAGGATGTGATGAGACAAGCAATACCCGCAACTCTTTTGACGGGGTAATTTGGGGCGAAATTATCTTTAAAGGGGTAGAAACTGTAATATCACAGGTTAGGGGCTATTTTTGTTATGGCATGTTTTGCATATGTTGGTGTGCTATGTTGCTATTTTTATGTTTTAGGGGCTTAATTGTAGGCTAGGTGTATGCACGAGTGTATGGAAAATTTTAATTTTTGGCTTTATATGAGGGAGCTGAAAGGATTTGGGCCATATGTGTTTTATTGGGTGTTTTGGATCACAAAAATAAGGCTAGCAAAGTGGCAAGTGTGACGCCACTTGGGAGCTAGTGTTTGGCGTCAAGCTGCAAGAGTGGGAGGTCCGAGTTCAAGCTGCAGAAATCTCCCTTTTTGGCTTATATTTTGGATGGCATAGGAGGGAAGAGGTGTATGAAATTTGAACTCGCCTTGGACTTGGTCTTCCCATTCAAATGGAAGGTGGAGAGTAAATAGTGGAGGAAGACTTGGTCCACACGTTTGAAATGTGAGGAGTGGAGTGTTTGGTGGGATTTTGGCGATTTTGTGGGTTTTTTGAGTGGGGAGTGGGCGGCTTAGTGTAGGAAAGGGGGGAGGCCGAATGTACTTTGGTTTTGGTACATTTTCGGTCTTCTTTTTGGTAGGTAAAAAGTGTCCATTTTGGTTCGGTTAGCTGAAGTTTTACCAAGGTTTTTTTCTCTCAATTTTCCTCATTTGGTTAAAACCGAAAGTCCAAGTGCTTGTGCCGAAAGTTTGTTTGTTTTCTTCTAACTCTCCTTGCTAGCCGAATGCTACTCCCCATTTTTCCTTCTTTCTTTCATTTGAGTTAAGCCAAATTTCCAAAGAGCTTCTTCACATTTTCTTTACTCAAACCGAAAGTGGTATTCTTTTATTTTTCCAACTTTTTTTTTTTCCTTCTTTCGTTGAATACTTGGTAGCCGAAATTGCTTTGCTTTCTTTTACTTTGTGTTTCGAATACTCTCTTCTCTCCTCTCATAATTCTCTTATTTTCTTAAGAGCCGAACTTACCATTTTCTTCCCAACCGATTCTTCCATTCATCCTTCTCAACTCTTGTGAAACTTTGCTTCCATTTCATATTATCTTTTCTCTCAAAGCCGACAAGCACCTACCTCATAATCACTTTCTTTCTTCTTCTCAAAACCTTGGCCGAATCTTGTTGGTGTTGTGGTTTTGCTTCAATCGTTTGGAGATTGGTAAGTCCTTGGCCGAATGGCCATCTCCTTTTTCTCCTTAGGCTTTGTCGATGTTGGTTGTTTAAGAGCCGAATGTGGCCTTGTTGTTGAGAGTTAACCTTTGGTATTGAAACCGGTTGCATTATAGGTCATTTGGATTTTTGGATACGAACAAGTGGAGCCTTCGTTCTCTGATCACCAAGTGGGGTAAGTATTGGTAAGGGTAGGTTCTATTAGTTGATTCCTTTATCTCATTAAGCCAAGTTAATTAGGGATTAATGGTTCTTTTTCTAGGTGGAGGCAGATTGTCTAGGAGAACCACTACTGGTTCGGGGTTTGGTTGGAAACCAAACCATTCGCAAGTGTAAGGTAATGGCTTAATGTTGATCCCTTGGTTAATGGTTGTTGGCCGGATGCTAGTGATGCTTAACCCCTAATGTTGGGCCGATTGTAGGATCTGGGAATCAAGGGGATTTAGATCGTTTTCGTTGGGATTCTAGACTCGTATTTACCAGGTGTGTAAACTAACACACTTCCGTTTAGTAATATGATTGATAACCTGTGTGATGATTAAAGAAACAGTGATGTTTGATATGATACCCTAATGGGTATGATTCTGGACTCGGGTAAGTCAGTATTATTATTATGAGTTTAATGATGATCTATATGTTACCATGACTGTGGATATATGTGACACGGGATATGAGATTAGACATAATAGCATGAGATGCATGATTGTATGATATGCATGATTACATGAGTATGGTATGTTGATGGGTGATACGAGTGGAGGGAGCAGTGGTATTTTGTCTTTGACGAGCACCGGTGTTTTGGTAACACAACTTTGTGACTTTGGGTCACAGAGGTTTGGCACCTCCAGAGGTTTGGTACCTCAGCGTCTCGTCCCTGTGGTTAACACCACCGTGGGTTAGCCCCACTTGTGAGATACGGGATTGACGCCAGTGATTTGGTATCACACGATGGGTTGGCCCCATCACCCGATTTGTGACTACGGTCACCAATGCTGTGGTAGCACATTGTGTCTTTGGGACACCAGAGGTTTGGCACCTCATTGCGACTTGTCCACGTGGTTTGACCACCGTGGGTTGGCCCCACTTGAGATATGGGATCGTCGCTAGTGATTTGGTATCACACGATGGGTTGGCCCCATCATCATTGGATTCGTGACTTCGGTCACGGTGCTTTGGTAGCACAATTGTGTCTTTGGGACACCAGTGGTTTGGTACCACATTGACGGATATTGTGTCTTTGGGACACCAGTGTTTTGGTAACACATTGTGACTATATGTCACCAGTGGTTTGGTACCACACGGGGTAGAAAAGGCGATATGGATGGTTAGGACCGGGTTGCATTAATTATGTTGCTATGTATGAGGTGTGTTAGTATGTTGTTTCATCGGGAGAGCGGGATTTTACCTTTGAGTCATTCGACTCACCCTCTCCTTTAACATTTCAGGTGACACTTAGACGCGGACATGGAGCCGGGATGGACTCGGGATGCTCATGCCATGCTGAATAAAAGTTTTACTCAGACATTACATTTTGGGTACTTAGTTATTTACTTTCGGTTGGATTTTATTTCGGATTTGTAAAAGGCTTTTAAATTATGCCTTATGATGTTATGTTTTAAGTTAGATTTTTACATGCTTTAACAAAATAATTGAGTTAATTTGCTAAAACTTAATATGACAACGATTTCAAAATTTCCACGATATGTTTTCAACTATACCATCGGGTATCACACTGAATTTATAAATGAATGAAAATCCATTGTCTCCCAACTTGAAATCAAATTTTTACTAAGATTAAATGTTTTATTAACGAAATTAAACAACTGTTTTTTTTCAAACGGAACAAGTTTTATGAAATCTATTTAGTGCAACCTCGAAATTTTCAAACTCGTTTTCCCCGTAACATACCAGATTCGGTCGTGGTGTTTGGACCGGGTTTTGGGTGTTACAGCTAAGGTTCTCCTATCAGGATTCTACTAGCCTTCATTACTCAAAGACGTCCACAATTATGTCAATCAATGCGATAGGTGTCAGTGCACAGGTTCTATATCCTGATGCAATGAAATGTTACAGAAACCAATTATGGAGGTTGAATTGTTCGACGTTTGGGGCATGGATTTTATGGCACCATTTTCAAGTTCATTTGGAAATATTTATATATTAGTAGTTGTTGAGTACGTTTCAAAGTGGGTTAAAGCTGTTGCAGTCCCAAAGGATGAAGCAAAGACAATGCTTAAATTTTTTCACAAGCATATACTCACCCACTTTGGCACACTAAAGGCATTGATTAGTGATCAAGGTGCACACTTTCATTGCAACCAAGGGGCAGCTACACTAAAAAGAAGGTTATGAACCCTTCGAGGAAAGATTGGTCTTCAAGACAGGATGACGCTTTATGGGCATTGTAGATAGCATACAAAACTCCATTGGGGAAGTCACCGTATCAAATTATTTTTGGGAAAACATGTCACTTGCTAGTTGAAATGGAACACAAAGCAATGTGGGTAATAAAGCAAGTGAACATGGACTATGAAGCTTCTGTAAACAAAAGTGTAACACCCTTCACCCGTATTCAATGCCAGAATAGGGTTACGGAGTATTACGGGACATACAACACATTTAAGCATATTTTTCTCATACATTTAATCAATACATGCAATCATCATTCAATCTCAATCACTTTGTCCCTAATACGAGCCTAGGCGGCCTTAAACATGCATTGGGAGTGGTTTAGGACTAAACTGATAACTCGGGAAATTTTTCAACAGTTATAATTTTTTTCACAAAATAGGGGACACACACCTGTGTGACCAAGCCGTGTGTCTCACACGGCCACCAGACACGCCCGTGTCACAGGCCGTGTGAACTTGAGATGGAAGCACATGGTCGTGTCCCAGCTCGTGTCCTACCCCATGTCCAAACAAGTGAGGTTACTGACTTGGGTCACACGGCCAACCACAAGCTCGTGTGTCTAGCCTGTGTTCCCTTCGAAGTGGCTAGGTCGTGTGTCTAGCCTGTGTGCCAGGTCGTGTGTCTAGCCTATGTGCCAGGCCGTGTGCTAGGACGTGCCAAACATGTAGGGTATACTAACTTATGCTACACGGCCAAGTCACACGCTCATGTGCTAGGTCGTGTGCAAATTAGGGGGTATACTGACTTGTGCTACACGGTCGATCACACGCCCGTGTTGAGACCGTGTGGAGCATATTGACTTCATTTCAAGTTCAACAGGAGGGGACACATGGCTGTGTAACATGACCATGTGTCACACACGGTTGAGACACATGCCCATATCTCTGCCTGTGTGAACAAAAAATAGGCTAATTACAAAGCCATTTTACCACCCTATTTTGTGCACACTTACACCACCATTCAATGACACCAACACCAAACATAATAGGCATTAATTCACTTCAACCAAGTATCATTTAGTCCATTTCAATAACATCAACATACAAGATACACAATATTCCAATTTACCATCTAATTCACACCAAATATCATTTTCTTCAAACATAAAAAATGACCAAGCTCAAATGTACATTATTTAGCCTAACTTCACAAGCATACACATATTCACAAATCATCCATTTAACACTCAATGTACCTATTACCTTTAATCATCATAACCAACTCAATATACACAAGACATAAGCATATATATACATTATTCAAACATACCAAACAAACCATAATGATCCATTACACATGGTTATATATACATACCGAACATAAAGATTTACAAGCCAATTTATTTGGCCAAAGTCATTACCAAACATAACCAAAATGACTCAAAGTTCCTATACATGCCATATGACCAAACCATAAGTTCAAAAGTACAAAAGTGACCATTGGATAGTGTGATGATGTCTCTAACGATCCCCGAATCTCAGCTAGCTTTGAATTCACTATAAAACACGGGAAAAATAAACAAAGTAAGCTATAAAGCATAGTAAGTTCGTAGTAGATATGTTTAATGAATCATAATACACAAATCATCAATTTGAACTATTTAACATATAATTCATGGTAACAACAAACCTTCCTCATGCTTAATCATATGCTGATATGCTTAATCATATGCTTAATCAATTTGAACTCATACCTTTTCTGCATACTGTCGAATACTCAATATTTCACACACTGAGTGCCAATACGTAGCAGAAGCTATTATATTCTCGCACACTAAGTGCCTCACTTAGTCGAAGCTATCTCAGTCTCACACACTAAGTGCCATATATAGCTGAAGCTATTCCGAGTCGCGCACTAAGTGCCATATATACCTAAATCATCGTCAAACATTACTATAATCTCATATACACAATTTATGTAATATCAAAGCATTTGAAGCATAATTGTAACAATACTTATTACATACGAACTTACCTCAGATGTGAAAACGATGACACGATCAACTAATCTGATATCTTGTTCTTTCCTTGAACTAAATCCGTATTATGCTTTTCTTGATCTAAATAATATCAAATTTAACTTATTCAATCACTACCTTATTCAATTAAGTCCAAAACACACATTTAGGCACGTTTACACTTTTTCCCCTAAAGTTTCACATTTTACAATTTAGTCCTCAATACACAAAATCACAAATTCATGCAAATTTTACAACCCCCATGCTTAGTCGAATTACAATAAGGCCCTTTAGCAGCCCATGTTTTTCATTTATTCACACATTTAACCACACATTTTCACATTTTCCCAAATAAATCCCTATTTTTCAAATTTACTCAAGATCACTTTACAAAACTTGTTTAACTAACAACAAGCATTCAAATTCTATCATCAATCATCAAAACTCACACATATTCATTAATGGCAACATTTAAAATATTTAATAGTTTTGCAAATTAGTCCCTGGGCTAGTTAGTACTTACTGCAACGATCTCAAAAACATAGAAATCATTAAAAACGGGACAAAAATCGTACCTTAATGAGCTAAGAAAGCTTGCCCAAATGAAAACCTAACCATGGCTATTCATTCTTTCACAATTTTGGCTAAAGAAGATGAATGGATGGAAATTTTATATTTTTGTTTTAATTATTATCATTTATTTTCTATTTTACATATTCACCCTCTACCAAAACATTAGCATTTCATACAAACCATGTCCTTCTTTGTCCACTTAGACTATTAATGGTCTAATTACAACATAAGGACCTAGTTGTAACAACCCATTTTTTTGTCAAATCAGAACAGTGATTTCAGGACCACAAATCTGAGGTCAAAATATTTATTTTATTATTATTTTAATTTTTACAGCATGATAATATGTTCATGTAAAAATTTTGTTAAGAAATTTTATCGTTTGATTAGTTAATTTTATAAAAAGGACAAAATCGCGTAAGGTGTAAAAGTGGAATTCCATTAGCTAAAGGTATTCAATAGATATGGAATTGTAACTCCCCGAATTTTGGGCCTAGAAGAAATGGGCTTTGTGTATCGGAGGAATTGGAATTTAGTTGTGCAAGTGAATACCACAATTAAATGTTTGCTTTATTGGTTAAGGGTCCTGAGAAGTATTGGAGAAGCCATGGGTTCAAACCTGGGCTTTGGCCAAAATTTTGGTTTCATGTGTATAAAACCTTGGATGCTTGGAAGTAGGTTAAAAAAATGACATAGGGAAGCATGTGGTCTAGTGGTTGTGGTGTCATTAAGGTTATAGGGGAGCCTAGGTTCAAGTCTTGGCTCTTACGATTTATTTTGGCTTTTCATTTAAAGGAACCTGGACTTTGCCCTATTGACCTTTTTATTAATTGAAGATATTTTGTGACACAAAAGACCTTGTGGCAAGGAGGCAACTGGCGTGTTGAGCTATTGATAGGGGCTTAGGTTTGAATCCCCTTACAGGAAAAATACAATTATTTTGCTACATTGGGATGGTAAGTGGTTGAATTGGATGGAAACTCTAGAAGGTTGTTGTGGACTTAGTAAAAGGGTGAAGTTTGCATTGGTCATGGAGAAAATGTAGGAGGAAAAAGGGGAATTTGAATTGGATAGTGGAGAGGTTGGAGGAGGGATTTTAGGAGTGGATTAAGGATGGTGGATGGTTTGAGTGATTTGGGGAGAAATATTCGGGATTTTGAAAGGAAAGAGTGGTGTATGCCGAATGAGAATTATGGCTTATCAGAAATCGGCTTTGAGTAGTCTTTTACTCTCTAATTCGGTGGCTTGAAACATTTTGGTTTTTTTCTTCCTTGGAGGCTGATTTACGCTAAGAGTGTGGACAATATCTTTTCATTTTTTGTCATATCGAATACCTTTCGGTTTCTTCTGTTCTCTACTTTATATTCCTCTGCAAACCTCCTGTCAAACCGATTCATTCTCTCTCCTCTACCTCTTCACACTTTTGCCGAATATTTCTTTTCTTTCTCATTTGGTTGATGTGTTGTTGGCCAAACACATTGTTATCTTCTCTCTTCCTTCTTTCGGCTTTTCTCATTTCCCTCCTCTTTTGCTAGAGCCGAATAACCTCTGAACTTCTGTGCTAGTCAAATACTTGGTCTTAAGGGAGTGCGATTGTTTCTTCTCGTGCCTTGGTTTAAGGGTGTGTTGTGGTGGTGGCTTAATACTTCAGTCTCTCAGTCTTAATTCCACAGTTTGGGTAAGTTGCGGTACTTCTGGTTTAATTATTTGTATATATGATATTAGTTATTGAGTCATGAATGGGATGCAGGTAGTGTTTTTTTAAGGACTTGAAGTGAAGTGATCTCCTGCGACGGCCTGAGTGAGATTGATTAAGGCGGGTAATAGGTAAGCCTTCGAATAGGAGTTTTGGGTTAAAGTTCTCTTCAATTGATTGATTAGCAACTAACCGAAGTTTCTGATTGGGTTAGGTTGGTGTTCTTGTGGGTTAGTCGCCCACATTCACAATCAGGTGTGTATTTTTACCCTGTACCTGATAGTCGGCTGATAAGCCGAAGGTGTGTACACACACTACTCAAGTTGGGGAATGGCAACAGCTAAAATGTCGAAAAACCAGAAAGACGGCTATTGAGGCCACATGGGTGTGTAACAGTACCCTGTATTCGATAGTCGGCAGGAAAACGATAGTGTGTGTAACCACACTCATTTTGATCGGAGATCGACAAAATGTCGAAAAGCCGAAACACCAGCAAATGATGCCACATGAGCGTACGATCGCACGTGTGGTAGACCGAGCCCACAAATATGGGCGTAAGATGGTTGAGGCCACCATGAGCATTCTCATGGGCTTAGGTCGTCTGGGTCTGCAATGGGCCCAAAATGGGCCATGTGGGCCCAATAGGCCTGTGGGCCCCACACGGATTAAATTTGCGTATTGTGGAAAATGTTAGACTGAGCCATGTAGTCCACATGGATAGGGTCGTTTTGGGCAATGGGTCGTGTGGGTCCACTGGGCTGGTGGGCCCTACACGGATAAAATCCATGTTATATGGGTTATATTGGTTTGAACTGTGCTGTTCATATAGCCGAGGTTATTTCTGGGCTAATTGCGCTACACGAGCGTGTGGGCCCACTTCGGCCGAGTAATGGGCCTTAGGCCCATTTACACTGTTGTGATTATTTAGATTACTTAAGCCGCTCGAGGCGATGATGGACCTTTTGTTGGGTCGCTAAGACCTTGATTTGTGAAATTACCGAAATACCCTCGATCTATAATATTATCGAAATACCCTCAATCTGTGAAATTACTGAAATACCCACAATTTGTGAAATTACCGAAATACCCTCAATTTGTGAAATTATCAAAATACCCTCAATTTGTGAAATTATCGAAATACCCTCGATTTGGGAAATTACTGAAATACCCCCAATTTGGAAAATTACTGAAATACCCTTGATTTGGGAAATTACCGAAATACCCCCAATTTGGGAAATTATCGAAATATCCCTGTGGGATAAAATTACCAAAATACCCCTAAATTGTAGGATTATCGAAATACCATTATAGGGTAAAATGTCTATTTTGCCCTTGTGGGTAAATGACTAACTTAGATTATGAGTTTGACTGATTTGACTGGGATTGTATGACTGTTTTTTAACTGACATGATGGTGGTTGTATGACCGGTATGCTTTTAACATATGTCTAAATGATTGTTACTGTGCATGGCCATTTTACATACACGTGTAATGATTGAGCATGACACACAAGACATACTACATGGGGTTGGGACATTGATACAGAGGAAGTTTTGATAGGGTCGCACGGGTCGCATGAGACGACTGTTGATCTGTTAAGTTCGCATGGGTCGCATGAGACGACTGTGGACTGATGGACGGCTTAAAGCCACATAATCTGATTATGGCTTTGTGCTAATCTAAATATGGCTCTGTGCCATCTTGATTATGGCTTTGTGCCAATCATATTTACCCGTGGCTACGTGCCTAACATATATACTGACGACTTTGTGTCTATCATAATTACCCGTGGCTGTGTGCCAATCATATTATCGACACTGATAGCTATGTGCTAAACTTATTACAGTTACCGATAGCTTTGTGCCATCCAGATTATGGCTCTGTGCCATCTTGATTATGGTTTATAAGCATTCTGTTTATGGCTCTTAGCCATTCTGTTAACTGGCAGCGTGCTGCAATATTTATGGCTTTTAGTCATTCTGTCCACGGCGTCGAGCCGTTCTGTTGACTTAGTGCGGCAACCGGTGCTAAGCTTGGTGTGTTGGCTGGGTGGGTCAATGTTATCCCCACGGGAGTATAGGGTTGGTATGGGTGGTGTGTTAGCTGGATCGGGGTGGGATGCATCTTTATACTATTGCATATTTGTGTATGAGATCTGGCACTATACTGGGCTTAGGCCACTTTTTTTGTTATTGGTTTGGGCTAGGCTCAATTGATTCTGTTACGCGCTGTGACCCAAATGATATTGTAGTTGGCTTTGGCCGACGTATGCTCTGAACTGGACTATACTATTACTGTTAAAGGGCTTTGGCCCAGACTGTTTTGGTTTCTATATGCTGACTGTTACTCTAGGAAGGGTATTACACACTGAGTTTTCGTAAACTCTGAAACACCCCAAACCCGACCCACGAGCCCTGACCGGATCTGGTATGTTCCTTGAGAAAAAATTTGAAAGTCTGTTAGTTTCTTAGGAAAAATTCGTGTGGTTTTGAGAGAAATTTTAATTTCTTTGGGTTGGGCTCGAGTTGGAAATAAGTTGATTCTTGAAATCCAAGTTTTTATAAGACTTTAAATCAGATAAATGTCGAGTTGTTTTAAAGTTTATTATAAATTGAAAACCATTTGTTTTAGGGTGTCCAAATCACTTAGAGTTATTTTCAAAATAAAATTTACTTAATCCTTATTTTTATAAAAATTTGTAACAATCGAATAAAAAGCATGCATAAGACAGTTCAATACTACTGGCCTTATTACATCAAAACAAACCCCAAAAAAATAAAATAAATACAAAGGACTTAAAATAAAATGTCCAAATAAAATAAATTCCTTGCTGAGCATGGCCACCCCTAAGCTCCTGCCGACTCGATCCATCACTGATCGTCACCTGAAAAATATTCCCACAACGGGGTGAGTCATACAGACTCAGTGTGTACAACCAACACTAAGTCCAACAGTTTAGGCATAACAATCCATACAAATTCATTTAGCAGAATAAAGAGAATGATGCAAACCCGAACCCAAAACCTAGGTACCATCCGCTACACATCACCCGTACCAACTTGCACACCGTGGGGACTACTAAGTAAACCCTCTATCCGCTACACACCATCGAAAGCAGTCGTTGCAGTCGACGTGCTCATCGCCCTTATAAATATTGTGGCATAGCCACCAGATAACATTTTGTATCATGAGACGCCACATTCAAATAATGTGACCGAAGTCACCACATTCGGATATCGTGGTATAAAACCACCACATTCACTTCCCCTTTCATAATATCCCATATGCCCCATATATCATGCATATCATGCAATCTCATGCCATAGGCCTTATTTCACATTCTTATCATTATTTACACATGTACCATATTCCACTATTCATAGTACTTATTAACTCAAGGTTAAAGTAATGTACATGGGTACTTGTGCCATTGCATGGTACCTTGGCCATATTCTTATACTTTCATATTAACACATATAATAAATTAGAGCCGTAAATCTATTAAGATTCAGTGTAGGGTATACACCTGGTATACTTAGCGAGTTTATTCCAATTCCCGAAAACCCGATCTACTGATTTAGATCTTTAATCCCTATATTCAGCCAACCCTGAACATGTCAGTGAAAAGCCATTTGGCTATGAAAGCAAATCCCGAAGGATTAACGTAACCACTTTCTTACCTTGCTGCCGATTTGCCTACTGATCAAATCCCGAAAGCTTGTAGTCTTCCTCCCTTGCAATCGGCTAACATTTAATCACTTGACTTGGTTAGTTTTCGGCTTTTGAATAAGTAGGAAATAGATCTAAGTTGCTAAATAGGCCTTGGCTGAATGGCTAGATACACTTACCTTTGCGAATCTAAAATCCCGAAAAGTAGTCTCCTGGCTTATGGGGATGTCAAAATCCTACAGGGCACATGTTAGATCTAGTTCTAACATTAAATCTTAATAAATGGCCCTTGGCCAAATGCATGACTTACCTTAAATCTTTATCAATCTCGAAATATCCCTCCTAGAAGTCGACAACTGCAGAATCCCGAAACAATCCTTCATAGTTTCGGCAAAAGACATTAAGTGGATTAGTATCTTGATTTTCGATAGTTAGGGGAAGAAAAGAATGAGAATTCGGCCAAGAAAGATCCTTACCAACTCAGTCGAATAGCCTAGTTTGAAGTAGAGATTCGGCTTTTACCTAGATGATCAAGTTAACACCAGCAGAGATATTCGGCTTGAGGTTTAAAGATCAATCGGCTAGGGGCTAGGAGTTACCTGAGTATTCGGCCTCTATAAGAATGAAAAGGGGAGGGTATAAGGCTTAGAACGATTCGACAATAATGGGATTTGAGAGAGGGATATTCGGCCTTTTGTCAGGTGAGGAGAAAAGGAAGAAGAAAACAAAGAAACAAGTTGTATTTCCTAAGGATTTTCGGAACAATTGAGAAAGATGAGAAGAAGAATGAAATTCGACACTCCCCTACTATCATTAGCCGAAAATATCATCCTCCTGCTCCCCATATTCGGCCAACTCCCTTTCTCTTACCTAATCCCTCATTTTTCTTCTTATCTCCTCATTTAAAATTTAATCAAATTATTCCAACAATTATCCCCTCTTCTAGTCGAATTTTAGAGAGAATTAAACTCTCCCTTGAGTGCCTTGGTGCCGTCCACTACTGCTCACTCTTGCAGCAAAATAAAAACTCCATTTGCTTCCCTCGCGACTCAAACACAAGCGCCCTTTTAACTGCTAGTGGCGTCATTTCCAAAGGCCCTAAGTGGCGCCTCCAAGCCACTTTTCCAAGCCCAATTTCATGTCAAATTTTCCCTACACTTTCTCTTAAGACCACCTTTCTTCAGTTCCCTCTCTTAAACTTTAAACTTAACATTTTCTAAGGCATTTCTCTACATTACAAGGTTCCAAAAATTCACATAAGACATTCATAACACATAGGACATGCTATCTCATATAATTAAGCAAAGTGCACAAGACCAATTTCAGGATATTACAGTTCTACCCCCTTAAAATAATTTCGACTTCGAAATTACATGGCTAAAACAAGTGAGGGTATTGCTGTTGCATTGCCTCTTCTGGCTCCCACGAAGCTTCCTCCGATCCATGATTGCACAATAATACTTTGACTAGGGGAACTGATTTCCTTCGTAGCACTTTCACATCTCAATCCAAGATCCGAATCGGCTCTTCCTCGTAGGACAAATCTGGCCTTAGCTCCACCTCTTCAACCGGAACCATATGTGATGGATCCGATCGATAACGACGTAGCATGGACACATGGAATACGTAGTGTATCTGCTTCAACTCCGATGGCAACTCTAACTGATATGCCACTGGTCCAACTCGCTTCAATACTCGATAGGGTCCTATAAACCTCGGACTTAGCTTCCCTTTCTGACCAAATCTCTTCACCTTTTTCCAAAGCGAAACCTTAAGAAATACTTGATCTCCCATATCAAATTCTATTTTCTTCCGTTTGAGATCTGCATACGACTTCTGCCTGTCAGATGCCTCCTTCAACCGTGCCCGAATTACTTCAACTTTCTCCTCAGACTCTGCCACAATCTCTGGACCCAAAGCTCGTCGTTCCCCTAATTCTGTCCAACAAGTAGGAGTTTGACACTTCCGTTCATGCAACGTTTCATACGGTGCCATCCGAATACTGGCCTGATAGCTGTTGCTGTAAGCAAACTCTGCTAAAGGTAAATATTCCTCCCAACTTCCTCTGAAATCCATCACACAGCCCCTCAACATATCCTCTAACACTTGGATTACCCGTTCAGATTGCCCGTCCGACTGTGGATGAAAAGCCGTAGTGAAATCCAACTTAGTGCCTAAAGCTTGATGTAGAGCCTTCCAAAACCGATAAGTAAATCTTGGATCTCTATCGGAGATGATCGATACCGGAACTCCATGCAACCTTACAATCTCTGCCACATATAACTTCGCCAACTTCTGCAAAGAATAATCAACTCTCACCGGAATGAAATGCGCTGACTTTGTCAACCGGTCCACTATTACCCATACCGAGTCCTTCTTAGTAGGCGTAAGAGGAAGCCCACTAACGAAGTCCATGGTAATTCTCTCCCACTTCCACTGCAGAATCATTATCGGTTGAAGCAATCCTGACGGAACTTGGTGGTCAGCCTTAACTTGCTGACACGTTAAGCACTTGCCGACAAATTCTGTAACTTCCCTCTTCAGACCAGGCCATCAAAACTGTTCCCTTAAATCTCTGTACAACTTAGTGCCTCCAGGATGCAAAGCATAAGGGCTACTATGCGATTCCTGAAGAATCCTCTGTCTTAGGTCCTTGTCCTTAGGCATACAGATCTTATCCTTAAAACACAACACTCCATCACCATTAATACTGTAATCCTTCAACTCTCCATTCTGTACTTGCTGTAGCTTAACACTTAGGTCCTCATCAGCCAACTGTCCCTCTTTCACCTCATTCAACCACGTCGGCTTAACTTGCAGCTCTGCCAACAGACTTCCATCATCATACAAGCTCAGATGTGCAAGCATTACCCTCAGATTTGACACAACCTTCCAACTTAGGGCATCCGCCACTACATTCACCTTGCCCGGATGATACTCTATCGAACAATCATAGTCTTTCAGTAATTCCACCCACCTTCATTGCCTCGGGTTCGGCTCTTACGAGTCGCCAGATACTTAAGGCTCTTGTGGTCTGTGTAGATTATCAACTTTTCGCCATAAAGATAGTGCCTCCACACCTTGAAAGCAAAGACCACTGCCGCCAATTCCAAATCGTGAGTCGGGTAGTTAACCTCATGAGGCCTTAACTGTCGAGACGCATAAGCGACCACTTTTCTATCTTGCATCAGTACGCATCCCAATCCTATATGAGAAGCGTCACAGTACGCCACAAAATCCTTTCCCGCCTCAGGCTGGATCAACACTGGAGCTTCCGTCAATAATTTCTTAAGCTTCTCAAAGCTCTTCTGTTGTTTATCCGTCTATACGAAAGGTACTTCCTTCCTCAATAACTTTGTCAATGGCGCGGCTATCGATGAGAATCCTTCCACAAACCTTCTGTAGTAGCCTGCCAATCCCAGGAGACTACGAATTTCTGCCACTGACTTAGGTGGTTTCCAATCCAACACTGCCTCAACCTTTCAAGGATCCACCCTTATTCCTTCTGCGGATACCACATGTCCCAAAAACGCAACTTCCTTCAGCCAAAATTCACACTTGCTTAATTTGGCATAGAGCTTCTTCTCCCTTAGCACCTGTAACACAATCTGAAGATGCTCATCATGCTCCTCTTCAGACTTGGAGTACACTAGGATGTCGTAACCTATCCAAGTAGGGTTGAAAAACCCGGTTCATCATATCCATGAACGCGGCTGGGGCGTTCGTCAAACCAAACGGCGTTACTATGAACTCGTAATTGCCGTACCTTATCCTAAAGGCTGTCTTATGGATATCTGCCTCCTTCACCTTCAACTGATGATATCCCAACCTTAAGTCGATCTTTGAAAATACTGCGGCCCCTTTAAGCTGATCGAACAAGTTATCTATCCTTGGTAAAGGATACTTGTTCTTAATGGTCAGCTTATTCAATTGACGATAGTTTATACACATACGCGTAGTTCCGTCCTTCTTCTTCACAAATAGGACCGGTGCTCCCCACGGAGATAGACTGGGTCGAATAAACCGACGATCTAGTAACTCTTGGATTTGAGCCTTGAGCTCCACCAACTCCTTTGGTGCCAGTCGATACGGAGCAATTAACACAGGAGCTGTTCCCAACAGCAAGTCAATTCCAAACTCCACCTCCCTATCTGGGTATTCCTGGTAATTCCTCCGGAAACACATCTTCAAAATCCTTTACAGCTCGAACTCCATTAATACCTTCTTCCTTTCCATCTAATGCACTTACGAAGGCAAAAAACGCCTTGCACCCTTTCTGAACCATCTTTTCAGCCTTTAGCTCCGAAACTACATTAGACAAGTAGTTTCTTCTTTATCCTATCATAATGACCACCTCATCCTCTGGGGTCCTTAACTCTATTCGCTCAGCTGTACAGTCCAACACAGCCCGATGTTCCACTAGCCAATCCATGCCAAGTATGAGATCAAACTCTCCGAAGGGAAGTTCCATCAAGTCGACAGAAAATACTATGCCTTGAATTTCTAAACGTACATTCCGAAAGATCTTATTCACCACTACGGTTTGACCTAGTGGGCTTACTACAATCATCTCCCTAGTAGAAAGTTCAGAGGCTATGCCTAGAGTTTCAACTACTCTACATGCAACATAAGAATGGGCCGAGCCCACATCAATTAAAGCAACATAAGGCTTGCCATAAATAAGGAACGTATCGATTATAACGTCCGATGCGTCTCCATCCTCCCTCTGGCGAACCGCATAAACCAAACCCGGCTGCCTTGCCTCAGTATTAGCAACACCTCTGCCCGGTGTTCCACATCCTCTGCCAGTACCATTTCCTCTGTTATTCGGACCACGACCCCACTGAGGTTGCTGTACACCTCTACCAGCCTGATTAACATTTTGAGCTACTGGTCGATTCCCCTCGGGTTTCATTGGACAGTCCTTAATCATATGATCTTTGGACCCACACTTAAAGCATCCTCCCGTCTTTTTCCAACATTCCCCTAAGTGCTTCTTCCCACACTGATCACAAGTACGACATCGCCTCCCGTAGCGAACTGCTGCGACCTCACGGCCCATCAACTCTAGGCCTCTTTTGAACATTCCCAGATGATCCTGACGATCCAAAACCTCTTTTTGGCCTATTCCGATCCATATACTGCCTCACAGAATCCTTAATCCCTTCAGCTACCTTAGCTTTCTCTACTAATGCAGAAAACTCCCATTCCTGATGAGGAGCTATTAGCAGCCCTAGGTCATCCCTTAGTCTGTCCTCAAACCAGACGCACCGCTCATGCTCCGTAGACACTACTCCTCGAGCATACTGACTCAACCTTAGAAATTCAGCCTCATACTCCGCCACGGACTTGTTCCCATGGATCAGCCCCAGAAAAGCCTTCCTCTGCTCATCAGTATAATGCGTGCCAACGTACTTCTTCCGATACGCTGCCTTAACATACTCTCAGGTTAGATCCTCAGCTGTGGCACCATCCCGAACTGTGAGCCACCACTGATACGCATCATCGCGTAGCAGTGCCACTATTCCTTTCAATTTCTCCTCAGAGGTCAAATCAAGCTCATCCATAATGCGCTCGGTTGCCTCCAACCAATATTCAGCCGTACTGGGTGTCACACCAAATACTCCACAGAACACCTCAGCTCCGTTAGCTCGGAGTCGCTCAGGTACAGACTTTTGAGCTCCCGAATTTCCCTCTGCATCAGCCACCAACTCAAGAACTCGCAAAGACGGCCGCGATACAAAGATCGCTCTCTCCGTCGATCTCTGCTGCTCAAAGACCAACACCGGTGGTGGTGGTGGTGGCGGTACCTTATTTTCAAATCCTTGACCCGACCTAACGGGTTTCGACACGGTCATTCGGCCTCGACCGCGTCTACGTACATTACGTCCACGTCCCCTAGAGCTCATTTCTATGACCGTGACTTAATCTGATTAAGAAATTTTATGAATTAGTCCTTGTTTCACTGATTATTCGCGAAGAAATTTTATGAAAGGAGTTTAATAGTAGTTCTTTCGATCAATCAAAGCTTCAAGCTTTCTATCCTAATTCAGATAAGCACATTCATTCGATATCCCTACCACACACATTCATTATTCAAACATTTTCGGTCTATTCCTATCCCAGGGGTGTTTTCATCATTTGTCCTATATGGGTATTTTGGTAATAATCCGAGGTCAAATGGAAAATCTTAGTAAATCAAGGTTATTTCACAATTTGCAAAACTTGGGGGTCATTTTTGAGAATTTCCTTTCCAAATTGGTGTTGTTGCAGAAATTTTGAAGATCGGGGGTCATTTTGGTAATTTTGTAAAATAGGGGTAATCTCGTAAATTTCCAAATCAAGGTGTCTTAGTATTTTGTAACGATAAAGTTTTGGGATATTTTTACAAAATCGGAAAAATGTTATTGAAATCAGGGGTAAAATTGGTAATTTTAAAACCAAGGGCATTTTAGTAATTTTACCACTAGGGGTATTTTAGTAATTTTGTAAATCAGGATTATCTTGGAAAAATTTTCAGGATAATTTTTCTACAAACCAAAGGGGTAATTTGGTGATCTTAAAACTGAAGTTTTTATGAAAATACAGCTAATCCCTTTCGAGTTTTAGTTATTGGGTTTAGCCCGTGGTTAAGTCCTCTTGGTTAGAGTGAACCGAAGCTACGCACCAGGTAGGATTCCAGCGAAGAGGAGGTGAGTCACTAGGACTGCTTAAGTACCAGGATCTTCCGGATCCAATCCTAAACATGCGCACCAAGGTTGCCACACCCTAACTCGGCGACTTAGCCACAGGTTTGTTTACTTAGGCACTTAAGTCTTATGTAATTGTTTGGGTAAACTAGTCCTAGGGTTCAAGCACCTATCATACTATTCTATGTTCCATTTCTACCCTTCTACAGTTCATACTATAAATCACACAAATGGATAGGGGTACTTACCTGGTGGACTTCGGGTCGGAGTCTTGGGTGCCATGCCAGAAAACCTGTTTTTTTCATAAAAGTTTTTCTCAAAACTTATTTGGGCCTTATTTTAAAAATGTTATGGGCTTTAAACCTAAGGCTGAGATTTTAAAACTGGGCTCTGATACCAAGCTGAAACACCCCAAATTCGACCCACGAGCCCTGACTGGATCTGGTATGTTCCTCGAGAAAACATTTGAAAGTCTGTTTGTTTCTTAGGAAAAATTCGTGTGGTTTTGAGAGAAATTTTAATTTCTTTGGGTTGGGCTCGAGTTGGAAATAAGTTGATTCTTGAAATCCAAGTTTTTATAAGACTTTAAATCAGATAAATGTCGAGTTGTTTTAAAGTTTATTATAAATTGAAAACCATTTGTTTTAGGGTGTCCAAATCACTTAGAGTTATTTTCAAAATAAAATTTACTTAATCCTTATTTTGATAAAAATTTGTAACATCTTAAAATCGAATAAAAAGCATGCATAAGACAGTTCAATACTACTGGCCTTATTACATCAAAAAAAAAAAAAACCAAAAAAAAAAATAAATTCAAAGTACTTAAAATAAAATGGCCAAATAAAATAAATTCCTTGCTGAGCATGGCCACCCCTAAGCTCCTGCCGACCCGGTCCATCACTGATCGTCACCTGAAAAATATTCTCACAACGGGGTTAGTCATACAGACTCAGTGTGTACAACCAACACTAAGTCCAACAGTTTAGGCATAACAATCCATACAAATTCATTTAGCAGAATAAAGAGAATGATGCAAACCCGAACCCAAAACCTAGGTACCATCCGCTACATATCACCCGCACCAACCTGCACACCGTGGGGACTACTAAGTCAACCCTCCATCCGCTACACACCATCGAAGGCAGTCGCTGCAGTCGACGTGCTCATCGCCCTTATAAATATTGTGGCATAGCCACCAGATAACATTTTGTGTCATGAGACACCACATTCAGATAATGTGACCGAAGTCACCACATTCAGATATCATGGTATAAAACCACCACATTCACTTCCCCTTTCATAATATCCCATATGCCCCATATATCATTCATATCATGCAATCTCATGCCATAGGCCTTATTTCACATTCTTATCATTATTTACACATGTACCATATTCCACTATTCATAGCACTTATTAACTCAAGGTTAAAGTAACGTACCTGGGTACTTGTACCATTGCATGGTACCTTGGCCATATTCTTATACTTTCATGTTAACACATATAATAAATTAGAACGATAAATCTATTAGGATTCAATGTCGGGTACACACCTGGTATACTTAGCGAGTTTATTCCAATTCCCGAAAACCTGATCTACTGATTTAGATCTTTAATCCCTATATTCGGCCAACCCTGAACATGTCAGTGAAAAGCCGTTTGACTATGAAACCAAATCCTAAAGGATTAACGTAACCACTTTCTTACCTTGCTGCCGATTTGCCTACTGATCAAATCCCGAAAACTTGTAGTCCTCCTCCCTTGCAATCGGCTAACATTTAATCACTTGACTTGGTTAGTTTCCTACTTTTGAATAAGTAAGAAATAGATCTAAGTTGCTAAATAGGCCTTGGCCGAATGGGTAGATACACTTACCTTTGCGTATCTAAAATCCCGAAAAGTAGTCTCTTGGCTTATGGGGATGTCGAAATCCTACAAGGCACATGTTAGATCTAGTTCTAACATTAAACCATAATAAATGGCCCTTGGCCGAATACATGACTTACCTTAAATCTTTATCAATCCTGAAATATCCCTCCTAGACGTCGACAACTGCAGAATCCCGAAACACTCTTTCATAGTTTCGGCAAAAGACATTAAGGGGATTAGTATCTTGATTTTTGACAGTTAGGGGAAGAAAAGAATGAGAATTCGGCCAAGAAAGATCCTTACCAAGTTAGCCGAATAGCCTAGTTTGAAGCTGAGATTCAGCTTTTACCTAGATGATCAAGTTAACACCAGCAGAGATATTCGGCTTGAGGTCTAAAGATCAATCGGTTAGGGGCTAGAGGTTACCTGAGTATTCGGCCTCCACAAGAATGAAAAGGGGAGGGGTATAAGGCTTAGAAAGATTCGACAATAATGGGATTTGAGAGAGGGATATTCGGCCTTTGGTCAGGTGAGGATAAAAGGAAGAAGTGAACAAAGAAACAAGTTGTATTCCCTAAGGATTTTCGGCACAATTGAGAAAGATGAGAGGAAGAATGAAATGCGGCACTCCCCTATTATCATTAGTCGAAAATATCATCCTCCTGTTCCCCATATTCGGCCAACTCCCTTTCTCTTATTTAATCCCTCATTTTTCTCCTTATCTGCTCATTTAAAATTTAATCAAATTAATCCAACAATTATCCCCTCATCTAGCCGAATTTTTGAGAGAATTAAACTCTCCCTTGAGTGCCTTGGTGTCGTCCACTACTGCTCACTCATGCAGCAAAATAAAAACTCCATTTGCTTCCCTCGCGACTCGAACACAGGCCCCCATTTAATTGTTAGTGGCGTCATTTCCAGAGGCCCTAAGTGGCGCCTCCAAGCCACTTTTCCAAGCCCAATTTCATGTCAAATTTTCCCTACATTTTCTCTTAAGACCACCTTTCTTCAGTTCCCTCTCTTAAACTTTAAACTTAATATTTTCTAAGGCATTTCTCTACATTCGAAGGTTCCAAAAATTCACATAACACATTCTTAACACATAGGACATGCTATCTCATATAATTAAGCAAAATGCACAAGCCCAATTTCAGGATATTACAAACTCACCCCATTTTTAACTGTATAGGTAATCCTCAACATTAGGAGGATCGGTGCTGTGAGGATCGATTTACAATGAAAGCATGGTTTTCAAAAAACACTTCAATGTGACGCGCTAGATTCG
Source organism: Gossypium bickii (assembly GCA_025503065.1). NCBI lineage: Eukaryota > Viridiplantae > Streptophyta > Magnoliopsida > Malvales > Malvaceae > Gossypium > Gossypium bickii. The sequence goes on along the minus strand of CP106712.1, from coordinate 35,866,222 downwards.
GGCTTAACTTCTGGGTCAGGTTTGGGGTGTTACAGGAATCTTAAAGTCAAGGTCCTTATGTTGTAATTAGACCATTAATTGTCTAAGTGGACAAAGATGGACATGGTTTATATGAAATGTTAATATTTTAGTAAAAGGTAAATAGGTAAAATAATAAATAAATGATAATAATAAAAATAAAAACATAAAATTTCCATCCATTCATCTTCCTTAGCCGAAATTGTGAAGGAATGAATAGCCATGATTAGGTTTTCATTTGGCCAAGCTTTCTTAGCTCATTAAGGTATGATTTGTGTCCCGTTTTTAATGATTTCTATGTTTTTGAGATCGTTGCAGCTAGTACTAACTAGCCTAGTGACTAATTTACAAAATTGTTAAAGATTTTGAATGTTGCCATTGATGAATTTTGTGTGAGTTTTGATGACTGATGATAGATTTTGAATATTTGGTTTTAGTTAAACAGGTTTTGTACAATGATTTTGAGTAAAAATGAAAAATAGGGATTTATTTGTGAAAATGTGAAAATGTGTGGTTAAATATGTGAATAAATGAAAAATATAGGCTGCTAAGGGCCTTATGGTAATTCGACTAAGTATGGGTGTTGTGAAATTTGCATGAATTTGTGATTTTGTGTATTGATGACTAAATCGTAAAAATTTGAAACTTTAGGGGCAAAAGTGTAAACATGCCTAAATGCATGCTTTGGACTTAATTGAATAAGGTAGTGATTGAATAAGTTAATTTTGATTTTATTTAGATCAAGAAAAGCAGAATACAGATTTAGATCGAGAAAAGAACAAGATATTAGATTAGTTGATTGTGTCATCGTTTTCACATCCGAGGTAAGTTTGTATGTAATAAGTATTGTTACAATTATGCTTTAAATGCTTTGATATGACATAAATTGTGTATATGAGATTATAGTCATGCTTGACGATGATTCGGATATATATGGCACTTAATGTGCGACTCAGAATAACTTCGACTATATATGGCACTTAATGTGTGACTCAGAATAGCTTCGACTATGTATGACACTTAATGTGCGAGACTAAGATAGCTTCGGCTAAGTAAGGCACTTAGTGTGCAAGATTATAATAACTTTGACTACGTATTGGCACTCAGTGTGTGAAATATCAAGTATTCGACAGTATTCCAAAAAGGTATGAGTGCGTTACGAATTTATACATGTATGTACATGTAAAGTATAAGATTCAAATAGAAGAAGTTATGAATTTGCATATAAGCATATGATTAAGCATGAGGAAGGTTTGTTGTTATCATGAATTATATGTTAAATAGTTCAAATTGATGATTTGTGTATTATGACTCGTTGGACATATTTAGTACGAACTTACTAAGCTTTATAGCTTACTTTGTTTATTCTTCCTGTGTTTTATAGTGAATTCAAAGCTAGCTCAGATTCGGGGATAATCAAAGACATCCTCACACTATCCAACCGACACTTTGGTACTTTTGAACTTATAATTTGGTCATATGGCATGTATAGGGACTTTGAGTCATTTTGGTTATGTTTGGTAATGACTTTGGCCAAATGAATTGGCTTGTAAATGTTTATGTTTGGTATGCATATATAGCCATATCTAATGGATCATTATGTTTTGTTTGGTATGTTTGGATAATGTATATGTATGCTTATGTCTTGTGTATATTGAGTTGGTTATGATGATTGAAGGTAATAGGTATATTGAGTGTTAAAAGGATGATTTGTGAATATTTGTATGCTTGTGAAATTAGGCTAAATAATGTAAATTTGAGCTTGGTCATTTTTTATGTTCGAAGAAAATGATATTTGGTGTGAATTAGATGGTAAATTGGATTACTATGTATCTTGTATATTGATGTTATTAAAATGGTCTAAATGACACTTGGTTGAAGTGAATAAATGCCTATTGTGTCTGGTTTTGGTTTCAATTAATGATGGTGTAAGTGTGCACAAAATAGGGTGGCAAAATGGCTTTGTAATTAGCATATTTTTTGTCCACACGGGCAGAGACACGGGCGTGTGTCTCAACCGTGTGTGACGCATGGTCATGTTACATGATCGTGTGTCTCCTGGTGTTGAAATTGAAATGAAGTCAGTATGCTCCACATAGTCTCACACACAGGCGTGTGATCGGCCGTGTGGCAGAAGTCAGTATACCCCTTAATTTGCACATGGCCTAGCACACGGGTGTAACACCCTTTACCCGTATTTGACACCAGAATTGGTTAAGGTGTGTTACATTTAGTGGTATCAGAGCTACAATTTAGTTGATTTTAGACTAACGTAGTGTATGCACGAGTCTAGCTATACATGCCATATGTATGTGTATATACATAATGATAGTGTGAAGACTCATGACAATTTAAAATATGTTTTCGTATAGAAAATGGATCCTGACCGAGTTGTGGCGGATGATGTAGAAAGTAACGTGTCGACCCTCACCCAAGGGATGGTGCCAACTGAAAATGGAAATAGACCAATGACTTTGATTCAAAGAGGAGGAGAAGAGGCTAGGGAAGCCTTTCTCCATATGATGAATGCTTGGCATACAGAGTTCGTTAGAACGAACCCGAACGCTCTACCCCCTCCACCCCACCTATTCCTCAGCCTAACCTTGTAGCTCCCAAGCTGCAGAAATGGTAAGAAGGGAAAAGTCCCCGGTTGATAGAATCCAGAAACAAGGAGCTGAGGAATTCTGAGCTAATAAAGATGACAATCCAGAAAGAGTAGAATTCTGGCATGAAAATACCATCAGGGTATTTGATGAACCGTCTTGCACGCCCGAAGAGTGTTTGAAATGTGTTGTGTCACTCTTGAGAGATTCATCTTACCAGCGGTGGAACACCCTTGTGTCGGTTGTGCCAAGGGAGAGAGTTAATTGGGAATTTTTCCAAGAAGAGTTCCGAAAGAAGTATATTAGCCAAAAGTTTATCGAGCAGAAAAGAAAGGAATTCCTTAAGCTAAAACAAGGCTGAATGACGGTAATCGAATATGAACGAGAGTTTGTAAGGCTCAGAAAATACGCTTGGGAGTGCGTATCTACTGAAGCCATCATGTGTAAGAGATTTGAGGATGGATTAAATGAGGACATCTGATTTTTTATTGGTATTCTAGAATTAAAAGAATTTATGGTGCTAGTAGAGAGAGCTTGCAAGGTCGAGGAATTGCCTAAAGAGAAAAGAAAGGCAGAAATTGAGTCCCGTGACTCGAGAAAGAGACAATTGGGTAAATCATTTCAATCCTCATCCAAGAAATTGAAAGAGTTCACTACTCGATAAGTCGCCTCAGTTCGGTTCTCAAATAGAAGTAAAGGTAAACAGTACTTGGCTTCTAAAGCTCAGACCACTTCGATTTCTAGTTTTGGTAATCCTCGACCAAGTAGATCGGAATGTTCACAGTATGGTTCCCAAGACCACTTCATTAGAGACTTCCCCGATATGGTTGAAAATGATAGAAACCAGAGTGTAAGATCGGGCAACACTAATAGAAGGAGGCCACAGAGAAATCTGAGAAATGGAACGAGTAGTAAGAATACACCTAGAGAATAGACTGTGCGATCTGAGGGTAGAGCGCCTGTGAGAACTTATGCCATTCGCGCTCGTGAAGAGGCGTCATCTCCTGATGTAATTAAGGGTATATTTTCTCTCTATGATACTCATATTGTTGCTTTAATTGATTCGGGATCAACCAACTAGTATGTTTGTATGAAATTAGTAATTAATATGAACATGCATGTAGAGTCTACAAAATTTACGATAAAGGTGTCAAATCCCCTAGGCAAAAATATGTTTATTGAAAAAGTATGTAGGAATTGTCTTTTGATGATTAGAGGTCACTGTTTTCTAGCTAAACTTATACTTTTTCCGTTTGATGAATTTGATGTAATTCTTGGTATGGATTGGATGACCATTCATGATGTGGTAGTAAATTGTGGAAGAAAATTTATTGAGTTGAAATGTGAAAGTGGTGATATTCTTCGAATTGAATCAGATGAATCAGATAGCTTTCTGTAGTGATTTCTTCTATGGCTGCTCGGGAATGTATAATAAAGGATTGTGAAGCCTACCTTACCTTTGTGATCAACGCCAAGGAGATTGAGTTAAAAATTGAATCAGTGCCGATAGTATGTGAGTATCCAGATGTATTTCTGGAAGAATTGCCCAGGTTGCTTCCGGTTAGAGAAATTGAATTTGGTATTGAGTTAGCCCCTAGTACTGCGCCTATTTCAATTACTCCTTACAGGATGGCTCTGACTGAGTTGAAAGAATTAAATGCTCAGTTACAAGAGTTGACAAATAAAGGTTTCGCAAGGCCAAGTTATTCTCTGTGGGGTGCTCCCGTATTATTTGTGAAAAAGAATGATGGTTTCATGAGGTTATGTATAGATTATCGGCAACTTAATAGGGTAACCATAAAGAACAAGTATCCCTTGCCAAGGATCCTTGACTTATTTGACCAATTGAAGGGAGCCACTGTGTTTTCTAAGATAGACTTGAGATCCGACTATTACCAGTTGAGGGTCAAGGACTCAGATGTACCAAAAACCGCATTTCAGACAAGGTATGGTCACTATGAATTTCTAGTCATGCCTTTTGATTTAACTAATGCCCCTGCTGTGTTTATAGATTTAATGAACCACATCTTTCAGCCATATTTAGATAAATTTGTTGTAGTCTTTATTGATGATATATTGATCTACTCTCGTGATGATAACGAGCATGCTGAGCACTTGAGGATGGTCTTACAAATTTTATGGGATAAATAGTTATATGTCAAGTTTAGTAAAAGTGAATTTTGGCTTAAAGAAGTCAGATTTTTGGGCCACATTGTTTCAGGTGAAGGCATTAGAGTTGACCCGGGAAAGATTTTGGCCATTGTTGAATGGAAACCACTGAAGAACGTATCAGAGGTTAGGAGTTTTCTAGGCCTAGCTGGTTATTACAGATAGTTTGTTAAAAGATTTTCCATGATAGCTACTCCGATGACGAGGTTGTTACAAAAAGATGTTAAGTTCGAATGGACAGAAAAGTGCCAACAGAGTTTTGAGAAACTAAAGGCATTGTTAACCGATACGCCAGTTTTAGTGCAACCTAAATCGGAAAAAGAATTTGTGGTTTATAGTGATGCATCCTTGAATGGATTAGGTTGTGTATTTATGTAAGAGGGGGAGGTGATAGCTTATGCCTCTAGACAGTTAAAGCCGCACGAGAAGAATTATCTGACCCATGATTTGGAATTAGCCGCCATTGTATTTGCATTAAAGATTAGGAGACACCATCTGTATGGTTAGAAATGTCGGGTATTCACTGATCATAAAAGTCTAAAGTACCTGATGACTCAAAAAGAATTGAACCTAAGGCAACGAAGATGGTTAGAGTTGATAAAGGATTATGAGTTAGTGATTGACTACCACCCGAGAAAGGCAAACGTGATCGCCGATGCCTTAGGTAGGAAATCTTTGTTTGTATTAGGAGCCATGAATACATGGTTGGCTTTATCAGATGATGGTTCTATTCTAGCAGAATTGAGAGCTAGACCGATGTTTCTCCAAGAGATTTGTGAAGCTCAGAAAGGCGACAGTGAATTACAAGCCAAAAGAGTTCAATGTGAAACGGGTACGAAGTCAGACTTTCGAATTAGTTCTGATGGTTGTTTGATGTTCCGAGATAGGGTCTATATATCGAGAGATGATGAGCTTATTCAGAAAATCTTGCAAGAAGCACATAGTGAATGCTTATCTGTTCATCTAGGTAGTACAAAGATGTATAATGACTTGAAGAAATGGTATTGGTGGTCGAGTATAAAGAAAGATATTTCTGAGTTCGTATCAAGATGATTGATTTATCAGCAAGTGAAAGCTGAACACCAAGTACCTTCAGGTTTACTTCAGCCAATGATGGTTCCCGAGCGGAAGTGGGACATAATTACTATAGATTTTTGTGATGGCTTTGCCTTTGACACCAAATAAGAAGGATGTCATTTGGATTGTGGTTGATAGACTTACGAAATCAGCTCATTTTATACTGGTACGCATTGACTATTTGCTTGATAAGCTGGTAGATTCGTATGTTTCAGAAATCGTTAAACTCCACAAAGTACCGTTGTTGATTATTTCAGATAGAGATCCGAGAATTACAGCACGATTTTGGAAAAAAAGTTACAAGAAGCCTTGGGCACAAAGTTGAATTTTAGTACAGCTGTCCATCCGTAAACCGATGGATAGTTAGAGAGGGTAATACAGATACTTGAAGATATGCTCAGATGCTGTGTTTTAGAATTTCAAGGAAATTGGGAAAAATATTTACCGTTAGTGGAATTTGCCTACAGTAAAAATTTTCAGTTGAGTTTGAAAATGGTGCCTTATGAGGCATTATATGGGTGCAAGTGCCAAATGCCCTTGTATTGGACCGAACTCTGAGAGAATCCGATTCATGGAGTCAATTTGGTCAGAGAATCCGAAGAGAAAGTAAAAGTGATTCGTGATTGTTTAAAGGCTGCTTCAGATAGACAAAAATCCTACGCGAACTCGAAACGGAAAGAGATTGAGCTTCAAGTTGGTGATAAGGTATTTTTGAAAGTGTCACCTTGGAAAAAGGTTCTCAGATTTGGCCGGAGCGGCAAATTGAGTCCGTGCTTTATTGGACCGTATGAGATTACCGAAAGGATAAAGGCCAATAACCTATCAGTTAGCTTTGCCATCTGAGTTAGAAAATATCCATGATGTGTTGCACGTGTCTATGTTTGTGCCGTTATCGATCGGACCCTTCACATGTGATTGTACTGATAGAGGTTGAAATTTAACCCAGCATGACTTATAGCGAAGAGCCGGTTAAGATTTTTGCACGGGAAGTCAAGCAGTTAAGAAATAAAAGTATAGCTCTTGTGAAAGTGTTGTGGCAAAGACACGGGGTAGAAGCGGCTACATGGGAGCCTGAGGAGGCTATGAGAAACCAATATCCAAACCTTTTTACCGGTAATATTTTCGAGGACAAAAATCCCTAAGGGGGAGAGTTGTAACAGCCCGATTTAGGGCCAAGTCGGAATAGTGGTTACGAGACCATAAATCTAAGGTAGAAATATATGTTTTATGGTTATTATGAGGTCTATGACATGTTTGCATGATTTTGTGAGAATTTCATTAAGAAATTTTATGATTTAGTGATCAAATTATCCTTTAGGACTAAAATGTAAGAATTGAAAAATAAGAGATTCTAGAAGTTTCAAGTATGAGATAGCATTAGAAAATTTATCAGAGGTCCTTATTTAGTAATTAGACCATTATATCTTAGGATGGACAAAAATGGACATGGGAAGGAAAAAATCTCAAGGAAGACCTTAAGGGCATTTTGGCCATATGGTTAACAAATTAATAACAAGGGAAAAATAAGTCAAAAATGGTGTCCATCTTCTTCCCTAAGTGCCGAAATTTGAGGAAAAGCCATACCGAGGGTTTTGTTCAGTTTCAAGCTCCAAGTAATTGCTTCCTAGCCCCGTTTTTGATGTTCTTCATCTTTTTGAGATGCACTTAGCTTGATTTAGCTATTTCTAGACATATTTTAAGCTAGAGCCTATGTTAAAAAATTTACCCATGTATGACATGTAGTATTTTGATGTTTAATAGAGGAATATGAAAGTTTGATGTGTGATAAGCAATGATCTCAACAGCGTAAAAATTATTAAGAACCGAACAAAACACAAACCTAAATCAAAGCTTCAAAGTGCTGAATGTAGCTTACTGATCACTGAAATCAGAGCTTTAAAATTTATAAAAAGAATGACCGAACCTAGAAACTAACTTTGACAACAATTAAAGGCAAGTGTACCTATCGAACAGTAGTATAGCTTAGGTAAGACCGAATATCGAACCCAAAGGAACTAAGGGTATTAATACTTTCTTTTTATTATTTAGCCTTAAAAATAAAGTGAATTTGTTTTAATCTAAATTAACAACGACTAAGCTAAGGACAAAGACAAAAAGAACAAATTGGGAAATAACTTGGAGAAAGACTCACTTGATTACGACGATACCCTCAGGAAGAATCCACCTAGACTTCACTTGTTATCTAACCCTGAAATATATGATTTATTTACTTAGCTTGATCCGTAGGACTCCCTAACCTATGCTAAACCCTCTCTCGAGGCGAATAACGTCTAACCCTAGGTTAATTAGTGGAACTCTCGTTCTCTTATAATAACCCCCTAGAATAGCAGTGAATCAATCTATGGATTCACATATTAGATTTCACCCTAATCCGGCAAAATCTCGTAACCCTATCTCTAGGCGTTCGATCAACTCCGCTTAATTACGCTAGATCTACTCTTAAGAAGGATCTATTCCTCCTCCACCTAAGCACATCAGATTTGGATTAAGCATGCATAATAATGAACAAACTAAGTAATTATCATATAATTCAAAAATTAAATAACAAGATTCATCTAGGTTTCATCCCCTTCAGGTATCTGAGCGGTTTAGTTCATAACTAAGAAAGAAAACATCTCAAGAGAAAAGATAAAACAAAACATAAGAAATCCCTAAAACTCCTTGAAGGAATTGAAGGAGAATCCCGCCGTCTTGAGTATAGTTCTGGCTTTTTCGGATGGGTCAACTGGCTAACTTCGAGCGATTCCCACAATTCTGACCTTTCCGGCTTGTCTCATTGGCCTAGCTCGCCTCCCCTTTCGGCTTCTGCCAAAGTCCCCCTTTTAAGTTGCCCCTTTGGGTGTTTATATAGATTTTGAGATGCCTTACTTGGCCCTTAAGTATCCTAATTTAAGTAGAATTCCTAATAGGGTGTTTGAATAGGCTTTGGAATGTGTTTCTTTGCCTCCAAGTATCCTTTCCTGAATGTAATTGCTCTTTCCAGCGGCAGGGACACGACCATGGCACACGCCCGTGTGAATCGTGGCCAGGCCGTGTTCGGACTTTTAATGAGGCACGACTGTGTGGTCTTTGGGCCAGGCCGTGTCGATTTCGTGATATGGCCCATTTACTCCGTTTTGGGCCCATTTTCTATTCTTTTCATCCTCGGGTGCTTTCCTGGGTATAAAACATGAAAACAAAGGATTAAGATATGTTACTAAATTTGGGCTTAAAATATGTTACTTTTATGGTTTATCAAATACCCCCACACTTAAGCTTTTGCTTGTCCTCAAGCAAAATTCTCAACTTACAATTAAAACGAACTTTCCATAATTCATAATTTCTATTAACAATGTCTCATCATAATGTAGAGATAATTCATACATGGATAATTCAACTCAAAGAGTCCTAAATATTCAAACAAGATAAGTCATACATTTTTAGTATGAAAACCTAGGTGTTTCCCTTCATCTAAATAATTACCTTTAATTCACAATCTACAAGGATTGACATCCTCACAAAGGATTCACTCAAATCACTCAAAAAGTGTTTAAGGTTCAAAGTCAAAGAATCACTCATAAGTCAAACTTGAAAAGTTAATCCCATAAACTTGCCTGAAAATCAAATCTCTACCACAATAAAATGAGATGACAAACAGATCAAAAGGTCTTTGTCAGAGTTGTAATGGGGCTAGGGTTAAAGGTGTGGATAAAGGCTGAATTGGAAGGTCAGAATCGAGATTGACTTGATAAATTACCTAACTAGAAAAAAAATGAAATTAATCTTACATTAATTAAGAACTAATAATACGAGGTTTTCTTTGAGAATTTGGAATTTGAACATGCAAGCTCACTTACTCGTGGAACTAGTAATGAATATACTTTTTTTTTAAAGAACAAACTAATTATAATAATAAGAAAGAAATTTTACAACTAAAATATAAAATGTAGTTAGGAAACTTGTTCAAAATCAAATCTCGACAAAAAGGGTAATTAAAAAGGGATGGTGATAACAAATACAAAGGGTTTTGGGTTAATATTAGTGGGTTAGTCAATAAAAAGGGTTGTTAGGCTCAACGGGGTTCACTATGGGTTAATTATGAAGGTTGGCTTTTTAGTGGAGTAAGTGGGTTAGAACCTAATTGCCTTTATCATCTCGGTATATCAAATCATAACTGTGGTCTTGACATGTATAATCAAGGCAAGTTCTACAATAATAGTTCATAGTTGACACACTCCTAATCAAAAAGTGAGCATGAAAAAGAATGTATTCTCTATAAGGCTCAAAATCTCACAAAAAATTATGGGTTTTTGATATCAACCTTGTAAATTTCAAATTTCAGGATAATATTCAGATTTAGGTTAACAACCTAGCAAAAATTTTAATTTTGAAAAATAGACTTATCATGCTTGATTCTCTAGTATTCTTCAAATTTAATTATCAATGCACAATTATCAATGACTTAATCCAAAACATATCAATAAAAATCATGAACCAAAGGAATTTTCATTCTAATCATAATATGAGAAACTTACTTTAAGATCAAGGCATAACTCAGGGATTTTCAGATAATACTATAATTAATCCCCACACTTAAGATGTACATTGCCCTCAATGTATAAAGATAGATAATAGCATATATTAGGATAATCAAAAGAGAGGGTGAGAAGTGAAACTTCTTGATTTTTAGATGAAGTCAATGAAAAGAAACCGGATGGGATTGGAGGTGAACGTAGGGAAGCGTCTCGAACCGTTTGAAACTGAATCCTCGAAGCAGTCGGTTGAATTTTATTGTGTCCTAAGTTAAATCTAAATGTCATAAATAATAAAACGAAAATAATAAAGAAGATAAAAATAAAAATAAAAGAATAAAAAATAAAAATGAAAATAAAAATAAAAAAATAAAAATAAAAATAAAAGTAAATAATTAAGTAGTGATACGGTCCACGCCCTTGTGCCGACCCATGGTGTTCATATAACACCCCAAACCCGTATCTGTCGCCAGATTAGGATTACGAGGCATCACCGTATAAAACACAGTTCAGCACAATTATTCATCACCTTTCATGCACCAAAGAATACCAATACATTTATATCATTATCACACTTGAATATCCATAATTCAATTATTTTAATTTAAAATACATGAATCATAATTCCAATTCGAATCAATTATACCTTACTAATCATGTATCACAATTAAACACATTTAAAATTTTTTTTACTAATTCAATTCGAACATACATCAAAACTCAATTGAACATGTTCCATAATTACCAAATTCGAACCAATATATAAACAACTTAATATCCAATCACATATATGACATTATCAACATTACAATATGGCCGTACATACCTTTGAAATCATTATATTATATGCATTTAACCTAAAAGCACTTTTCTATGTATATTTATCGAATCAGTAGTAACCTATTCCATTAATTAAGTCATGACTATATAATTTCATATGTTACGTATGTTTGTCTATGTTTAAACATCCACACGGAATAATAGGCATGCATATAAAATACACATGAACAAGCATATTCATTTAACTACATATAATTATGATTATCACAAATTTTAAACACTATTACCAAAGAAAATCATACCAAAGTATTTATCTATCATATACCAAATTATTTAATCATTAATATGGCATATTTTCTTTGGAACCTTAAACAAAGCACATCGACCAAAACATTTTGATCTTTCATTATGGAACCTTAAACAAAGCATATCGACTAAAACAACCATACAACATATTCATTATTTGCCTTCATCAATTGTACCTATATTACCAATCGTTCAAGCATAATAAAGGTGCATACATCGCCATTATAAACCGAATCAGAATCTCCTATACACATTCATACATATAATTATCCTTTTATCAACTTTCTAATCCGAATTATGGATAACTTTAGCTTCCAACATTCATACACATACTTCATATTATATATATATATAAATATCGCATAACCAAAATCATTTAAACTTAACATCATTTATTCTTACTAAATACATCAAGCATATATCATTTACCTTATTGCCAAAACACATAATTCGTCTATCGTTAGCAAAACATATTAAACAAGTTACACATAAACTCACATTAACCGAGATCATATACACAAACATAAACATATAAACCATGTTTTGCATATAATAAGTCAAAGGCAATTTGCTAAACCAAACATATCAAGCACTTAACCAAGTACACATAAAACCGAACTTAAACATAGTGATCAAGCCATTTTCGCATGGCCATATATATACATGTTCCAAAATCAAACATTCCATCTATGCTATACATGCCATAAGCCTAAATTCAACTTAGTAAAATATTGAAAAACTGTCGATAGTGTGAGTAGTCTTGCTGACGATCCCCGAACTCGTAACATATATCCAAATCTAAAAACAGGAATAAACAAGAATACACACAGAGTAAGCTATTTAAGCTTAGTAAGTCATAAGCAATTATATATTTACCAACTATTATAAATTAACACTAAGTTAGCAAAACCGAATACAGATATTCTCACATATCAAAACACTTATCTTTACCTATTTAAGAAGGTAAAGCTTATCAATGTACATCAATGATTAAATATATTTATTCACATATATGCAACCGGATATCAATTTACCATGTACATATAAGAAAATCCCCCATAACCGAATGTGTCCATGTATATAGATAGATAGATATATACATCTATCAAGTAATCTCATCTTCTTATATGGATAACATCTACTCAATATCATTTTATCCACATATCCAATATGCCGAAAATACAAACACATTATCTATTAACTTACTTATTCGATAAACATCACATATAACATGTACTTATGTAAATACATACCTTATGGCCGAATCTCATAGACACAGCCCAAAATCAAATTCCAATATATTATATTCATTATTTGTAAAACCGAATGCACACATTAAAATCTTACAAATATTCCTCAACTATATCACATATTACTAATATTGAATAGTAATATATCAACTTACCTTATTCCTTGCAACTATGAGACTTATACGTACCTAAATATTTAGCTTATTTGCTGTAATTAAATTCCACATTGATAATATAATCCACGAATCCTCTGTTTATATAAAATCACCAGCATTAAGCCTGTTAGGCAACAAAGCTTGAAACACACACCGGCACTGTAACATCCTGGAAATGGGCCTATGCATTTTTGATTTAATTATATGAAATGGCATGTCTTATGTGTTATAAATGTATGGTGAACATTTTTGGAAACTTGGGAATGTAAGGAGATGACTTGGAAATGTAAGGAAATGTCTTGTCTTGGAAATGTAAGGAAATGACTTGGAAATGGAAGGAAATGTCTTGTCTTGGAAATGTAAGGAAATGACTTGGAAATGTAAGGACATGACTTGGAAATGTAAGGAAATGTCTTGTCTTGGAAATGTAAGGAAATTTCTCGGAAATGTAAGGAAATGTCTTAGAAATGTAAGTAAATGCTTTAGAAATGTCAAGTTTAAAGTTTAAAAGAGGGACATGAAGCAAGGTGGCTTTAAGAGAAAATGTAGGGAGGATATGACATGAAATTGGGCTTGGAAAAGTGGCTTGGAGGTGCCACTTAAGGCCTCTGTAAGTGACGCCACATGCAGGGGAAATTGAGCCAAGGTTCGAGCTGTATGGGAAGCAAAATAAAAGTTTTATTTTGCTACAAGGAGCAGAGAGGTGGACGGCACATGGCTATAATTTAGGAGCTTTTATTCTTTTATTTTTAAGAGATAAATAGTGGATAAATAATGGATTTATTTTAGATTATTTTCAAGAGATAAATGAGGAATTATTCTTTAATTCGAAAAATAAGGGAGAAGTGATGGCCAAGTAAGGGACTTTGAGTTTAATAATTTCGGCTAAGTAAGGATAGTTGCTGAATTATCTTTTTATTTTAGGAGATAATTAAAGAGAAAAAGCTATCAAAATAGAAGAGTGATGGCCAAGTAAGGGATTCTAAGCTAGTAAATTCGGCTATAAGAGGGAATGAGAGGCCGTTCAGCATTATTTTCTCTTCCTAGAAAGCCTCTGCCGAATTTTCTCTGCAACCCCTTTTCTTTTCTTTTCTCTTCATTTCTCCACAAAGCCAGAAAGCGTAACCCCTAGTCTTGCCGAATTTTCCTAAGTTTTATATCTTCCTCTTCTTTCTTTGAAAAATCAAAATCCTCTAGTGTTCATCAAGAAGCCGAAATTGTTAATCACACTTAGGCTATAGCCGAATATCTCAAGGAGTGCCAATGAGGAATACTGTTGGTTTCAGTAAGTGAGGTAAGGATCACTGTCATTCGATTCTCATTCTTTCTCTTTTAGACTTATTGAAATTTAGGAACTAATCTCTATTATTAATCTTGGCTAAAACATAGTAGAAAGGTTTCAAGATTTAAGTATTGTCGACTACAAGGAAGAAGAAGTTCTTTTCTCGAAGGTACACCATAGGCCACGTGTTCCCTAGTTATTCGGTGAGTTTCGGGATTTAAAATCCACAAGGTAATGTTTTGAGTTATAACAATCCTAATAGGATTTGGTTTTTTGGCCGAATGGTTTTTAGTAAATTACTATATGTTGGCCGAATATAGGAACAAAAGATCTAGGATGCTAGATCGAGATCTTTGGAATTTGGAGTGAATTCGCTAAGCGAGTCAGGTGTGTATCCCACACAAATTCTTAATATGTTTTATGGCTATGTTTAACTAATATATGTGCTATTAAGAATGTAAATATGGCTAAGGTACCATAATGTGGTACAAAGTACTCAGGTACGTTTCCTACTCCTACTAGGAATATGAAATATGTTATTTGTAACATGAGAATAAGAATGTGAACTTTGGCATATTAATGCATATTACAAAATGGGGCATATGGGTTATTGAAAAGGGAAGTGAATGTGGTGACCTAAGACCACAAACACGGTGACCTAAGACCGTGGTATCTGAATGTGGTGACCTAAGACCACGAACACGGTGACCTAAGACCGTGGTATCTGAATGTGGTGACCTAATACCACAGTAATCTGAATAGGGTGACCTAAGACCACGATATCTGAATGTGGTGACCTAAGACCACAAATGCGGTGACCTAAGACTGCGATATGGAGTGTAGCGGAAGGAGGGTCGACTTAGTAGTCCCCACGGTATGCACAAAGTTGGTACGGGGAGTGTAGTGGATGGCTTATTAGGTTTGGGTTTGGGAATGCATCATAATTTGTATGCTATGATATGAATGTGTAATATTTGTTATGCCTGATTCTATTATGATTTAGTGTTGTGTACACATTGAGTCTGTTGACTCACCCTGTTGTGGGACCATGTTTGGTGATGAGCGATGAATGGAATGGGGGACTGAGAACTTGTGGTGGCCATGCTTAACATGAAGTTTTTATTTTTATGGACTATTAATTATTTGGATTTATTTGATGTAATAAGGCCATAAGGCCATAGTGCACTATTTTATTTCTGTTTTTATTTATTATGTTACGAAATTTTTATTACGTTAAAGATTAAGTAATTTATTTTAAATGTATTCCATATGTTTTATCACCTAAAATTTAAAAGGGTTTTCATTATAAAACGATTTTGTTTTCTACTCGAGCCCAACCCAAAACAATATTTCTTTCAAAACACACTATTTTCCCAAAGTAACAAAAGAACTTTGAACCGGTTTACTTGAGGAACATACCAAATCTGGTCAAAGCTCATGGGCTGGGTTTGGGGTGTTTCAGTTTGGTTTTAGAGCCTATTTCAAACTCTTGGCCTGAGGATTAAGGACCAAAACGTTTTCAAAGTGAGCCCAAATAAGTTTTAGGAAAACATTTTTTTTTAAATAAGAAGGTTTTGGCATGGCACCCAAGTCTCTGACCCGCAGTCCACCAGGTAAGTACTTCTATCCATTTGTGTGATTTATTGAATAATCTGTAGAAGGGTGGGACTGGAACGTAGAAATAGTATGATAAGTATTTGAACCCTAGGACTAGTTTACCCCAACTATTACATAAGACTTAAGTGCCTGACTTAAACAAACCTGTGGTTAAGTCGCCTAGTTAAGGTTTGGCAACTATGGTGCGCATGTCTAGGATTGGATCCGGAAGAGCCTGGTACTTAAGCAGTCCTAGTGACTCACCTCTTCTTCGCAGGAATCCTACCTGGTGCGTAGCTTCGGTTTACCCTAACCAAGAGGACTCAGTCATAGGCTAAACACAATAACTAAAACCCGAAAGGGAACTAGCCGTATTTTTATGAAAACCCTAGTTGTAAAACTCTTAAAATTACCCTTTCAATTTGTGAGAACTATTTTTACAAAATTTTCCAAAAAATTTCCGATTTATAAAAATTACCTAAATACCCCTAATTGTGAAATTATAAAAAAAATGCCCTTGGTTTATAAAATGTCCAAACTACCCATAGTTTAATCAAAATTTCCTTACTTTATAAATGTTCAAAAACCCTAATTTGCAAAATATCAAAATACCTTGATTTTGGAAAAATACGAATGTAACATCCTGAAAAGGGCCTATGCATTTTCGGTTTAGTTGTACGAAGTGACATGTTTTATGTATTAAGAATAAATTTTGAATATTTTTGGAAACCCAGAAATGAATGAAAATGTTTTGGAAATGAACATTTTTGGAAACCTGAAAATGTATGGAAATGATCTGGAAATGAACATTTTTGGAAACCTGAAAATGTATGGACATGATTTAGAAATGATTCAAAAGAGGAAAGTGAACATTTCTGGAAACTTGGAAATGTAAGGAAATGATTTAAAAGAGGAAAGTGAACATTTCTGGAAACTTGGAAATGTAAGGAAATGTCAAGTTTACAGAGCCAAACGAAAATTTTTGGAAACTTAGAAATGACATAGAAATGTCGAGTTTTAAAGTTTAAAAGAGGAAATTAAGGCAAGGTGGCCTTAAAAGAAAAAGTTGGTGAAATTTGACACACAAACAAGCTTGGAAAAGTGGTCTGAAGATGTCACTTAGGGCCTATGGAAATGGCGCCACATGCAAGGTGATGGGCCTGAGTTCGAGTCACTTGGGAAGCAAATAAAGGAAGTTTTACTTTTGCTTCCAGAAGCCTGAGGTGGACGGCACAAGCCTTCTAGAAAGGAGGAGTTTTATTTTCATAAATATTCGATTAATAAGGTGATAAATAAGGGATTTAATTTGGATTATTTTTTGAATAGATAATAAAGGATTATTCTCTAATTATTTTAAATTAAGGAGATAAACTTATCAATAAAGAAGAGTGGTGGCCAAATAAGGGATTCTGAGTAGTAGTTTCGGCTATAAAAGGAAGAAAATAGGGCTACTCATCAATTTTTCTTCCTCCTCTTCTCTCTGCCGAATTTCTGAGTGCTCTCTTCTCTTCTCTTTTTCTTTTGTAAAGCCGAATCTATAGTCCACCATTGTCAAAATTCTCAAGTTTTCTTTTCTTCCTATTTCTTATTACCAATCCATTCAAAAGCCAAATCTTGGAAGGGCTTCAAGCACAGGTGCTATTGATTTCTTCAAAGGTAAGAACAAGTTTGATTTCCACTCTTTTCTTTTAGATTAGCCGAGCGATAATCTAACCCTATACATATTATGGCTACCGAGTATGGAAGGATCTTTCGGGATTATCAGAGTAGTCGACTAAAAGGAGGAGTATTCGGGATTTCTAAGATTAAGGTAAGACATGTGAATATTCGGCCAAAGGCCTTGATTTATGTTTTGATGATTAAGATTAAGTCTAACGTAAGGTTTTAGGGATTTCGACATTCCTAGGGAAACAAGGAACAGTTTCGGGATTTGTTGGTGTTTCAATCGGCAACAAGGTAAGAATACTAATCCTACTAGGATTTGGAATTTTGGCCGAATGGCTTTTTATTAAGGTAATAAGTGATAAATCAATGTAGGGATTAAGGATCTAAGCATTAGATCAAGCTTTTCGGGATCTCAAGGAAATTTTAAGCGAATCAGGTGTGTACCCCACACTACTTCATAATACGTTTTATGGCATGTTTAATTAAAATATGTGACATTAAGAATATGAAAGTGGCTAAGGTATCATGTTATGGTACTAAGTACTCAGGTACGTTTCCTAGTCCTACTAGGATTATGAAATATGTTAGTTATAACATGAGAATAAGAATAAGAATGTGAACTCTGGCATATTTATGCATATTATTATTATATGGGGCATATGGGTTTTATTTTGAAAGGGGAAGTGAAAAGTGGTGACCTAAGACCACAGTAATCTGAAAGTGGTGACCTAAGGCCATAGTAATCTGAAAGTGGTGACCTAAGACCACAGTAATCTGAACGTGGTGACCTAAGACCACGAATGCGATGACCTAAGACCGCAATTTGGTGTGTAGCGGAAGGAGGGTCGACTTAGTAGTCCCCACGGCGTGACTGGCAGGTACGGGGGTGTGTAGCGGATGGACAATTAGGTTTGGGTTTGGGAATGCATCATAACTTGTATTCATTGTTCTGAATGTGTAACTCTTGTATGCCTAATTCTATTATGATTTAGTGTTGTGAACACATTGAGTCTATTTGACTCACCCCATTGTGGGACTATTTTTCACGTGACGATCAATAATGGACCGGGTTCGGCAGAAGCTTAGGGATAGCCATGCTCAGCTTGAAGTTTTATTCAATATGGATATTTAATTCTATTTAAGTATTTTGGAATTTTATTTTGGGTTTTTACTCGATGTAATAAGGCCATAAGTTACATTTTTTTACTTTTATTTTTAATTACTATGTTACGAATTATTTTCAATTAAAGTATTTCCTTTAAAATAAACCCTAAATTGTTTTGTCACCTTATTTAATGGATTTCAATATAAGATGAATTGGTTTTCAACACAAGCCCAACCCAAAACAATATTTTTCTTAAAATAGCACAAGTTTTTCCTAAGGAACAAAAGAATTTGAAACCGGTTTACTTAAGGAACATACAGTTCAGTTCGGAGCTCGTGAAATTTGGGTTTTGGGTGTTTCAGTTTGGTATCTGAGCCCAGTTTCAAACCCTCGGCCTAGGGGTTTAAGGCCCAAAATGTTTTCAAAGCGAGCCCAAATGAGTTTTATGAAAATATTTTTGACATAAGCAGGTTTCTGGCATGGCACCTAAGTCTCCGACCCGCAGTCCATCAGGTAAGTGCTTCTATCCATTTGTGTGATTTATAGTATGATGTGTAGAAAGGTAGAAATGGAATGGAACGTAGACTAGCATGATAAGTACTTGAACTGTAACATCCCAAAAATGGGGTTATTTGAAATTTAGTTATTTTTTTCCTGTAAGAACTATTGTGGTATTATTTATGGAATAATAGAGCCTACTTTAAGGCTTTGAGTTGGCTCGGTTTAATGGAAAAATTCAGTTTTAACTTAAAAAGGTAAGGAGCCTTAGCAGAGGGGTGTTAAAAGAATAAGTGGGGATAATTTGACACTAAATAAGCCTTGGAAAAGTGGCAAAAGGGAGGCCACTTAAGTGCTTGGAGTTGACGCCACAATGCACAAGGGAGAGCTTGTGTTCGAGTCGCGAAGTTTCTCTTTTTGCACTATATATGGGACGGCACAAGGGGAGAGAATTTCTCTCCTTAAATTCTTTTTATTTTGGATAATAAGGGTGTAATTTATTATCATGGGATAATCAAGTATTTTAAAGGGATATTATTTGGATATTAAGGATATTGCATGGATTAATAAGAGATTATTATGATTTAATTCAAAATTATTTGAATTAAAATGAATGAGTGGTCAGGAGCAATTGGGGAAGTTTGATGAATTTTGAACTCCTCATGAGAAGGAGTGGACGGCAAGCTTGATAGGGGGGCCGAATGCCTATAAAAGCATCAGTTGGCCCCCTTGCTTCTCTTTTGTCATTCTAGCCGCTGTCAAATTCCTAGCCCTCATTCTTCATTCTCTTTTATTTTTTTCCATCCTCAAACTCTCTCTAAAATGAACCCCTCTTCCACCTTCACCATCTTTTCTTCTTCTTCCACACTAGCCGAACCTATACTTCAACCTTTGCCAAAATCCCTTTTCTTCTTGTTAAACTCTCCCTAGCCGAATACACTTCATATCCTTGTGCCGAAACCTCTTCTCTGATCTCCTGATTACTTCTTTAATAGCTTTGGCCGAATATCAAAGTGGTTAGATCCCATCAAGGTATTATCGACAGTTGATTTGGAAAAGGTGAGTAGCCATAGCCGAACACTATTCTTCTCTTTTCTCTTATTTGGGTTTAAAATTTGGCATAAGCTAATGATGGGCTAATCTTGTTGGTTGAAGCCGATATCACTTAAGTACTTCGGGATCGGGAAGTAGTCGACTCAAACTCTTCCTCTCTAGTAAACGGTTTTGGTAAGTGTTAGTAAGATCTATTTTAGTAAGTTATTAAGTGGTGATTAAAAGCCGAAGGCTATTAACTGTATCGATTAACCAATTACTTGGTAAAGCAGATCTGTGCCTCGAGTGCCGTGGTTCGTAACAAAAAGCAAAGGTAAGGATTCGGGACCATAACTAACCCCTCTGGATTTGTTTTGGTTGTCGAATAGGCCATAATACTAATCCTAAAAGTTGGCCGAATATAGGTGCCGATAGATCTAGGTGGCCGAAGCTCTCTTTTGGGACTTAGATTACCAGTGGGTGATGTGTGTGTACATACACACCTTGTAACTTATTAAATTATGTTAAGTAATGTGATTGCTAATGTGATGTATGTAGCAATGGTTTGAATACCATAACGGTATCACGGGGTAACGTGTAAGTACTGCTCATACGATTTGCTATTTGATGCTTTTGGGAAGCATGTTGTGATAATACATTTGATAAATCTGTATGATTATTGCCGATGTGGGTTGATTGAGTGGAGGGCAAAGGTAATCGCGTCGACGGGCACCGATGTTTTGGTAACACACCGTGACTACGGCCACCAGAGGTTTGGTACCTCCAGAGGTTTGGCACCTCAATGAGCGACTTATCCTCGTGGTTAATACCACACCGGGTTGGCCCCACTTGAGATATGGGGATAAATGCGCGGTGATTTGGTATCACACGACGGGTTGGCCCCATCACCCGATTTGTGTCTACGGACACCGGTGCTTTGGTAGCACATCGTGACTATATGTCACCAAAGTGGTTTGGCACCACCGGTGGTTTGGTACCACAACGGGTAGACAAAGTGGCGTATGGCTGGCTAGGTTGGGACACATGATAACTTGCATAATTAATTTGTTATATGTTGTGTATGAATATGTTTAAACCGGGGGAAGGGTTACATACTGAGTCTTGGTGACTCACCTTCTCCTTTACATTTTTCAGGTAACGAGTAGACCGCGGATGTGGAGCCGGGCTGACTCGAGGTGGCCATGCAGTGAATTTAAACCGAATGGATTTTGGCTTTAGTTATTTTAATCTTTAGTTGATTTTATTTTGAATGTAATAAGGCCTCCTAATACTTTAGCTTTGTTGTTTTTTTTATATTCTTTGAATAATTTGCTTAAACTATTTTTACCAATATTACATTGAATGAACACGTTTTCTCAAAGTAAACGAAAATGTTTTACCGTCTTTGTCGGGCAACATTTAAAACTCTAAAACAACTTGACCCAAATGATTTCCAAATTTAATCTAAGTAAGGTTTTATTAAGTCCACTAAAAAGAAGGGTTTTCAAAATTTAAGTTGGTTTCAAAAAGGAACTTCAAAAATGTTTTCATACAGAACGGACAGATTCGGCCATAGCGTTTGGGCGGGTTTGGGTTGTTACAAAATTGGTATCGAGCCAGTTCAAAGCTCTGTGGGCCCAAGGCCCAAAAATGTTTTAGAAGGCCTTATAAAATGATTTTTGGATTTTGGACAAAGACATGGCCCGAGTCTCCGGCAGACCGATCCGCCTGTAAGTACTTACGAACCTCTTGGTGAATTATATTCGTAGAAGGGTAGGAAGTATGGAACGTAGATAGACTTATAGGACTTGAACCCTAGGATTAGATTACTCAAACACATGAACCGAACATAAGACATTAAAGAACTAAACCAATCTATGACTTAGCCAAGTGAGCTAGGGTGTGGTAACCCAGACGCATGTCGAGGATTGGATCGGGAAGAGCACGGTATTTAAGTAGTCCGTGTGACTCACCTCCTCTCTCGCAGTATCCTACCCAGTGCGTAGCTTCTGGCTCACCCTAACTCGAGAGGGCTCGGTGGTGTGGCAACCTTTGTGCGCATGTCAGAAAGGTTCGGTGAGAGCTTGGTATTTAAGCGGTCCGCGTGACCCACCCTCCTCTTCACTCGAATCTCGCACAGTGCGTAGCTTTAGTTCGCATACGACCAAGAGGGCTCTCGGTCATAGGCTAAACCTAATGACTAAAACCCGAAAAGGGAATTAGCCATGTTTTCGAAACAGAACGAAACAACAACAACTCAAATGTTTTCAAACCTCTTGCAACAACTCTTTCAAATCAGAAAACCTCATATTTGCAACGTTTTCCTAGAAAAACTCAAATTTTGGAAAATTACAAAAATGCCCTTAGGGGTAAAATTACTAAAACGCCCC
Source organism: Gossypium bickii (assembly GCA_025503065.1). NCBI lineage: Eukaryota > Viridiplantae > Streptophyta > Magnoliopsida > Malvales > Malvaceae > Gossypium > Gossypium bickii. The sequence goes on along the minus strand of CP106712.1, from coordinate 35,843,764 downwards.
TGACTCATAAAATATCCGTTCAATGGTTTTGCTCAAAATTTTGACTACTTTACAAATATCCAACAACTTAGTTTTGAAAATCAACACTGAAAAATTTTGGTTTTAGAAAATTACGAAAACGCCCTCAATTTGTGAAAATTACCGAAATGACCCTGATCTTTGGAAAACTTTACCAACATCACTATTTGAAAAGGAAAACTTTCAGAAAGGACCTCAAAGTTTTACAACCATTTAAAATATCACGATTTATCAAAATGACAAAATTGCCCCGATTGACAAAATTACCAAAATACCCCTGGTTTCAAAACGATTACGATTTTACAAATTTTTATAAATATCCTCCAGTTTTGGGAATTTCAAAATGACCTACTTTACTAAAGTTTTAAAATTTCTTATTTACTGAAAATACCCCTGTGTAGGAAAATGACGAAAATACCCTCAGGTTAGAAATAGGCGAAATGTCAGAAGAGTGAATAGGTATGGAAAGCATTAAGGAATGGATGCATGAACTCTTTGTGTGAACTAGGATAGAAGATCAAACCTTGTGCGCTCGAAAGAACCCCTAATTAAATCTGTTCATAAAATTTCTTCGCGAATAAGAAAGTGAAACAAATGCTAACACATAAAATTTTCTTAATCAGTTAAAGCGCAGTAGATAGAATGAGTTCTAGAGGACGTGGACGCCGTGGACGCGCAGTAGGGGTAGAATGACGATTGTGTCCGAACCCGTCAAAGTCAGTCAGTCAAGGTTCGGGAAAACGAGGTACCACCGCCACCACCACCTCCTACTTTCGTGGTCGGAGAGCGAGACCGGGCATCGGTGGTGAGGCCGTGGTCGCAAGTCGCTTTGGCGAGTGTTGGAGATGGTGGCCGGGCTGGTGGTGGGAATTTGGGAGCTCGAAAGTCTGTTCCCGAGCGAATTCGGTCTAACGGGGCCGAGGTATTCCGTGGTGTCTCAGGAGTGGCGCCCAGTGCCGCAGAATATTGGTTGGAATCTACGGAAAGGGTTATGGATGATCTCGACCTGACTGAGGAGGAGAAGCTGAAAGGGGCGGTGTCGCTTCTAAAGGATGAAGCGTACCAGTGGTGGCTGACAGTCCGGGATGGAGCCGCGCGGTGATGATCTCACGTGGGACTACTTTAAGACGACCTTTCGGAAGAAGTATGTGGGCACTAGTTACACTGATGCTCAAAGGAAAGCCTTCCTAGGTCTAGTGCAAGGAACTAAGTCGGTGGCCGAGTATGAGGCTGAGTTTTTAAGGCTAAGTAGGTATGCCAGAGGAATCGTAGCCACCGAACATGAACGCTGTGTCCGCTTTGAGGACGGGCTCGTAGAAGATGATCCGAGATTACTAATTGCCCCGCAAGAAGAGTTCGGGAGTTCTCATCTCTTGTGGAGAAAGCCAAGGTGGCCGAAGGGGTTAAGGAGGTCATGTAAGGCAAAACTATAGCAAGAATAACCGAGAAAAGAGGATTTGGGTCAATTTGGATCGGGTAGCACTAATGCTCAGAAGCGGGCTAGGCAGAGTGGGCCAAATCAGACCGGTAGGCCCACGACTACTAATCAAAGGCCGACTCAGTGCAACCGCTGTGGAAAAACCTATTGGGGAGGTTGTTGGACCGGTAACAAAGGTTGTTTTTGAGTGTGGGTCTTTGGAGCATCGGGTAAGGGCTCATCCTCAAAAGGCGACTAAGGATCACCGGAAGGTCGAATCGCGCTCGGGCGTGAATGTTGGACTACCACGGAGGGTCGGGGTAATGGCAGAGGAAACAATGGTTTCAACCGAGGTCGTGGAACTCAGGGCCGAGGTTCGGGTAACACAAAGGCTAGGCATAGGAGCCTGGCTTAGTCTATGCAGCGAGGCGCCGTGAGGAGGGAGACGCATCGGACGTCATAACCGGTACGTTTCTAATATTTGGTTTACCTTATGTTGCATTGATTGATGTGGGTTCGACGCACTCGCATACATTGCTAGTAGTGTGGTAGGAACTATGGACCTAGACTCGAGACTACTCTTAGGAAGATGACTGTGCTAAGCCCCCAGGACACTCTGTAGTAGTAGACAAACTTTATAAAGAGGTACCCCTAGAACTCCAAGGGTCGTATTTGTAGCCGATCCGATGGAACTACCTTTGGAGAGTTCGATTTGATCCTTGGAATGGATTGGCTAGTTAAGTATCGGCGAATTTGGATTGCGCGGCTAAGCGCATGGTGCTAAGACGGTGAGGGTGATGAAGTGGTTATGATAGGTGATAGAAGGAATTACCTATCCATGTGGTGTCGGCCTTGAAGGCCGAAAGGATGGTGAAGAAAGGTTGCGAGGCATATTTGGTTCGGATCGTGCTTTGGAAGCTAAGGAGTCGAGTTGAGGTTCGAACGGTTGGGAATTTCTTGACGTATTCGGAAGAACTTCCGTGTCCGCCTCGGATCGGGAAGTTGAATTCGGTATTGACTTGCTACCGGAACGGCTTTGTGTCTATAGCACCATACCGAATGGCACCAAAGGAATTGGTGGAGTGAAGGCCCAAATTCGGGAGCTCTTGGATAGAGGGTTCATTCGACCAAGCATATCTCTCGGGGGGCGCGCTGTGTTGTTCGTCAAGAAGAAGGACGGTTCAATGCGGATGTGCATCGACTCACCGTCGGTTAAACAAGTTAACGATCAAAAACAAGTATCATTGCCTCGGATCGATGACTTGTTTGACCAACCGAAAAGGTGCCGCGGTGTTTTCAAAGATAGACCTTAGGTCGGGCTACCATTAATTGAAGGTAAAGGAGGTTGATGTTCACAAGACGGCATTCAGAACTCGGTATGGACATTACGAGTTTCTGGTGATGCCATTTGGGTTGACCAACGCGCCGGCAGCGTTTATGGACTTGATGAATAGGGTGTTCCAGCAATACTTAGACCAATTCGTCGTAGTGTTCATAGACGATATATTAGTCTATTCTAAGACGGAGAAAGAGCATGACAAGCATTTACGAATGGTGTTGCAAGTACTAAGGGAGAAGCGATTATATGCCAAATTCAGTAAGTGTGAATTTTGGCTAAGGGAAGTAGCTTTCTTAGGACATGTAGTATCGGCGGAAGGAATTAGAGTAGACCCTCGTAAGATTGAAGCGGTATTGGATTGGAAACCGCCTAGGTCAGTGGCGGAGATCCGAAGTTTTCTGGGTCTAGCGGGGTACTATCGGAGGTTTGTGGAAGGGTTTTCTCTGATCGCAGCACGCGTTGTGAAGCTACTAAGAAAAGGAGTCCCATTTGTATGGTCGGAGAAGCGGCGGGAAAGCTTCGATAAGCTAAGGAAAATTTTGCGGAAGCTCCGATTTTGGTGCAACGTAAGCGTGGAAGTTGTTCACCGTTTATTGTGATGCGTCTCATACTGGTTTGGGATGTGTGCTGATGCAGGAGGGGAAGGTAGTAGCCTATGCATCACGGCAGTTAAGGCCACACGAACTGAACTATCCAACGCACGACTTAGAGTTAGCGGCAGATTGTCTTCACTCACGAAAATATGGAGACACTATCTTTATGGGGAGAAGTCGATAGTTTACGGATCACAAGAGTTTGAGGTATCTCTTGACTCGAAGGATCTTAACTTGAGGCGGCGTCGGTGGATCGAACTTTTAAAGGACTACGATTGTTCGATCGAGTATCATCCGGCAAGGCCAACGTGGTAGCCGACGCGTTGGCGGAAGGTGGTGACGGACTTAAGAGCAATGTTTGCTCGGTTGAGTTTATATGATGATGGAAGCCTCTTAGCGAGAACTTCAAGTTAAGCCGGCGTGGATGAAGGAAGTTAAGGAAAAACAATTAGTGGATGAAGGGTTGAATGCTAAGAGAGCACAAGTTCGGGATGGTGGTTTGGAAGGATATAACTTTGTCTAGTGATGGAGTGTTATGCTTTCAAGAGGCGAACATGTATGCCAAGGGATGTGGAGTTGAGGCAAAAGATTCTCCGGGATGCACATAGCGGCCCCTACGCTATGCATCGGGAGGAAGCAAGATGTATAGAGATCTTAGAGAGCGATTTTGGTGGCCCAAGCTAAAGCGTGAGAGTGTGACAGAGTTTGTTGGTAAGTGTTTGACTTGTCAACAAGTTAAGGCTGAACATCGGTTGCCATCGGTTGCTTCACCGGTGAAGATTCCCCAATGGAAGTGGGAGCGGATAACTATGGATTTCGTTAGTGGGTTACCCTTACGCCCGAAGAAGAAAGACGCGGTTTGGGTAATAGTAGACCGGTTAACTAAGTCGGCTCACTTCATCATACGGTGAGGATGGATTTCTCTCTTCAAAAGCTAGCTAAGTCATGACGTCTCGGAGATAGTAAGATTGCATGGTGTTCCAACATCAATCATCTCGGATAGGGATCCGAGTTCACGTCAAGGTTTTGGAAAGCCTTGCATCAAGCTATGGGCACACGATTGGATTTTAGTACCGCTTTCCATCCTGATCGACGGACAATCGGAAAGGGTGATACAGATCTTGGAGGATATGTTAAGAGGTTGTGTCTTGGATTTTCGTGGTAGTTGGGAGGAATTTCTACCATTAGCGGAGTTCGCCTACAACAACAGCTACCAGGCAAGTATCCAGATGGCTCCGTATGAGGCAATTGTATGGGCGGAAGTGTCGTGACTCGACATGTTGGACGAGAATTAGGCGAGCAATGATTTTGGGTCCGAGTTGGTGACAGAGACGGAGGATAAAGTCAAGGTGATTCGGTCTTGTCTTAAGGAAGCATCGGATAGGCAAAAATCCTATGCGGATTTAAAACGCAAGGAGATGGAGTATCTTTGTGGAGACAAGGTTTTTCCAAAGTGTCGCCTTGGAAAAAGGTGTTAAGATTTGGACGGAAAGGGAAGCTAAGCCCAAGGTTTATCGGGCCATATACGGTGATTAAGCGAGTAGGACCGGTAGCCTACCAGATTGAGTTACCGGCCGAACTGAACCAGATCCATGATGTCTTTCACGTATCAATGCTGAGACGGTATCGGTCAGACCCTTCGCACGTTGTGCCAGTGGCAGAAATCGAGGTGAATCCAGATTTATCTTTCGAAGAGGAACCAGTTCAGATCTTAGACCGAGATGAGAAAGTTCTACGTAGGAAGTCAGTGCCCTTGGTGAAGGTGCTGTGGCGGAACCATGGTATAGAGGAAGCTACGTGGGAACCCGAGGATGTAATGAGGCAGCAATACCCCCACCTTTTCTAGTTAAGTAATTTCGGGGACGAAATTTATTTTAAGGGGGGTAGAATTGTAACATCCCAAAAATGGGGTTATTTGAAATTTAGTTATTTTTTTTCCTGTAAGAACTATTGTGGTATTATTTATGGAATAATAGAGCCTAATTTAAGGCTTTGAGTTGGCTCGGTTTAATGGAAAAATCAGTTTTAACTTAAAAGGTAAGGAGCCTTAGCAGAGGGGTGTTAAAAGAATAAGTGGGGATAATTTGACACTAAATAAGCCTTGGAAAAGTGGCAAAAGGAGGCCACTTAAGTGCTTGGAGTTGACGCCACAATGCACAAGGAGAGCTTGTGTTCGAGTCGCGAAGTTTCTCTCTTTTGCACTATATGGGGATGGCACAAGGGGAGAGAATTTCTCTCCTTAAATTCTTTTTATTTTGGATAATAAGGGTGTAATTTATTATCATGGGATAATCAAGTATTTTAAAGGGATATTATTTGGATATTAAGGATATTGCATGGATTAATAAGAGATTATTATGATTTAATTCAAAATTATTTGAATTAAAATGAATGAGTGGTCGAGCAATTGGGGAAGTTTGATGAATTTTGAACTCCTCATGAGAAGAAGTGGACGGCAAGCTTGATAGGGGCCGAATGCCTATAAAAGCATCAGTTGGCCCCCTTGCTTCTCTTTTGTCATTCTTTGTCGCTTGTCAAATTCCTAGCCCTCATTCTTCATTCTCTTTTATTTTTTTCCATCCCCTCAAACTCTCTAGCCAGAACCCTCTTCCACCTTCACCATCTTTTCTTCTTCTTCCACACTAGCCGAACCTATACTTCAACCTTTGCCAAAATCCCTTTTCTTCTTGTTAAACTCTCCTAGCCGAATACACTTCATATCCTTGTGTGAAACCTCTTCTCTCGATCTCCGATTACTTCTTTAATAGCTTTGGGCGAATATCAAAGTGGTTAGATCCCATCAAGGTATTATCGACAGTTGATTTGGAAAAGGTGAGTAGCCATAGCCGAACACTATTCTTCTCTTTTCTCTTATTTGGGTTTAAAATTTGGCATAAGCTAATGATGGGCTAATCTTGTTGGTTGAAACCGATATCACTTAAGTACTTGGGATCGGGAAGTAGTCGACTCAAACTCTTCCTCTCTAGTAAGCGGTTTTGGTAAGTGTTAGTAAGATCTATTTTAGTAAGTTATTAAGTGGTGATTAAAAGCGAAGGCTATTAATCAGATCGATTAACCAATTACTTGGTAAAAAGCGATTTGTGCCTCGAGTGCCGTGGTTCGTAACAAAAAGCAAAGGTAAGGATCGGGACCATAACTAACCCCTCTGGATTTGTTTTGTTGGCCGAATAGGCCATAATACTAATCCTAAAAGTTGGCCGAATATAGGTCTTTGATAGATCTAGGTGGCCGACTCTCTTTTGGGACTTAGATTACCCAGTGGGTGACGGTGTGTACATACACACCTTGTAACTTATTAAATTATGTTAAGTAATGTGATTGCTAACGTGATGTATGTAGCAATGGTTTGAATACCATAACGGTATACGGGGTAAACGTGTAAGTACTGTTCATACGATTTGCTATTTGATGCTTTTGGGAAGCATGTTGTGATAATACATTTGATAAATCTGTATGATTATTGCCGATGTGGGTTGATTGAGTGGAGGGGCAAAGTGTAATCGTGCCGAGCGGGCACCGATGTTTTGGTAACACACCGTGACTACGGTCACCAGAGGTTTGGTACCTCCGGAGGTTTGGCACCTCGATGGCGACTTATCCTCGTGGTTAATAATACCACCGTGGGTTGGCCCCACTTGAGATATGGGATAAATCGCGGTGATTTGGTATCACACGATGGGTTGGCCCCATCACCCGATTTGTGTCTCACGGACACCGGTGCTTTGGTAGCACATCGTGACTATATGTCACGGTGGTTTGGCACCACCGGTGGTTTGGTACCACAACGGGTAGATAAAGTGGCGTATGGTGGCTAGGTTGGGACACATGATAACTTGCATAATTAATTTGTTATATGTTGTGTATGAATATGTTTAAACCGGGGAAGGGTTACACATCGAGTCTTGGTGACTCACCTTCTCCTTTACATTTTTCAGTAACGAGTAGACCGCGGATGTGGAGCGGGTGACTCGAGGTGGCCATCAAAGATGAATTTAAACCGAATGGATTTTGGCTTTAGTTATTTTAATCTTTAGTTGATTTTATTTTGAATGTAATAAGGCCTCCTAATACTTTAGCTTTGTGTTTTTTTTTTATATTCTTTGAATAATTTGCTTAAACTATTTTTACCAATATTACATTGAATGAACACGTTTTCTCAAAGTAAACGAAAATGTTTTACCGTCTTTGTCGGGCAACATTTAAAACTCTAAAACAACTTGACCCAAATGATTTCCAAATTTAATCTAAGTAAGGTTTTATTAAGTCCACTAAAAGAAGGGTTTTCAAAATTTAAGTTGGTTTCAAAAGGAACTTCAAAAATGTTTTCACCAGAACGGACCAGATTCGGCCATAGCGTTTGGGCCGGGTTTGGGTTGTTACATGAACCCTAGGACTAGTTTCCCCAACATTTACATAAGACTTAAGTGCCTAATTAAACAAACCTACGACTAAGTCGCCGAGTTAGGGTGTGGTAACCCCACATGCGCATGTCTAGGATTGGATCCGGAAGAGCCTCGGTACTTAAGCGGCCCCTAGTGACTCACCTCCTCTTCACTGGAATCCTACAGTGCGTAGCTTCCGGTTCACCCTAACCAAGAGGACTCAGTCATAGGCTAAACACAATAACTAAAACCCGAAAGGGAACTAGCCGTGTTTTTATTAAAACCCTAGTTTTAAAACTCTTGAAATTACTCCTTTTATTTGTGAAAACTATCTTTACAAAATTTTCCGAAAAATTTTTGATTTATAAAATTACAAAAATACCCCTAGTGGTAAATTACAAAAAATACCCTTGGTTTATGAAATTCCCAAAATACCCACAGTTCTTATCAAGATTTCATTACTTTATAAATGTTCAAAAACCCTAATTTACAAATTATCAAAATATCTTATTTTGGAAAATTACGAAATCGCCCCTGACGTACAAAATTACCAAAAATAACCTCGATTTCCAAAATTTTTTGCAACATCATTTGTTTTGGAAAGTACAATTATCAAAAAGAACCCTCAAAGTTTTGCAACTTTTGAAATATCCCTGATTTACTAGATTTTACAAATTTACCCCGATTTGTGAAAAATTACCAAAATAGCCCCGAGGTCCAAAAATACCAAAATACCCCCGGATTTTAAAATTTTTCCAAAATACCCCGGGAATTTAAAAATACCAAAATACTTTGTGACAAAATCACCAAGGAACTTTTTCTTTTGAAAAATTACGAAAATACCCATGTAGGACAAAATTACGAAAATACCCCTAGGTAGTGGAAAAACAACGACAACAAAAACTACAACATTTCTCTGAATGAACGAAGGTTCATAATTGTTTGATGGATGTATGAATGGATGGAAAGATCATGTGTGCATGTATGAATACGAAAGAACCACTCCTAAAACTCTTTTCATAAAATTCCTTCGCGGGTAATCAAGTGAAACAAAAGTATTAATCCATAAAACTTCTTAATCAGATTAAATCACGGCGTTAGAAATGAGTTCTAGGGGACGTGAACTTAGAGATTGTGCCTAGGAAGTATGATGGTTCTATTAAGATCAGAGTGCGCAGCATAAGCGTAGTGCGGTGAGTTAGACCGTACGATGGTTTGTTAGTAAGTAATTTCGAGGACGAAATTATTTTTAAGGGGGGTAGAACTGTAACATCCTGAAAAGGGCCTATGCATTTTTGGTTTAGTTGTACGAAGTGACATGTTTTATGTATTAAGAATAAATTTTGAATATTTTTGGAACCTCGGAAATGAATGAAAATGATTTGGAAATGAACATTTTTGGAAACCTGAAAATGTATGGACATGATTTAGAAATGATTCAAAAGAGGAAAGTGAACATTTCTGGAAACTTGGAAATGTAAGGAAATGTCAAGTTTACAGAGCCGAACGAAAATTTTTGGAAACTTAGAAATGACTTAGAAATGTCGAATTTTAAAGTTTAAAAGAGGAAATTAAGGCAAGGTGGCCTTAAAAGAAAAAGTTGGTGAAATTTGACACACAACCAGGCTTGGAAAAGTGGCCTGAAGATATCACTTAGGGCCTATGGAAATGGCGCCACATGCAAGGTGATGGGCCTGAGTTCGAGTCACTTGGGAAGCAAATAAAGGAAGTTTTATTTTTGCTTCCAGAAGCCTGAGGTGGATGGCACAAGCCTTCTAGAAAGGAGGAGTTTTATTTTCATAAATATTCGATTAGTAAGGTGATAAATAAGGGATTTAATTTGGATTATTTTTGAAGAGATAATAAAGGATTATTCTCTAATTATTTTAATTTAAGGAGATAAACTTACCAATAAAGAAGACTGGTGGCCAAATAAGGGATTCTGAGTAGTAGTTTCGGCTATAAAAGGAAGAAAATAGGGCTACTCATCAATTTTTCTTCCTCCTCTTCTCTCTGCCAAATTTCTGAGTGCTCTCTTCTCTTCTCTTTTTCTTTTGTCAAGCCGAATCTATAGTCCACCATTGTTAAAATTCTCAAGTTTTCTTTTCTTCCTATTTCTTATTACCAATCTATTCAAAAGCCGAATCTTGGAAGGGCTTCAAGCATAGGTGCTGTTGATTTCTTTAAAGGTTAGAACAAGTTTGATTTCCATTCTTTTCTTTTAGATTAGCCGAGAGATAATCTAACCCCATACATATTATGGTCGCTAATATGGAAGGATCTTTCGGGATTATTATGAGCGATCGACTAAAAGGAGGAGTATTCGGGATTTCTAAGATTAAGGTAAGACATGTGAATATTCGGCCAAAGGCCTTGATTTATGTTTCGATGATTAAGATTAAGTCTAACGTAAGGTTTTAGGGATTTCGACATTCCTAGGGAAAGAAGGAACAGTTTCGGGATTTGTTGGTGTTTCAATCGGCAACAAGGTAAGAATACTAATCCTACTAGGATTTGGAATTTTAGCCGAATGGCTTTTTATTAAGGTAATAAGTGATAAATCAATGTAGGGATTAAGGATCTAAGCATTAGATCAAGCTTTCGAGGATCTCAAGGAAATTTTAAGCGAATCAGGTGTGTACCCCACACTACTTCATAATACGTTTTATGGCATGTTTAATTAAAATATGTGACATTAAGAATATGAAAGTGGCTAAGGTATCATGTTATGGTACTAAGTACTCAGGTACGTTTCCTAGTCCTACTAGGATTATGAAATATGTTAGTTATAACATGAGAATAAGAATAAGAATGTGAACTCTTGCATATTTATGCATATTATTATTATATGGGGCATATGGGTTTTATTTTGAAAGGGGAAGTGAAAAGTGGTGACCTAAGACCACAGTAATCTGAAAGTGGTGACCTAAGACCACAGTAATCTGAACGTGGTGACCTAAGAGCACGAATGCGGTGACCTAAGACCGCAATTTGGTGTGTAGCGGAAGGAGGGTCGACTTAGTGGTCCCCAGTGTGTGTATTTGGCAGGTGCACGGGGTGTGTAGCGGATGGACAATTAGGTTTGGGTTTGGGAATGCATCATAACTTGTATTCATTGTTCTGTATGTGTAACTCTTGTATGCCTAATTATATTATGATTTAGTGTCGTGTACACATTGAGTCTGTTTGACTCACCCTATTGTGGGACTATTTTTCAGGTGACGATCAATAATGGACCGGGTTCAGCAGAAGCTTAGGGATAGCCATGCTCAGCTTGAAGTTTTATTCAATATGGATATTTAATTTTATTTAAGTATTTTGGAATTTTATTTGGGGTTTTTACTTGATGTAATAAGGCCATAAGTTACATTTTTTTACTTTTATTTTTAATTACTATGTTACGAATTATTTTCAATTAAAGTATTTCCTTTAAAATAAACCCTAAATTGTTTTGTCACCTTATTTAATGGATTTCAATATAAGATGAATTGGTTTTCAACACAAGCCCAACCCAAAACAGTGTTTTTCTTTAAATAGCACAAGTTTTTCCTAAGGAACAAAAGAATTTGAAACCGGTTTACTTAAGGAACATACCAGATTCGGTTCAGGCTCGTGGGCCGGGTCTGGGGTGTTTCAACGAAATTGCCCCTAACTTGCAAATTACCAAAATGACCCTAATTTCCAAAATTTTTTCAACATCACCATTTTGGAAAACAAATTCTCAAAAGTAACCCTAAAGTTTTGTAAAATCTGCAATACCCCTGATTTATTGAGCTTTACAAATTTACCCTGGGTTATTACCAAAATACCCTTGAGTTTCAAAATTACCGAAATGCCCTCGAATTTTAGAATTTCCAAAAATTCCCCGGGAACACAAAATTACCAAAATACCCTTACTGACAAAATTACCAAGGAACCTTATTTTGAAAAATTACGAAAATACCCATGTAGGACAAATTACGAAAATACCCCTGGGAGGAATAAGACAAAGAGTGTTCGAATAGTGAATGTGGGTGGTAGATACCACTGAATAAATATGTCTATGTTGATGAATGAATGTGCCTCTATTGAGGAATGAAGGTGCCTCTGTTGATGAATGTGAATGTGATTCTCTGAATTAGAGTAGTGAACTTGAACTGAAACTTTGTGTGATTGAAAGAACTACTTCTAAATATCTTTATTTCATAAAATTGTTTGTGGTTAATAAGTGGAACAAAATTATGATGCATAAAAATTTTTAATCAGATTAAATCGCGGCGTTAGAAATGAGTTCTAGGGGACGTGAACTTAGAGATTGTGCCTAGGAAGTATGATGGTTCTATTAAGATCAGGTGCGCAGCATAAGCGTAATGCGGTGAGTTAAGATGTACGATTATTCGTTAGTAAGTAATTTCGAGGACGAAATTATTTTTAAGAGGGGTAGAACTGTAATATCCTGGAAATGGGCCTATGCATTTTTGATTTAATTATACGAAATGGCATGTCTTATGTGTTATGAATGTATGGTGAACATTTTTGGAAACTTGGAAATGTAAGGAGATGACTTGGAAATGTAAGGAAATGTCTTGTCTTGGAAATGTAAGGAAATGACTTGGAAATGGAAGGAAATGTCTTGTCTTGGAAATGTAAGGAAATGTCTTGTCTTGGAAATGTAAGGAAATGTCTTGGAAATGTAAGGAAATGTCTTAGAAATGTAAGGAAATGCTTTAGAAATGTCAAGTTTAAAGTTTAAAAGAGGGACATGAAGCAAGGTGGCTTTAAGAGAAAATGTAGGGAGGATATGACATGAAATTGGGCTTGGAAAAGTGGCTTAGAGGTGCCACTTAAGGCCTCTGTAAGTGACGCCACATGCAGGGGAAATTGGGCCAAGATTCGAGCTGTAAGGGAAGCAAAATAAAAGTTTTATTTTGCTACAAGGAACAGAAAGGTGGACGGCACATGGCTATAATTTAGGAGCTTTTATTCTTTTATTTTTAAGAGATAAATAGTGGATAAATAAGGGATAAATAATGGATTTATTTTAGATTATTTTCAAGAGATAAATGAGGAATTATTCTTTAATTAGGAAAATAAGCGAGAAGTGATGGCCAAGTAAGGGACTTTGAGTTTAATAATTTTGGCTAAGTAAGGATAGTTGCTGAATTATCGTTTTATTTTAGGAGATAATTAAAGAGATAAAGCTATCAAAATAGAAGAGTGATGGCTAAGTAAGGGATTCTAAGCTAGTAATTTCGGCTATAAGAGGGAATGAGAGGCCATTCAGCATTATTTTCTCTTCCTAGAAAGCCTCTGCCGAATTTTCTCTGCAACCCCCTTTTCTTTTCTTTTCTCTTCAATTATCCCACACAAAGCCGGAAGCGTAACCCCTAGTCTTGCCGAATTTTCCTAAGTTTTATATCTTCCTCTTCTTTCTTTGAAAAATCAAAATCCTCTAGTGTTCATCAAGAAGCCGAAATTGTTGATCACACTTAGGCTATAGCCGAATATCTCAAGGAGTGCCAAGGAGGAATACTGTTGGTTTCAGTAAGTGGGGTAAGGATCACTGTCATTCGATTCTCATTCTTTCTCTTTTAGACTTATTGAAATTTAGGAACTAATCTCTATTATTAATCTTGGCCGAAACATAGTAGGAAGGTTTCGAGATTTAAGTATTGTCGACTACAAGGAAGAAGAAGTTCTTTTCTTGAAGGTACACCATAGGCCACGTGTTCCCTAGTTATTCAGTGAGTTTCGGGATTTAAAATCCACAGGGTAAGTTTTGAGTTATAACAATCCTAATAGGATTTGGTTTTATGGCCGAATGGTTTTTAGTAAATTACTATATGTTGGCCGAATATAGGAACAAAAGATCTAGGACGCTAGATCGCGATCTTCGGAATTTGGAGTGAATTCGCTAAGCGAATCAGGTGTGTACGCCACACTAATTCTTAATATGTTTTATGGCTATGTTTAATTAATATATGTGATATTAAGAATGTGAATATGGCTAAGGTACCATAATGTGGTACAAAGTACTCAGGTACCATAATGTGGTGACCTAAGACCACAGTAATCTGAATGCGGTGACCTAAGACCGCGATATCTGAATGTGGTGACCTAAGACCACAAATGCGGTGACCTAAGACCGCGATATGGAGTGTAGTGGAAGGAGGGTCGACTTAGTAGTCCCCACGGTGTACAGGTTGGTACGGGGGAGTGTAGCGGATGGCTTATTAGGTTTGGGTTTGGGAATGCATCATAATTTGTATGCTATGATATGAATGTGTAATATTTGTTAAGCCTGATTCTATTATGATTTAGTGTTGTGTACACATTGAGTCTGTTGACTCACCCTGTTATGGGACCATGTTTCAGGTGATGAACAGTAATGGACCGGGATGGTAGAAATTGTGGTGGCCATGCTCAACATAAAGTTTTTATTTTTATGGACTATTAATTTTTAAGTACTCCAGATTATTTGGATTTATTTGATGTAATAAGGCCATAAGGCCATAGTACACTATTTTATTTCTATTTTTATTTATTATGTTACGAATTTTTTATTAAGTTAAAGATTAAGTAATTTATTTTAAATGTATTCTATATGTTTTATCACCTAAAATTTAAAAGGGTTTTCATTATAAAACGATTTTGTTTTCTACTCGAGCCCAACCCAAAACAATATTTCTTTCAAAACACACTATTTTCCCAAAGTAACAAAAGAACTTTGAACCGATTTACTTGAGGAACATACCAAATCTGGTCAAAGCTCGTGGGCCGGGTTTGGGGTGTTTCAGGCACTAAGCCTGCTAGACCTGAGGTCTGAAAATTTAATCACCGGCATTTAGCCTGCTAGGCGATAAGCCCGATACACTTCACCGGCACAAGGCCTGCTAGGCTCGAAGCCTGAGTATCAATATAATTAAACCATTTCATACACATAACATATTTCCAATATCATATATCACACATAATTCATATTACTATCACATATCAAATTCAAATAAATTTAACTACATTTCATTATTAAAATCACTTATCATATTCAACTTTGGCCTATTTCACACTTATAAATTCATAATTCAACATGTAATCAAGGTTACAACCAGTATTAATGATATTAAATTGCTTAAAGACTTACCTCGGATATCGTCGCACGACAAAAACTGGATATTCAATTATTTCTGCTTTTCCCCGATTCAAGTCCATTTTCTTTTGTTCTTGATCTAAACACGTTCAAATTAAGCTCATTCAAACACATTTCTATTCAATTTAGTCCTAAAACACATAAATGGGCAAATTACCATTTTGCCCCTAATTTTTCACATATTTACAATTTAGTCCCTATTGCACAAAACAAAAAATACACAAAATTTCTCATTACCCATGCTTGGCCGAATATACCTATGTTCATACGAGTCCATAAATTTCATTTATTTAACATTTTAGTCCAAATTATTCAAATTCATCAAAAATTCAAAGACAAAACTTGTTAATCAAGCACATATATTTCTTATTTCATCATCAAACAACAAAAACCACAAGGTATCATCAATGGCAAAACAAAAAATCATCATCAAAATAAAAAAAAATAAGACATGGGTCGGTCAAAGCAGCGATATCAAAAATGTAAAACTTATCAAAAACCGAACAAAACTCTTACCTTAATCAAAGAACATCAAGGCCGAACCTAACATCATTTTCTTTCTTTCTTATTTTCTTTGTTTCGGTCACAAAGCATGAAAGAATGAATGCCTTTCTCTTTTATTTTATGCATTATTATATACTAATATAATATATAATTAATAATTATAACTTTTATAATATATAAATACATATAATAAAGTCATTCAAAATCACACATGCCATCCACTATATATATAAAATGGACTAATTACAATGCAAATCCTCCATATTAAAAAGCCACTATCAACTAAGTACTTTACACTATAGTTTGTAACTTTTACCTTTTACGCGATTAAGTCCTTTTATTAAATTGAATACCTAAGCGACGAAATTAAATCACGAAAATTTAATACCAACAAATTCACACACAATAAACACACAAAATAATTTTTAAAATATTTTTCAGACTCGAATTTGTGGTCCCAAAACCACTATTCTGATTAGGGTCAAAAGTGGGCTGTTACAGTTCACACGGCCACGGCGACGGCTGTGTTCAAGGCCGTGTGGGTGTGGAAATCTGCGCATAAATATGAAAATAAAAACTAAACTAATTAGTATGGTTAGTGCTTGGGTTGCCTCCCGAGAAGCGCTCGTTTAAAGTCTTGAGCTAGACTTTACCTGTTATTTGTATGGTCAATATGGTTTGAGGAGGTGAAAATCCTTTCTCATGCGCTCAACTCGACTTTTGAGATAAAGTTTCAGTCGAGTAGTGTTTACCTCAAAAGTGCTGAATTTAGGATTGCTTACCTCGATTGTCCCGTATAAGAAGACATTAAGTACCTCAAAAGTGATTTCTTCATTTGCCTTGAGGTCTGAATTGGTGATTCGATGGTCTTCCTTATTCAACAATACCTGATCCCCTATTTTGAAGTGATTTGTTGTTCCTATCAGCTCGTTTGGGGTCTCCTTTGGTTTCACTTTGTGCGGTTCCTGTTCCTCTTTGATTTGCGTTTCCTCCTCTTTTAGTTTGTCAACCCTAAGGCTTTGTTCCTTAGGTATTTCTTCTTTGTTGGCACGAGGTCTAAGATCTAGCTCAACTAAGTGATTTCGCGATGCTTCCTGTAAAGAAGGTTGAACCAAATAATTATCAATAGAATTAATGTTCGTACCTTTATTACTTGATGTCCTAGCTGAGTGAAGAGCTTGAAGAGTGATTGTTTCGTCGTCTTCACGAAGTGTGAGTTCACCGGATTCTTCCTCTATGTGGTCTTTCTTTATTGCATCGGGATATGGCGCACGAGGTTGGTATTCTTTATCACTTGATGTTCTGGCTGAGTCAAGAGCTTGAAGAGTGACTATCTCATCACCTACGCGAAATATGAGTTCACCTGCATAGATATCAATTTTAGCTTTGGCAGTTCCTAAAAAGGGTCTTCCTAAAATTAAAGGAATATTATTGTCCTCATCCATGTCTAAAACGACAAAGTCTACTGGGAATACGAATTTATCAATTTTGATTAGAACATTTTCTATTATATCCCTAGGAATTCTGATAGTTTTATCAGTTAATTGAACGCTCATCCTAGTTTGTTTGGATTTCCCTAGACCTAATTGTTTAAACAGTTTATAAGGCATAACATTTATGCTTGCCCCTAAATCGGCTAACGCATTTTCTATAGATAAACTACCAATTATGCATGGAATTGTAAAACTCCCTGAATCTTTTAATTTTTGTGGTAGTCTATTTTATAGAATTGCCGAGCACTTTGCATTGAGTTCCACATGTTATTCCTCGTCTATCCTTTGCTTTTTCGTTAACAGCTCCCCTAAAAATTTTCTAGAGTCTGGCATCTGCAAAAGAGCTTCAAGAAGAGGTAAGTTGATATGTAATTTCTTTAAAAGTTTAAGAAACTTACCGAACTGTTCCTCTGTACCGTCTCTCTTTAATGCTTCGGGGGAAGGAATGCGAGGTTGGTATTCTTTGATTACCGGTTTTGGCTTTTCTTGTGTCACCTTAACTTCACCTTCACTTACCACAGGTTCTTCCCTAGGGTTTGGTTCGTCTAACCCTTCACTATCATAAATGGCTTGATTTTGCTGTCCCGGGTTAGTTTTAGTATGGCTTGGGAAGCTTCCTTGTGGAATTTCTGATATTAGCTTTGCGAGTTGTTCTCCCTAGTGACTTCCTTGACTAACTTAGTAAGTTCCTCGACTCGGTTCTCATTGCTTTTAAGTGTTTTCTCAGTATCTTGGAAGCAATTTTCTGTGTCTGCCATGACTTTTGTCAGCGTCTCTTCAAGGTGCGACTCCTCTTCCTATTGGTGAGGTGGTTGTTGAAGCTTTGGAGGAAGTTCCGGTCTTTGGCTATTTTGATTGTCCCACGAGAAATTGGGATGGTAACTGCAACCTGTGTTATAAGTGTTATTATAAAAATTATTTTGTGGTCTACAATAGTTACCCGTATAGTGAGCTTGCTCGTTTTCCATGCCATATCCGTAGGGTGGGTACTCAGGATTCGCCACGCCTCCTAGATTCGAATCATATTGCATTACTGGATGTCCTGCTAGAAACTATACAAACCACCAATCTTTTTATTCATTATCTCTAGCTGGTTAGATAACCTGGTGACCACGTCAAGGTTGGAGACATTGGCGGCTTCTGTTGGCATTGTCTTCATAACTTGCCACTGATAGTTATTTAGTGCCATCCCCTCTATAAACTAAAATTACCTATCAAAGCAAAGAAAAATTAGCAAAGTAAAAAAAATAAAACTAATAAAAAAATTGTAATAATAAAAAAAATGGCTAAAATAATAAAAATAGAGCTTTCTTAATATTTTACTTCCCCGGTAACGGCGCTAAAAACTTGATCGCTGAAATCAGAGCTTTAAAATTTGTAAAAAGAATGACCGAACCTGGAAACTAACTTTTACAACGATTAAAGGCATTTGTACCTATCGAACAGTAGTATAGCTTAGGCAAGACCTGATATCGAACCCAAAGGAACGAAGAGTATTAGTACTAACTTTCTTTTTATTATTTAGCCTTAAAAATAAAGTGAATTTGTTTTAATCTAAATTAACAATGACTAAGCTAAGGACAAAGACAAACAGAATAAATTGGGAAATAACTTGGGGAAAGACTCGATTGATCACGATGATACCCTCGGGAAGAATCCACCTAGACTTCGCTTGTTATCTAACCCTGAATTATATGATTTATTTACTTAGCTTGATCCGTAGGACTCCCTAATCTATGCTAAACCCTCTCTCGAGGCGAATAACGTCTAACCCTAGGTTAATTAGTGTAACTCTCGTTCTCTTATAATAACCCCCTAGAATAGCAGTAAATCGATCTATGGATTCCCATATTAGGTTTCACCCTAATCCGGCAAAATCTCGTAACGCTATCTCTAGGCGTTCGATCAACTTCACTTAATTACGCTAGATCTACTCTTAAGCAGGGTCTATTCTTCCTCCACCTAAGCACATCAGATTTGGATTAAGCATGCATAATTAAAAACAAACTAAGTAATTATCATATAATTGAAAATCAAGTAACAAGATTCATCTAGGTTTCATCCCCTTCAAGTATCTGAGGGGTTTAGTTCATAACGAAGAAAGAAAACATCTCAAGAGAAAAGATAAAACAAAACATAAGAAATCCCTAAAACTCCCAGAAGGAATTGAAGGAGAATTCTGTCATCTTGAGTATAATTTCAGCTTCTTAGGATGGATCAACTGGCTAACTTCGAGCGATTCCCACAATTCTGACCTTTCCGGCTTGGCTCCTTGGCCTAACTCGCCTCCCTTTTCGGCTTTTGCCGAACTCCCGCTTTCAAGTTGCCCCCTTGGGTGTTTATATAGACTTTGAGATGCCTTACTTGGCCCTTAAGTATCCTAATTTAAGTAGAATTCCTAATAGGGTGTTTGAATAGGCTTTAGAATGTGTTTCTTTGCCTCCAAGTATCCTTTCCAAAATGTAATTGCTCTTTCCAGTGGCAGGGACACGGCCATGGCACACGCCCGTGTGAATCGTAGCCAGGCCGTGTTCGGACTTTTAATGAGGCACGTCCGTGTGGTCTTTGGGCCAGGCCGTGTTGATTTCATGCTATGGCCCATTTACTCCGTTTTTGGCCCATTTTCTGTTCTTTTCATCCTCGAGTGCTTTCCTAGGTATAAAACATGAAAACAAAAGATTAAGAGCACCTTTTTATATAAATCAAAGCTTAATTCATCCAAAAGCATACTAAATGTGGGCTTAAAACATGTTACTTTTCTGGTTTATCACTTAAGTTTTTACTTTCTCTTTTCTTTAATATTCGGCCAAGAAAGATGAACAAAATGCATGGTTGTTTATGTTTTATTTTTTTTATTACATAATAATATGTATATTACCTTTTTACCCTTTATAAAATAATATGAAATCTTTATATAATATGCCTATTACGGTCCACTATAAATAAAAATGGGCTAATTTCCCTTCAAGGACCCCATAGTAAAAAGCCACTATCAGTTTAGCACTTTACACATTAATTTGTAACTTTTGCATTTTACGCGATTACGTCCTTTTATTTAATCGGACACCTAAACGACAAAATTAAATCACGAAGATTTAACAAAAGTAAATTCAAATATAATAAACATAGAAAATAAATTTACAAATAGTTTTTAGACTCGGATTTGTGGTCCCGAAACTACTATTTCGATTAGGGTCGAAATCAGGCTGTTACAGCTTGTCCTCAAGCAAAATCCTCAACTCACAATTAAAATTAAACTTTCTCAATTCATAATTCTCATCAATAATGTCTTATCATAATTCACAAATAGTCACACATCGATAATTTAACTAAAAGAGTCCTAAATATTCAAACAATTCAAGTCACCCATTTTTATAGCATGAAAACATAGGTGTTCCCCTTATCTAAATAATTACCTTTGATTCAAAACCGACAAGATTTGACATCCTCACTAAAAGTCAAACATGAAAAGTTATTACCATAGGCTTACATGAAAATCAAATATCCACCACTATAAAATAAGATAATACACAAATCAAAAGGTCTTAAAAAGGGTTGTAATGGGGCTTAGGTTAAATCTGTGGATAAAGGATAAAAAAGAAGGTTAGAATCGAGATCGAATTGATAAATTACCTACTAGAAAAATAAACTAATAGTGAATAATTAGATCAATCAAAATATCACGAGCTTCTTCTCAGAATATGAAATTAACTACTTAAGCTCAAACTAAAGAAATAGTAATAATCAAAATAAATGAATATATATATTCACTTTTTTTTTACGATAATAAGAAAAAATTTAACAACTGAAAACAACATAGCTAAGCAACTAACCAAATCAAATCTCGAAAAAAAAATGGGGATAGCGAATAAAAAAAGAGAGTTTTGGGTTAATATTAATGGTTGAGTCAAGAAAGGGTTTATTACGCTCAAAGGGGTTCACTAAGAGTTAATTATGAAGGTAGGTTTTTAATGGAATAAGTGGTTTAAAACCTAAGTGCCTTTATCACCTCAGTATATCAAATCAAAGGTGTGGTCTCGACATGCATAATCGAAGAAAGTTCTAGAATAACAAATCAATATTGACACACTCAAAACCATTAAGAAAGTGAGCAAGAAAAGTGTATTCTCTAAAAGGCTAAAAATCTTACAAAAATTATGGTTTTGATATCAATCTTGTAAATCTCACACTTTAAGGTAATATTCAAATTTAGGGAAACAACCTAACAATTTTAATTTTAAAAATAGACTTATCATGCTTGATTCTCTAATGTCTTAAAGTTTAAACAATCAACGCACAATTACCTATGACTTAATCCAAAACATATCAATAAAATTCATAAGTCAATAGAAGTTTCATTCTAATAGTAAAATGAGAAAATTACTTAAGAACAAGACATAATTCAGGGATTTTCTAACAATTATATAATTAAACTCCCCACACTTAAGATGTATATTGTCCTCAATGTACCACAATAGAGAATAAAAATATAATGAGAATATCATAAGAGAGGGAGAGAAGTGAAACTTCCTAAATTTTGGATGAAATTTGTTGAATAGTGAATGCAGAATTGTGGATATAGCAAAGCGAAATGGATGATTCTGAGCAACTATTAAGAAAATAAACACAACTGTGGAAGAAGATTAAGGGATTACTCGATTAGAAATAATCATAAAAAACAATAATATAGTCCAAAATAGAAAAGATAAGTCTTTTGAAAATATGACAAGAAACATAAAGGAAAATTGACTAAAAATAAAAAGAAGAAAAAAGATAAAGATAAAAAATAAAAATAAAATAAATGGACTCAAAGGTCCTCATCGCCAGACGCGTCGCGAGGTATCGGTGCCGAAGATGAAATAAGGAGATGGTGGCAGACCTGCTGCAATGTGGCCTTGAGACTATCGAATCACTAATAGCACTGCTGCTCGAAGAGAGTGAGAAGAACATCATCAGTGATGTCCTTAGGATCCTCCTGCTCATCAAGATGAGGCAATCGGTACTGGGGAGGATCAAATCTACGACACCGCTCGATCATCTTTACATGTAGCACGCTGGAGATGCCTTGAGGGGACATCTGGCCAACAACCGTGAGTGTGGAGGGCTGCTCCAGTGTGTCGAGGAGACCGAAGTGTCGAACGAGGTGAGTCACGCAAAGGCCTAGGCAGATGGGGCCCTTCCTGTGGCAGTCAGTCTGATGGCGGAAAGATAAAGCAATGAAGTACGCCAAATTGATAATATGGTCGTTGGCCATGCTCCATAAGTAAGATGCATCATGTGTGCTCACGACTCCAGTGCTCTTTCTTTGTCCTGTCAAAGTATGAGCTAAAAGAGCATGAATATACCTTAGAGCAGGAAAGAGGGAAGTTGCCTTCGAGCGAATAGCTTCATAGTTTGTCAGGCTGCCCGTGAGGTCAGTCCAACAACGTGAAGGCCAGTAATGAATATGGCGGTAGAGCTGAAGAAAGCCCTCGGCGCTCATGAACTCCTCTGTATAAAGTCCCAAAGCAGCACCGAATTCTGGGACGCTCATGTAGCGCACCAAACCGTCAAGGCGAAAAGTGATGATGCATGGCTCGTCATGGACCGATATGACACTCTGAAGGTAAAACATCAAGCAAAACTCTAAGGTAAGCTCCATATATGTGGGGTCAACGATACTGAAGAAACAGTTCCATAGGGCTGTGATGAAAAAGGCACAAACCTCATCAGCGAGGCGGACCTGCTCCAAGGCGGCCCAGTCAATGCATCGACCCAAACTTAGGGGTCATACAAAAAGGAACTGAAATAAGTCCTCTGGTGGGTCCGCAGAAAATTGGAGATAAGGATGGTGAACTTCAACGGAGGCACTGGAGGAGGTCGTGCCAGGACCCTTCCACTTTTTCAAAGTGGGGACAGCGACCTTAGTCTTGCCATGAGTATTCGTCATAACGTACCAATTGTGACAATAGCCAGAGGAACTGTGGTCAATGGAGTAGCGGCGCGTCGGGTTGGGGGTCGACGGGTGGTGGGGGTGGAGGCCGGGTTTGGGGAGGGGAGGCGAGGAGGACGATGGGGGGTGGGTTTGTGGGGCTGTGCAAGGGAAGAGAGTGAGGGGAAAGGAGAAGAGGTCGGGGGTTTGGGTTGGGGAAGAAGAAAGGAGTGGGAGGGGGTAGATGGTGGCCGATAGGTGGGGCGGAGCTTAGGTGGAAGGTGGCGGCTACTGTTTGGGGAGTTTAGGAAAAAGAAAGGAGAAGAAAAGATTTCAAAACTAAGTCCCAAGATCCACACGGCCGAGGACACGCCCATGTGTCCAGGCCGTGTGGGTCAAAAACCTGCATTAAAATATGAATGGAAGTAAAAATAGACTAATTAGTAGGGTTAATAATCGGGTTGCCTCTCGAGAAACGCTTGTTAAAAGTCTTAAGCTAGACTTACCTTATGTTCATCACTTTATGAAGGTTCATGGAGCTGAAACTCCTCTCTATTAGCCCTAAACTATATTCATTATAAAGTTTAAGTCATTGAGCATTTACTTGAAATGTGCCATAATTTGGATGAGTTACCTTTATTGTGCCATAGGGAAAAATAGTTTTGATTACGAATGGACCTGACCATCTTGATTGCAGCTTTCCAGGGAACAATTTAAGCTTTGAATTGTATAGTAAAATAAGACATCCAACTGCAAATTGCTTAGGTTGCTTCAAACGAGCATCATGGCGTTGCTTTGTCGCTTCTTTGTATAATCGTTAGTTCTCGTAAGCATTCGCTCACCACTCATCTAGCTTGTTCAACTGCATCAATCTTTTCTCACCTGCAAGTTTAAGATCATAGTTTAAGAATTTTATAGCCCCAAATGCTTTGTGCTCTAATTCAAATGGTAGATGACAACTTTCCCGTAAACAAGTCTGTATATAGATGTCCCTATGGGAGTTTTAAAAGCGGTTCTATAGACCCATATAGCGTTGTCTACTTTTAATGCCCAATCTTTCCTATTTGATTCTATGGCTTTCTCTAGAATATGCTTAAGCTCTCGGTTGGCTACTTCAACTTGTCCACTGGTTTAAGGGTGATAAGGGGTAGCTGTTCTGTGGTGCACTCCATATTTCTTTAAGACTTTATCAAGTTTAGCATTAAAAAAAATGAGTACCCCTATCACTAATAATTGCTCTAGGTGTTCCAAATCGAGAGAAGAGTTTCTTAAGAAACCTCACTACCACTCTAGCATCATTACTAGGTAAAGTTTGAGCTTCCACCCATTTTGACATATAATTAACAGCTACTAAGATGTATTTATTCCCAAATGAGCTAGGGATTGGACCCATGGAATCAATACCCAAAATATCAAAATATTTCACATGATAGCATATATGTTTAAGGCATTTCATCGTGTTTAGAGATATTACATGTTCTCTGACATCTATCACACAAAGTAACATACATGTTAGCGTCCTTGAACAAAATGGGCCAATAAAAACCTGATTCGAGCATTTTATGTGTTGTCCTAGTCCTAATGTAATGTCCTCCTGTTGGTCCTGAATGGCCATGTTCTAGGATTTTGCTTGCTTCTGACTTTGTAACACATCTCTGAATTACTTGATCTGCATATATATGAAAAAGAAAAGGATCCTCCCAACAATAGTTTTTCAAATCAGCAAAGAATCACTTCTTTTGATGATGTGTCAACCCTTTTGTTAGGATGTTAGCAGCTAAGTAATTCACAATATCTACAAACCAAGGTACCTCGGAGTCGGATATAGCCAAGAGTTGTTCTTTAGGAAATGAGTCATTTATCTCACTCTCATCGAGTTCTTTGAGATGTGGATTTTCAAGCCTAGAAAGGTGGTCTGTCGCAAGATTTCCAGCTCCTTTCTTATCCTGAATTTCTAAATCAAATTCCTACAAAAGTAGAATCCATCGTATGGGTCGAGGTTTTGCATCAAATTTAGTTAAGAGATAACAAAGAGCTGAATGATCAGTGTAAATAACAACTTTAGCTAATATCAAATACTGTCTAAATTTATCAAATGCAAAAACCATAGCTAGCAATTCTTTTTCTGTGGTGGTGTAATTTTCTTGTGTGGTCGTCAATGTCTTGCTAGCATAATAAATTGACTGAAAATGCTCGTCTCTTCGCTGTCCCAGAACTGCACCTACTGCAAAATCACTCGCATCACACATTAGTTCAAAGGGCAAATTCCAATCAGGTGCAATTATATTTGGAGCATTGATTAATTTTTCTTTGAGGGTTTTAAATGCTTCTAAACATTCTTGATTAAAATTGAAAGGCACATCTTTTTCTAGTAGTTTCGTTAACGGCTTAGCTATTTTAGAAAAATCTTTAATAAATCTTCTGTAAAATCCAGCATGTCCTAAAAAACTTCTAATAGCCTTAACTGAACTAGGAGGAGGTACTTTTTCTATGGTTTCAATTTTTGCTTTATCAACCTCAATCCTCTTACTAGAAATTTTGTGACCTAACACAATCCCTTCTCGAACCACGAAGTGACACTTTTCCCAATTAAGCACAAGGTTCGTCTCCTCACATCTCATTAGAACTTTTTTTAAAATTTTAAGGTAAAGGTGGAAAGATTTACCACATACCTAGAAGTCATCCATAAATACCTTCATAATATCTTCCACAAGTTCATCAAAAATGGCCAGCATGCAGTACTGAAAAATAGCAGGAGCATTACGTAGTCCAAAAGGCATTCTACAATAAGCAAACGTGCCATATGGACATGTAAATGTTGTCTTTTCTTGATCCTCAGGAGCTATTGGAATTTGGAAGTAGCAAGAGAGTTCGTCTAGAAAGCAATAGTACGTGTGCCAGGATAATCTTTCTAACATATGATCAATGAATGGTAGGGGAAAGTGATCTTTTCTCGTGGCATCGTTCAACTTCCTATAGTCAATGCAAACTCTCCAACCTGTGACTGTTCTTGTTGGAATTAATTCATTCTTCTCGTTGGCTACAACAGTCATGCCTCTTTTCTTTGGAACATCCTACACAGGACTCACCCAAGTACTGTCAAAAATAGGATAAATAACTCCAGTATCTAGGAGTTTAATTACCTCAACTTTAACAACTTCCTTCATGTTAGGATTTAATCGTCTTTGAGATGGCACACATGGTTTATATTCATCTTCCATTCAAATTTTGTGCGTGCAAAACGATGGGCTGATCCTTTTAATGTTAGAAATCTTCCATGCTATGGCTTTTTTATGCTTCTTTTGTACCTGTAATAATTCATCTTTCTCATTGGGTTCCAAGTCTGAAGCAATAATTACCGATAGTGTAGAATTATCTCTGAGGAATGCGTACTATAAGTGATTTGGTAACTATTTCAATTCCAATTTGGGAGGCTCTTCAATAGAGGTTTTTGTTTTAATTCGTTGTTTATTTCAATGCCCTCATACTTCTTTTGTCTTGGAAAAGAATTATTAGAGTTTAACTCAATTTTTATCTCCCCTATCTCAATGATATCGTTATCCTCCTTACCTTGGACAAGACACAGTTCCAACGTGTCTTTATGTATGATTTCCTGAAAAGAATCTTGAATAGAATGATCAATGGAGTCAATAAAATAACAGGAATCATCTTGCTCTCTAGAGTATCGCATAACATCATAAATCTTAAAAATAATTTCCTCGTTACCTACCCTAAGCACAAGTTTACCATCACCTACATCAGTAGCAGCCCTAGCAGTAGCTAAAAATGGGCGACCTAAAATTAAAGGCACCTCAACGTCCTCATCTATGTCAAGCACAACAAAGCTAATAGGGAGTATGAATTTATCAACTTTTACCAAAACATCTTCAATAATTCCTCTAGGATATTTAACAAATCTATTAGCTAATTGGATACTCATCCTAGTGGGTTTTGGTTCACCAAGACCAAGCTGCTTGAACATTTTATAAGGCATCAAATTAATACTGGCACCTAAATCAGCTAATGTTTTCTCAATATTTAAACTACCAATTAAACAGGGAATAGTGAAACTTCTTGGATCTTTCAATTTGGTTGGTAGCTTATTTTGGAGAATAGCTGAACATTCCTCATTAATTTCCACAGTTGATAGCTCTTCAAACTTCCTTTTATTTGTTAAAAGCTGTTTTAAGAATTTTGCATACGTAGGCATCTGCGAAATGGCTTCAACAAAAGGTAAGTTAATATGTAATTGTTTAAAAAAGTTCAAGAAATGTACCAAATTGTGCATCCATGCGGTCTTTCTTCAACTTTGCTGGATATAGGATTGGTGGTTTATACTCTTTAAGTACCGGTGTCACATTCTCGTTTACTTCCTCACCCTTCGCCTTATCAGTTTCTTGTGGCATCTTCTTTTCAGCTTCATCCAACACCTTCCCATTCCTTAGTGTAACTGCCTTCACATGTTCTTTTGGGTTAGGTTCGGTGTTACTAGTTTAGCTTTTAACTCAGCTTGTATCGAACCATCATCAGATAATGTCAACTGAGTATTCATTGCTCTCAAGGCAAATAATGATTTTCTACTTAAAGCATTAACGGCTACATTCGCTTTTCCTGGGTGATAATCAATTACTAACTCATAGTCTTTTAGTAGCTCGAGCCATCTCCGTTGTCACAAATTCAAATCTTTCATCTTTTATGATCGGTAAAGATGTGGCGTTGTTAACCTTACAAATGATGACACCAGATTTTTAGTGCAAAAACTATAGCGGCCAACTCTAAATCGTGCATCGGATAGTTCTTTTCATGTGGTTTCAACTGTCTGGAGGCATAAGCTATAAATTTTCCCTCTTGCATCAACAAGCAACCCAAACCGTTCAATGACGTGTCACTGTAAATCACGAATTCTTTACTTGACTCAGGTTGAACCAACATTGGTGCCTCAGTTAACAATACTTTCAATTGATCAAAACTTTGTTGACATTTCTCGGGCCATTCAAACTTAACATCTTTCTGTAGCAATTTGATCATCGGTGTAGAAATCATCAAGAATCCTTTTACAAAATGTCGATAGTTACAAACCAATCCCAAAAATCTTCTGACCTCAGATACATTTCTAGGTGGTTTCCAATCAATAGCTGAAGAAATCTTGCTCGGATCAACTTGAATGGCATCCGCTGAAACTATATGTCCCAAAAATTTGACTTTTCGGAGCCAAAATTTAGATTTACTAAATTTAGCATACAGTTGCTTATCTCTCAAGGTCTGCAACACAGTCCTCAAATGCTCAGCATGTAACACCCTTTACCTGTATCTGATGCCGGGATAGGGTACGAGGCGTTACTGGACTTATTCGCAAGAAAACATTCAAAACTGAGACATGAAATTCCACTCAAATTTAAAACTTTTCAAAAACATTCATATCAACCCTAAAACGAGCCTACGAGGCCCAAAATATATATCGGAAGTGGTTCGGGACTAAACCGAGAACACTGGAAACTTTTTGAGAACTTAGAAAATTTTTCATGAAAAAGGGGTCACACGCCTGTGTGGGTTTGGGACACGCCCGTGTGACCCTATGACACGCTCGTGCTTCAGGCCGTGTTTAAATTAGGGAGCATTCTGTTTATGATGTCATCATCAAATTGAGGTCACACGGCCAAGTCACACGCCCGTGTACTTAGGGCGTGTGATCGATTAAATTTTCATAATTTTTCATAAAATAGGTGCAGACTTCATACGACCAGGGCACACGCCTATGTTCAAGGCCGTGCCGTCCACACGGCTAAGACACACGCTCGTGTCTTTGCCCGTGTGCTCCTTACTGAGCATTTTGTTTTGCAACAATTAAGGTGCAAGGGACACACGGCTGAAACACATGCCTGTTGGGCAGATCGTGTGTCGCACACGGCCTAGACACACGCTCGTGTGTCAACCCGTGTGGACAGATATAAGTCTACTTACCAAGCCTTTTTGCCACCCTTGTTCACACATACACTTACACCAATTCAAAGGCACAAACATATCATACTTAGGCAGCAAAACATCCACAATTATGACCAATACATGGCAATACAATATCAAAGTCTATCATACTCACAACATTTACTAAGTCACAATTGACTACTTTCAAGATACGTAATTGTACACCACTTTATTAATCCATCAATAGACCATATTTCCAAACATCTCACATTCATGTCATAATTAACATTTCTCTCATTCACTAAGCATATCATGACCATATCACCAAAGATATTGACACATGTATGAATATTCTTGGGCTTACAACCATGTTGCCAACATAAGCCAACTTACATGGCCAAATAGCAAACAAGCCTTTGACGATTACAAGCCAACATATTTGCTACAATCATAAAGACACATATAACCAATTGACTTAATCCCTATACATGCAATAACTCAAAATATTTGAATTTATATATACCCAAAATGGTAGCTTGATAGTGTGATAGGATCTCCAGCGAACTCGAACTCGAGCTTGCTTATTAGCCCTATAAGACATAGGAAAGGTAGGGGTAAGCTATACAGCTTAGTAAGTTCATATGCAAATAATATAAATCATTATTTATAGATTGCCACATGAATAACATAACATATACCACAATAAACAAACCACTTCAAACCTCACATAAAACATACACATTAATTATGAGCATTAACATTTCAAGCATATACTCTTACATCTTACAATTGCCTAGACTCTTATCTTTCCATGCTTCCATAATCATTTTAATAGGCAATTTTGCCAATCTTTCCTTTATCTCATATCCGATAAATCATAATTTCCATGAATATAACATGCTATGTCATAACTCACTCTAGCCCAAAAGCCAATCATAAAATCATCAGTCAAACTTACTATGTATTTCATACATCACAAGTATAGACTCATAATCACAAGGTTTTCATAAAATCATTCTCGTGGAAATCAGAACTCACGATTTCATGAAGTCAATGCTTATAAACTTTACGTACATACCTTACCAATTCGTAATACTCACATACTTTTTCTCTTCTTTGAAATACCCGTTGAATTTCCCATTGAACCATTTGGAATACTAAAGGATACTCGGGAATCTCGTACATACAGTACCTTACCAATGTCATATCCCAGATATGCCTTACATGTAATCTCATATCGATGCCGATAGCCCAACTATGGTCTTACACAAAATCTCAGATCAATGCCATATCTTAGATATGGTCTTACATGTAATCTTAGATAACCCCAATGTCATGACATTTGTATCCTACCTATTCCTAAGGTTTAACCGAGATTTCTCATTTGTCGAACTTTGTCGATTTCATTCAATAGTAAATCACAATTCATATAATAATAAAACAATTAAAACATAAATAACAATGCATTGTTTACATACGAACTTACCTCGGCATCAAAATGGCAAAAGGACTTAATCGTCAAATACTCATTTTTCATTCGTTCTAGGTCTGAACCTTGTTTTTCTTGATCTACAATATCACATTCATCTCATTTGATCGTTATACTATTCAAATCAGCCCACATTTTTCATCAAATTAGATATTTACTACCCATTTTACAACTTTTTACAAACAAGTCCTTTTTATACATTTTCACTAAAAATCACTAAGTAAAAGTTGTTTATCACACCTTAAACAATCAATATGTTCCAACAAACATCAAAATACACACATGGGTAAATTTTTAAACATGAACCCTACTTCAAAATAATGGTAGAAATAGGTAAATCGGGTTACGAGGACTGAAAAAATGTAAAGAGCATTAAAACGGGGCTAGGATGTACTTATAATCAAGCTTGAAAGTTGAAGAAAACCCTAGCTATGGTATCTTGTAAAATTTGGTGAAGGAGAGAAGGTGGACACCAATTTTTGACTTGATTTATCCCTTTTTATTCTTTTATTAACCAAATGACCAAAATGCCCCTAAAGCATTTCTTTGAAATTTTTCATGAACATGTCCATTTTTGTCCATATAAATAGAAATTGGTCGAATTTCTATTTAAGGACCTCTAATTAAGAATCCATAACTATTTCATACTTAAAGCTTTTAGAACACACATTTTGCAACTATTGCAATTTAGTCCTAAAAGTCAATTCGGACACTTTACCAACAAAATTTCTCAACAAAACTTTCACACAATCAAGCAATCATATCATGAACCCTAAAAAAATTATAAAATGAATAATTCTACTTTGGATTTGTGGTCTAGAAACCATTATTTTGACTAGACCCTAAATCAGGTTATTACAACTCTCCCCCCTTTTGGAATTTTTGTCCCTGAAAATCTTACCGGAATATAAATTAGATTTCCATGTAAACTCCTCTATCTCGTGACACTGCCAAAGGACCTTCACTAAGGTTATGCCTTTATTTCCCATCTTTCAAATCTCTTGTGCCAAAATTCCGTTCAATTCTTCGTTATACAACATATCAGTTGAAACTTAATCCTTATCGGAGAATTCATACTCAAAACTTAATCCCTATCGGAGAATTTATACTCAAAGAGTCCAATCGATACCATCAAAAGATAGATACACAAAACACATTTTGAATCTTTTTCCAAGGCAATACTTTCGGAAGTATGCTATCGCTGAACGCGAATTTCTTATCCCCATGTTTCAAATTCAATTACGTTTTCTAGCAATCTAAAGTCGATTCTAAAATGCCACAAACCATTTGATCGGATAGTCTCGGAAACATATAACTCAACTAATCTATCAAGTTACATACTCGATCACCAGAACATCTATTTGAAATAACTGTACATTTCATTACTCCCTAAATGGACAAACGAGCTACTACTGAGTCTCGTACAACCTTTTTTGCATAAGCTCAGGATAATTCATTGCACGAACTCTATCTCGGAGTAATAATAATAGAAATCATAATATAAATTCATCTCACACTGTACTCGTTCAATTTACCACTCACTATCACATTCTTGAGGTCCTCAATCTTGCAAAGAAAACATCGTTTTAGCTTCTAACTTAGCTAGATACAGGCCGTCATCAATTAAGATTAATCATGTATCCAATGCTCACAAAATATTCAAAGGCTTTCCGTTCAAACATCCGCAACTATATATACTTCCTCAAAGGTTAATCGTTAATTATTCACAATCTTTTAATAGTTCAAGCCATCAACATTGTCTTAATTTTAGATTTTTCTGTAACATTAGATACTGTATACTCTTGGGATCAAGAAGGATATGATGTTTTTCATCGAACAAACGATGTCATCAATTTCTCAACACATACATACTAGCGGCCGACCATAAGTCACTTGTCGAACAATTCTTCTAATGAGACTTTAACCGTCTGAAAGCACAAACTGTTACTTTACATTCTTGTATTAAAACACTTTCCAATCTATTCTATAGTGCATCACTGAAAAAGTACGAATTCTTTACTCAATTCAAATAGAACCCAGAGCTAGTGCTTTACGAATTCTTTACGAATTCTTTACCAGAATCACTACGTTCCTACCAGAATCAAAAAGTACGAATTCTTTACGAATTCTTTACCAGAATCACTACGTTCCTATAATCAAACCAGGAATACACTCATATTAGATATAGGATCAAAAACCACAAAACACACTTTAAAGATGAGACATGATTGATAATTTATGAAATAAGGATGATAAGGAAATCAAGAAAAAGAAATCCAACATGCGATATCATACTGGAAGTCTGAGAACATAACTTATATGAAAATAATAAAGATCTTGATGATTCCTTAGAGAAAATCAAATGAAGAACAATGCTTATACGTTCTGGAATCAATTGTAACAGAGATAATATATTTTCCAAATATGTATATAAAACAAAGCAATATCCAGTAGAAATAGAACAATAGCCTCACATAAATTTCCACCATCAACTTTTATTCTCAGCATAAATAGAATAAAATCCCACAGAGAGATAAGATATGCTGATCATAAACAAACCAGACCAACAGTGCTTTCATTTAACATTAGAGTTAGATAGCATTCTCATATGATAAAAATTTTATCAGAGAATGAACAATTACATAAACCCCAAAGGACAAACGAATATATAGAATACTCAAGAGAGATCATCATAATCTATTCAACTATAACTGTTACACACACATCTTTACAGCTCACGTGTCATTTCTCAGACTAATTCTGTTATCATTAATCCCATATTATTCCATTCACTAACGAAAATCAATCCGGAAGAAATTCTAGCTAATACATGCTTTAGACACCATACCTAAATGAGTCAATTAACTGAGACTAACTTTTTCTTTAACCGTGACATTACAAAATTTGGATGATCTTTAGAATAACCGGGCAACTTTTCCAAAACTGTATTCAACTTGCC
The DNA here is from genome assembly GCA_025503065.1 of Gossypium bickii. Classification (NCBI taxonomy): domain Eukaryota; kingdom Viridiplantae; phylum Streptophyta; class Magnoliopsida; order Malvales; family Malvaceae; genus Gossypium; species Gossypium bickii. The sequence goes on along the minus strand of CP106712.1, from coordinate 35,810,590 downwards.
AAACTATTTTCAACTCTGACTACATTATTAGTTATTCCGCTACTGAACTCTTTAATCTCTCACTTGTGAGATCATTAAACTTAAATCTCATGAAATTTCTTTATAAAATACCATATTGGTAAGGGGGTGAGGTCGTAAAGCCTCTTCCTCACCTCTCATAAATACACACATATAACTTAGCATTCATCATCAACATAATATCTTCACAATCATATAATTCATTTCAAGCTAATTAACATACATATTTATGTCACACGAACTTCCCGATTATCTTTGTTCAAACAAGTGCACTTAAACATACATTCCATAAATTTTGAGTAAGTTCACTTATCACATTCACTCAATCACAGAAGTTAGGCACAAAACATCATATGAATGCCAAACAAACACGGATGATCTTTTCACAATATAAACTTCCATTTCATTTCACCTTTCCATATTTCAAGAATAATTCCCATTGAACTATTGTAATTTCGATGGACACTCGGGTAGTATACTCAAGGTACACTTGTCAACAGTTCATCAATTCATATTTAAAAGTGCCCTTTTGGCACATATTCATAGACCACAGTCTAAAGCCTCATATTACATAACAGGATTACAAGTCCAGGCTAAATCCATTTCGTAACATATGCTCGAGAGGGCTTAATTCAAGATTACCCTTCCGGGCTAAATCCTATTTGTAACATTTAAAATATTTCATTCATTTCACCATAATCCATCGAAATACGATGTTCATCCGGGGCATTAACATTTTATCCTTATTTCTCAACTTATGGTTATTTCATTTTGTACATCATCACATACATATCATGAGCTCTTATTAATACCTTTCCAAGTTTTGACTCATCATCAACACCTTTCAAATATCTTAGCATCACTTTTATCGTTTTCAAAAATAGCTCGGTTGGAAAGCATCTCTGTCTCAACAAAAAAATTTCATCAGAGTCAGGAGATATCACACAATCATAAGTGGTATATGGCATGTATAGTGAGAAACTTACACATGCTAGGTTAGTTGAGAATCGACTAAACCATAGCTCTGATACCACTAAATGTAACACCCCTTACCCGTATCCGACACCGGGATAGGGTACGAGGCATTATCGGACTTATTTGTAAGCAAACAATCAAAATCGAGAAATGAAATTCCACTCAAATTTAAAATTTTTTAAAAACATTCATATTGTCCCTAAAATGAGCCTACGAGGCCTAAAAGATGCATTGGAAGTGGTTCAGGACTAAATTGAGAACTTTGGAAACTTTTGGAGAACCTAGAAAATTTTTCATGAAAAAAGGGGTCACACGCCCATGTAGGTTCGGGACACACCCGTGCTTCAGGCCATGTTCAAAACAGGGAGCATTCTGTGATGTCATCATCAAATCAAGGTCACACGGCCAAGTCACACTCCCGTGTGCATAGGCCATGTGATCGATTAAATTTTCATAATTTTTCATAAAATAGGTGCAGACTTCGCACGGCCAGGGCACACGCCCTTGTTCAAGGTCGTGCCGTCCACACGGTTGAGACACACGTTCGTGTCTCTGCCCATGTGCTCATTACTGAGCATTCTATTTTGCAAAAAAAAAAAGGTGCAAGGGACGCACAGCTGAAACACATGCCCATAGAGTAGAATGTGTGTCGCATAAGACCTAGACACACGCCCTTGTGTCTACCTGTGAGGACAAATATAAGGATATTTACTAAGCTTTTTTGCCACCCTTGTTCGCACATACACTTACACCAATTCAAAGGCACAAGACATATCATACGTAGGCAACCAAACATCCCCAATTATGACCAACACATGCCAATACAATATCAACATCTATCATACTCACAACATTAACTAAGTTACAATTGGCTGCTTTCAAGATACCTAATTGTACACCACTTTATCATTTCATCAATAGACCACATTTCCAAACATCTCACATTCATGTCATAATTAACATTTCTATCATTCACTAAGCATATCATGACCATATCACCAAATGTATTGACACATGTATGAATATACTTAGGCTTACAACCATGTTGCCAACATAAGCCAACTTACATGGCCAAATAGCAAACAAGCCTTTGACGATTACATGGCAACATATTGGCTACAATCATAAAGACACATATAACCAATTGACTTAGTCCTTATACATGCCATAACTCAAAATACTTGAATTTATATATACCCAAAATGGTAGCTTGATAGTGTGATAGGATCTCTGGGGAACTCCAACTCGAGCTAGCTTATTAGCCCTATAAGACATGGGAAAGGAAGGGGGTAAGCTATATAGCTTAGTAAGTTTATATGCAAATAATAAACAACATTAATTGTACATTGCCATATGAATAACATAACATATACCACAATCAACAAACCATTTCAAACCTCACATAAAATATATACATTAATTATGAGCATTAACATTTCAAGCATATACCCTTACATCTTACAATTGCCTAGACTCTTATCTTTCCATGCTTTCATAATCATTTAAATAGGCAATTTTGCCAATCTTTCCTTTATCTCATATCCGATAAATCATAATTTGCATGAATATAACATGCTATTTCATAACTCACTCTAGCCTGAAAGCCAACCACAAAATCATCAATCGAATTTACTATGTATTTCATACATCACAAGTATAGACTCATAATCACAAGGTTTTCATAAAATCATTCTCATGGAAATCATGAACTCACAATTTCACGAAGTCAATGCTTATAAACTTTACGTACATACGTATACCAATTCGTAATACTCACATACTTTTTCTCTTCTTTGACATACCCGTTGAATTTCCCGTTGAACCATTTGGAATACTAAAGGATACTCGGGAATCTCATACATACAATACCATACATATCCCAGATATGGTCTTACATGTAATCTCATATCGATGCCAATAGCCCAGCTATGGTCTTACACAAAATCTCATATTGATGCCATACCCTAGATATGGTCTTACACGTAATCTTAGATAACCCTAATGTCATGACATTTGTATCCTACTTAATCCTAAGGTTTAACTGGGATTTCTCGTTTGTCAAATTTTGTCCATTTCACTCAAGAGTAAATCACAATTCATAAACATAAATAACAATGCATTGTTTACATACGAACTTACCTTGGCGTCAAAATGGCAAAAGGACTTAATCGACAATTACTCATTTTTCCTCTGTTCTGGGTCTGAACCTCGTTTTTCTTGATCTATAATATCACATTAATCTCATTTAATCATTATACTATTCAAATCAGCCCATATTTTTCATCAAATCAAATTTTTACAACCCATTTTACAAATTTTTACAAACAAGTCCTTTTTATACATTTTCACAAAAAATCACTTAGTAAAAGTTGTTTATCACACATTAAGCAATCAATATGTTCCATCAAACATCAAAATACATGAATGTCACACATGGTAAATTTTTAAACATGAACCCTACTTATAAACCATAAAAGTAACACATTTTAATCCCATGCTTAGCGTGTTTTTGGATGTTTATTTATATAAATTTGTGAATTCGATGCTCCTAAACCTTTAAATTCATATTTCTATACTTAGGAGAGTATAGGGAAGCAAAAGGAGTGGAAAATAGGCTAAAATCAGACAAAACGGGCCATCTTAAGGATGTATACGGCCAAGCCAATACCACACGGGCTAGGCACACGCTCGTGTGCCAGCACGTGTCGATCGCGAGTCACCCAAATTTGCACACAGCCTAGGCTTTTTCACACGGGCTGATCACATGCCCGTGTCCCTGTCGCACCCTGCTTCATTTTCATGCGGAAAAAGCCAATTTTTAGGGTTTCTGGGCATTCTAAAGTCTATAAATACACACTAGAAGAAGATCTAATAGAGCACGCTGAATAGAACGAAGAAATTACTCGAAAGAAGCCGTCAGAATCAATTCAGAAGCAAGATCTCATTCAAGATTGAAAATCTTCATAAATTTTTCTAAGAAGTTTTGGGTTCTTTATGTCTTATTCTGAGGTGTTTTCCTTTTACGTTATGAACTAAACTCCCGAAATACCTAGGGAGGATGAAACCTATGATGAATCTTATTATTTAGTTAACTGAATTACATGATAAATACTTGTTCTTGTTCTTAATTATTTTTCTTAACCCTTGCTTTAATATTTCCAGGATATTAATTCAAGTTTGATGTGCTTATTCAGTGGAGCAAAAGTCCCTGTTTAAGAGAAGATCTAGCATAATTAAGAGGAGTTGATTGCAACCTTAGAAATAGGATGACATAAATATGCTGTATTAGAGTCAAATCTAATAACGGAATCCATAGATCAAGTTAATGCGACGATAAGAGTTTTAATTAGAAAGAGATTTCAATTAATTAACCTAGAGTTAGTTGTTCTTAGTCTCGAAAGAGATGTTAACATAATTTAGGGATTTCTACAGATCAAGGCAAGTGAATAAATCATTTAATTCAGAGTTAGAATAATAAGTGAAGTTTAGGTGGATTCTTCCTTGAGTATTGTTTTTATTCATTAGTTTATTCAATTACTTTTTTCACTCTCTGTCGCGTTCATAGCTAATTAGTTAGTTTTAAATTAAAAACAAATCTCCTTAATTATTAGGCTAAATAATAGAAATACAGTTATTACTAGTACTCTTAGTCCTTGTGGCTAAGATATTCTAGAATCACCATAGCTATACTACTATTCGATAGGTGCGCTTGCCTTTGTTGAATTATTAGTTAGTTTCGGGACCATCAAGTTTTTGGCGTCGTTGCCGGGGACTAAGATATTAGGAATGCTTAATTTTCTTTTATTTGCTTTTGGTAGGTATTTTTTAGTTTATGACTAGAAGGAACCTGTCAAGACCATTGTATTTTGACAGTGAGATTGAAAGCACAGCTCGCAGAAACCATAAAGAAATAAGGCGAAGTCTACAATATATAGAGGAAGAGAAAGAGGACGATTCTAATACTACTGAAGAGATGGCTGATAATAATATGCTACCTCCTGTGGTTGCCGCAAATCTGGTGAATCAAAATCCTGCTCTCGTACTATATACGATTATGCTAAGCCCAATTTAACTAGGGCTGAATCGAGTATTGTTAGACCTACTATTGCTGCAAATAATTTTGAGCTGAAACCTAACACTATTCAGATGATTAAACAGTTTGATCAATTTAATGGTTTGCAGGACGAGGACCCAAATACTCATTTGGCCTACTTTCTAGAATTTTGTGACACTTTTAAGATTAATGGCATTTTTTATGAAGCCATTTGCCTTCGGTTGTTTCCTTTTTCCTTAAGAAATAAAGCTAGATAGTGGTTGAACTCGTTACCACGAGGTTCCATCACTACTTGGGAATAGATGACCGAGAAATTATTATTAAAATATTTTCCACTGGCTAAAATGGCAAAGTTGAGGAATGATATCTCTTCGTTTGTGCAGATGGATTTAGAAACTCTTTACGATGCATGGGAGAGGTATAAGGACTTATTGAGAAGGTGCCCTCACCATGGGTTACTACTATGGATACAGGTTCAAACTTTTTATAATGGTTTGAACCCCTTAACTAGGCAACTGATTGATGCAGTCGCCGGTGGTACCTTAAATAATAAACACCTAAAGTGGCTTATAATTTTATAGAAAAGATGTCACTAAATAACTATCAATGGCAAGTCATGAGAACAAAGCCGACAAAAGCCGCTGGTGTCTTTAACCTTGACGTGGTAACCATGTTATCAAACCAGGTAGAGCTCTTAAATAAAAAGATTGATGGTTTATGTGTTTCTACGCAGGTACATCTGGTGATGCACTGTGACAAAAATAGAGGAGGGATGAATAACTCAAAATATCTACCCTATAATCCTAGCATGGAGAATGAGCAACTGAATTATATGGGTATTAACTCTAAACCTCCAAATAGTCCTTACAGTAACACATATAATCCAGGATGGAGGAACCACCCAAATTTTGCATGGGGTGGTCAAGGGAATTAAAGACCACAACCTCATCCAGGTTTCCAACCACCCTACCAACAAGAGAAAAAGCCGAACCTTGAAGATGTGCTAGAAAAATTTATTTCGATGTTAGAGACTCATTTTTAGAATACCGAGACGGCATTGAAAAACCAGCAAGCATCCATTCAAGGGCTTGAAAATCAAATTGGAAAGCAGGCTAAGTTAGTTTCTGAAAGGCAACCAGGTCAGTATTTCTTCATCAGTTTTGTGAAGCTCAGAAATGTGATAGTGAATTGCTAGCTAAAAGAGTGCAATGCGAGTCGACTAGTGATTCAGAGTACCAAATTAGATTTAATGATTGTTTGATGTTTCGAGATAGAATCTACATACCGAAAAATCCAGAGTTGATACAGAAAATTTTACACGAGGCACATAGTGGTTGTTTATCCATTCACCCTGGAAATACTAAAATGTATAATGATTTGAAACAATTGTATTGGTGGTCGGGTATGAAACGAGACATTTCTGAATTTGTAGCAAAATGTTTAGTGTGTTAGCAAGTCAAAACAGAAAATCAGGTACCTTTGGGTTTACATCAGCCTGTGATGATACCAGAATGGAAATGGGAAAGATTTATGATGGATTTTGTATCATGATTGCCATTTTCTCCGAAAAAGAAAGATGCTATTTCGGTTGTCGTTGATCAATTAATGAAATCAGTACATTTTATTCCAGTACGTATTGATTATTCACTGGATAAATTAGCTGAATTGTACATTGTTGAGATCATTAGATTGCACGGGGTGCCAGTTTTGATTATTTCAGATAGAGATACGAGATTCACATTGCGATTTTGGAAGAAATTGCAAAGATATAAAGTTGAATTTTAGTATAACTTTTCATTCCCAAATCGACGGTCAGTCTGAGAAAGTAATTCAGATTCACAAAGATATGCTTAGATGTTGTGTTTTAGAGTTTGATCGTTGTTTTATGCGATGTCAAAGTCTTAAAATTTATATAAAGAATGATCGAACCTGGAAACTAACTATGACAACGATTTGAGGCAAGCGCACCTATTGAACAGTAGTATAGTTAAGGCAAGACCGGATTGTCGAACCCAAAGGAACCAAAAGTACTAATACTAACTCTCTTTTTATTATCTAGCCTAAGAATTAAGGGAATTGTTTATCTAATCTAAAATTAACTAACTACTAAACTAAAGACTCTAAGAAAAAAAAAAAAAAAGAATGAAATTGGGAAAATAACTTTTGGGAAAAACCAATTGATTAAGATGATACCCAAGGAAGAATACACCTAGACTTCACTTGTTATCTAACTCTGAACCAGTCGATTTATTCATTTGACTTGATCCATAAGATTCTATAACGTATATTAACCCCTCTCTCGAGGCGACTAACATCTAACCCTAGGTTGAGTAATTGAAATCTCTTTCTAATTAAAACCTCTAGAATTGCACTAACTCGATCTATGGACTCCCATATTAGGTTTCACCCTAATCTGGCAAAATCTCGTCACCCTATCTCTAGGCGTGCGATCAACTCTGCTTAATTATGCTAGATCTACTCTTAGGCAGGGACTTTTGCTCCTCCACCTAAGCACATCATACTTGAATTAATATCACGAAAATATCAACAAAAGAATTAAGAACACATAATTAAGAACAAGTCAAATATTTATCATATAGTTCAGCAAACGATAACAAGATTCATCTTAGGTTTCATCCCCCTTAGGTATCTGAGGGTTTAGTTCATAACAATAAAAGAAAACATCTCAGAAGAAAAGATAAAACAAAACATAAGAAATCCCTAAAACCCCTTGAAGGAATTGAATGAGAGACCCTCCCTATTGAGTATGTTTATGGCTTCTTGAGATGAATTAACTGCTATCTTCGAGTAAATCCCCACAAATCTGTCCTCTTTGGCCTAGCTGGATGCCCCCTGACTAAAGCCTTGGGTTCCCCCTTTTAGATCATACTTAGGGTGTTTATATAGGCTTCAGAATGTGTTTCTTCGCTCCTAAGTATCCTAATCCGAGTGAAATTTCTCTTTGTCACGACGGGGACATGCCCATGGCACACGCCCGTGTGAATCGTGGCCAGGCCGTGTTTGAAACTATTGAATGAGGCATGGCCGTGTGGTCTTGGGCCTAGGCCATGTGGATTTCGTGATATGGCTCATTTACTCCGTTTTGGGCCCCTTTTCCGTTTTTTTCATCATCCGATGCTCTCCTAGGTGTAAAACATGAAAACAAAGGATTAAGAGCACCAAATTACATAATTCAAGGCTTAAATCATCCAAAAGCATTCTAAATGTGGGCTTAGAATATGTTACTATTACGGTTTATCAAATACCCCCACACTTAAGCTTTTGCTTGTCCACAAGCAAAATTCTCAACTTACAATTAAAATGAACTTCCTTGATTTCATAATATTCATCCGTAATGTTTTGTCATAATTCAAAGATAATTCATACATTGATAATTTAACTCAAAGAGTCCTAAAGATTCAAATAATCTAAGTCATACATTTGTAGTACAAAAACATAGGTGTTTACCCTTACCTAAATAATCACCTTTGATTCAAAACTTACAAGGATTGATATTCTCACTAAAGATTCACTCAAATCACTCGAAGTGTTTAAGGTTCAAAATTAAGCACTCAAAAGTCAAATATGAAGAGTTAATCCCATAAGCTTGCATGAAAATCAAATCTCCGCCACTATAGTATGAGATGATACACAAATCAAAAGGTCCTTAACAGGGTTGTAACGGGGGTTGGGTTAAAGGTGTGGATAAAGGCTGAATTAGAGGGTTAGAATCGAGAATGATTTGACAAATTACCTAACTAGAAAAATGAACTAATCAATTGAAAACTAACAATACGAGCTTTTTCTTACAGATTTGAAACTTAAACATGTAAGCTCACTTAGTAGAACTAATAATGACTATACTTCGATTTATTTTTTTAAGAACAAGTCAAATACATAATAAAAGATGAATTCAACTAATAAAATAATTAGGCAACCGATCAAATTAGATCTCGACAAAAAGGGTAGTCAAGTGATGGTGATAACAAATACAAAGGGTTTTGAGTTAATATTAGTGGGTGAGTCAATAAAAAGGGTTGTTAGGATTAAAAAGGGTTCACTGGGTGTTAATTATGAAGGTAGGCTTTTAGTGGAGTAAGTGGGTTAAAACCTAGGTGCCTTTATCATCTCTGTATATCAAACCAAAGGTGTGGTCTCGACACGTATAATCGAAGCAAGTTCTAGAATAACAAATCAATGTTGACACACTCATAATCAAAAAGTGAGCAAGGAAAAGAATACATGCTCTAAAAGGCTAAAAATCTCGCAAAACTTATGGGTGTTTGATATCAACCTTGTAAATTTCAAACTTCAAGGTAACATTCAGATATAGGTAGACAACCTAGAAAAATTTTTAATTTCTAAAAAATAAACTTATCATGCTTGATTCTCTAGTCTCCTAAATTTTAAATCATCACTGCACAATTATCAATAATTTAATCCAAAACATATCAATAAAAATCATAAATAAAAGGAATTTTTATTCTAATCATAATATGGGAAACTTACTTAAGAACAAGATATCATTCATGGCATAATTCAGGGATTTGAGAATAATGAAGAAAGTTAGGCACTTTCTCAAAATAAATATTCACCCCCCTACAATTAAGATGTACATTGCCCTCAATGTACAAAGATGTATATGAAATTTAAGAGAAAGAGAGAGGTGAAACTTCCTGGATTTGGGTGGTTTCCTTGAGTTGGGAGTCCTAAGGCGTGGTGGCCGCTACTAAGCTCTGCGCTAGATGAAGAAATTGGAAAGCTCGTAGAGAATTAGCCAGGAAATATTAAGACACATTTAAAATAAACTAAATATATAATTAAAGACAAGAAAGATAAAGAGAAAGAAATTTGAAATGTAAATAAAATTAAAATGAAAGATGAATGGATCAAAGAGTCCTTATTGTTGGATGGTTCGCGAGGTGGGTGTGACTTCTAAGGGTGCCGAGGTGCTGGCGGTGGCTGAAGTGGCGTGATTCCCAAGCAGCCTTTAGAACCTAAAACCAAGAAACTAAGATAAAATAAACTAATTTAAGCATAAGATAGTCAAAGAAAATGAAAATAAAGGAGAAGAGTAACGAAGAAGAAGAATTAAATGGCCTCAAAGACCCTTGGCTTGTCGAGTGGATGAAGCGGCCGGTATGAACTTATATAGATCGGTCTCACAAAGGGAGTGCGCCAGGATCCTTCCGCTTCTTTGACATTGATGTGGTGTAACTCAAGGGTTTGGGTAATAGCTAAAGAAAAAAAGTGTGGGGAAGGGGATATCTGAAGGATGGGATGGGAGAAAGGAGATGGGGAGTAGTTAAGAAGAAAATGGGAGGGTTAAATAGAATTTTCAGGTCTGGTACGTCCCAACGCCTGTGTACCATGGGCGTGTTGTGTCACACGGCTATATCGCACGGCCGTGTTTTGCCTTGTTCACTTTTCCCACACCCATGTTCAGGTCTCTATGCCCATGTATGATCTAACAGTGTCAGCCATAGCTGCATCGCACTACCGTGGCATGGTAGTTGGAGTCCATGACTTGAAGATTGATTCGTTTTGACTCGTACCATCTCTGCTATGCCAGTACGGAGATTCGGTACATCCACACGGCCACGGCCACGACCGCGTGGCTTGAAAATCTGTATTTTTGGTTAGTTTATAATTAGATGCTAGTGTAGAAATAAAAAAATAAAATTAAAATTAAAGGAATGTAAAAGTTAATAGAGTGCTCGGGTTGCCTCAGAGAAGCACTTGTTTATAGTCTTAAGCTAGACTTACCTCTCATTCACACATTCATGGTGGTTTGAGGAGTTGAAAGTCCTTCCTTATGCTAGCAGTTCCATTATCATGATAGAGTGTAAGACGAGTAGAGTTTATTTTTAAAGTGCCAAAAATAGGGTTACTTACCTCGACTGTTCCATATGGGAAAACATTTATCACCTTAAAAGGGATTTCTTTGTTTATGTTAGGACCAGGGGGTATTCGTGGGTCTGCTTTTTCTATCAGTACCTGATCTCTAATTTTGAACTTGTCTGTCTCGTAGAGTGGCTTTGGTTATGCTTCGTGTATCCCCAGTATTTCTTTGTTATGCGTCTTCCACTCTTCTAGTTCATCGATCTGAATCCTTTGTTCCTCATGAAGTGCTTCTTTGTTGGCACGGGGTTTAGGATCAGTTGTGTTCTTTTGTGGTGCTTCCTGAAAAGAAGGGTTAACCGAATGGTTATCAATAGCATTTACTTTCTCACCTTGACTATGCGATGTCCTAGCTGAATCGAGGGTTTGAAGAGTGACTGTCTCGTCACCTACACAAAGTATGAGTTCACCTGCGTCGACATCAATTTTAGTCCTGGCAGTTGCTAAAAATGGTCTTCCTAAAATTAGGGGGATCGTGTTGTCTTCATCCATGTCTAAAACGACAAAGTCTACCAGGAATACGAATTTATCAATTTTCACGAGTACATCTTCGAATATACACCTAGGAATTCTAACAGTTTTATCAGCTAATTGGATGCTCATCCTAGTTTGTTTGGGCTTCCCTAGACCTAGTTGTTTAAAACATTTTATAAGGCATGACATTTATGCTTGCCCCTAAATCAACTAACGCATTATCAATAGATAAACTACCAATTAAGCATGGAATTGTAAAACTCCCTAGATCTTTTATTTTTCGTGGTAGTTTATTTTGCAACATTGTTGAGCACACTGCATTCAGTTCCATATGTGATTCCTCGTCTATCTTCCGCTTATTTGTCAATTGCTTTTTTAAAAATTTCCTAGAATCTGGCATATGTGAAAGAGCTTCAAGAAACGGTAAGTTAATATGTAATTTTGTTAAGAGTTTAAGAAACTTACCGAACTGTTCCTCTGTGTCGTCTTTCGTTATCCCTTCGGGATATGGTATGCGAGGTCGGTACTCTTTGATTACCGGTTTTGAACTTTACCTCAACCTTACCTTTTTCTACCACATTCTTTTACCTTAAATTGGGCTCGTCGAACCCTTCAATATCATGAGCTATTATGGCTTGAAATTGCTCCTTTGGGTTAGTCTCGGTGTTGCTTGGTAGGCTTCCTTGTGGTCTTTTAGAGATCTGCTTAGCAAGTTCCCCTAACTGATTCACAATCCTTTGAATCGATGCTTGTTGATTTTTTTCTATATTTTGGAAATGTGTTTCTGTGGCTGCTATGAATTTTGTCAGCATCTCCTCGAGGTTTGGCTTCTTTTCCTATGGGTAGGGCTGTTGTTGGAGGTTTTGGGGTGGTTGTTGCCTTTGGTTTCCTTGACCACCCCATGAGAAATTGGGGTGGTTCTTCCAACCTGGATTATAAGTATTACTATAAGGGTTATTGTTAGATCAGAAATTGTTACCCATATAGTTCATTTGTTCACTCTCCATGCCCTGTCTGTAGGGTGGGTACTCAGGATTCGCCATGCCACCACTTGCGTCGCATTGCATAACTGGATGTGCCTGCGAAGAACCGTATAAACCATCAAATATTTTATGTAACATCTCTACCTAATTTGATAGTAGGGTTACTGCGTCGAGGTTAAAACTCTAGCTACTTTGGCTGGCCTTGTCCTTGTAACTTGCCACTAGTAGTTATTCAATGACATCTCCTCTATAAACTCGTAGGATGCTTCAGGAGTTTTGTTGTTCAGGATTCCACCGGCTGCTGAATCGATTAATTGCCTTGTTGAAGGGTTCACACCCTTGTAGAAAGTTTGGACTCGTAGCCACAAAGGTAATTCGTGGTGTGGTGTAACACCCCTTAACCCTAAACCGTCGCCTGAACAGGGTTACGAGGTATTACCAGAGTTAAACATAAATAAACGAGTAGATTGGGACATAATCCCAAGACAAAGTTTAAATTTTTTTAAAAAATTTCATCTTTACAACCCTAATATGGACCTACGAAACCTAAAATATGATTAGGAAATGATTTGGGACTAAAATAGAAACTTTAGAAACTTTTTCGTGAAAATAGGGGCACATGGCCGTGTTGTTTGGGGCACGCCCGTGTGGTCTGTTAACATGGCCGTGGGCAGCCAGTGTGCAGATTCTGACTTGCTACACACGGCCATGGAACTAGCCCTTGGGAAATTTTCTTAGCTACTGACTTGGCCACACGGCCTGGGCACACGCCCATGTGTCTAGGCCGTGTGAAAACTACTATTTTCACCATTTTTAGGCTATTAAAACACACCAAAAACACCTAACTCATACACAATCAAAATCATCCATTGTTCACACAAAACTTAACCATTTCATATGCATTAACTCATATCAAAATATGTATCATATGTCTCATGCATTCAAGCATTTATCAACACAAAACTTGCACATATTTACATCAAAACAACTTCACATCTCATGTTCCTTTAAACATAATACCAAAAACATCACTAGCCAAATCACATGGCTAATTTCACCTTACAACTCATATACATAGACCTAGCTTATACATGCCATATTTAGCTATACATATATTCAAAAGAGTACCAAAAAGAGTTTCGTAGTGTGATGTTAATCTTTGACGGTCCCGAGCCTTTAGTAGCTTTGACGACCTATAAAATAGAGAAATCGCACACAGAGTAAGCTTTCCAAAAGCTTAGTAAGTCAAATACAAATAAACTTTGTATGTAAAGCATATATGCAAATAAATACATTGATACATATCATTCATTTAGCAATCCTTCACTTATTTAATTTGGTTCATACACTTTTGGCCACATTAACCAATCTCATCATATACATATCGACATAGTAAAATCATCTAGATACTTACCTTATATACACCAATAGTGTATAATCAACGTACCTGAATCGGACTTATATCACATATTTATTCATAGCTCGGATTTGTGATTTGTATTACGGACTTGGCCGTTGAACCAATAGGAATCTAGTAAGAATTTCAGAAAGCTTAGAATAGTTGTACAATGCCAACGTCCCAGACGAGGTCTTACATGCACTCGGATATCGATGCCAACATCCCCGACATGGTCTTACTTATAAAACATACATTGATGCCAACGTCCCAGACGTGGTCTTACTTATAAAACAAACAGTGATGCCAACGTCTCCGACGTGGTCTTACTTATAAACATATATCAATGCCAACGTCCCCGACGTGGTCTTTCTTATAAAACATATATTAATACCAATGTCCCCGACGTGGTCTTACACGAGTCTCAAATCAATGCCAACATCCCCGACGTGGTCTTACATGATAAAACAGAACAGATACCTATGTCATGACATAGCTAATCCTATCTATTCCTATATTCGTACGAAACTTCTCGACTTAGTCGCTATTTCGGACTCATCTCGGATTTTAAATGCATAATTTCTCATAAATATTCATAATCACAATAATCATATAATCGAATATAATATCCTACAAATATGTTTACTTGCATATTGACTTACCTTGGATTCGGTTTATCGAAACGAAAATGGCTACTCGGTTACTTTCGTTTTCCTGCGATTTAAGTCCGTTTTCCTCGGTTCTTGATCTAAACATATTCAGAATTAATCCTTTTATTCACTATTTCATTCATTACAATCCATACATACACATTTTGGGCTATTTACAATTTAGCTCTCACGTTTGTACATTTTATCAATTTAGTCCATTTTTCACAAAACATCAAATTCACAAAATCTACACATACACATGCTTGGCCAAACCTCTATAGTGACTATATAAGTCCAAATATTCCATCAAATTCAAATATTAGCCCTTCAAAATAATATTTTCACAATTTAGCCCTATTTAGCTAATTTCATTAAAACTTCAAGAACAAAACATGTTCATCTAATTCATGTCTTTCATCCAACACCGAAAATCATCAAAAAGCTTAACACACAACCAATGGCATCTAAAAAAAAAGAAAAAATCAAAATCAATACATGGGTTTTGAAGCTCTCAAGGCAACGATTTCAAAAACGTAAAAATTATCAAAAACCGAAGTCAAATATTACCTTAATCAAGCTCAAAACCTAGCCGAACGTTGCTATCTTCTGCTTTCTCTTTTTCTTTTTGATTTTCGGTGATAAGAATGATGAATGAAAATCCACTGACAAAGTTTTCTTTTATTATAACATATTAATATAACTTATGAATAAAACCATTTAATTATAACATATATTATAACTTATAATCATATAAAATATGCATGTATTACATGTGTTACCGTCCACTATCAATAAGTTGGCTTAATTGCCACATAAGGCCATAACTTTTAAAAGCCACAACACATAGGTGCTTTAACAAATAACATGCAACTTTCACATTTAATGCAAATCAATCCTTTGCTCAAATTAAACACACAAACAGAGAAATTCACTTACGGAAATTTACCACATGCTTATTCACATATTAACGACACAGAATATAATATTAAAATATTATACAGACTCAGATTCGTGGTCCCGAAACCACTGTTTCGACTAAGGTATAAACCAGACTGTTACATGTGGGCACCTCCTCAACAAGTCTTTGTATCTCTCCCATGCATCATAAAGTGTCTCTAAATGCATCTGCACAAAAGAAGAGATATCATTCCTCAACTTGGCCGTTTTGGTCGGTGGAAAATATTTTAATAAAAATTTCTCGATCATTTGATCCCTTGTAGTGATTGACCCTCGTGGAAGAGAATGCAACCACTGTTTGGCTTTATTCCTCAAAGAAAAGGGAAATAACTGAAGATGGATGGCATCATCAGAAATGCCATTTATTTTGAAGGTATCACAGAACTCTAGAAAATTCGCTAGGTGTGTGTTAGGATCCTCATCCTGCAAACCATCAAACTGAACAAACTGTTGTATCATCTGTATAGTGTTAGGTTTCAGTTCAAAATTATTTACAGCAATAGTAGGCCTAACAATACTTGACTCAGTTCCTGTTAAACTAGGTTTAGCATAATCATACATAGTTCGAGGAGCATGATTTTTGGCCATCTTTGGAGCTGGTGGATAATTTTCACCCATCTCTTCTGTAGTATTTATTATGGCTTCATGCTCTTCTTCTATGTAGTTTAAGCTTCACCTTATTCCTCTGCGATTTTTGCGAACGGTACCTTCAAGATCACTGTCATAAAGTAGGGGTCCTATCGGGTTCTTTCTAGTCGTAAACTAGAGGTACAAGAATGGAACAAAAGAAAGAAAATTTAGCAAAGTTAAAAATAAAAATAAATTGCAAAAAAATAAAATGGCTAAAGTAATAAAAATTAAGCTTTCTTAATATTTTAGTTCCTCGGCAATGGCGCCAAAAACATGATCGTTGTTTTATGTGATGTCAAAGTCTTAAAATTTATATAAAGAATGATCGAACCTGGAAACTAACTATGACACCGAATTGAGGCAAGTGCACCTACCGAACAGTAGTATAGTTAAGCCAAGACCGGATTGTTGAACCCAAAGGAACCAAAAGTACTAGTACTAACTCTCTTTTTATTATCTAGCCTAAAAATTAAGGGAATTTTTAAGGCTTAAGAGCACCATGTGGGTGTAAAACATGAAAAAAAAAAGGATTAAGAGCACCAAATAACATAATTCAAGGCTTAAATCATCCAAACGCATGCTAAATGTGGGCTTAATATATGTTACTATTATGGTTTATCAGAGTTCGAAGGCAATTGGGATAAAGATTTGCTGTTGGTTGAATTTGTGTATTATAACTGCTTTCAATCTACTATAAAGATGGCACTGTATGAAGCTTTGTATGGTCGCAAATGCCAAACTCATTATATTGGACTAAGCTTAGCGAGAAGCAGATTCACGAGGTTGATTTAATTAGAGAAACAAAAGAGAAAGTGGAAGTAATTCGCGATTGTTTGAAAGCACATTCAGATCGTCAGAAATCGTATGCGGATTTAAAACAGAAATATATTGAATTTTAGATCAGTGATAAAGTGTTTTTAAAAGTATCGCCGTGGAAGAAAATACTATGATTTGGTCACAAAGGCAAACTAAGTTTGTGTTTCATCGGGCCGTACGAGATCATCAAAAGAATAGAGCCAGTGGCATATCGACTAGCTTTACTATCAGAGTTGGAAAAGATTCATAATGTATTTCATGTGTTGATGTTACGCCATTATCGATCAGATCCATCACATGTGATTTCTTCGACTGAGATTGAAATTCAACCCGATATGACGTATAACGAAGAACCGATCAGAATTTTAGCTCGTGAAGTTAAACAATTGAGAAATAAAAGTATAGCTCTCGTGAAACTACTTTGGCAATGACATGGTGTCGAAAAGGCTACGTGGGAGCCTTAGGAAGCTATGAGAAAACAGTACCCTAACTTATTCACTAGTAAGATTTTCGGGGACGAAAATCCCTTAGGGGGGAGAGTTGTAACAGCCTATTTTTTAGTCAAATCGGAACAGTGGTTTCAGGACCACAAATCTAAGGTCAAAATATTTATTTTATTATTATTTTAGTGTTTACAGCATGATAATATATTTGTGTGAAAATTTTGTTAAGAAATTTTATCATTTGATTAGTTAATGTGATAAAAATGACTAAATCGCGTAAGGTGTAAAAGTGGAGTTCCATTAGATAAAGGTATACAATAGCTATGGAATCTTAATGTCAAGGTTATTATGTTGTAATTAGCCCATTAATAGTATAAGTGGATAAAGATGGACATGGTTTATATGAAATGTTAATGGTTTAGTAAAGGGTAAATAGGTAAAATAGCAAATAACTGATAATAATTAAAACAAAAACATAAAATTTCCATCCATTCATCTTCCTTAGCCGAAATTGTGAAGGAATGAATAGCCATGGTTAGGTTTTCATTCGTCCAAGCTTTCTTAGCTCATTAAGGTATGATTTTTGTCCCGTTTTAATGCTTTTTATGTTTTTGATATCATTGCAGCTAGTACTAACTAGCCCAGGGACTAATTTGCAAAATTGTTAAAGATTTTGAATGTTGCCATTGATGAATATGTGTGATTTTTGATGATTGGTGATAGGTTTTGAATGTTTGTTGTTAGTTAAACAAGTTTTGTAAAGTGATTTTGAGTAAAAATGAAATATAGGGATTTATTTCTGAAAATGTGAAAATGTGTGGTTAAATATATGAAAAATGAAAAATATGGGCCTTATGGTAATTCTTCTAAGCATGGGTGTTGTGAAATTTGCATGAATTTGTGATTTTGTGTATTGAGGACTAAATTGTAAAAATGTGAAAATTTAGGGGCAAAAGTGTAAACGTGCCTAAATGTGTGTTTTTGGACTTAATTGAATAAGGCAGTGATTGAATAAGTTAAATTTGACATTATTTAGATCAAGAAAAGCAGAATACAAATTTAGTTCGAGGAAAGAAAAAGATATTGGATTAGTTGATCGTGTCATTGTTTTCACATATGAGGTAAGTTCATATGTAATAAGTATTGCTACAATTATGATTTAAATGCTTTTATATTACATAAATTTTTATATGAGAATATAGTCATGTTTGACGATGATTCGATATATATGGAACTTAGTGTGTGATTTGAGATAGCTCTGGCTATATATGGCACTTAGTGTGCGAGACCGAGATAGCTTCGGCTATGTAAGGCACTTAGTGTGCGAGATTATAATAGCTTCGACTGCGTATTAGCACTTAGTGTATGAAATATTGAGTATTCGACAGTATTTCGAAAAGGTATGAGTTCATTCCGAATTTGTACAGGTATGTACATGTAACGTATAAGATTCGAATAGAAGAAGTTATGAATTTGCATATAAGCATATGATTAAGCATGAGAAAGGTTTGTTGTTATCATGAATTATATGCTAAATAGTTCAACTTGATGATTTGTGTATTATGATTCGTTGAACATATTTAGTACGAACTTACTAAGCTTTATAGCTTACTTTCTTTATTTTTCTCGTGTTTTATAGTGAATTCAAAGCTAGCTCAGATTCAAGGATCGTTAGAGACATCGTCACACTATCCAACCGTTACTTTGGTACTTTTGAACTTATGGTTTGGTCATATGGCATGTATAGGGACTTTGAGTCATTTTGGCTATGTTTGGTAATGACTTTGGCCAAATGAATTGACTTGTAAATGTTTATGTTTGGTATGTATCTATAGCCATTTGTAACGGAACATTATGGTCTATTTGGTATGTTTGAATAATGTATATATGCTTATGTCTTGTGTATAGTGAGTTGGTTGTAATGATTGAAGGTAATAGGTATATTGAGTGTTAAATGGATGATTTGTGAATATTTGTATGCTTGTGAAATTAGGCAAATAATGTACATTTGAGCTTGGTCATTTTTTATGTTTGAAGAAAATGATATTTGGTGTGAATTAGATGGTAAATTGGAATATTGTGTATCTTGTATATTGATGTTATTGAAATGGTCTAAATGATACTTGGCTGAAGTGAATCAATGCCTATTATGTTTGGTGTTGGTGTCATTGAATGGTGGTGTAAGCGTGCACAAAATAGGGTGGCAAAATGGCTTTGTAATTAGCCTATTTTTTGTCCACACGGGTAGAGACATGGGCGTGTGTCTCAACAGTGTGTGACACACAGTCATGTTACACGGCCGTGTGTCCCCTAGTGTTGAAATTGAAATGAAGTAAGTATGCTCCACACAGTCTCACACACGAGCGTGTGATTGGCCGTGTGGCACAAGTCAGTATACCCCCTAATTTGCACACGGTCTAGCACACGATCATGTGACTTGGCCGTGTAGCATAAGTCAATATACCCTACAGGTGTGGCCACTTCGAAGGGCACACGGGCTACACATAGGGGCGTGTGGTTGGCCGTGTGACCTAAGTCAGTAACCTCACTTGTTTGGACACGGGGTGGACATGAGCTGGGACATGGCCATGTGGTTCCATTTCGAATGTCCACACGGCTTGGTCACATTGGCGTGTGTCCCCTATTTTGGTGACAAAAAATTTATAAGTGTTGAAAAATTTCTCGGGTTATCGGTGTAACAGCCCGATATTGGGCCTAGTCGAAATAGTAGTTCCGAGACCACAAATTCGACGTAAGAAAATTTAGTTTTTAATATTTTTATTGTCTACAATTTCACGAAATGATTTCGTGAAAATTTTGTTTGAAA
The DNA here is from genome assembly GCA_025503065.1 of Gossypium bickii. NCBI lineage: Eukaryota > Viridiplantae > Streptophyta > Magnoliopsida > Malvales > Malvaceae > Gossypium > Gossypium bickii. The sequence goes on along the minus strand of CP106712.1, from coordinate 35,790,466 downwards.
ATTTCGACATTTGGACACTCAATTTAGTCAAAAGGACTAAATCATAAAAAGTGCAAAACCTCAGTTCTATAAGCTAAGTTGTCCAATTGATATGAAATTTTAAATTGGAGGTCCTTATATGGTAATTAGACCATTAGTTAAGTTGTGGACAAATATGAACATGGTTTTAAATTGTTTTTCATTAAGGGTATTTTAGTCATTTGGCTAATAAAGCCAAAATAACCTGAGAAAAAGATGTCATCTTCTTCATTTCTCATGCCTTCGTTGAATATACCATGGAATCCATGGCTAGGGTTTTATTCAACCTCTCCAAGCTCCATAGTAAGTGCATCCAAGCCCCGTTTTTAATGTTCCTTACAATTTTGTGATCCTCGTAACTCGGTTTAGCTATTTCTACCATTATTTTGAGCTAGGGTTTGTGTTTAAAATTTTACCCATGGATGACATGCATTTTTTGTGTCTAATGGTAGAATATGAATGCTCGGTGTGTAATAAACGACTTTTACTAAGTGATTTTTGATGAAATCGAATAAAAGAACTAGTTTGTAAAAAGTTGAAAATGTATGAAAATGTGTGAATGAATGCAAATTGTGGACTGCTATAGTTATGAAAATGGTTCTGCTAGGCCTAAAATACAAGGAAATTGAATAAAAATCATTTCACGAGCCTAGGCGCAAAAGTGTAAATATGACAAAGTTTAGGGGCAAAAATGTAATTTTTCCATAATATGATTTTTGGACTGAATTGAATATTATAATAACTAAATAAGTCAAATCTGATATTTTAGATAAATAAAAATGAGTTTCGGACTTAGAACGGGGGAAAGACGAATATTGGACTACTCGGTCCCTTTCGCCATTTTAAGTCGAGGTAAGTTTGTGTGTAATAAAACAACATTATGTTATTATGTATCTAAATGCTTGATATTACATGAAATGTAAATTCTTTTTATGAAATCGGTTAATGAGGTCTTGATGAAAAGAATGATCAAGTTTTACTATATCGAAGTCCCGGTTGAAACTTATGAATAGAAAGGATATCCTTGTCACGACATTAGATTAATAAGGTCCCGTATAAGATTGTATCTGGGATATGGCCTCGGTACTGAATTGAGATCCCGTGTAAGACCATATCTGGGATATGGCATCGGTATCGAATAGTGATTAAAGTGTAACACCCGTGCGCCCGGGACACGGCCGGTATGAAATCGTGTAAGACCATGTCTGGGACATGGCATCAACATACGATCTCCTGTAAGACCACATCTGGGATATGGCGTCGACATCGATATGAGATCCCGTATAAGACCATATCTGGGATATGACATCGGCAACAACATACGATCTCGTGTAAGACCATATCTGGAATATGGCGTCAACATTGATATGAGATCCCGTATAAGACTATATCTAGGATATGGCATCGGCATCGACATGTGATCCCATGTAAGACCATATCTGGGATATGGAATTGGCATCTTACTATGTGTATGACAATTTCCCAGTATCCTTCGATATTCCAAGTGGTTCAATGGGGTAAAGAATTAAAGTTTATGTTAAAGATGGAAAAAGGACTAAGTGTAAATGAATATGATTATGTGACGATTAAGTGCAAATATATGTATGTATACACTCATGAGCAATGTGCTGAGTATGTGATTGAATTTTGGTAAGAACGTAAATGCGTAAGTTATACCTATGAGATTGACCTTGTGATTATAAGTCCATGCTTATGATGTATGAATATGTGGTAAATGTGATTGATGATTATGTGTGAGGCTTTTAGGCCAAATTAAATTGAGAAATGATATGTTCAAGTCTTTGTTGTTGATGTAAAGATTAAATTGGCCAATGAATGGCTTGTAAATATTTGATAACGACTAGTTATTGGAATGGCTAACCATGGATATACTTTGGTGTTATATATGTGTAAATGAAAATTTAATATAAAGAAAACATGATAGAGTAAAATCAGCAATAAAACAGTTTGGACAACAGCAGTTGTATCACTTTGAAATATTCCCCAACAATGGTGGAAATTGAATTAGAGGTTTAATAAGATATGAAATTAAAGCTTATTGAATCTATTTTCACACAAAAGAAATGGTGTAAGAAAAAGTATTTCACATTCTGAGATATTTGAATTTTTGTGAGACAGAGTCAGAATGATTTCAGAATCCCCTATTCTAATTTGGGAAATTCATTAAAAAATTTACAAAAATAATAATGGGATAAAATTTATATGCTTGAATTTCTTAATGAGTCAATTTCAAGAGAAACAAACTGAAACATCATTTGAGTTCTGTACAATGAGATAAATAATTTTAAGTGAATAGGGTTTGAAATTGTCAGACGGCGAAACAGGGAAGATTTAAAGAATAAACTGTACTGATTAGCTAAACAAAAAAATCTGGACATTTTATGATAAGAGTATATGTGAGTCTAGTTTCATGTAAAATTGGCAGATATTAATTTGGAGTTCCGTAGCTCCGGATAAAAATAATTTAGTGACTGTAACTCGAGTAAACAACTCAAGATGAACATAAATGAATTGTGAAATGTTATGCAATAATGACGGTGTTATCTTGAGAGGCTATAATGAGGATTGTTAAAAGCACGGTAATCAATTGTTTATTATTTATATACATACTTACTAAGCTTATTAGCTTACTCTGTTGTTTTCCATGTTTATAATGTACTCGGATTGGAAGTCGCTGGAGAACCTATCACACTATCAAGCTTACAATTTAGGTATCGATGATTTTATACTTAAGGTTATGGCATGTATAGGGAACTTGGTCATGTGTATATGTTACTATGAGTTGTCCTAGAATAATGACCCATGATATTCAGAGTTCATTGTTGTATAAGGCCACTTAATGTGACAAATAAATTGGTTATGTTATAAACTCATGAGGATGCATTCCATGGTTGAGTAAATTGTATGCTATGACTTGTTATGTCTGTGTGGTGGATGTTTTGGTAGCTTTAATATGTCATGAAATATGTCATTCAAGTTATACTCAAGTATGGGCATGAAAGGGTAGAAATTGGCTTGGAAAATAGCCAATTTCTTGACCACATAGGCAGAGACACGGTCGTATGTCTCAGCCGTGTAGAGGACACGGTCTAGCACACGGGTGTGTAATTTGGTCGTGTGATCCAAAATGAATGATGACATCACAAATAGAGAGTTACACGGGTGGAGGACACGGGGCGTGTCGTGGGCCAAACGAGCGGGTGTAACTACACGGCCTACCCACACAGACGTGTGACTCTCCAAAAGAAGGAAATTTTCTAAATGTTCCAATAGTTTTATAAGTTTTCAGTTTGATCCCGAATTGCCCCCAAAGCATGTTTTGGGCCTCGTAGGCTCATTTTAGAGACTTGATGTTATAAGATAAAAGTTTTAGGTTTTAAACAAAAATTTATGCCCTGATTTTGTTCAGTTGCAAGTGTTATTGTCTGGTAACACCTCGTACCTTATTCTGGCATTGAACACGGGTAAGGGGTGTTACATTTAGTCATACCAGAGCTATAGTTTAGTCAGTTCTTAGACTAACCTAGCATGAGTAAGAGTCTAGCAATACATGCCATATGTGGCCGTGATAGCGTGATATCTCTAGGCTCTAACGAAACTGTTTTGTTGAGACAGAAGTGCTTTCCAGCCGAGCTATTTTCAAAAATGCTGACATTGACACTGAGATGTTTGAAAATGTGTTTGTGATAAGTTGAAATGTGGTAAGGTGCGAATAAGAGTTCATAATATGTATGTGATGATGTATAAAATGAAATAACCATAATTTGAGAATTTTGAGTACAATGTTATTGTCCTGGTTGAATGTCATATTTCGATTAATTATGGTGATTTTATACAATAGATAAAATGTTATAAATGTTGAGAAGTTATGAAAAAGGAATTAAATGTGTAAACCAAGTAGAACGCTGGAAACGGGTACTTTCGTTTAGAGACATGTGATGAATTGACGATAAAGACTATGGGTTGACCATGGTAGCATGTGAAAAATGTGATTATGTGATTTCTGTATAAGATCGTAGCTGGGCTATGGCTTCGATGTGTAATATGTGTATATGTGAAGGACCATAGTTGAACTATGATATTGTGCAAAATGAAGTACCCAATTTCGTAATACGTTCTCTAATTTGACCAAGTGTAGTAAATGAAAGTGTTCAATGATTTAAAGGATAAATTTGTAGTGAACATGAAATTGAGCTTGAATGAATGATTTTATTAAAGAAATATTGTGTATGGCAGGATGTGATAGTAAATTTCATGTTGTAAATGGATACTTAAAGTTCGATAATTGATGTATGAAACTAATATGGGAATGTGAAACTAAATGAAGGTTTATATCATGACAAGCATTCATGTTGGTTTGGCATTCACATGATGTAATGTGCCTAACTTGTGTGATTAGGTGAATGCGATAAGAAAATTTTTCAAAATTTATGGAATGTATATATAAACGCGTCTATTCGAATAAGATAATCAGAAAATTTGTGTAACATGAATATGTGTGTTAAATTGCCTAAAACAACCGGTGTGTTATGATGAAATTTTATGAGATTTATGTTGAATGAACTCACAAATGAGAGAATAAAGAATTTAGTAGCGGATTAACTATTATGGTGGTCAGATAAAAGAGTGAGTCAGATAAGTAAGGATAAAACTAAAAGAGATATCCAATCATTTTGAAGATCATTCTGATTATGCAAGGCTAAGGTTGAAGAAGTCAACTTCGATGAAATAAAACATATAGGTATGATACCTAAAGAATGTACTAATTGGAAGTTTTTCTGAGTTGGTTTATGATAGTGTATGGAATAATATAAACCTAATGATGATAGAATTAGACAGTGAGATAATGTTCGAATTGTATCGATAGCTAATCGCAGTGATTATAGTTAAGTAACCTACCTTAGTTCCTACTGGGTATATTATGTGTTCGATAAATCTCAGAGGTATATGAGGTTATTTATTTTCAAGTAAAACTTTTATCGCAAGGGGTACAATAGCTAAAGATACAGGGAGGCGAAGGCCTTGTTGACCTTTTTGGATTATGTCCGACATTTTCCTATCTTTCATTTATATTTCGTTTCTTTTATTAAAGAAACGATGATGACAGAATTTGTGTGATGATGGTATCCGGTTCCTACTGGTCATTGTTCAGTTTAGTGTACAAGAAGATTGTGTTGCTTCTATTACAATTGATTGTAGTGTGGATGAGTGATGTTTCTTTCAAAATTACTCTGAGACCTTGTTGAGGTATTTATCATTTGCCAGGAGTTGTGTTCTTAAATTTCGGTATAGTTTTATAGATGGAATATTATTTATCTATACAGTTGAAATGTTGACTTTATTTTGGCATTTTGATTTTGAAAATATCTGATGGTTATGGCTTTATCAAAGTTCAACATTGTGATGATTAGTAATGGAAGACGGTTTGGATATGCACCATCCTTCCTAGTTGTAATTGAGTTGACATTGGTAAATGTGAAAATCAGAAAATATTAATGTTAATCAAGTGGTGTAATGGAGGAGGGCCATCAAGATAGTGTTAAAGACCCTAGCTAGTGGAAGATCGCTAGTAGTTATTAATTTATTTCTGGAAAAGCTTATATAATTACAGATGTTGAATGGAAAAATCTTTGTTTATGTTGTGAATGGGTTATACAGTTAACCTTAATTAATGAGGATCTAATTTTAGCTATATTGAAAGTTTAAGTGATGTTTTTTTCCTTACGAGTTGAGAGGTTCAGGAATGTGTTAGTAAATGAAATTTGCATACAAATGAATCCATAACTTATGTAGAAGTTTTCGTAAAGGGCAGTAAGGTGAGTAGTGATGTAACACCCCTATCCCATGTCCGTTGCCACATTAGGGTTAAGAGCGTTACTAGACAGATTGGAAACTTTATCAGATAATTTATAAAGTAAATCATCAATTACAACCATAACATCCCCTCAGTAGGTCATCGAGACCTAAATCATGCTTAGAAACAGGGTCGGGGCTAAACCAGAACACATACAGAAATTCATAGAAAATTTTAAACTTTCAAAGTTTCAGGGGTTACACGCCCGTGTGGGCAGGCCGTGTGCCTCCCATGGCAACTAGACATGCCCATATGTCTCCCCCGTGGTCGAATCTGTCTTGGCTCCACTGCCACCAAGCACGCCCGTGTACCTTGGCCGTGGTCGAATCTGACTTGACCACACGGCTACCAGGCACGTCCGTGTGCCAAGGCCGTGTACTCTTAGCTAGCTACTGACTTAACTCCACGGTCACTAGGCACGCCCATGTACCATAACCGTGTGACATTATAGGCTATTTGTAAGGCCAAAATGCCACCCAACAAGGGGTCAAACCTACAAGCAATTACCAATACAATTTATGCACCTTTAGTAACCATGAACATGTCGAAATATTCAATTAATCTCTACATTCAAATCCAATTCTATTTATACCAAAATTACAAGACTAACTCTCCTATAGACACAAGCATAGTTTAACCATTTACTTACCCATAATCTTGACCATTAAAACATGTTATTTAACCATGCCAAAACATACATTATATAACACATTCATCAAAACATGTTACCAACATATAACTAGCCAAATCACATGGCTAAGTTCACATCTCATACTTATCCAAATAATTAGTCTATACATGCCATATCTAGCTATATACATTTCCAAAATGTACCAAAATAAGTTGGGTTGTGTGATGACAATCCTCGACTGTCCCTGAGCCTTCAGTGGCTTTGACAATCTATAAAATAGAGAAAACACACACACAGAGTAAGCTTTCCAAAAGCTTAGTAAGTCATATACAAATAAACATAACATAAAATAAATACAACTCATTCAATACATTAGTACTTATAGTTCTCCTAACCAAATCATCATATGATCTTTGGCAGATTTGTTTACACAAAGCTTACCACAACTTCAATTCATATATCACATGGTATTTGGCTCATTCAAGCATAATTTCATATATCATCTCATTAATCCATTATACATATTCATCTTAGTAAGATCATATAGATACTTACCTTGTACATACACTTAGCGTATAAATCAACGTACCTGAAACGGAGTTACAATTCACATAGCCATTCGTATCACATACTTGCCCATTGAACCTTAGGAACCTAATAGGATATAGAAAAAGCTCGAAATAGTCGTACAATGCCAAGGTCCCAGACGAGGTCTTACATGTACTCAGATATCGATGCCACTGTCTCAAACAGGGTCTTACACGAATCAACACGATGTCGATGTTCCGGACATGGTCTTACACGAATCAATACGATGCTGATGTCCCGGACATGGTCTTACACGTAAATCTTATATCGATGCCAACGTCCCAGATGTGGTCTTACAGGAAATCTCAAATCAACGCCAACGTCCCAGACGTGGTCTTACATGATAAAATAGAACAAATACCTATGTCATGACATAGCTAATCCTATCTATTCCTAGGTTTGTACGGGACTTCTCGGACAACATCACTAAGTCATCCTTATCTCGGAATTCATGTACAGATCATCTCATAAGCATTCATAGTTAACAATAATCATATGAACATACAAAACTCGATACAAATACGTTTATTTGCACAATGACTTACCTCGGATTCAATTTAACGGAAATGTAAACAGCTACTCGGTTACTTTCGCTTTCCCGCAATCTAAGTTCTTTTTCCTCTGTTCTTGATCTATACATGTTCAAAATTAACCCTCTTATTCACTAGCTCATTCAATTCAATCCAAGGACACACATTTAGGGCTATTTGCAAATTAACCCTCACATTTGTATAATTTATCAATTAAGGCCATTTTTCTCAAACATCAAATTCACAAAATCATCTTTTAACCATGCTTAGCTGAATTTCCATACATATCATACAAGCCCATATTTTCCATCAAATTTTTAATTTAGTCCTTCAAATTTCTATTTTCTCAATTTAGCCCTAATCAGCTAATTTCATCAAAATTTCAAGAACAAAGCATGTTCATTTAACATATATCTTTCATTTAACACCATAAATCATCATAAAACATATGAGTTCATCTAAGTCTCAACTCACAAACATCATCAATTCTCAAAATTGAAGCATGGGTTACATAGTTTACAAAGCAACGATTACAAAAACATAGAAACTATCAAAAACCAATCAAAAACTAACCTTGAATTAAGCTTGATAGTAGCTGAATATTAGAAAGCTTCAAACCCCTTTCTTTTCTTTATATTTTCGATGGAAAGATGAATGCATTCATGTCCATTTCATGTTTTGTTTTGTTATAAACGTAATATTAATCTAATTACCTAATTAACCTTTTATTAAACATAAGAAACTTATATTCATTAAGGGCATACTAGTCCTTTAACCATCCACCAACTAACTATTAGTTTAATAACAACATAAGGCCTCCACCTTAATAAGCCACAACACATAGGCACTTTAACATATAGCATACAACTTTCACATTTAATTCAATTCAATCCTTTTGTTAAATTAAACACACAAACAGACAAATTAGCATACGAAACTTTACCACATACTTAATCACTTAACAAGGACACAGAAAATAATATTAAAATATTATACAAATGTGATTTTGTGGTCCCGAAACCACTGTTCCGACTACGGTACAAACCGGACTGTTACAAGTGATATGTAGTAGATATTCTGGTGATTGAGTATGTACCACGATATTTTTAAATTGATGTTCAGATGTATATTTGTTAGCAAGTAAGCCTAACATCAAGAGCACTTAGGACTATTGTAGTTAGTGATAATACTAGTGTCTACAGATAGAATCACTATAGATTTCATATTGGGATTACCTCCATCCCTGAAATGGATGATGTTGCTAGAATGTTGATCGTTTGATAGAATTCACATGAATGTTTCAATAGGTAACAAGTTCTTATTTGACAGATCAACTGTGTATATGTGTTCCTAAGAGAATAATTTAGGTCTTTGGCGATATGCTCCGACACTATGTGCTAAATTTCAGAGGATATTGGAAAGAGATATATGAAGCTAAATTGATTTTTGATTCTGAGAAATTAGTGAAAATGTTTCATGAGGATTGGAAACAACTTCTTCTGGTAAGATTTTCAGGGACAAAAACCCCCAAAAGAGGAGAGTTGTAACTGCCCGATTTTGGGCCCGGAACAATGGTTTTTGGACCACAAATCTGACGTAAGAAAATTTATTTTTATTATACTTTTATGGTCTATGATTTCACGAAATGATTTCGTGAAAATTTTGTTTGAAAATTTCGATGTTTGGGCACTCAATTTAGTCAAAAGGACTAAATCGTAAAAAAGTGCAAAACTTGAGTTCTAGAAGCTAAAGGTGTCCAATTGATATGAAATTTTAAATTGGAGGACCTTATATGGTAATTAGACCATTAGTTAAGTTGTGGACAAATATGGACATGGTAAGGTATGTTTTAAATTGTTTTTCATTAAGGGAATTTTAGTCATTTGGCTAATAAAGCCAAAATAACATGAGAAAAAGGTGTCATCTTCTTCATTTCTCATGCCTTGGCCGAATATACCATGGAAGCCATGTCTAGGGTTTTGTTCAAGCTTTCCAAGCTCCATAGTAAGTGCATCCCAGCCCCGTTTTTAATGTTATTTACATTTTTGAGATCCACGTAACTCGAATTAGCTATTTCTACCATTACTTTGAGCTAGGGTTTGTGTTTAAAAATTTACCCATGGATGAAATGCATATGTTTTGATGTCTAATGGTAGAATATGAATGCTCGGTGTGTAATAAATGACTTTTATTAAGTGATTTTCAATGAAATCATATAAAAGGACTAGTTTGTAAAAAGTTGAAAAATGTATGAAAATGTGTGAATGAATGCAAATTGTTGACTGCTATAGTTATTAAAATGGTTCTGCTAGGCCTAAAATACAAGGAAATTGAATAAAAATCATTTCATGAGCCTAGGGGCAAAAGTGTAAATATGACAAAGTTTAGGGGCAAAAATGTAATTTTGTCATGATATGATTTTTGGACTGAATTGAATAGTACAATAACTAAATATGTCAACTGTGATATTTTATATAAAGAAAAATGAGTTTCGGACTTAGAACCAGGGAAAGACGAATATTGGACGACTTGGTCCCTTTCGCCATTTTAAGTCGAGGTAAGTTTGTGTGTAATAAATCAACATTATGTTATTATGTATCTAAATGCTTGATATTACATGAAATGTAAATTATTTTTATGAAATTGGTTAATGAGGTCTTGATGAAAAAAATGATGAAGTTTTACTATATCGAAGTCCCGGTTGAACCTTAGGAATAGAATGATACCATTGTCACGACATTAGACTAATAAGGTCCCGTATAAGACCGTATATGGGATATGGCCTCAGTACTGAATTGAGATCTCGTTTAATACCATATTTAGGATATGGCATTGGCATCGAATAGTGATTCTGTGTAAGACCGCGTGTGGGACCTAGCTTCGGTATGAAATCGTGTAAGACCATGTCTGGGACATGGCATCGACATACGATCTCGTGTAAGACCATATCTGGGATATGGCATCGACATCGATATGAGATCTCAAATAAGATCATATCGTAGATATGGCATCGGCAACGACATACGATCTCGTGTAAGACCATATCTGAGATATAACATCAACATCGATATGAGATCCCGTATAAGACAAAATCTGGGATATGGCACCGGCATCGACATGTGATCCCATGTAAGACCATAGCTAGGATATGGCATTGGTATATTACCACATGTATGACAATTTCTAAGTATCCTTTGATATTCCAAGTTCTTCAACGGGGTAAAGAATTAAAGTTTATATTAAAGATGTAAAAAGGACTAAGTGTAAATGAATGTGATTATGTGACAATTAAGTGCAGATATATGTATGTATACACTCATGAGCAATGTGCTTGGTGTGTGGTCAAATTTTGGTAAGAACGTAAATGCGTAAGTTATACCTATGAGATTGACCTTGTGATTATAAGTCCATGCTTATGATGTATGAATATGTGGTAAATGTGATTGATGATTATGTGTGAGGCTTTTAATCCAAATTAAATTGAGAAATGATATGTTCAAGTCTTTGTTGTTGATGTAAAGATTAAATTGGCCAATGAATGGCTTGTAAATATTTGATAATGACTAGTTGTTGGAATGGCTAACCATGGATATACTTTGGTGTTATATGTGTGTTAATGAAAAACTAATATAAAGAAAATATGGTAGAGTAAAATAAGTAATAAAACAGTTTGGACAACAGCAGTTGTATCACTTTAAGAAATCACCAAAAATGGTGGAAATTAGAGGTTTAATAAGATATGAAATTGAAGCTTATTAAGTCTATTTTCACATAAAAGAAACAGTCTAAGTAAAAGAATTTCACATTCTGAGATATTTGAATTTTTATTAGACAGAGTTAGAATGATTTCGGAATCCCCTGTTCTAATTTGGGAAATTCATTAAAAGTTGTACAAAAATAATAATGGGATAAATTTATATGCTTGAATTTTTTAATGATTCTATTTTCAGTAGAAACAAACGTGAATGTCATTCGAGTTCTGTACAACAAGATACTTAGTTTTTAGTGAAGAAGGGTAGGAACTGTCGAACAACGAAACAGGGGAGACTTTAAATAATAAATTGTACTGATTGGATGGATCAAAAATTCTGGAAATTTTATGATAAGAATATACGTAACTCTAGTTTCAAGGAAAATTAGTGGATCTTAATTTGGAGTTCCATAGATTCGGATAAAAATAATTTAGTGACTGTAAGTAGAGTAAACATCTCAGGATGAACATAAATGAATTGTGAAATTTTATGCAAATATGATGGTTTTATCTTGAGAGCTTATAATGAGGATTGTTAAAAGCATTGTAATCAATTGTTTATTATTGGTAATCAATTGTTTATTGTTTACATACATACTTACTAAGCTTACTAGCTTACTCCGTTGTTTTTCGTGTTTATAATGTACTCAGGTTAGCTCAGGTTGCAAGTCGTCGGAGAACCTATCACACTATCAAACTTACAATTTAGGTATCAATGATTTTACACTTAAGGTTATGGCATGTATAGGGATCTTGGTCATGTGTATATGTTACTATGAGTTGTCCTAGAATAATGACCCATGATATTCGGAGTTCATTGTTGTATAAGGCCATTTAATGTGACTAATAAATTGGTTATGCTAGAAACTCATGAGGATGCAATCCATGGTTGAGTAAATTGTATGATATGAGTTGTAACGTGTGTGTGGTGGATGTTTTGGTAGCTTTAATATGTCATGAAATGTGTCATTCAAGTTATACTCAAGTATGGGCATGATATGGTAGAAATTGGCTTGGAAAATAGCCAACTTCTTGACCATATGGACAGAGACACGATCGTGTGTCTCAGCGGTGTGGAAGACACGGTCTAGAACACGGGTGTGTGACTTGGTCGTGTGATCCAAAACGAATGATGACATCACAAATAGAGAGTTACAGGGTGGAGGACACGAGTGTGTCCTGGGCCACACGGGCGGGTGTAACCACACGGCCTGCCCACACGGGCATGTGACTCTCCAAAAGAAGGAAATTTTCTAAATGTTGCAATAGTTTTATAAGTTTTAGGTTGACCCTGAATCGCTCGCAAAGCATGTTTTCGACCTTGTAGGCCCATTTTAGGGACTTGATGTTATAAGATAAAAGTTTTAAGTTTTAAACAAAAATTTATGCCTTGATTTTGTTCAGTTGCAAGTGTTATTGTCCGGTAACACCTCGTACCCTGTTCTGGCGTTGAACATGGGTAAGGGATGTTACAATCGGTTTAGTCCCGTACCACTCCCAATGCATATTTAGGGCCTCGTAGGCTTGTATTAGGGACAAAGTGATTGAGATTGAATGATGATTACATGTATTGATTAAATGTATGAGAAAAATATATTTAAATGTGTTGTATGTCTGGTAATACTCTGTAATCCTATTCCGACGTTGAATATGGGTGAGGGGTGTTACAAAAAGGTTATTGGATATCACTTAACTAGAGGAGATTAGGCGAAATGCCTATGAAAACGCTGCAATTTACAAGGAAAAGACCAAATGCTGGCATGAGAAAATTATTTTGCAACGACAATTTATCATGGGTCAAGTTTTATTATTCAATTCTAGACAGAAACTGCACCCTGGTAAATTGCGCTCTCGTTGGTCTGGACCTTTCGAAGTTGTCAAAGTATTTCCTTATGGTGCAGTAACAATCAAATATTTACATGATGGACACCAATTTAAAGTGAATGGTCAACGGTTGAAATATTATCTTGGAAATATTGATCAAAATAAGGTAGAGACCATTAAATTGGTCGAACAATTTTACTTTTTTTTCTTTCTTTTTTCTGCAATTTATTACTATGTAATTTTATTTTATTTTCCCTTCTATTCAAAATTGTTTTATTATTTTTATTTTTATTTTCACAGAATAATTAGGTACCATTGTTGACACACTTGGGCTTTATTGTCAACACAATTCGTACTGTTGTACTGTCACTTTTGACTCAGCAAGAATGAGGGCAGATTAGAAATTTCAGATCCCACCATTTGATCAAAAGTCACCTAACCGTCCGATCTGTCTGAGTGGCGTAATTCTCATTGGATGTAATTAATCCTACCAGCTTTATTTCCCTTCTGAATATCACGTCTTTCCATCTTCTTCTTTCACTCACTATAAACCCCTCTTCACTGTGCCGACTGTGAAATGCCCAAGCAACAAGTTTTGTTCACTTTCTTTTCCCCAACTTCATACCTTTACATTAAACCATATTCACTCCACAAAATAAGCAAAATATGGCAAGAACGAGTGGATCAGTCAAGAAAGCCACCAAGCCTATTGAAGAACACTCATCTTCTATAGTTGTAGTTCATGAGTCGGAATCCTCCATGCCAATGGAGAAAAAGGAGCCGCTGGTCTTTTTAACGAAAGAGGGAAAAGACAGATTTCAAAACAACATCCTAAAGGGAAACTTCCACCCACAACAGGGCATTCTTCATTCGAAACAACAAGATTTGGGCAAACAAATCTCCAGAACCATCTCTAAGTTAAACTGGGCGACTTTTTGCACGCATCCTGGAAGCTATTCTCCTTTATTGATACGTGAGTTTTATGCTAGTCTTTATGACCATGAGTTGGAGTTTATCTTTGTTCGAGAAAGTTTAATCCCATGGGATGCTACAAAAATAATGAGCTATACAATAGTAAGGTGGATGTTGATAAACACTTCAAGTTTATTGAAGATATCCCATACGAAAAAAGGGACCTATTGATGAAGGATTTATATTGTTGAAAAAGCATTGTGGACGGGTTCACATCAAAAGAATTATACGATGCACCGCCACTTTCTGACACTACAAAGCAAAATCTGGTTTCATTTTGTCAAATGCAGGGTACTACCTTCCACTTACAGCACCACAGTCAACTTGGATAGAATGTGCCTAATACATTCAATTGTCAAGGGTAGAAAGATTGATGTCGGTGCAATACTCCACCAGGAAATTGCTGACTGTGTTGCAAGGCAAAATCGAATTTTGGTTTTCCCGTTGTTGGTGATGCTACTATACCAGCAAAAAGGGATTGTGCCCCGTGATAATGAAGAGATCTTGGAAAATAAGGGCCCGATTAATAAAGCGTCTATTGCAAGAATGAATCATGGCAAAGATACATTGACAATGAATGAGGCAGAGAGCAGCAAGACAAGGAAGGGCAAATCCAATGTAGAAAGCAAGGGAAGAAACTTGACTATAGAGACATCACTTTTGCACAAAATGAAAGATATCAAGAAGTTAGCCAATTCCATCAGCAATAAGCAGATTAGGCTTGTCGCTACAATAGAGGATATGGACAGATCACAAAATTTGCTCTACGCTTATACGAGGGACTATAACAACTCTATTGTAGCCAAATTATGTCAGTTAAGCCCGGCCCCACTCCTAGAATTTCTAGTGTTCCCACTGATTATCCGAGAATATAAACCCTCATTCGAAGTAGATGCCTTAAGGGACCGAGATAGATCGGTGGAATCTCCTCCCATTGTGTACGTCTCTAATGTTGAGAAAGAATAGGAATCAAGAGACATTGAGGAGTGCATGAGAAGGATTGATACTCGAGGGTAAAGTTATTGCTGGTAAAGAGGCATTTGCTGTGGAAGAGGAAGTTGTTGTGGAAAAGGAGGACATTCGTGTTGATGTTGTGAACGAGAAGGCCGAGGAAGAAAATATTGAGAAATAAGCTGCTGTGAAAGAATCTGCTAAGAAAGAATCTACTGAGAACATTGACAATGCATCCGAGTTTGTAGGTACAACTATTGATAATCTAAAGTGAGATGGAGCTAGACCGGCGGAAGCTGCAAAGGTAACAAGTAAGGAGCACAACAATTCATTGGTGATAGTGGTCTATACCAAACCACTCAAGGTGACCCCTCCTACACAAGAAGCAACCGATGATGCCAAGGTAGAGCCGAAACTTGAGGAGCAATCCGAGGACCATATAAAGCCTAAAGAAAAGAAGAGAAAGCGCTCTAAAGACAAAAAGTGCAAAAAGGAGGAGAAAAAGAAAAGGAAGAGGAAACATCGTGCAACCACATTGATGGCTGAGGAAAACTGAGTTTGTAACAATCCGTTTAGACCCTAGCCAAAATAGTGTTTTGAGACCACAAATCCGAGTCGAAAAATATATTATTATTATTTTCTATGCTTACAGTATGTGATTGAGCATGTGTGAAAGTTTCGTGAATTAATTTTATTGTTTGTGTGCTTAATTTGATAAAAGGACTCAATTGCATAAAATGCAAAGGTTGGCTATTAATGTGTAAGTACGTAATTGTTATGGCTTTTAATATATGGAGTCCTTATGTGGTTATTAAACCTTATGAATTTTTTATTGACAAAAAAGCCTTAAGATAGTGGATTATAAATGGAAATAAAAAGGCTAATTTGGTAATTAGCTAAATTATTAAAGATTAAATAAAACAAAACCATTTGAATGTTCATCTTTTCTCAATTCTTTAACCGAAAATAAGAAAATAGCTAAAGCTTGGAAGCTTTGTTGCATTCGGCACTCATTTATCTCAATTAAGGTATGTTTTGGTTTCGGTTTTTGATAATTTCTACGTCTTTGTAGTTGTTGCTTCGAATACTACAAAACCCATGCCTTAATTTTGGAATTTGATGAATATTATGAGATGTGCCATTGATGAATACTTGAGCTTTGTGATGTTAGTTGATGAAATATGAAATATATGTGTTAGATTAACATGTTTTGTCTTTGGATTTTTGTTGAATTTCAGTAATTAGGACTAAATTGAAAAAATAATATTTTGAGGGAATAAAATGTGAAATAAATGAAATGTATGGACTTGTATGATGATGATGAAAATTCGACTAAGCATGGGTACAAGGGAATTTTGTGTATTTTGTGATTTTGTGAAATAGGGACTTAAATGTCAAAATGTGAAAATGTGAGGGCTAATTTGTAAAATGCCCTAAATATGTGTTTTTTGGATTGAGTTGAATGATTTGGTGAATAAAAGAGTTAAATTTGAATATGTATAGATCAAGAACCAAAGAAAACGGATTTAGACCGAGGGAAGTTGAAAGTGATCGAGTAGTCGAATCTGTTCATTTATTCCTAATTCGAGGTAAGTCTATATTCAAATAAATGTAGTTAGGTTGAATTATTCATGTTCAATTAATATTGAATTGTGATGAATGGTTTTGGATGATATTCGTGTAATATCCGAGAAAGTATCGACAATGTGTCAAGGTCTGAAAAGTCCGTACGAACCTTAGGAATAGATAGGATTCATATGTCATGACATAGGGATTACGATATGTGATATCATGTAAGACCACATCTTGGACATTGGCATCGATTTGAGATTTACGTGTAAGATGCTATCTAAGACAGTGGCATCAATATTTGATACATGTAAGACCACGTCTGGGACGTTGGAATTGTACGATTATTTTGAGTTATCTGAGTATCCTATTTGTTTCCGAATGGTTCAACGGGCAATTCCGAGAAATGAAAGACTATGTGAAATATGAAATGAAAGACTATGTGAAATATGTAATCGATTCAGGTACATTTGAAATGTATACTATGATGGAGTATGAAAGGCATGTATATGTGATTGTGCACAAGTGTGATATGTGCATAGATTCAATGAGACAAAATGTGGTGTACGTATGATTGTGATATGAGCAAAAGTGATACTTTGAGGTATGAATTATTAGTAAGCAATGGCTAAACAAATGAGGCAAAGAAGAATTATGAATTTGAAATTGATATATATATTAATAATCTTATATTTGACATGATTATGAATGTTATATGTTAAATTTATTTGCATATGGCTTACTAAGCTTTTGAAAGCTTACTTTGTGTGTGTTTGCATTGTTTTTAGATCGTTAAAGCTACGGAAGGCTCAAGGATCGTCAAGGATCATCATCACACTATCAATCTCTATTTTGGTACCTTTCGGGAGTGTATATATTAAAGTATGGCATGTATAGTCTAGTGAGTTTTTTATTATGTTTTGAAAAGTGTATAAATAGCTATGTGATATGGCTAGATATTGAATATGATGTAAATGAGTAGTTCATGCTATAAGATGCATAGTTTGGTACGGTTGGATGGATAATGGTTGGCTAATGAAATGGCTAAATTTATGTTAAGCTGATGATTGAAAAGTTAGTATATTTGTAATATCCTGATTTAGGGGTTAATTTTAAAATTCAATTGTTGTGCATGTGTTTGGACTATGGTGTTATTATTTGAGGTGTTTTAAGATCTAGTTATAAGTTTAGAGCAGGCCTGAGTAGTAGGAATTTTTTTTTTTAGGCTTTAAGTAAAGGGAGCTGAAGGAGCTAGGGGTTATATGTATTTCAAGGGGGATTTTAGCACAAGATTGGGCTTGGTAAAGTGGCAAGGAGGCGCCACTTAGAGCCCTGTGATTGACGCCATCAGCAGGGGAAGAAGATCTCAGGTTTGAGCAGTAGAAATCCCACTATTTGCTTATTATTTTTACGCCAAGGAGGGGGAGGAGTTGTGCTCAGCACAAACTCTGTCAGATAAGGATGGACCAAGTCAAAATATTTGAATTGGTGGCAAGGAGGAAATTTAGGTACTTGTGAAATTCAAACTCGTTTGAATTAGTGGCCAGGAGGAGCTTGAGCAGTTGCCAAAATTTTGAACTCTTGTTGGCAGAGGAGTGTTCGGTTTGGAAAGCTGAGTGTGGAGGGAGCCGAAATTTCCTTGATGGCTAGGTGGTCACTTTTGGCTAGTCTAGGCTATAGTGTATGTGGTTGAGAGGCAAACCAAAATACCCTTTTTGTTCATCAAATTTTTCCTTAATGCATTTTGTGAACCAAAAGCCGAAACCACCTTAGGTGCATGTTGTTTTCCCTCTCAAGCATTTAGCCGAATCTTCATAAGAACCCTTTTGGGAAACTCTCTTTTCTCCTTTGAAACTGAATCCTCACTTGACATTTTCATCTCTTCTCTTTTTCGGCAATCAAGGTGCTTGGCCGAATTTCTCTTCCTCCATCTCTCTTTTTCTTCTTTTCATAACTGTTCAAGACCCCATCTTCTTCTTTATTTTCTTTTCTTGCTGAAACCTCTCAATCCCTTTTCTTTAAGCCCACCCGAATACTCATCATCTATTCTTACATTCTCTTTTTTTCTTTTTAAACTGAATCTCAATTGTTTCTCTTCAATCAACCTTAGCCGAATCATCCTGGTCACTCAACCTTGTCGAAATTTCCTTCTTTCTTCTTGTTGTGTTTTGACCGAATATCAAGCAAGGGCAGATCTACTTTTTCGTTTTCTCTAATCGGTTTTAAGAGAAGGTAAGTGTCATGGTCGAATGTCCTTTGTTTCGTTTCTCTTTTCCTTGTCATTTCTAGTGGAAGCAGAAGCCGATTTTGGCATTTGTTAGCAAGGTCTCTAACCACCTTTGAAAATCGATCTCTCCTAGGTACTCCGGGATTTTGAAGCAGTCGATCTAAGCCCTCTATTCTCTGGCAATCGGTTTGGTAAGACAAGTGGTAAGGATCTGTGTGGTTCAATTATTCTTTAAGTTGTGAAAAGCCGAAGGCTATTAAGGCTAAGCCTTGTTGTTGGCCGAATGTAGGGTGAGGAGCAAGTATCGCATATTTTGGGTGTGGTGATTTGTTTCGTAAGGCAGAAGGTAAGGTGGTGTTGTTTAGACGTTATCTCACCCTTTGGGATTTGTTAGTGTAGCCGAATGGCCTTGTTAATAGTCTTGTGATTTGGCCGAATGTAGGGCAATGAGATCTAGAGTGGTAGATCGGATTTCGGGATTCAGTGGTAGCATTAGTAACAGGTGTGTAACTTACACACTTTATAATTAAGTAAATATATATAAATAACCTAATCGTGATTAAAAACCGAAACAGTGTGGATACTGGTATGATACCCTATGGGTATGAGCAAGGAATCGGGTAAGTCCGTTTCGATATGAGTTTTGCTATTTAATGTATGATAGTATGATTTATCACATATTTGGTATAATAAAGCATGATGGTATGATTTGCATGATTTGCATGAGTATGGCATGATGTCGGGTGATATGAGAAGAGGGGGAAGATGATATCCGTGACTTTGGGTCACCAGAGGTTTGGCACCTCCAGTGGTTTGGTACCACAGATTATTTTGTGACTTTGGGTCACCAGAGGTTTGGCACCTCATAGCGACTTGTCCCAGTGGCTTAGCACCAGAGTGGGTTGGCCCCGCAGTTGACATATCGGGATTGTCGCCAGTGATTTGGTATCACACGTGGGTTGGCCCCACACTTGGATTAATGATATTTTGTGACTTTGGGTCACCAGAGGTTTGGCACCTCATAACGACTCATCCAAGTGGCTTCGCCCCACAGTGGGTTGGCCCCACATATGATATTACGGGATTGTCGCCAGTGATTTGGTATCACAACGTAGGTTGGCCCCACAGATGGATTATTCATGACTTTGGGTCACCAGTGGTTTGGCACCGCCAGTGGTTTGGTACCACACGGGGTAGAAAAGGAGTTATGGATGGCTAGGTTTGGGTGCATTATTTATATTGCTTGGTTATGATTTGTGTAAGTATGTTGCATCAATCGGGAGAAGGATTTATGCACTGAGTCTTGGTGACTTACCTTCTCCATTATCTTTTCAGGTGACTCGTAGATTGCGGATGAGGAGCCGAATGGACTCGAGGCGGCCATGCATTAAAACACTTGGTATTACTTGGATTTTGAATTGGATATTTATTTTCGTTTTGGGTTTATTTGGGTTTGTAATAAGGCCTTAGATTATATTTTTAGATTATTTATGTTTTGGGTGGTTTTAAATATGGCTAAGTAAACTATTTAATTAATTTAATAATTTGAACGTAAGGTTTTCTACACTACAAAACGAAATGGTTTTCAAATCTTTACCATCGGGTAACATAAATTAATTGATAACAACAACATCTCAAATGGATTTCAAACTTAAGTTTTTTACACATAATTCAACGATTTCAAATTAACTAAGAAAGAATCATCGAGTTTTTATGGCATAAACGTTTTCTAAACCTATGGATCAACAACTGAGTTTTTAAGATAAATTCCTGGGATTTCAAAGTAAACTATCGGTTTGCAAATAATCATGCCCAAGATTTCTACAAGTATAAAACAACAAAGGGGTTCCCACTCAAATTTTAACCGGTAACCTATTTTCTCCAAATCCTCTGTGACATGCCAGATTCGGTCGTGGTGTGTTAACCGGGTTTGGGGTGTTACAATTGTGGTATCAGAGCCAAGTTCAAAGGCTCGGCTGTGGGCCCGAGGCCCAAAATGTTTTTAAATATGGTTTTAAATGTTTTTATTTGGAAATATATGGTTTTAAAGGCATGGCACCGAGTCTCTGGCACTAATCCGCCCACGTAAGTACCCCTTACTATTGTTTGTGATTTATGGATGTTATAAGATTTGAATGACTAGTAATAGTGGACTACCCTAGAGACTGAAACTGATAGGACTCTATAGACTTGCGAAAACAAAACTCCTTTGATAAAAATTACTCATAAGACTGTGCTTTAAAGACAGTGGAATAATTACTAATGCATAAAACTTCTAAATTAGATAAGTCGAGACTTTAGTCATGAGCACCCGAGGTGGTCGTGGTCGTAATACGCGTGGACGCGGTCGGCGTAGGATGACAGTTTCTGAACCAGTGGGAGTGCAGTGGAAGGGTCAGAGAATGAGATACCAGCACCACCACCAGCTGTAGGTGGTGAGTTTCGAGATCGGTGGGGATGACGCAGCGATGTCGCGAGCGATCTTTGCCGCGAGTTCTTGAGAGGGTAATTTGGAGTAGGTGGAGTCGCGGGAGCTCGAAAATGCATACTGAGCAACTCCGAGCCAATAGAGTGAGGTATTTCGAGGTGTTTACGGTGTGGCTCGATGACGGTGAGTATTGGTTAGAGGCGTGAGTGAATCATGGATGATTTGGATCGATCACGCGAGAAAAAGCGAAAGGAATAGTGTCGCTTCTCGGGATGAGTCATA
Organism: Gossypium bickii; assembly: GCA_025503065.1. Classification (NCBI taxonomy): domain Eukaryota; kingdom Viridiplantae; phylum Streptophyta; class Magnoliopsida; order Malvales; family Malvaceae; genus Gossypium; species Gossypium bickii. Next base: position 35,768,820 of record CP106712.1, on the reverse strand, counting down.
CTAGTGGTGGCTCACGGTTCGGGACAATGCTGCAGCGGATGATCTCACTTGGGATTATTTTAAGGCTGCTTATCAGAAGAAGTACGTTGGGTCTAGCTACTGATGATGCGTGTGGAAGGCATTTCGAGGTTGGTTCGGGGAGTAAGTCCATGACGTATCAGAATACGAGGCGAGTTCTTAAGGTTGAGCCGGTATGCTAGGGGCATTGTGGCTACAGAGCATGAGCGATGTGTCCGATTTGAAGACGGTCTAAGAGATGAGTGAGGTTCTTGCGATTGCTCTGACGCAGAGAGCGTGAGTTTTCTTTGTCTGGTAGAAAAGGCTAAGGTAGCCGAAAGGGTTAAGGAATCTGTGAGGCAGAATATGGATAGGAATAGACATAAGAGAGGTTTTGGATCATCTGGGTCGGTCGGTAATTCTCAAAAAAGGGCTAGGCAGAGTGAAATTTGAATCGATGCAGGAGGCACATCTTGCTAATCGAGGACGGCGCCGTGTAACCGTTGTGGGAAATCTCATTGGGTAGGATGTTGGACCGGTGGAAAAGGATGTTTTGAGTGTGGCTCGCTGGATCATCGTGTGAGGGACTGTCCACGTAAGTTAGCGAGATTGATCGAGGTCGTGGCCGTGCTCAGTCCAGAAATGAGGGACCGGCACCGCAGAGGGGTCGTGGTAATGGTAGAGGAGGTAATGGTTTTGGTCGAGGCCGCGGAGCACCAGGCAGAGGTTCAGGCAACACTGAGGCAAGACAGCCTGGGTTGGTGTATGCAGCGAGGCGTCGAGAAGAGGGTGACGCACTGGACGTCATAATCGGTACGTTCTTAATCTTTGGATTTCCATATACTGCTTTGATTGATGTGGGTTCGACGCATTCATACGTTGCTAGTAGCATAGTAGAGACCATGAACCTAAACTTTGAGACTACTCCTTGGGAGATGACAGTAATAAGCCCCCTAGGTCACTCTGTAGTAGTGAATAAGCTGCATAGGGATGTACCCCTAGAACTCCAAGGGGTAGTGTTTGTAGCTGATCTGATGGAACTGCCGTTCGGGGAGTTTGATTTGATCCTTCGGATGGACTGGTTGGTTAAGTACCAGGCAAGTTTGGATTGTGCAGCTAAGCGCATGGTGTTGAAGACCATGGAAGGAGATGAGGTGGTTATGATAGGTAATAGAAGAGATTATCTATCCAACATGGTATCTGCGTTAAAAGCTGAAAAGATGGTCAGGAAGGGCTGTGAAGCATTTATGGTTCATGTGTGTGCCTTGAAGGCTAAGGAGTCTGCTCTAGGGAATGCCCGAATAGTAAAGGAATTTGTTGATGTATTTCCGGAGGAACTTCCAGGATTGCCACCGAATCGTGAGGTTGAATTTGGCATAGATCTGTTACCCGAAACTGCGCCAGTGTCTATTGCTCCGTATAGGATGGCGCCAAAGGAATTAGTGGAATTAAAGGCTCAGATTCAGGAGTTGTTGGACCGAGGTTTTATCAGGCCAAGTGTTTCACCTTGGGGAGCACCGGTAGAAGAAAGATGGTATAATGCGGATGCGTATAGACTACCGCCAGTTGAATAAGCTGACGATCAAAAAATAAGTATCCGTTGCTCAGAATAGATGACTTGTTTGACCAGCTTAAGGGTGCTTCGGTATTCTCAAAGATTGATTTAAGGTCTGGGTATCATCAGCTAAAGGTGAAAGAGGCTGATATCCACAAGACGGCATTTTGTACTCGGTATGGGCACTACGAGTTTCTGGTAATGCCGTTTGGGTTGACTAACACGCCGGCAGCATTAATGGACATGATGAATAAAGTATTCCAGCAGTATTTGGATCAGTTTGTCGTAGTATTCATGGACGACATCTTAGTATACTCAAAGACAGAAGAAGAGCATGATGCGCATTTGCGGATAGTGTTACAGATTCTGAGGGAAAAACATCTATGTGCTAAATTTAGTAAGTGCGAGTTCTGGCTTAGGGAGGTGACTTTCTTGGGTCATGTAGTATCATCTGAGGGGATTAGAGTGGATCCTCGAAAGATTGAGGCAGTGTTGGATTGGAAGCCACCTAAGTCAGTGGCTGAGATTCGGAGTTTTCTAGGTTTGGTAGGGTATTACCCAAGATTTGTAGACGGATTTTCTTTGATCGCAGCACCGATGACCAAGTTGTTAAGGAAAGGAGTTCCATTTATGTGGATTGAGAAGCAGCAAGAGAGTTTCGACAAGCTAAAGAAGATTTTGACTAAAGCTCCGGTTTTGATTCAACCTGAGGCAGGAAAGGAATTTATGGTATATTGCGATGCATCACATACGGGTTTGGGATGTGTGCTGATACAGGAAGAGAAGGTAGTGGCTTATGCATCTCGACAGCTGAGACCGCATGAAGTTAATTATCTGACGCACGACTTGGAGTTAGCCGCAGTAGTATTTGCTTTGAAGATATGGAGACACTATTTGTATGGAGAGAGGTCGATAGTCTACATAGATCACAAGAGTCTGAAGTACCTTTTGACTCAGAAAGATTTGAACTTGAGGCAGCGCAGATGGATTGAGTTGTTGAAGGACTATGACTGTTCGATTGAGTATCATCCGGGCAAGGCTAACGTAGTGGCAGACGCGTTGAGCCGTAAGGTTGTATCAGACTTAAGAGCGATGTTTGCCCATCTTAGCTTGTATGACGATGGGAGTATTCTGGCAGAATTGCAGGTTAAGCCGACTTGGGTTGAGCAAATCAAGGAGAAACAGTTAGAGGATGAGGATTTGAATGCGCGGAGCTTGCATTATTTATATTGCTTGGTTATGATTTGTGTAAGTATGTTGCATTAATCGGGAGGAGGATTTATGCACTGAGTCTTGGTGACTCACCTTCTCCCTTATCTTTTCAGGTGACTCGTAGATTGCAGATGAGGAGCCGGATGGACTCGAGGCGGCCATGCATTAAAACACTTGGTATTACTTGGATTTTGAATTGGATATTTATTTTCATTTCGGGTTTATTTGGGTTTGTAATAAGGCCTTAGATTATATTTTTGGATTATTTATGTTTTGGATGGTTTTAAATATGGCTAAGTAAACTATTTGATTAATTTAATAATTTGAACGTAAGGTTTTCTACACTACAAAACGAAATGGTTTTCAAATCTTTACCATCGGGTAACATAAATTAATTGATAACAACAACATCTCAAGTGGATTTCAAACTTAAGGTTTTCACACATAATTCAACGATTTCAAATTAACTAAGCAAGAATCATCGAGTTTTTATGGCATAAACGTTTTCTAAACCTATGGATCGACAACTGTGTTTTTAAGATAAATTTCCGGGATTTCAAAGTAAACTATCGGTTTGCAAATAATCATGCCCAAGATTTCTACAAGTATAAAACAACAAAGGGGTTTCCACTCAAATTTTAACCGGTAACCTATTTTCTCCAAAACGTTTTTCCTCTGTGACATGCCAGATTCGGTCGTGGTCTGTTGACCGGGTTTGGGGTGTTGCAATATTATAAATGAAAAGATGTCAAATTGAATTGGTATGTTTGTGGTTGTATTTTGGCTTAGAAATTGTTTGTGTTTAGATTGAGCTAAATGGTACATAATTGTGATTCTTGATATGCTTTTAAATGAGTAGTAAAGATGATCATTTTGGTATGTTTTGGTTGCTTTTGATGATGGAATGATGCTTATTTGTGCTCGTAGGTATAATCCAAAGTGTGAGTGGCAAATTGGCCTTGCAAGTGGCCTATAATTGCCCACACGATTGAGCACACGAGTGTGTGGCTCGACCGTGTCCCTCGTGGTTGCACTTCAAAACAAGTCAGTTTTGACCACGGGCTGGACACACGGGCGTGTGACTGCCCGTGTGGTGCAAGTCAATGTCCACCACGAGTGAGGCACACTGGCGTGTCTCAGGCCGTGTGGACAAGTCAGTATGTATGCCCTGTTTTGCCACGGCTGAGACACACGGGCATGTCTGAGGCCGTGTGAGGCACACATAATTAAGAACAAATCAAGTATTTATCATATAGTTCAGAAAACAATAACAAGATCCATCTTAGGTTTCATCCGCTTTAGGTATCTGAACGTTTTAGTTCATACCAAGAAAATAAAACATCCCAGAAGAAAAGATAAAAACAAAACATAAGAAATCCCTAAAACCCCCTGAAGGAATTTAAGGAGAGATCCTCCGTCTTGAGTAAAATTCTGGCTTTTTGAGATGGATCAACTGGCTGTCTTCGAGTGTTTCCCACCCCCTAACTAAAGCCTTGGGTCTCGGCTTTTGCCGAACTCCCCAAACAAAAGTCCTCTTGGGTGTTTATATAGTCTTTGAGATGCCTTACTTGGCCCCTAAGTATCCTAATTCAAGTAGAATTCCTACTAAGGTGTTTGAATAGGCTTTGGAATGTGTTTCTTTGCCTCCAAGTATCCAAATCCGAGTAAAACTCCTCTTGGCCGCAGCAGGGACACGCCCATGGCACACACCCGTGTGAATCGTGGCCAGGCCGTGTTCGAACCTGTTTAATGAGTCACAGTTGTGTGGCTTGGGCCCAGGCCGTATGGATTTCGTGATATGGCCCATTAACTCCGTTTTGGACCCGTTTTCCATTCTTTTCATCCTCTGGTGCTCTCCTGGGTATAAAGCATGAGAACAAAGGATTAAGAGCACCAAATTACACAATTCAAGGCTTAAATTATCCAAAATTATGCTAAATGTGGGCCTAAAATATGTTATGCTAAATGTGGGCTTAAAATATGTTACTTTTACTGTTTATCACATACCCCCATACTTAAGCTTTTGCTTGTCCTCAAGCAAAACTCTCAACTCACAATTAAAACGAACTTCCTTGATTCATAATATTTATCAATCATGCTTTATCATAATTCAAAGATAATTTATACATGGGTAATTCAACTCGAAGAGTCCTAAAGATTCAAACAATCAAAGTTATACATTTATAGCACGAAAACATAGGCATTTCCCCTTACCTGAATAATTACCTCTGATTCAAAATCGACAAGAGTTGACATCCTCATTAAAGATTCACTCAGATCACTCAAAGTGTTTAAGGTTCAAAATTAAGCACTCAATAAGTCGAACATGAAAAGTTAATCTCATAGGCTTTCATGAAAATCAAATCTCCACCACTATAATATGAGATGGTGCACAAATCAAAAGGTCTTTTAACAGGGTTCTAACGGGGCTTAGGTTAAGGGTATGGATAAAGGCTGAATTAGAAGGTTAGAATCGAGATTGACCTGACAAATTACCTAACTAGAAACACGAAGTAATCAATTGAAAACTAATAATACGAGCTTTTTCTTCAAGATTTGAAAATTAAACATATAAGCTCACTTAATTATAGAACTAATAATAAATATACTTCATTTTTTTTTCTTAAGAACAAGTCAACTATAATAGGAAAGAACTTTTACAACTGAAATATAGAACATAGTTAGGCAACTGCTCAAAATCAAACCTCGACAAAAAGGGTATTTCAGAAGAATGGTGATAACAAATACAATGGGTTTTGGGTTAATATTAGTGGGTGAGTCAATAAAAAGGGTTGTTAGGATTAAACGGGGTTCACTAGGGGTTAATTATGAAGGTAGGCTTTTTAGTGGAGTAAGTGGGTTAAAAACTAGGTGGCTTTATCATTTCTGTATATCAAATCAAAGGTGTGGTCTCGACATGTATGATCAATGCAAGTTCTAGAATAACAGTTCAATGTTGACACACTCATAATTAATAAAATGAGCAAGAAAAAGAATATATGCTCTATAAGGCCCAAAATCTCACAAAAATTATGGGTATTTGATATCAATCTTGTAAATTTCAAACTTCAAGGTAACATTCAGATTCAGGTAGACAACCTAAAAAAAATTTATTCTGAAAAATAGACTTATCATGCTTGATTCTCTAGTATTCTTCAAATTTAATCATTAATGTACAATTATCAATGACTTAATCTAAAACATATCAATAAAAATCATAAATTATCAGAAATTTCATCTTAATTAGTAATATGAGGAAATTACTTAAGAACAAGGCATAATTCAGGTATTTGAGAATGCAGAAAGTTAGGCATTTTTACCCCCCACACTTAAGATGTACATTGCCCTCAATGTACAAACATAGATATGTAACAATTAGTAGATAATGAAAAGAGAGGGAAAAAGTGACACTTCCTAAATTATGGATGCATTCCTTGATTCGAAGGCCGATAGGGGTGGTTTCTGCTACTGAGCTCTGCGCTAGATGAAGAAATTGGGGAGCTCGTAGGGAATTTGCCAGGAGTTATTAAGACACATTTAAAATAAACTAAATATATAAATAAAGACAAGAAAGGTAAAGAGAAAGAGAATAAAAATGTAATTGAACTAAGGCTGACAAATAAAGGGGCTTAAGAATCCTTATTGGTAGATGGTTCGCGAGGTGGGTGTGACTTCTAAGGCTGTGGAGGTGCTGGCAATGGTGGAAGTGGCGTGATTCCCAAGGAGCCTTTAGAACCTGACACTAAGAAACTAAAATAAAATAAACTAAATTAAGCATAAGATTGTCAAAGAGAAGGAAAATAGAGGAGAGGATAAAAGTGAAACAAAAGATAAATGGTCTCAAAGACCCTTGGCTTGTCGAATGAATGAAGCGGCTGGCATGAACTTATGTATATCAGTCTCTACGAGGGAGACTATGCTTGGATAAAAGTGAAACAAAAGTTTGACAAGCATGCTATGGAAACAAAGAATTCTGAGAATAGAGGTTGTAATGGAGGAAGGATGGTGAAAAATAGGTGAGAAGAGGGAGGGGTGGGTGGTTTAAATAGAATTCCAAGTCAGGTACAGTCATACGCTCGTATACCGTGGGCATGTTGATTCACACAGCTGTCTCGCACGGTCGTGTGTCTAGGCGTGTTGGTTCACCCATGCCCATTTTACAGATTGCCACGCCCGTTGTTGGTAAGTCAGTGTCATCCACGGCCGCGTCACACGATCGTGGCGTGTTGTCAGTGCCCGTGGGGTGGTGGTTGGAGTCCGTGATTCTGAAATTTGATTTTCTCTGACTCGTACCATCCCTTCCATGTTAGTATGGAGATTCTTGAGGTCCACACGACCACGGCCACAACCGTGTGCAAGGCCGTGTGGCCTGGAAATCTACACTTTTGGTTAATTTAAAGCTAGGTTTTTAAGACTAAGAGAAGAAAAGAAAATAAAATGAAAACAAATGCGAAAGTAAATAGGGTTAGCGCTTGGGTTGCCTCCCGAGAAGCGCTCTTTTAAAGTCATAAGCTAGACTTTCCTCGTATTCGCAAAAATCAAGGTGGTTTAAAAGTTTGAACATGTTCCCTCATGCTATCAGTTCTATTTTCTTGATAAAGTTTAAGTCGAGAAACATTTACCTTAAAAGTGTCGAATATAGGATTGCTTACCTCGACTGTTCCGTATGGCAAAATATTGTGTACCTCAAGAGGGATTTCTTCGTTCGTGTTCAGGTCTGGTGTGGTGATGCGAGGATCTACTTTATCTAATAGTACCAGGTCTCCTATTTTGAAGTGGTTTGTTGTTCCTATGAATTCTTCTGGGGGCTCATTCGATTTTACTTCGTGTGGTTTCGGTTCTTCTTTGAATTGTGTTTTCCACTCTTCTAGCTAGTCGACCCTAAGGCTTCGATCCATATGTAATTCTTCTTTGTTGGCATGGGGTCCATGATTCGGCTCAGGTTTGTAATCTTGTAATGTTTCCTGTGGTGAAGGTTGGACAACTTGGTTATCAACTGATTTTACTCTCTCACCTTCATCAATTATTGTCCTGGCCGAGTTAAGAGCTTGTAAACTGATCGATTCGTCACCTACACGAAGGATGAGTTCTCCTGTGCCAACATCAATTTTTGTTCTAGCAATTGCTAAAAAGGGTCTTCCTAAAATTAGGGGAATCGAATTATCCTCATCCATGTCTAAGACAACAAAATATACTGGGAAAACGAATTTATCAATTTTTACAAGAACATCTTTGATAATACCCCTAGGAATTCTAACAGTTTTATCAGCTAATTGAATGCTCATCCTAGTTTGTTTGGGCTTCCCTAGACCTAATTGTTTAAACATTTTATAAGGTATGACATTTATACTTGCCCCTAAATCAGCTAAGGCATTATCAACAGTTAGTCTACCAATTAAACATGGAATTGTAGAACTCCCTGTATCTTTTAGCTTTCGCGGTAGTTTATTCTGTAACATTACTGAGCATACTGCGTTTAATTCCACATGTGGATCCTCGTCTAACTTACGCTTGTTCGTCAAGAGTTGTTTTAAAAATTTCCTCGAATCTGGCATCTGTGAAAGAGCTTCAAGAAGAGGTAAGTTGATATGTAATTTCTTTAAAAGTTTAAGAAACTTACTGAACTATTCCTCTGTATCGTCTCTCTTCATTGCTTCGGGATAAGGAATGCGAGGCTGGTACTTTTTGATTACTGCTTTTGGCTTTTCTTGTGTTCCTCAACTTTACCTTCTTCTACCTTGTTTTCTTGTATTGGATTGGGTTCATCTAACCCTATACTATTATGAGCTGTGATGGCTTGGATTTGCTCCTTTGGGTTAATCTCAGTGTTGCTTGGTAGACGCCCTTGCGGTCATTCGAAAATCGAATTTCAGAAACTATCTTAGTAAGTTGTCCAACTGACTTAGTAAGTTCCTCGACTTGGTTTTCGATCCCCTTGATTGATGCTTGTTGATTATCGAGTGTTGTCTCAGTTTTTTGGAGACGGGTTTCTGTGGCTGCCATGAATTTTGTCAGCATCTCTTCGAGGTTCGGCCTCTTTTCCTGTGGATAGGGCTGATTTTAGAAACTTTGAGGAGGTTGTTGTCTTTGATTTCCATGATTTCCTTGACCTCCCCATGAAAAATTTGGGTGGTTCCTCCAACCTGGATTAATAGTATTACTATAAGTGTTATTATTAGATCTGAAATTATTACCTATATAGTTCATCTGTTCATTTTTCGTGCCCGGTTGGTAGGGTGGGTACTCAAGATTCGCCACAGTTCCACTTGCGTTGCACTGCATGACTGGATGTACTTATGAAGAACACAAATTATCAAGCTTTTTATTCATCATCTCTACCTATGTTGATAGCATGGTTACTGTATCGAGGTTGAAAACTCCAACTGATTTTGTTGGTTTTTTCCTTGTAACTTGCTACTGATAGTTATTCAGTGACATCTCTTCTATAACCTCGTATGCTACTTCAGGAGTTTTATTGTTCAGGGTTCCACCGGCGGCTGAGTCAATTAGTTGCCTCGTTGAGAGGTTTACACCGTTATAGAAAGTTTGGACTTGGAGCCACAAGGGTAAACCATGGTGTGGACACCTTCTCAAGAGATTCTTATATCTCTCTCATGCGTCGTATAATGTCTCTAAATCCATCTGCACAAAAGAAGAGATATCATTCCGTAATTTGGCCGTTTTGACCGGTGGGAAATATTTTAATAAAACTTTTCGGTCATTTGATCCCATGTAGTGATTGACCCTCATGGTAGCGAGTTTAACCACTGTTTGGCTTTATTCCTTAATTAAAGGGAAATAACCGAAGACGTATGGCATCATTAGAAACGCCATTTATTTTGAAGGTATCACAGAACTCTAAAAAATTAGCTATATGAGTATTTGGGTCTTCGTCCTGCAAACCATCAAATTGAACAAATTGTTGAATCATTTGTATAGTGTTAGGCTTTAATTCAAAATTATTAGCAGCTATAGCGGGCCTAACAATACTTGACTCTGCTCCTGTTAAATGAGGTTTAGCATAATCATACATAGTACCCAGAGCATTATTTTCTACCACATCTTGTAGTGGTGGATTATTCTCGTCCATCCCTTTAGTAGGATTGGACCTGCCTTCTCGCTCTTTTTCTGTGCAATTTAAGGCTCGCCTAATTTCTCTGCGATTCCTGCGAACGGTAGCTTCAATATCATTGTCGTACACTAGTGGTCCTCTCGGGTTCCTTCTAGTCATAAACTAGAGGTACCTGTTAAGAAAAGAAAGAAAGAAAATTTAGCAAAGTTAAAAATAATAATAATAATAATAATAAAGATAAGAGTGAATTGCGGAAAATAAAAATAAAAATAAAAAGAGTGGCTAGAGTAATAAAAATAGAGTTTTCTTAATATTTTAGTTCCCTAGAAACGGCGGCAAAAACTTGATCAGCTATTTTTCAGAGTTTAAAATTTATAAAGAGAATGATCGAACCTAGAAACTAACTATGACAACGATTTGAGGCAAGTGCACCTATTAAACAGTAGTATAGCTTAGGCAAGACCAGATTGTCGAACCCAAAGGAACTAAAAGTACTAATACTAACTTTCTTTTTATTATCTAGCCTAAAATAAATGAGGTTGTTGTCTAATCTAAATTTAACTAACTACTGAGCAAAAGACGCAAAGACAAAAAGAATGAATTGGGGAAAATAACATGAGGAAAAACTCAGTTGGTTAAGACGATACCCTTAGGAAGAATCCACCTAGACCTCACTTGTTATCTAACACTGAACCAGACAATGTATTCACTTGACTTGATCAGTAAGATTCCTTAATTTATATTATACCCTCTCGAGGTCAATAACGTCTAGCCCTAGGTTGATTAATTGAAATCTCTTTCTAATTAAAACCCCTAGAATCACATTAACTCGATCTATGGACTCCTAACTTAGGTTTCACCCTAATCCGGCAAAATCTCATCACCCTATCTCTAGGAGTGCGATCAACTCCGCTTAATTATGCTAGATCTACTCTTAGGCAGGGACTTTTGCTCCACCACCTAAGCACATCATACTTTAATTAGTATCCCGAAAATATTAACACAAGAATTAAGCACACATAATTAAGAACAAATCATGTATTTATCATATACTTTAGAAAACAATAACAAGATCCATCTTAGGTTTCATCCCCTTCAAGTATCTGAAGGGTTTAGTTCATAACAAGAAAATAAAACATCTTAGAAGAAAAGATAAAACAAAACATAAGAAATACCTAAAACCCCCTGAAGGAATTTAAGGAGAGATCTTCCGTCTTGAGTAGAATTTTGGCTTCTTGAGATATATCAACTGGCTATCTTTGTGTGTGTTTCCCACAAATCTGACCTTTTCGGCTCGGCTCCTCGGCCTAGCTAATCGCTCCCTGACTAAAGCCATGGGTTCCGGCTTCTACCGAACTCCCGTAACAAAAGCCCTCTTGGGTGTTTATATAGAGTTTGAGATGCCTTACTTGGTCCCTAAGTATCCTAATTCAAGTAGAATTCCTACTAGGGTGTTTGAATAGGCTTTGGAATGTGTTTTTTTGCCTCCAAGTATCCAAATTCGAGTAAAACTCCTCTTGGCCGCGGCAGGGACACGCCCATGGCATACGCCCGTGTGAATCGTGGCCAAACCATGTTCGAACCTGTTTAATGAGGCACGGCCGTGTGGCTTGGGCCCAAGCCATATGGATTTCGTGATATGGCCCATTTGCTTCGTTTTTGGGCCCATTTGCTGTTCTTTTCATCCTCTGGTGCTCTCCTGGGTATAAAACATGAAAACAAAAGATTAAGAGCACCAAATTACACAATGCAAGGATTAAATCATCCAAAAGTATGCTAAATGTGGGCCAAAAATATGTTACTTTTACGGTTTATCACCAATCATCTGAGAATTGTTCTGCAAACTTTGAGAAATAAACAATTGTTTTGCTAAATTTATGAAATGTGAATTTTGGCTTCAGGAAGTTGGTTTTCTGGGACATATAGTTTCAACTGAAGGCATCAGAGTTGATCCAAATAAAATTTCATCCATTGTTAATTGGAAACCACCGAAAATGTATCTGAAGTCAGAAGTTTTGTAGGATTAGGTGGTTATTATCGGAGATTCGTAAAAGGTTTTTCGATGATAGCTTCACTAATGACATGACTATTATAGAAAGTTGTGAAATATGAATGGAATGATAAATGTCCTCAAAGTTTTGACCAGTTGAAAGCCCTGTTGACTGAAGCACCAGTTCTAGTTCAGCTTGAATTGGGTAAGCAATTTGTGATTTACAGTTATGCGTCATTAAATAGTTTAGGCTGTGTTTTGATGCAATAAGGTAAAGTAATAGCTTATGCCTCTAAACAGTGAAAGCCACATGAAAAGAATTACCCGATACATGATCTAGAACTAGCAGCTATTGTCTTTGAGCTGAAAGTTTGGTGACACTATTTGTTCGATGAAAAGTGTCATATATTCACCGATCATAAAATCTTAAAAATATTTGATGTCACAGAAATATTTGAAATTGAGACAGTGCAGGTGGCTTGAATTGTTGAAGGATTATGACTTAGTTAAGCTCACAATGGTACAATGTTTGTTCATCCGGGGAGTAATAAAATGTACAGTGATTTGAAACAGATGTACTAGTGGCTGGGAATGAAACGTCATATTTTTGACTTTGTATCTAGATGTTTGATATGTCAGCAACTTAAAGCTGAACATTAGGTACCTTCAGAATTATTACAGCCAGTGACGATATCAGAATGGAAATGGGATAAAGTTACAATGGATTTTGTATCGGAGTTACCCCAATCTCCAAAAAAGAAAGATGGCATTTGGGTTATCATCGATCGTTTGACGAAGTCTGCACATTTCATTCCGATACATATGGATTTCTCCCTAGACAGATTAGCAGAATTATATATTTCTGAGATTGTTAGGTTACATGGAGTACCAATCTCCATTATTTGAGACAGAGATCCGCGGTTTACATCCCGATTCTGAAACAAATTACAAGAAGCTCTGGATACGCAATTGCATTTTAGTACTGCATTTCATATTTAGACAGATGGTCAATCTGAACATTTGATTCAAGTTCTTAAAGATATGTTTCGGTGTTGTGTTTTAAAATTCGAAGGCAATTGGAAAAAATATTTACTGTTAGTCGAATACACATATAATAATAGTTATCAATCAAGCATAAAGATGGTACCGTACGAGGCTCTGTATGGTCGTAAATTTCAAACTCTGTTGTATTGGATTGAGCTAAGTGAGAAAAAGATACATGGAGTTGATTTGATTCGTGAAACTGAAGAAAAAGTGAAAGTGATTTGAGATAGCTTGAAAGCAGCTTCTGATCATATAAATCCTATGTAGATCTTAAACAAAAGTTTCACCTTGGAAGAACGTTCTTCTGTTTGGCCATAAAGGAAAACTGAATCCGCGATTTATCGGGCCGTATAAAATTACGGAGAGAATCGAACCTATTTCCTACCAGTTAGTTTTACCGTTAGAATTAGAAAACATTCACAATGTTTTTCATGTGTCTATGTTATGATGGTATCGGTCAAATCCTTCACATGTTATTTCCCCAACGAATTTTGAAATTCAGCCTAAAATGACATACAGTGCGGAACCGATCAGAATTCTGGCACGTGAAGTGAAAGAACTAATAAAGAAAAAGGTAGCTTTAATAAAAGTTTTCTGGCAACGACACAGAATAGAAGAAGCTACCTGGGAACCTGAAGAAACTATGAGAAAGCATTATCCGAGCCTCTTTACTGGTAAGATTTTCGAGGATGAAAATTTCTTAAGAGGGAGAGTTATAACAGCCCGTTTTTATTGAAATCGAAATAGTGGTTTCGATACCATAAATTTGAAGTCAGTAGAAAATTTTTATTTTAATATTATTTTATGGTCTACAGTATGATAGGAATATCGTATGAAATTTTTGTTAAGAAAAGTTTACCGATTACATGTTTAATTTGATGAAAAGGACCAAATTGCACAAAGTGAAAAAGTTTAATTCCAGTAGCTGAAGGTACTAAATAGCTATGGAATTTAAAATTGGAGGTCCTTATATGGAAAATAGACCATTTAGAGGAGTTAGCAGATAAGGATGATTATTAATCATTGGAAAATTTAATTAAGTAAAGGGTTAATTTGGAAAGATGATAAAATAATGATGATAAAATAATGATGAAAAAAGAAATAAATAATAAAATATCATCATTCCTTATCATCTTTCCTAAAATAAAACATGGAAATCCTAGCCATGGAAACCTATGTTCAAGCAAGCCTATTTTGTTAATTAATTATGTATTATTGTCTCGTTTTTAATGATTTTTATTTTTCTAAGATCATAATAACTTAATCTAGCTATCCTGGAGATTAATTTGTAAAACTATTAAAGTATTAGGGTTTTTCCATGGATGATTATAGTTTAATTATGAAGTTTTATGATAGAAAATGAAAGGTTGTTGATAGATAATTAACTTTTGTAAAGAGAATTTTGATGAAATTATGATTTAGGGACTAAATTGAAAAGATGGAAAATTCATGGAAAAATTCTAAATTTTATGAAATACATGGGCTGCTATTGTGACATATGAAAATCGGCTAGGCTTGGAATAAGGATTAAATTGTATGTATTTCATTTTCCAAGCCTACGGATGAAATCATAATTAATCAAAAGTATAGGGGAAAAATTGTAATTTTTGCAAAGATGTCTATTGGATTGAATTGAATATAATTGTATTAAATTGAATTAAATTCATTCGTATAGATCCGGATAGACACAATACAAAGTTAGATCAAGGAAAAGAGAAAGAATCAGATTAGTAACTTTTGTGTCTACGAACACTTGTCGAGGTAAGTTCGTGTAACTAAATTATATGTTTATATGTTAAATTGAATGTTATGTTTGTGAAATGTATAAATATTGATCACATATCCAAAAATATCCAGCAAGTATCAAATCTCATTTGAATCTAAGAAATTCGATGGATACAAATGACATTGTCATTAAGTGTTCCCGATTGATTGTGGTCCTTCATGTGTTGCGGACACACCATAGCTCACAAAAGCGTCCCATTATTTAGCTCTTATCAGCATCCCATTACATCGCTCTCACTAGCTTCCTGATATTTGCTCACATGAGCTTCTCGATTACGGCTCTTATGAGCTTCCCGAGTAATGGCTCTCCAGAGCTTCCCGATATTTGGCTCTCTTTAGCTTCTTGTTTATGGCTCGTATGAGCTTCCCGATAATTGGCTCGCAAGAGATTCCAATTACATGGATCACATGAGCTTCCCATTACATGACTCGAAAGAGCTTCCTGATTACATGCTATATGGGCATACTTGTATATGAATTGACGGATTATAGATTTGTACACTTTGTGTGTACTACCCGTGTATCCATCGATATTTTGATTGATTCAACAGGCAAAGTTCTAGCATGAGATAATATGAATTCGAGATGAATTATTATGGGTATATACTTGAAATACATGGATATGATTTGTACATGTTATATGAACACATGATGTGGAAAGTATATGTATGGAACAGTGGAAATATGCAAGTGTACACAATCGTAACAAGTAATAAAGTGACAAGTAAATGTCGAGTTATCGTACCCACAAGGACTGTAAAAGAATTATTTATGAAAAAGATTTCAAACACTTTGGTGACAGAAAAATAATTGGTTTTGAGAAATATTTAAAAGCCAAAAGGAAGACAAAGTAAACAAAATAAAATAAAACAAGTTCTAATGCACGATTTCAAAAAAATGGGTTTAATCAAAATGATATAATTGTGTTGGATTAATCACATTTCTTACCTTAGAATTATTAAGCTCGTGTTTATACTTGTTAAAACATGGCAACTCGGTAATTTGCTAACTTATGAACATACTTACAAATAAAAATCCATTCATCTATTGTATATATTTCTATGCAAATGCAAACGGTTAAACAGACTTCTAATAATAAGCATGTTATTGCACATACTTACTTATTAAATTAAACAATCTCTCACATATTCCTATGTCGATGCAAACGATTCATTCAACCTAACAAGCATATAAAAGACTATGTGAAGTAAGAAAGTATTTTTGCCTTGAAACGATTTAATCACAAAAATCCTGCAAGTTATGCAAGGCATGTGTATCGTCAAATACAATGCTAATTTAATCTTCAGCTACCTTAGAAGAATTAAACATCCACAGATTAAGTATTGTGTCCATTAATTATAATTTCAATGCGTTTAAATAATTAATTCATTAGCTATCTTAACAATTAAAATGCCAGATAACTTAACATGATTTTACTAAATCAAACATTTCACCGAGGCCTTTAACAGCATAAACACAATTTTAATAATCTAAGAGAGCGAAATGAAATCAAACCAACACGAATTAAATTCAAGCTAAATTGATTAAATTAAACATTTCAAAAGCATGAATATTCATAAGCATGTTTGTCAAAACAACAACAAATAATTTAAAGAGATAGGAAACAAGAAACAAATTCGGTGGCTCTTCGTGGCTTGTCTGATTGATCCCTTCTTCGTTCTTTGTTGTCCTCGGCTATCAAAGGGGCTTACGAACACTTAAATTGCTGCTTCAAATGACTGGAAAAAAACCTCTTCTCCAAGAGGAGAAATCGGCACAAGAACACCAAGAAGGGAAAAGGGAAAATAGGGAATTGAGAGAAAATGAGAGAGGAGAATGTGAAGGCTTGAGGTATCATTTGAATGAGCAGCTAGGGGCTATATTTATAGGTGCTTAAGGCTGCTAAAAATAGCAATTACCAGCAGCAAAAGAGGCTCCCTCGGCCGGCCATCCCATGTGGCAAAGTTGAATGTTTCAACTTTGCTAAATATAGCATGGGGCAATCTAAAAAGCCATGAATTTTGGAGGGGTTTGAATGAGATTTTGAAAGATCTTCAAGGACTCCTTTGCAAGCTGAATTAATCAGCTAATAAGCTGATTTGGGCCTTCATTGTGGATGGTTTAGGCTGCCCAATTGATGGCTGGTTCGGTTCAATCGTTTCGGTTCAACTGATGCGGTTCAACTGGGCCCCTTTTCCATAATTAATTAAAAATAATTTATTTAGCCCAAATTAAATTGGGAATAAATTAAAATTAATTAAATTATGATTAAATCTTATAATTAGACCGTCCTGGGCTGGAAATAAATTTGCCTTGAACTTCAAATTGCTTCTCGGTTTCGTTCTTGAGCGATTGTCTGTAAAGTCGATTTTAAGCTCTTTGTGCGAATCTGTCGAAAATAGTCAAAATTAAACAAAATTAACTATAAAATTAATTAAAATTCATCATGTTTATATTTTTAGCACAATTTAAATATTTTATAATATTTAATTATTTTTCGACAAGAATTTACTCGAAACCACATGAATTTGGGTCAAAAAGGGCATGAAAAAGTATATAAATTTTCGTGTTTCCAATGTATATGGAAATTTGATTATTGATGAGCTAATACATGTTTCTTGGTATTCATATGAAACACATGACTAACATGGTTGATGAGGATATATGTTAGGGCTTTTGGCCAATTTGGTTTGGTAATGCCTTAAATGCTTACCTTAACTGTAATTAAGTGGTAAGTTCAATTCCATGTTATACGAACTTATTAAGCTTAAATACTTATACTGTTATATTTCCCCTATTTTATAGTAACTCGGAAGCTCAGTAAAGTTGGAAGTTGGTCGGAGCTACATCACACTATCAATCGACCCATTTTGGTATATATAGTAAATCAATTTTTGTAATAATGGCATGTATAGTCAAAATTTGGCCAATGATGGCATGTAAATGTTTGGTTGAAACTAGCCATTGGTATGGCTTGTGATTGGTATATTTTGATATGTATATATATGGCCTTAACATGTTTGATGTGTGTTTGAAATGGTTGATAGATGGAAAACATATAGGCATATTGATGATTGGTTTTAGATAGTATATTTGGTAAAATATGCATATATATGTATTAAGTTAATTTGTAAGATTGGATACTTGGATATATGTGGTAATAAGTCATGTTTAAGACATGATTTTGGCTTGTTTTGGTTGCTTTGTTATGGCTTGTGAATGTGCAAATTGATGTGTTTAGGTTGAGACCAAAATGGGTGAGAAATATGGCTTGGAAATGGCCTATTTTTGTCCACATGGGCCTGTATCTCAACCATGTGTAACACACGGCAATGTGAAACGGTCGTGTGTCCCCTGTATTTTATAAAAAAATTGCATAAGTCAGTATACTCAAAATTGTTCACACAGCCTAGCACACGGGCATGTGATTTGGCTGTGTGTCCCATGCATCTTATAAATTGCAAAACAAAATGCTCAAATTATTCACACAGCCTGGCACACAGGCGTGTGGCTTGGCCTTGTGACCCAAGTCAAAGAGCTTATAAGTTTAGACACAAGTTGGGACACCACTGTGTGTCCCTATTTTGAATGTCCAGACTGCCTGAAACACGACCTGGCCACAATGGCGTGTGTCCCCTACACCTTAGGATAATTTTGATATTTTCTGAAAATTCTTTAAGTACCTGGTTCAGTCCCGACTTATTTTTAACATGTATTTTGGGCCTCGAGGGCTCACATAAGGGACAATATGATGGATTTGGATTTTTTCTGATACGAGCGCTAGATGATATGAATTTTTTATTATTTGATTTGTAAATTTCAGTAATGCTCTATAACCTTATTCTGGTGACAGATTTAGGTTAGGGATGTTACATCACATTTTAATCTTAGTGCGTTAGGGACAATGCTAACTTTAAGTTTATGGGAATGCATATGGGGTTTAGAAATACACTCACATTTCATTTTTTTTAATATTAATGAAACATGCAAGGTTTATTTGTGGTTAATGCAAAAGTGTTAAAAATTTTTGTTACATTCGATTTTGAATTCTTGAATCATATGAACTATCAATGAATGAGTTGGATAAATTTGACAGAATGTTTTATCTTTAATTCTTTGATGAATGATTTAGGTTGCTTTAGTAATGGATTACTAGTAGCATTCCTTGAATCTTGAATGAATCTACCTTTTACAGCTACTCATGTGTAAATATAGTTATGAATAAGAGACACTCCAAAGTTGGTGTATTGTGAAATGTTAAAGAGGAAACACTCCAATGCAAGCATTAGAAATATGAATCTGTCCAAAGGCTATCGCGGCACGAGTGTGTGTCGATGCAATTACGTACTCCCTGGAGGTTTGTTGCACTCCATCGTTACTTCTTAGGAACAAGGGTATAGCAATTCAATGATATCCCTTATTCACATAGAAAAAAATTTAAAAATATATATACAATAAATGTTGTATTGGTAGATAGAATTTAAGATTTGAAGCACGATGCTAGTTTTGATGAAGATGCAATCTTAGTCATTCATACTTATGTATTGTCGATGCAATATTCTGTCATCTGACTGTGAATCATTCATTGGAATTTTAGGTGATTAAAGTTTCTAAAATGATCATTTACCTTAGTTAATTCTTGTATAGCCTTGTCAGCTTCTGTTTTACTTGAGGACAAGTTGTAACACCCCTTAACCCGAGTCCGTCGCCAGAATGGGTTATGAGGCATTACTGATTTAAACCCAACCCTGAAGCGGCATACACGTTTATAAATCATACTTCCTTAATTTAAAAGTTCGAAGTCAAATCAACTACATTCACAAGACTTTCAAATTTCGAATTCATTATCGAACATACTTTAATTATAACATTACAACATAGCTGATCAAACATGATCACTTTCGCATATAAATAGTCAACATGTACCATTTCATTCATATTGTCGTATAAGATCATTATCATAGCAAATATCGCACATACATGTAATTAATCAAACCATTTAACTATCTATTTTAGTACGTCTTCTAAGCAACAACACAAGTACATTATAATCAATTTATTAAAACAATTCAAAAGGCCGAATATGCCCAAATATTTCATATTCCATAGTCCAAATCTAATGCACATTTAATCAATAAAATATACATAGCATCTCACGGCATTATCACATATATATATATCAAGCTGAATCATCAAAACCAAATATTCAATCATTTAACTAATAACATTATATATATTAAGCTCAAACATAATAGTCTAGCTACTTTCATATGACTTAATACATTTACAACTTTTAAATGATCCAAACAGAAGTTAGCCTAAACACATAGAGCAGGATATTATCATTTCATAACTTGACATGAGGTACATACACATAATTGTACATAATTTTATTCAATCACTTAATTTATTATATGTCCTATCCATATCCTTATTCATGCATCCACATCTATGATATAAATGAAATATCAAGGAATAATTTTCGAAATCAACTTACAACAAAACTGAACATAGATAAACATTATCATCATGATTAACTATTCATAATCAACTCAAACCCCAAACATAAGAGTAAAGCCATATTCACATGGCCCTTTATACATCATATGCAAAATAACCCAAAAGAGTAATTTAGCCTATACATGCCATAATTTCCAAATGTTCAGCTTATCAAAAAGGGTACCGAAAGTTATTGATAGTATGATTGACTCCGACGATGATTCCCGAGCTCGAACGTAGATTTCCAAAATCTATAAAATAGTCAAATGAACACATACAGTAAGCTAACATAGCCTAGTAAGTTTTAAGCAATGGTAAAGAATACAATCAATCATTATACAAGTTAAATTGTTCTAACATGATCATCAATGAGCTCATAACCGAATATATATACATACCTCATATTAACATTCACTAACTACCATATATAGTGGTCTCAAAACTGAATACTCACATATCATTATTCCATCCCAAACATATTCAAAATTAATAATCGCATTTCATTTCTTTAGTTTCATGAACGGGAACAACTTACCTCATTAGTATTTATCTAGTCAACTATCATACATCACTTACCTGTTATTTCCCCTCGTTTATCACCAATCATTAGTTTATATCCTTGGAGAATTCGGAAACCTGCACACATAGTGCAAATCATGTAATGTATCACACACTTAGTGCCGTTACTTTGATAAAGTGCATACGTAGTGCCATTTACTTGTAATGTATCGAACAGTTAGTGCCATTACTTGTAATGTATCGCACACTTAGTGCCATTACTTGTAATGTATCGCACACTTAGTGCCATTACTTGTTACCGCACACTTAGTGCCAGATAACCGATTTTGCACACACAGTGCTCGGTATTTAAGCTTGCACGCATAGTGCTCTTTAACCTATCTTCCTCATTCATAAAAACACATATAATTTTATTTTCATTTATATATACACATATTTATACATGTTCAAACAAATCATTTCTCCTACCAATTATCATAACATTCGGCACATTCAATATATATGTACATGTTCAACAACTCATTTCTCCTATCAATTACCATCACATTTAGCACACTTAATATACACATATACATATATCCACCATTTTGAATACAATCACCTTTATCTTTCATTTTCATATCTACTTAACTCTTGGTACATATATATATACATATTCATTTGACTCGAATAATCAAAGCTTATATTTATAAGTAAGCTAACCTTATATTCAACTAATGCATAATACATCCCATATCACATTCAGCACTATGGGATTTAGCAAGCTTATTTCTATTTACATATGCATTTTAATTTAGATTAAAATTCAATTCAATCCAATTGCTTAAAAACTTACCTCGAAAATCAACAGATTAAGCTTCCCGGCTATTCATTTAACTTTGCTTTTCCTTGATCCAATCTCGGTTATTTTCGTTCTTGATCTAAATAATTTCAAATTAAGCTCATTCAAATATATTTTCATTCAATTTAATCCAAAAACACATAATTCTGCAAATTACCATTTTACCCTTGACATTTACAATTTTTACAATTTAGTCCCTATTGCACAAAACACAAAATACACAAAATTTGAACATATTCCTTTAGGGCCGAATATTCATAGCTCTTATAAAAACTCACACATTTCATTTATTTCACATTTTAACCCTTCAATTTACAAATTTTCACAATTTAGTCCTAATTACTCAAAATTATCAAAATTTCCAATATAAAACATGTTAATCTAAAACATATCTTTAATATAAAATCATCGAACATCACAAACACAAATTCTCATCAATGGCTGAACTCCAAACATGCATCAAAATTAGAAATTCTAACATGGGTCAGATAGTTCTTGAAGCAACGATCTCAAAAACGTAAAAATTATCAAAAACCGAGCTAAACTCATACCTTAATTAAGCTTGCAATATGTCGAACGAAGCTAAGTCTTCTTCTTTCTCTTTTCTTTTGTTTTCGGCCAAGAAGATGAACTTTTGCATGTTCTCTTTCTTTCCATTATGTTTTATAATTTTATAACTTAAAAAAATCATTTTCTTTTATTATTAATATTAACATAACATATAATAACATAAAATTACCTAATGTTCATGCATGTTGCCATCCACTAATATTATAAAAGGGAATTTTACAACATAAGGCCCCGTCTTTATAAAGACACATCAATTTATTCACTCAATCAATAAAAAGGCTATTTTTACCACTTATGTGATTTAGTCCTTTTTCTTAAATTAAACACACAAACGGACAAATTAATCCACAATATTTTAACACATGTTCAAACATATATCATAGATATCAAATATAATATAAAAATATTTTTCTAACTCGGATTCGTGGTTCCAAAACCACCGTTCTGATTAGGGCCAAAATTGGACTGTTACACAAGTAAAAAATCAAATTTGGGGGTGTGATAGTACTAGAAAGAACATATGTTTTCTCACTACTTATTGGTTAATTTGTTCCCTTTTAGTTATCTTTAGCACATATTTTAGTATTTTTAGTTCAGTCATTTACATTTTATGACTTAGTGGATCTTAGCTTATTTACCCTCAATTTTATCATATTTTGGTACTGATATTGCTGCACGAGTAATTTCAGATTGCACCCAGAATTGTCACCACACCTGATAGCTGTCTGGATAGGAACAAAAAGGCATGAGCTGTCCAGTTTTGTACAACTAACTTGTACATATAAAGGCATCATGATTCTGATGAAAGGACACCTGGGCTATTTTGGGGAAATATAAATATTCACATGAAAAGAAAAAGAAAAGAAAAAAAGGGAGAGCTTTTTGGATCATCTTCTTCAACTTACCTCTTGAAGCTTTTGGCTATAGTGGCTTAAGCTCTGACTGGTGAACCGACTTGAAAAGGATACAGACCAGCTCTTCGCAAGGTGCCTTGGCTGCGACACAAGGAGGAATAGACAGATCGAAGTCAAGTTGCCTAGGAATAGTACTCTCCACTTGTTTCTTTTATTTTTCTTTTCTAAACGCTGGTGATTACTTTCTATTTCATGTTAGTATGGAAGTACACATGATTTCTGGGTTAAATGTTATTTTATTCAATCTTGCTTCTACGATTTAATCTTTGGGTTTGAATGTTTTTAGCATGGAAGTGTTATTGCGGTCACTAACACTGGAAGGTACAGTGACAATTCAAGCTAACAAGCATGACAACGGAAGTTGCTTGAGGATTAGAGGAATTTAATCCACTTGTTCTTAATAGTGTTCCATTGCCAGCATCAGAAGGTGGGGTTTGTTTAAGTCTTAGAATAAATATATAAGTTATGTAACACCCTGAATTTAGGCCTAGAAGAATTGGGCCTATTGGGCCTTGGGCATGGGAGCGTTTAAAATTTTTGAGAACAAGAAAACGCACTAATGCAAGTTGGATCTATTAAGTGAGTGATTTTAGAAGGCTAGGGGGCTTCAATGAAGTCTCGGGTTCAAACCTGGGCTGTAGGAAAAATTTTGGTTTTAGGTGAATAAAACCTTGGGAGTAAGTAAGTAGGCTTTAAGAATAAATTGTGGAAAAAAATGACAACAAAAGGAGCTTGTGTTGTGGTGGCATGTAGCGTCTGGAGCATAAGAGAGGGCAAGAGTTCGAATCCCATTGCAAGCAAAAAGGGATATTTATTTTGCTAAGTTGGGATGATAGGTGGTTGTGTTGGAATTAAACTCTGCTGAAGGAGGGATCCCACATCGAGAAGCTAGCATGAGAGTAGGCGAGAAGCTGGCTTTAAATAGAGCGGTCTATGAGGAGTGTAAGCATACCTTGGTTGGCGTTTGGGTATAGGAGTGTTCGGAGCGCGGATTAGCTTCATATGCCTATTAGGTGTGTATTTCATACCACTCTAACTGTAGAGCGGCAACTGCCGAAATGCCAGTCACACGGTAATGGTAGCCACACAAGCATGCGAGTGCACGTGTGGGAGCTTTGACGCGATAGTTGAGGCCATCATGAGTGTTCTTGTGGGTTTAGGATGTTTGGGCCACGATGGGCTGAAAGGGGCCAATGGGCCCGTGGGCCCAATTTGATAAGTTGTATGATTGTGTAGTAAATATTGGAATGGACTATGTGAATCACATATCTGTGGCTAGATTTGGGCTAAATGGACCATACGAGCATGTGGGCCCATTTGGACAGAGAATGGGCCCTAGGCTCATTCGCATCATTATCTCTGTTTAGAATACCTTACTAAAATACCCTTGGTTTACAAAATTACTGAAATACCATCAATTTGTAAAATTACCAAAACACCCCCAGTTTGCAAAATTATCGAAATACCCTCGATTTGTAAAATTACCGAAATACCCTCAATTTGTAAAATTATCGAAATACCCCCAGTTTGTGAAATTACCGAAATACGCCCGGTTTGTGAAATTACCGAAATACCTTCTATGGGTAAAGTTACCGAAATACCCTCGATGGGTAAAATTACCACGATTCCTTTAAGGGGTGAAGTGACCGTTTTACCCCTAACCGATTAAATGACTGTTGTACCCTTGTGGTAGTATCAGTGTTGTATGTGTTAATTGTATGATTGATTATGTTTGAGATGCACTGCATACATGGATTAGTTATGACATGACATACAGCATTGGGGTGGGTTTTTCTGATTTGGAGGAAGTACCGTTACAGTGGCATCGCCACGTATTTTAATTCTAGTGGCTTAGCCACGTATATTGTTATTAGCAGCTAGGCTGTATTATTGGATAGTTGGTTGGGTGGGTCGACTTGGTCCCCACATGGAGAGATGGTTGGTACGGGTGGAGAGTTGGCTGGACAAGATTGGGTTACATGTCTGTTTGCATTGATATGATTCAGGGCTTAGGCCCAAACTGTTACCGAATAGGGCTTAGGCCACTTGTTCTGTTATTTGGTTTGGGCTAGGCCCAATTGATTCTATTATGGGCTATGACCCAAATAATATTGTAGTGGGCTTTGACTCACGTATGCTTTGAACTGACTGTACTGTTCCTATATACTGACTGTTACTCTAGTAAGGGGATTACACACTGAGTTTTCGTAAACTCACCCCGTTTTTAGCTGTGCAGGTAATCCTCAGCCTTAGACGGTTCGGAGCTGCGAGGGACTTGGAGAAGACCACACACTGCTTATGCTTTCCGTTTTGCTTATTTACTTTTAAATATTTTGATCTGGGTTGTAATAAGGCCTCTCTATTTTTAACTTATTATTTGTGATATTTATTTATGATGTTTTCTAATTGCTAAAAGTGGAATAGGATTTCCAAAACGATAACTGTCTTCAAAACACTACGTTTCCATTACGTTTTCAAAATGCTTCTGCAACTCAATTTTTGAACATTACCTTTTCGTAATTTGTCTATTTTAAATATGCTTCCGCAACAGATAAGGTTTTAAAAGTAGTTACGATTTCAAGTGGATAACAATTGCTTAATTATTTTGAGTTTTAACAAAGAGGTTTTAACTCTCAAACAAGTTTTAACAACAAGAGATATGGTTTTGAAAAACACTTCCATGTGACACACCAAATTCAGGCCTAATTTCTAGGCTGGGTTTGGGGTGTTACAAGTTAAGCTTGGCAAGATATTCATTGCAATTTAATTCATCGACAATCACCTATACTTTTTACCTTGTGAGCACTTACCATTCTGTTGAATATTCACGTTGGGATCCCAGTTTCTCACTATCATATTTTATCTTATTATTTTCAAGTTATTGCTTCGACAACTACTCTCACAATTTATCTCATTTTATCTATTTATTGCACTGACATTAATAGACAAAAGACAACCATCCTCGTGGGATCAATATTCGACAGACTCATATCTGTCTACTATACTTGCATCGACAGTGTACACTTGTACATTATTGCTGTGACACCAAACAGCCAATCACATTTAAATCAAATACATTAAAACGGTGTTTAAACATATGAACTTACCTCGATCACAAAAACGACGAAATAGGATCGACTAGTCAGATACTTTATCTTTCCCTCAATCTAGATCTGTATGAGGCTTAGCTTGATTTAAATAATCAAATTCAGTCCATTCAATATTCATTCTATTCAATTCAGTCCAAAATACACACTTTTACAAATTTACACTTTTACCCTAATATTTTAATTTCTTTACAATTTAGTCCTTAAGCCTATATAATGAAATTCATGCAATTTTATCCACATACAAAGCTAGTTGAATTCAATATGCACCCATGAAAACTCATACAATCCATTATTTCACAATTTCATCTTGTATTTTACACATTTTATAAAAAAATTCCTAATCAACATTTTCAATAAAAATCAATTTACAAAAGTTGTTTATTTATCAACAAGGATTCATTTTCTTCCATCAAACATCAAAAACCACATGAATACATTCATTGAAAAACCCTAACCTTTTAATAGTTTTGCAAATTAGTCCATGGGCTAGCTAGATTAAGCTATAACGACATCAAAAACATAGAAATCATTGAACACAGGATGAAAAATATTCACCATGCACCAACTTTCGCTGAGCTGAACCTAACAAGCTTCCATGGAGGTTTCTAAGCTTTAATTTTCAGTGGATGGATGCATTTTGGAAGACAACACTTTTCTTATTCATTATTTTGCTTAGTTTATTTTAAATTACTTATTTAACCTTATTATTAACATATAAAAACACCTATAGGGTCCATAAATGTCCACTCAATATAAAAATGGTCTAATTATCACATAAATCCCTTAACTATTTAATTCCATAGTCATTTGGTACCTTTAACTTATAGAACTATAATTTTGCATCTTTTATAATTTAGTCCTTTTTACTAAATTAAACATGCCAACGTCAAAATTTCTTAACAAGATTTTTATATAACACTAATATCGTATTATAGACATTAAAATAATAATAAAATAAATATTTTTGCATTAGATTTGTTGTCTCAAAACCACTATTCTGATTTCACTAAAAACGGGCTATTACATTTGTGGATACTTTGAATGAATTGCCTTTTGGTGAATTCTGTATGATTACCTATGTAGTGTATTCTGTAATAAGGTATTATGACATATTTTATATATCGTGTGATTGCCTTTGATGTGTATTCTCGGTAGAACTAGATGGCGTATTCTGTTTGGAACAGCAACGTGTTCAAATTCATAAGAATGGAATAAAGTGATTGACCGGTTTATGGTGAGTTCAAGATAAGTTTGATCAGTTGATCAGAAGGATAAGCTAATTGATGTTGGTTGAGATAAACAAAATGGTGTATAAATGTACAAGATAAAAGAATATGTGCATAAATAGCAATGAAAACTCATATATGCGAAAAAATATCTGCCAAATCTAACTGTACAGGGTTAACTTTGAGGTAATGATAACTAGATAATATTGTCATCTAGAAAACAATGGCATTTTGGTATAATGATTCGAATAACGTTTGACAGTAAATGAAATTATTGAGAAAGAAGAAGATTGTATAAGACTTAGCGAATTGATGGAAACTGAATGGAACAAGTATCCATCAATAGTGTAAGTATCCGCTATGATTATTATATGTGATAGTTGTTCTGGTTTAATTGAGTAAGAGAAGGTATGATCAGTATGTAAAGGTCAAGAAAAGGATAATTCATGGGTTATTAAGCAAGAGAAAAGTAAAGAAATGTAGGATAAGACTATAAGTTAATTTGATAGATCGAAGACTTGGTTCAAGTGAGAATGCAACAATTGGTGCACATGAGTAAATCTGGAATTGCGATGGTATTCGCTTAAGCAAAGTAATCAAGGAATAGTGTTTACATTATACAAATATTAGACAAAGGTACTACGAATTATCTCTCACTGAGTTCTTTTGAACTTATTCATTTCACTTTTATGTATCAGGTTTTATAACAAGGGTATGCACCTGGAGGGACGATGCCAGGACTATGCCAAGGAAGTGGTGCATTGGATTATTATTTATACAATGTTGTTGTAGAGTTGTTATGTAGTAGTTTATTATGTTGATCTTACATCTGACAAATAATTGTTAAGAACGATTTATTTTGTATAATTATATTTATTTAAATACCCCATTGATTTGTTGAAATTTAGTCCTAGAATGTAATTTAAATTAGGAATGTTTGTAATTTGGAGTTGTTTGCCAAAGTTTAGTGTTATAGGTTATGGGTTTTGTGTAGTAACACCCAAGATCCGGATTCGATGAATCAGATCGGGAGGAGGGTGTTATACTTTTTAGTACTAAACGAGCTTGTTTTCTAGTCGTTATAGATTGTTATGTTACATTTTCCATTTTTAGTAGCTTATGTTTTCTAGTAAAATAAGCATTTTCACACAATTTTTAGTAATGTAATGACCTAATTGGCCAATACAGGCCTACGGAAGGACTAACTTGTTGATCTAGTGTGAAGGATATTGTTTTCAAACTAAGAATGCAAAGGACAATGGCAGCGTCGTGACATCGGCATGTGGTGTCACAACACTGCACTTCAAAGTTGAGGAAGTCACCCACGAAGTACAGTGTCACGACATTGGACGCCGAAATGCAAAAATAAGTCAAAGGTATTTTCCTCTACACAACACATTTTATTCAGCCTTATGGCTTGTAATTGACCTAGTTAGGGTAGAACATTTGGCTATAAATATTTATATTTATGTTCAGCCTAAGTTAGGGTAGAACATTTGGCTATAGATTATATTTTTAGAATTGCTATTTCAATTTTAGTTTTCTTTCAATTTAGTTTTTTTATTTTTAAAAAAAAAAAATCCTTTTGTTCTAACATGGATTTGATTTGGATCCAAGCTTACGTTTATTTAGTTTTATCAATTTCTTTTTGGTTTTCAATTGCAATCAACGTGATCTTTGCAACTATCAAAGGAATTTCGACTTTCACTCATAAATTGATGTCAAAACAAATTGACTTCTTTATTCCCTTTCTTTATTTAAATATTTTCTTTGCATGTTTAATATGAAATTAGTGAAAATTACATCTAGATCCATGAGCAGCTAATTTCTTTAGGGAGATTAACAATCAAATGCGGGAATAATTAATGAAAGAATTAGAGTTCGTTTCCGAATTAATTGACTTAAATTATGTATGATTAAACCCTATAATTTACGATCCTAGGAAGTAATTTAGGTAAATGAGGTCAAAAGAATAATTTACCGAGCAAATCATAATTTATTCTGATTTAAACAGTGAGGTCAAAAAACAAGTTGTTTTTGTCAATTAAATAATTAGTTAAAGGTCGAAAGGTAATAACTGATTAGTTAATAGGTAATTTGATAAAACCCGAATTCCGAAAGTAATTACAATGAAAGCTAAAAATATTAAATTCTTTGCAAAGCAATTTCACTTTCAAAACACAAAAATCGATCATGATCAGGGGCGAAGCCAGAACAATTTTTTAAGGGGACCGGATAAAATTTTAATTTTTTATAGTTTATATCTTTATAATTTGTAAAGGATTAAATCGAATTTTTATAATTTTAGGGGGGCCAAAGTGCAATTTTATCTTTACTAAATTAAAATTTAAAAAAATTTAAGGGCCAAAATAGTAATTTTACATTTTAGGGGGGCCGGGGCCCATGCCAGCCCCCTGGCTTCGCCCCTAATCATGATGTCAAGTAATGGGGAATTAGATCATTGAAAAATAATATAAAATAAATAAAAAAGAAGAAGTGACAAAGATCCACGAAATGGAGGACGTGTGAGGAGAGTGTAAGTGGACGTGTAGAATAAATGATACTACTTCTATGTTCATTTTTCTCTTCATCACAGTTAAATTTTTTTTTTTTTTTTGTGTGTGTGTATGTATGTTTTTGCTGGTATACTCTGCGTGAGGTGTTGATAGATTTGATTTTTGGTTCATGGAAAATATGTATGATTTTGGGGTTTGCTTCTGTTTGTATAGATTTCTTAGTGGTTGCAAGTTGAGTCGAAGCAGGGGCATGAAAAGGTGGTGTGGAGAGGAAAAAAGAGGTTAAGGAAGAAGAAAAAAAAAAAGAAGGTTTTGATTGGTGGAAAGTTTGATATTGGTAAAAAAGAATTTGGTAATGAGATTTCACCAATAGATTTATATACAGATTTAACATTTGAGTGATTAAAATGATAAATTTTTTTAGTAGCGATAATTAAATTGTAATTTTTTTATATGAATGATCAAAATAAAAATATCCAAAAACTTAAATGACTAACTAGATGATTTACCATTAAATCTATAACTTAGTATAAAAATTGTCTACTAATTGAATGTGAAGCTTGAATTAAATAAATTAAATACATGGTTGATTAACAAAGCAATGGTTTATTGAAATTCGTTGGAGATTATTAACGTCTTTTTAAGGAAATGATAAAGAGGGGAAAAAATAACTACATTGGAAGCTAATTAAGTCGTTTTTTAAAGTAATTAATCAAGTCTTTTGCATTTTTTAAAAACCTTTTGCACATTTTTTTTCGTGAATTAAATGAAATTTTATGACTCTTAGATGTTCATTATCAATTTTACAGAAATTTTAAAGCATTGGTGTATTTTGTATCATGATCATGTTATATTTAGTAAAATTAAAATTTTCAATTATTTTCAATTTGGTATGTTATATCTTAAGTCATCTTATATTAATATAATTTTGTTGTGTTAAAAATACTATAAATTATCCTGAAATACATACAATACTATACTTTTTTTTAAAAAATTTCACATTGAAAAATTTCGTTATATTCATATTTTTGCACATAATATATGCATATGTTTATATTGTTTTTATATTATATTATATATTTTGTATAATTTATCATATATTTATTCAATTTTAAAAAAATGTCATTTTATATTTCAATTTATTTCATATTTTATATAATTTTCCATAAATATTTTGTGTATATAAATTACGATAATATTTTGTTTACATTTTTTTTTGTGTTGGAATCTTATTAATTTAAATAAAATTTTACATTTTAATGGTTTGTTTTACATAAATTTTAATAAATTTAGTATTTGTGTCATGAATATATAACTTTTCTTGATACCACATGTTTTAATTATTTTACATTCTTTTTACCATGTTTTAAATTATTGTGTATTCCATGTAATTTGTTATAGGAATTTAATCAAAATACAAAAAATTAAAATTATTATAAATTAATATAAATGTTATATTTAAAACTTTACTTCATTTTTTAAAAGAGAAGTGAGGGTATATTTTAGTATGAATAAAAAAAGCCAACTCCTATAATTAAGAAAAAGAGAAATAGTTTATGGCACACGTGGCAACCTATAGCTGAAATAATTGTGGGACCTTCCAAATTAAGAGACTACTTTAAATTGGTGTACAAAAATATAGAATGTAGAAATAAGATAAACTGAAATAGAAAGAAAGCTGATCAGCCGTATAAATAAAGGTATTAGGAAACGGGTTTTTGTTGACGTAGAATACAATATTTGTATTAGGTAACTGCACTAATAATTATTAAATTATGGATAAGTTTAATTTTTTATTCAATTAAAAAAAATTATAATTTAGTTATGAAATATTTTAAAAAATTTATTTAAATTATTGAATTGGTCAAAAATTTTTATTTAAGTTATTGAGATGTTAAGGTTTTCTTTTTTTAAAGTTTTGTCAGTGAGCTCTAAGATATGATTTGATGATCACTAGAATAAATCAGTACTCATCGATGAGTAGAAAAATATAACTTAGATTCAAATTGATTTAATGGTTAGCGCCGAAGATTCTAGAAAAAAGTTTTTAAAATTTTGGTTCACCGACTTGTGATGTATAAAGTTATTTCATGAAAAAAAATAAACTGCAGAATAATACACAAAAAGAAGCTTTTGATTGGTGTAGACAATGTAAATAGAGAAAGTCATATAGTATCGATTTTAATAATCCAATAACTTAAATGAAAAATTTTGAATAATTCAATGACAAAATTATAACTTTTTTTTAATTAAATAACCAAAAATAATTATATTATAGTAATTAATAGTATAATTTACCTTATAAATTAATTTATGAGGGTTTTCATAAGATTTTTAAAAATAAAAATAATAGAAAATGGTTTTAAAATAAAGGTATCTATCGAACGAAACTTACAAAAATATTGAACTATATTTTACTAGGAAAATTATACCTCTCCAATAATGTATTATCCCATGGACCGCATCAATTTTTTTGATTAGCTTGTCAGTTTCTTTTACCTATCCCCAACTATACCATAATGTCACCATCTCCCATCCCACTATTTAATATTGGGGATGATTAGCGGAAAATTCCAGAATCAATATAATTACACTTTCTTTTCTTTTCTTTTGGGTATAACTAATGCTTTAATGGTTCCAAAAAAAAAAAAAAAAAAAAAAAGCGGGCATTTATAATTAGCACTTTTATCAGTTAATTTACAGTTTATTTAGCTGGAAATTAATCGTATCTCATTTGATTTGTAGGCATTTTTATTTTTATAGTATGCCTAATTACAAATAATTATATTAAAATTTAATTATTAAAGTTAGATTTATGAAGTTATCTATTAATATTACATATGTGACATGTTCGAATAATCATTGTAATTATTGAGTATTACTGGATTCAGTGTAATTTGAGATACTCAATTTCACTCTTTAATTCTTAAGGGAGAAAGGGTAAACAAACAATTACACAAACATTCATTTACCATATAACTTTCTAAACATGTCCATATATGATATGAGTTTTAAAATTTATTTTTATACAATAATAGTAGTGTTTTAGTTTTAAGGATAAATCTCGAAACTATATATGAACTTTGGTGTAATGTATAATTTTATACATAAATTTTAATTTTGTGTAATTTTATATATGAAAATTTTATTTGAGAATCCTCGGAAATTATTAACACAGTTGTTGATATATCATTATTTTATATTTATATATTGCATACACAAATAATTATATATCAATATAAAAATAATTTGGTGTATTTGTTTCTTTAAATATGTAAAATTGAATGAAAATGAAATGATGCGATTTCCCGAGACTTGGAGTGTTTGGAAAATTGCTTGAATGCGGATGATGATCTTGAATGGTTCAAACAAGGGTGAAAACCTTTGACCCAAAGCACTTGAATGCTTTAAGGAACCGAAGTTATAATAGAACTCAACCCGCTTAAACTTGACAAATATTCAAACCTTGGTATGTAAAATCACCACTCCATGGTAGGAAATGAAGTGACAAGATAAGGGGTGAACGCCACAAACTCGTAAATAGTTTAATAAGTTCAAGCAAGAGAAAATCTCACAAAATATATTTTTTATTCTAAAATATGGTAGCCTTCAAATGTCATTTTACACGGTTTGTATAGCACCTAAAATGACCATTCAAATTCGACACCTATTCTGTTCACACACACCATA
Source organism: Gossypium bickii (assembly GCA_025503065.1). Lineage (NCBI taxonomy): Eukaryota > Viridiplantae > Streptophyta > Magnoliopsida > Malvales > Malvaceae > Gossypium > Gossypium bickii. The sequence continues at coordinate 35,735,280 of CP106712.1, read as the reverse complement.
AACATGTTCACACTTAATATCAATATGTTCACATACAATTAATAAATTCGGTTCATGCTTTTAAGGGTAGTGCATGTTTTGGCCGAAAAGACTTGTTGTTTCCCTTGGTGCATTCATGCATTCTTAGCCTTCAAGTAATCTCCTTATTCCATGAATGTTCCGCCATTAATTCCCTTAATCTCCGCTTGACCAAATATTTCTTTTCATGGGGCATGCATGTTCTTAAATGATGCCTTAATGAGCTTGTGATGCATGGATGGAAACATGCTTTTAGAAATTCCTTCCTCCATCGTCCATGTATCTCCATTAAGTGTTGGAATTCTTCCTCCTTAAGACAAGCTGGTGACATGAATTGAGGCAACATACAATCGGTCACAATGAACCCACATTAAAGGTTGGTTCTGGAAGCTTATCTTGTACATGTATTCGGCAAATGATTGGTCAATCTTGGCCCACACAAATAGTCATCTATAGCAAGTATAAATATGCATCAGCCATTTTCAACATCTCACACCATATATTCGGCCAAGACTAAAAGAAAAAATAAACTAGACACTTGACTCACACGCATATATCATATAAACACAAGAAACACACACATACATGCTAATAATAATTAACAACTTAGCAATTTAGACATAAAAGACATATGATAACACGTATATATATATATATATACAAGGAACATGCAATAAAACACAATATCGTAAAGTGAGCAACACACAAATAGACAAAAATATGCATGATAAAATCTATGGAATTAAATCAAAGCACAAACTTATTAAAATAAACTTAGGATAAAAAGTCTTAGAATTGACTGATTAATCAATCAGGCCCTTTAAAGAATTCATCCAAAATTTGAATGATTTAGACTAGCATGGGAGTTGGGCTCGGCCCAACTTGGGCATGACCAATTTTGGCTTGATTCCAACGTTTTTGCATAAGCCCCAAGGCCTTCCACGTAGCTTGGACTTGGGATCACATCATGAAAGTTGCATGTATATATTTGAACCACGATCAAAGTTTCATGTACATAATTACACCAAATTAAAGTCTATGTATCAAATTGCACATTGAATCATAGTTCATGTATAATTTTGAGATTTTTCCATTTAGTTTTAGGATATATATATTAAATATAATATACTTTATTTTACTAATCTCATTTAAGTAATTTTTTTTATTTTGAGAATAAACAGATTGGGCCTCATTAAAACTGAAATTAAGTCTAAACAAACAACAATAAAAAATAGTTAAACGGCCCAATTAAAAAGGCCCATGAAGAAGAAGTATCCAGAAATAAAAAGGAAACCTAAAAGTAGGAGCACTGCCCTATCGCTCAATCAGTGTCTTCGCCAGTCTGTAACATCTAATCGATCATTTCGTCTTTAATGGCTAAAATCTTGAACCGAGGGAGATTAAATGCTTAACATCTCTTTTGTTTGAAAACTATGAAAGAACCGTCCCTCTTCCCTACCCTTTCTGTTCTCCTTCAATTTGGCTCCCTCGCATAATCAATCTTCGACTGAAACTCCGCATAACTCGGCACGCCATTCACCAGGTAACCTCTTTACCTCCTTTTCAATGACTCAGATGCTAGGATATGGGCTAGGTTATTAGCAGATCTAGGAAGAAATTCGAAACTGGCTGTTTTAAATCTGTTTTTCAACATATGTATGTCGTGGATGTATGAACCCACCTGAGATTTGTCGAAGTCCCTCTGATTGCATTTCTTTATTATGGTCAAAGAATCCCCTTCAATGATAACACTCTCTCTTTTTATGTTGAGGGCAATTTGGGATGCTCAACGGCAGGCGATTGCTTCGGCGGCAAAAGCTGAGTCAACATCTTTGTGAAGCTCTGTGCTTGCAAGAAGAACAAATCCACTACTATCTCGAACCACTATCCCCGATGCTGAAAGTTTAGATCTCTCGTCGAAAGCACCGTCAAAGTTAACCTTAATCGTCTGACCAGGTGGGCTTTTCCATTTGACAGTCTCTGTAAAAATACTCTGTTTAACATTTTTGGTTGCATCAAACTCCCTAATGTATCCGTGTATGAAACTTACGATCTCCTTGTTCGTTTTGTTTTTCTTCTCATGAACACGAGAATTCCTGTCCCCCCCAAATAGCCCAGAGGGTGACACAGAAAAGTCTGCAAACACTGAGAGGAAGAAGAATCATAACTCTGGTAAGCCACTCAACAAACTCTGTAAATGGGAATATTACTGAAATAGTATCTGAAAGGTCAGATGGTTCATCAACTCATCTCCTGATCCACAATGAGAACACAAACAATTTGTTGAAAGTTTCCTAAGAGACATATTTACCCGAGTGGCTAGGTAGTTCCAAGAAATTTTCCAAATATTCAAGGGAATATTTATTTTCCAAAGTTTGTTGTAAAAATCTCTGTAGATATGTTGTAAAGCATAAGCTTAGGGTCAGAATCTTGTAATAGTTTATAGGAGCTACGCACTGAGAACTCACCTGACAGTTCACTCTTCCACACCATGAGATCCTCATGAGGTACCGTCTCCAAAGGGATACAGAAGATCATTTCTGCCTCGGCTTCTGAGAAGGTATTGCTTATCAGCTCTTTATTCCATTCATGCACATCGCTTTTGATTAATTCTGCCACTTTAACAAATTGCAAATTACCAAAATCAGACGTTAACCTAACATTGGTAAGATTTGGAATCCATGCATCTTCAAAAACGAAAATGTTTTCACCCGTACTGACTTTCCATATCAGTCCCATCTCTAGAGAAGCTTTAGCTGCCCAAATACTTCGCCAGACATAAGAACTAGAGCTTTCCAATTCGAATCATGAAAAGAACTCTCTAATCAAACCTTTAAAATTTTCTTCCATAGTCCACCATGCTTCAAAACGAAAACTTCTATGCCCTGTCAGAATGGTTGGGATATCTGTAGTAAAGAGAATGGGGCAATGATCCGATGAAGAAAAGGGGAGATGATAAATATTCCCCATTGGGAATAAAAGTAACCATTCTTCGTTAGCATCTCCTCTATCAAGCCATTCTCTTATGTTTGTCTCTGGAAGGTTACCCCTTTCCCAAGTATACCGCACTCCCGAGTACCCAATATCCGAAAGTTTACTTTCCTCTAGAGTGTCCCTTAAGGCTTCCATTCTCTTTCGTTCTCGAAGGACTCCACCACTTTTCTCAAAAGAGTATAGGATTTCATTAAAGTCACCTGCTACAAGCCATGGATAATTGTTACCTTGACTAAGACGTTTGAGCAAATTCCAACAGAATCTCTCTCTTTAGAATATGGCGATCCATAAAAACCCGTAAATCTCCACTCATTCTGAATACTCCCCTCCCATAGTAAAACATCGATATGCCATTTAGAATAGCTCCTCAACGTAACCACAATGTCATCCTTCCATGCAAGACACAACCCTCCTCGAGACCCTTCTACTTCAATCTCAAACCCACTACTGAAGCCGCACCTTCTCCTAACCCTCTCCATACGCTTTTGATCCAGCTTAGTCTCCATTAAGAAGACTATATGGGGATTCTGCTGCTTACATAAATAACGCAGCCTCCTCACAACCCGTGGACTCCCTAGCCCACGGACAATCCAACATATGGTTTGCATTGCATCCGGTCGGCTTGCCTATTGGCAGCCGCCGATTCTAAATTGTTGGAAACAATCATTTGTGCCTTTTTATCAAACATATCCTCCTCACTGACTACTGATAACTCCAATCCCCTGTCAACTATTATTCTCTTGGTTTCGAACCTATGTAATGTATCCAAACAAATCTCACCATCAACTTCAGCAGAAAATTTCTCTTTAGCCCTCCCAGCATTGAACAGTTGCATGCTATCCTGCTTATTTCGGGCTAGTCTTTTCTAACTTGCCTTCCCAGAAGTTTTTGCACCCTCCTTATTGATGTAATTCTCTACTTTTAAAGCCTCTTCCTCTCTCAAACTAGGATTAACATCCTGAACCTTCAATCCATCCTCCCAGCTCGACAAGATTTTCCCCCCTATAGCCTTCATGTGCAAAACGTTTGAATCACCCCAAATTTCCTGACTACCAGCTGATACGGTCCGTCTCAGGTTTGAAGACGAATCGTAAATGTTGCCCGATCGTAAATTAGGTAGTTTTCTTTTAATTAACAAAAGGGTTAATTTTATTGGAAATAATATCTTTGAAAGGTAAAGATAGGTGAGAGGTTGAAATGGATACGTATTTGAAACAAGAAAGAACCTTTAATAAAAATTAAAGACCCGAATCTTATAAGTTTCAAAATGATAGAATGAGTTTTTGGAATAAAAACTGAGACCCACTATCTAGCGAGATAGGAACCAACGGTATAGGTAAATGAACGCCACACCCGTAAGGATGATAAGTTCAAAACAAGGAAAGATCGACGCCACTAGAAAGCTAGATAAGTCAATTCAAACCTTGAGAATTAGGAGAGTGGATACTCACCAAAAGAAATTCTTCTTTCATTAAAATTCCAAAAGTCCCTTACAAAATGAAATGTGCAAAATATTTATAGGCTTTTCCAATGATAGCCGAATAGGAAAGGAATAAACTTGAAACTTCCAGAAAGGAAAGAGGGCTTCAATCTCTATTTGTGCGCACGAGTAGTTAACTTGGTGGGGGCATTTGTGAGTATTCGGCCAAGGGAAAAGCTTAGTCATGTTGGAGATAAGGTGTCATGTAAGACAAAAAGATCATGGAGCATGAAGGTATGGCCACTTGCAATTAAATTAAAGCACTTAAATGTTGTGGCCGTTCAACCTAAACTCCACCAAAGCTTGTTGCCGTATGCCACTTGCATTTGCCATAAGATTGACCAAATTATCTTAATTTAAAAGTGCTGAAGCCGTCCACTATGCATGCTTTCCCCTTTGCTTATTATTTTATGCGCACATGGCCTAATTTAGGTGTGGCCGTCCACTTCCATGGTGACTTATTTTGATGTTGCATGTTTTCATCCTTTCAATTGTTTATTCATTAATTCCTCTATGGTGCTTCATACTTTGCCGTCCCATGCCTTGCTTAAATTAAGAATTCTTCAATTGTTTAATTCATTCAACAAGCATGCCGTCCATCCACTTTGTTTATAAAAGACAAAGTTCTTAATTTATGCTCCATATTGCCGCATGTCCATATTGTAAAACCCACCATGATAATTTCAAATTCAAGGCTTGCATTTCCACCATCACCCACTTGCACATTTGTTAGACTTTCAGCTACCATCTTCCATGACATCTTATCAAAGACGTGAAGCACTACAAAAAAAAAAGCATAAATCTCATTAATTAAAATTCAACTAAACATAGTTAGATAGAATTTTAATTACCTTATTTAAACACTAGGTAAGAGCATACTAATATTCAACTTCGACAAAGACTATCTAAAAACTTGTACTATCTAAACAAATAAATATGAAATATGAAAATGAAGTTACTACTGAAAATTAAAACATGCGTAAATTAAAGTGTTAAATAAACTAGTAGTCGGACTAGCTAGTATATTCAACTTCAAAAAAGTTGTATGAGTTCAGCATGTTTTTGGGCTCTCTTCTATGGTCATCCCAAATTTGTGTCACCAACACCATCGCGGCATCTTTGAATTGTTTGGTTCAGGAACGTGTAATTGGCCCATTAGGTAGCCTCATCGGATCATGGTTGACGTTTGTCACAGGCTTCGTAGGTGAGCTCGTATCGTCCCCTCCCTCTTTAAGTTGATTCGTCCTTGAATCATCACCTACATCGAAAGGAGAAAGATCAGAAACATTAAAACTTGTGCTCACGTTATAGTCACCTGGCAAGTCCAATTTGTATGAGTTGTCATTTATGCGTTCAAGGACTTGAACTGGACCGTCCCCCCTTGGGAGAAGTTTAGATCGCCTTTGTGTGGGAAACCTTTCTTTTCGCATATGAACCCAAACCTAGTCCCCTGGTTCAAAGAGAATGCGTCTACGACCTTTGTTAGCTCGTTGGACGTATTGCTTGGTTCTTGCTTCAATATTCTCGTGCACCTTTCGATGCAGTTCCTTTATGTATTCCGCCTTTTTTCTAGCATCAGAATGGATAAATTTATCTGAAGGTAATGGCAATAAATCAAGAGGAGTGAGAGGGTTAAACCCATAGACAATCTCGAAAGGCGAAAATTTAGTTGCAGAATGAACAGCTCGGTTGTAAGCAAATTCAATGTGGGGCAGACAGTCTTCCCACGTTTTGAGGTTTTTTTACACCAATGCTCACAACAAGGTTGATAGGACTCGGTTCACTACTTCGGTTTGTCCATCTGTTTGAGGATGACAAGTGGTCGAAAATAGCAATTTCGTCCCTAACTTTCCCCACAGAGTTCGCCAAAAATAACTTAAAAATTTTACGTCCCGATCAGATACGATCGTTTTCGAAACTCCATGTAATCGTATGATTTCCCTAAAAAACAAGTTTGCAATATGCACAGCATCGTCAATCTTAGAACAAGGGATAAAATGAGACATTTTAGAAAAACGATCAACTACAACAATAATCGAGTCCTTCCCGGTTTTTGATCTCAGTATTCCAAGGATGAAATCCATGGAAATGTCGGCCCACGGAGTGTCTAGAATAGGAAGGGGCGTATATAAACCATGAGGCTGGACCCGCGATTTTGCTTGTTTGCAAGCTATGCAACGTTCACAAATCCGTTCGACATCCTTTCTCATTCCTGGCCAGAAAAAATGTTCTTGAAGAGTGGACAACGTTTTGTCTCTTCCAAAGTGTCCTATAAGGCCACCACTATGAGCCTCTATCACCAGCATATCTCACATAGAACCTTGCGATATACATATCTTGTTTTCCTTGAAAAGGAATCCTTCATGTCTGTAAAACTTATCAAAAGCACCACTCTCACAAGCATTATAGACATTGCCAAAATCAGCATCATTAGCATACAATTCCTTAATGTGATGGAAACCAAGTACTTTAGAATCAAGAAAGGTTAATAAAGTGTACCTTCGTGATAACGCATCCGCTACTACATTTTCCTTACCTTTTTTATACTTAATTACGTACGGAAATGATTCTAAATACTCGATCCATTTTGCATGTTGTTTGTTGAGCTTGTGCTGACCTTTAATATACTTGAGTGCTTCATGATCTGAATGAATAACAAACTCTTTCGGCCTCAAGTAATGTTGCCACGTTTCAAGCGATCTTATTAGAGCGTACATCTCCTTGTCATACACAGGGTAATTAAGTGCAGCTCCGTTCAATTTCTCGCTGAAGTATGCCATCAGTCTTCCATTCTGAGTTAGAACAGCTCTGATCCCTACACCTGATGCATCACACTCAATTTCAAAAGTTTTAGTAAAGTCAGGAAGGGATAACAATGGAGCTTTAACAAGATATTTTTTAATGGTAGTAAAATACCGTTCTTGCTCATCAGACCAATGGAAATCTGAATTCTTCTTGATCACGCTCGTTAAAGGAGCGGCTATCGTGCTGAAGTCGGGAACGAATCGGCGGTAAAAACTAGCCAACCCATGGAAACTTCGTACTTGGTTAACTGTTGTAGGACGGGGCCATTCTTGGATTGCTTGAACCTTCTCTTGGTCCATCTCTAATCCATTTGCACTTACGACATATCCTAAGAAAATAACCTTGTCAGTACAAAAAGAACATTTCTCGAGATTGGCGTACAATACCTCTTTCCGCAGTGTTTCTAAGATCGTGACGTAGATGTTGGAGGTGATCCTCCAAAGATTTACTGTACACTAATATGTCATCAAAATAAACAACACATGATTTGCCAATGAAAGCTCGTAAAACATGATTCATAAGTCACATAAAAGTACTTGGAGCGTTTGTAAGTCTGAATGGCATTACCAACCATTCATACAAACCTAACTTTGTTTTGAAAGCCGTTTTCCACTCATCGCCTTCCCGCATCCTAATTTGGTGATAGCCACTTTTGAGATCAATCTTTGTGAAGATTCGAGCTCTGCTCAACTCGTCGAGCATATCATCGAGTTGGGGTATCGGGTGTCGGTATTTAACGGTAATCTTGTTGATGGCGCGACAGTCGACACACATTCGCCACGAACCATCTTTCTTTGGCACTAGCAACACCGGTACCGCACATGGACTAAGGCTTTCTCGGATATATCCCTTTTCTAGCAATTCAGTGATTTACTTTTGGAGCTCTTTTGTTTCTTCGGGATTGCTCAGTGCGCAGTCGATTGGGCGAGAGAGGCTCTCAAAGACCAAGTCAATTTGGTGTTCTATACCTCGAATGGGCGGTAAACCACTTGGTATCTCATCTGGAAAGATGTCCTTGAATTCCTGACTAAGAGACAACACAAAAGAGGGAAGATTCTCGGGTAAGTCGTTAGTGTTCAAAAATGATTCCTTGTATAGTAGGACATACATCGGTTGTCTCACACATAAAGCTTTTCGAATATCTCTTGCTTTTGCAAAAACACTCATTTTTCCACTTTCTTTTTCATTCTCTTCCTTCGTTTCCTTTTCTTTTTGTTCCCACTCTCTTGTTTTATCACTTATTTTCTTGCCCCTCTTTTTTTTTTAAATTCTTTTCTTTTTCTTTCTCATTTTTCCGCTCGCTTTCTTTTGATTTTTCCATTGATGCCTTCATTTTCAACTGATCTTCGTAAACTTGCTTGGGTGTTAGCAGAGCTAGTGTCACGTTCCAGCCCAAGTATTTAAAGGTGTACCAATTAGTGTAGCCGTCATGGATTGCTCGCTTATCAAATTGCCAAGGTTGTCCAAGCAGGAGATGTCCCGCTAGCATCGGAACCACATTGCACAAGACCTCATCTTGATACTTCCCTATTGCAAAGGAAACCAAAACTTGTTTTGTGACCTTAAGTTCTCCCGCGTCGTTAAGCCATTGTAGCTTATACGGATGGGGATGTTTGGTGGTAGTCAATCCAAGTTTCTCCACCAACATGGTGCTGGCCACATTAGTACAGCTTCCTCCGTCAATAATGACGCAACAAATCTTCCCTTGTACTTGGCAACGCGTATGGAAGATGTTTTCGCGTTGTTGTTCATTTTCGACACCTTGTAAGCTGAGGCTCCTTTTTACCACCAAGATCTCTCCATTTTCGGCTTATTCTACTTCTTCCTCGTCTTGGGATGTCTCACTGGCATCATCTTCCGCTTCACTTTCGGATTCAATCTCGCCATTATCTCGGATAAACATAGTATTTCGGTTTGGACATTGACTTGCAATATGGCCTCTTCCTAAACATTTGAAACACTTAATGTCTCGGGATCGATTCGGAAGGGCTTCCATTTTGGCCTTGCTTGTTTCACCGATCGGCTTGTTAAACTTGGGTGCGCCACTTGTTTCTTTGGCTCGGTTCGGCATGTCCTTTTTGTTGGTCACTTGCCCCCATTTAGATGTTGAAGCATGATTGGGGTTTGCTCTAGGCATAGCTTTTGGTTTTAGCTGTCTTTAGACCTTTATTGCCATGTGAACCATTTCGATGATATCGATGTAATGGTGTAATTCTACAATATTTGCGATATCTCGATTGAGGCCAGCGCTAAAACGTGCCATGGTGGCTTCTCGTTCTTCTTCTACATTGGCTCGGATCATGGCCACTTCCATTTCCTTGTAGTAATCCTCCACGCTTCGGTGACCCTGAGTTAGGCTTTGCAACTTTTGATTCAACTCGCGGTGATAGTAGGTTGGGATGAATCTTTTCCGCATTAGTGCCTTCATTTCCGCCCATGTGGATATTGGGCGTTCACCATCCCGTCTTCGACTCGTTGTTAATTGATCCCACCAAATGAGGGCGTAATCAGAAAATTCAATGGCAGCAAGTTTTACCTTCTTATTTTCTAAATAATTATGGCATTCGAAGATTAACTCCACCTTCTTTTCCCACTCAAGGTAGGCTTCCGGATCGGACCTCCCTTGGAAAGCAGGAATCGCCATTTTAATATTATTCAAGTCGTCATCAGCCCATTCTCGATCTCTTTGCTTGCGGACTCGTGGACCTTCTCTCCGTTCATTGTATTCGAAAGCCGGATTGTTGTCGGCTTCACTCGGTTCGTAGATGTCGTTGTCATGTAACCAAGGTTGTTCTCGTCCCCTTCTCGGAATCGGAGAGGTGTTTGCTCGAGGCCTCCGTTCATCTCTTCGATCTAATCGTTCGTTGATTGATTGGACCAAACGTGTAATTTCGCGCATTACGGTTTGCAAATTCGGATCTCTCCTTTCAGGATCATTTCTTCGGGGATGCAATCCTCTTCCACCTCCGGTGGCGTCAGATGCTTCGTCGCTTATTATTCGACGTTTGGGGCTCCTAGACATGTTTTTAAACAAAATTAATGAATCCTCACTACAATCCTCACTTGTTCACTCACAAAGAAATTATCAACACTCACACTCGTGTTTTTACTCAATTTCTGGCTTTTTCCTTAATGTAATCAGTCTTGCCTTTTACCGCTCGAATTCACTCTTCTAGATTCTAGAAGGTTGTCTTCGACTTACTAGCAACTCGTAGGTCGTTTCAAGAGTTAAAAGGGTAAGATTGGTTTCGGAAATGGGTAGGCTTAGAAAGGATAGAAATGTTGATAGGTGGTGGGTCGAAAAATAAGGCTCGATAGTGGAGGTGGTGAAAAATGAAGAGTTTTTAAAAAAAATCCAGATACTACGATAATTTTTTAACTTAAAAAAATCGAGATGATCAAAACGTGCCTAATTTAATTGGCTCTGATACCAGATGATACGGTCCGTCTCAGGTTTGAAGACGAATCGTAAATGTTGCCCGATCGTAAATTAGGTAGTTTTCTTTTAATTAACAAAAGGGTTAATTTTATTGGAAATAATATCTTTGAAAGGTAAAGATAGGTGAGAGGTTGAAATGGATACGTATTTGAAACAAGAAAGAACTTTTAATAAAAATTAAAGACCCAAATCTTATAAGTTTCAAATTGATGGAATGAGTTTTTGAAATAAAAACCGAGACCCACTATCTAGCGAGATAGGAACCAATGGTATAGGTAAATGAACGCCACACCCGTAAGGATGATAAGTTCAAAACAAGGAAAGATCGACGCCACTAGAAAACTAGATAAGTCAATTCAAACCTTGAGAATTAGGAGAGTGGATACTCACCAAAAGAAATTCTTCTTTCATTAAAATTCCAAAAGTCCCTTACAAAATGAAATGTGCAAAATATTTATAGGCTTTTCCAATGATAGCCGAAAGGAAAGGAATAAACTTGAAACTTCCAGAAAGGAAAGAGGGCTTCAATCTCTATTCGCACGAATAGTTGACTAGGTGGGGGCATTTGTAAGTATTTGGCCAAGGGAAAGGCTTAGTCATGTTGGAGATAAGGTGTCATGTAAGACAAAAAGATCATGGAGCATGAAGGTATGGCCACTTGCAATTAAATTAAAGCACTTAAATGTTGTGGCCGTTCAACCTAAACTCCACCAAAGCTTGTTGCCGTATGCCACTTGCATTTGCCATAAGATTGACTAGATTATCTTAATTTAAAAGTGCTTAAGCCGTCCACTATGCATGCTTTCCCCTTTGCTTATTATTTTATGCGCACATGGCCTGATTTAGGTGTGGCCGTCCACTTCCATGGTGACTTATTTTGATGTTGCATGTTTTCATCCTTTCAATTGTTTATTCATTAATTCCTCTATGATGCTTCATGCTTTGCCGTCCCATGCCTTGCTTAAATTAAGAATTCTTCAATTGTTTAATTCATTCAACAAGCATGCCGTCCATCCACTTTGTTTATAAAAGACAAAGTTCTTAATTTGTGCTCCATATTGCCGAATGTCCATCTTGTAAAACCCACCATGATAATTTCAAATTCAAGGCTTGCATTTTCACCATCATCCACTTGCACATTTGTTAGACTTTCAGCTACCATCTTCCATGACATCTTATCAAAGATGTGAAGCACTACAAAAAAAAAAAGCATAAATCTCATTAATTAAAATTCGACTAAACATAGTTAGGCAGAATTTTAATTACCTTATTTAAACACTAGGTAAGAGCATACTAATATTCAACTTCAACAAAGACTATCTAAAAACTTGTACTATCTAAACAAATAAATATGAAATACGAAAATGAAGTTACTACTGAAAATTAAAACATGCATAAATTAAAGTGTTAAATAAACTAGCAGTCGGACAAGCTAGTATATTCAACTTCAAAAAAAGTTGTATGAGTTCAGCAAGTTTTTGGGCTCTCTTCTATGGTCATCCCAAATTTGTGTCACCAACACCATCGCGGCATCTTTGAATTGTTTGGTTCGGGAACGTGTAATTGGCCCATTAGGTAGCCTCATCGGGTCATGGTTGACATCCGTCACAGGCTTCGTAGGTGAGGTCGTATCACCAGCCCTCTTAGACTGACCAGTATAAGTAGCTGAACCCCCTACTTTTTAGTAAAATTGTTAATTTTTATGCTTTCTTTACACATCATCTTTGATTCTTCTTTTAACGCAATGGAATATGGTGGATCTTCTCTAAATTTTGTCTTCTCTGTAGTGTCAAACACCAAACAATCCTGGAGACTATGATCCAATTTTCCACAACCAAAACAAAAGACAAGCAATTTTTCATATTTAAATGAAATCCAGGAACTAACACCATTTGCACTAGAGACAAAAATATCTCTCCTGAGGGGTTTTTGGACCTCCAGATTTACCCTGAGTCTGCAACAATCATCCCTGATTTCAGATCTAAGAACCCCACCAAAAGTACTACCAATGGCATGCAGCGTATCTTTCTTCTCAAATTCTGGGGAACACTGACTAATCTTAATCCAATATGGAGAGGAAATAAGACAGATTTGATCTCGTTCAATTGGATTCTTTAATCTATCAAACAGAATAATTGACTTACGAAAGAGCCATGGTCTTCCCTCCATAATCAATTCTAAATCTTCTTCTAAATAAAAAATAATTGAGAATAAATTCTGACCTACCAACTGAATTTTGAATTTCCTCTTAGATTTTCAGATACTCTTCATTTGAGCCTTAAAACTCTCTAGTTGAAATATTTCTTCGTCCACACTGAACAAATCAACGTAGGCTTTTCACTAGGCACCACTATAGACCTTTTGATCGATAATTGAACAAGCTCCTCTGCCAACAATGTTATTTCTTCATTGCTCTCCCTTTCCACGCCACCACCCTCTTCCATCCCAAGCTACAGCAAAGACTGTTTTCTCTAGGACTCTATAGAGAGCACTCTTGGTTTTCGAGGGAACTGTGAATTGAGAAGTTAAAGATGTAAATTATTTGTTATCTCATTTAAGTAATTTGAAATTTTTATTGACATAGATAACTTCTATTCATTTTGACCTACTAAATAAATAATTAAATTACATTGTATTTATTTTTAATTATTTATACTTGGTTAAGAACTAATAGATGATAAAAATGCATATATGCTTAATATTAACGAATAATTGGCAATATGGAATGTTCGAGTAGTTAGATAAAAATGCATATGATATTTACTTTTTTTTTGTTAATTTAATTAGTAATAGTATTATCAAATATTTTTTGAACTAACTTATTATATATTGATTTGATTTTAGATTTTGTTACTTGTTTAGAGATTTTTTTTTCAAGTATTATTGATAATAATTAATATTTTTTTAGATTTAAAATTATTTAATTGTGTAATTACAATTTATATTAGAATGATCAGTTAAAATTAAATCAAAACTTAAAAGAGTAACTTTGTAATTTATGTTTGTTTCGTTAAAACAATTATACATTCGAATACACTAGTGTTAGCTCGATTAATAAATCTGAAATTGCCATGAGGGGGTGAATTGACTTTTAAAATTTTGTGAAAGCTTGAAAGAAAATATAGAACAATTGAACACAATGATTAGAGTGGTTCGGCCCCAATTGCCTACTCCACTACTTTAGCTTTACACTACTAAGGATTTTCCCAAATTCACTAATTTGATTAATCTTTGAGGACAATGTTTAACCTTACAACTCTATAAGGTTTTTGTAACACCCCTAACCCATATCCGTTGCTGGAATAGGGTTATGAAGTATTATCGAATAAACGTAACCTAAAATCATTCATTTTCAAACATTTCATTAAACAAAGCATTGTCTATTTATAAACAAGCATATTGTCCCTTAATCGAGCCTTTGAGACCTTAGAATCACTTTAGAAACGATTCGAGACTAAATTGAGATCATTTGAAACATTTATGAAAAAGATAGAAATTTTTAAACTGTAGGGGTCACACGGCTGAGACACACGCCCGTGTCTCAAGCTGTGTAACATTCGAAATAGGGACACATAATTGTATCCCAGCCCATGTCCATGCCTGTGTAACTCTTTGACTTGGGTCACATAGGAAAGCCACACGCCCGTGTGTCAGGCCATGTGCTAGGCCGTGTAACTACCTGACTTGCAGTCTTTAAAACCTACAGGGGACACACGGCCATGTCGCATGGCCGTGTGTGACACACAACTGAGACATACGCCCATGTCTTAGCCCGTGTGGACAAGTAATTAGCCAAAATCAAGCCATTCCTTTCACCTAATTCAAGCATGTACCTAAATACAATTTGCATATATGACCAAGACATTAAAACATGCCCAAAACATGCATAAAATTACCAATTCACTATACCATTAGTCCATACAGCCAATATCCTAATAAGGTATCTCAATCACAAACCATCCAACATACTTAAACTTATGCATTACTACACTAAAAACATACACTACTAAATCAATATCATCTTAAAGCGTACCACAATTGAGATCACAAGCAACTTAACATAACATACCATTTTAATGACCTAAAAACAATCAACTGATGTGCCTTCATAGACACCACAATTCAATTCAACATGAACATCTAAAACATATAAACCTCGATCCATTTCTATCATACACTTAATTCACTCACAAACCAAAACAATTCACAAGTGTGCAATTTCATACCATTCTAACTATACAAAAAGATACATATTAACTTGGTTAGGACATTGTCATATTGTACTAAAACAACCTATATAGCCACATATACATGTCACGAGCCTAAGGAACACAAGAACTACCAACATCAAAGGATAGTGTGAGCCGTAGATTCGATCCATCCAAACGTCAGCAACAACTATCTACAAAATAATTCACAAAAATGAATAAGCTTATAGAGCTTAGTAAGAGCATAGTTTATTGTTAAACTTAAAAACAATTGAATACAACTCATATTTTACTCAATTCAAAGTTATCGAAATGTAAACAGGGAACATAGGTGCTATTTAGGGGTATCGAAGTACAAACAGGGGCACAAAATAATTTAAAATGGAACCAGTCTTGCTATCTTTAGCTTCTACAGGTCCATGAGGATAAACATACACTATATTGAGTGGACCTGACCAACGAGATTTCAATTTGCCAAGAAATAATTTAAGTTTGGAATTGAATAATAGGACATGTTGTCCAAGTGCAAATTGCCGTGAAAAAATTTTGTTGTCATGCCATTGCTTAATCTTTTCTTTGTACAGCTTGGCATTTTCACAGGTTTGTGCTCAAAATTCTTCCATTTAATTCAACTCCAATAGGCGGTTGGTACCAGCAGCACTCCAATCTATATTCAATTTCTTAATTATCGAATATTTCTTTTGTTCAAGTTCAATGGGCAAATGATAGTGTTTCCCATAAACAAGCTTGAAGGGCGACATCCCCAATGGTGTCTTGAATGCAGTGCGATATGCCCATAAAGCTTCATCAAATCCAGATGACCAATCTTTTCGGTTGGGATTGACTACCTTCTCTAAAATTTGTTTAATCTCTCTATTAGAGACTTCTGCCTACCAGGGATGGTATGCAGTGGAAATTTTATGTTTAACTCTATACCTGTTCAGAGCCTTAGCAACTGATTTGCAATCAAAGTATGAGTCTTCATCACGAAATAGAGCACGATGAGTACCATACCTTGTCAAACTATTCTTATGGAAAAATTTTAATACTGATTTGGCATCATTTGTTGGTAAAGCAATAACCTCAACCCACTTGGAGACATAATCAACAACTAAAGTATGTATGCATTGCCCTAAGAAGATGGAAATCGATTCCCCAGACGTCAAATAGTTCCACTTCTAAAATAGTTTGCAAGGGCATCTAATACCTCATTGATAGATTTCAAGTTCTTTCACAATGATCGCAAGCTTGGAAAATTTCATGAGCATCTTTAAACATGGTTGGCCAATAAAAACCTGATTGGAGAATTTTTGTCGCAGTTCTCATGCTTCTGAAGTGCTCTTCGGATGGTGCTAAATGAAAATGAAATAAAATACTTTGAATCTCGTCATCTGGAACACATGTCTGAATTATTTGGTCTGCATAATGTTTGAATCAAAATGGCTCATCCTAATAATATTGTATGGTATCATGGAGAAATTTTTTCCATTTTTGATTTGTGTGGTCAAGTGTCAGCAGTCCATTAACCAAAAAAATTACAATATCAGCATACCATGGTAATGCCATGGCAACTAACAGTTGCTCATTTGGGAAATCATCCTGAATGCGTTGAATATTATCGTATTCATTTCCTACTTCAATTTGAGACAAGTGATCAGCAACATGATTTTCTGTGCCTTTTCTATCTCTAATTTCCAGATCAAATTTATGCAATAATAATATCCATCCAATCAATTTGGGCTTGTCGTCTTTCTTTGTCACCACATATTTAATAGTAGAGTGGCCCGTATAAACCGTAACTTTGGTGCCTACTAAATAAGCTCTGAATTTTTCGAAGGCAAATACCATAGCTGTGAATCAGTCAACGTACGACTTGCATAGTAGATAGCATGAAATACCTTGTTCTTTTTTTGCCCAAGTACTGCCCCTACGAGAAAGTCACTAGCATCACACATAAGTTCGAAATGTAGAGTCTAATTTGGTGCTGTGACTATTGGCGCTATGACTAGCTGCTTTTTCAACTCAAACGCTGTAACACCCCTAACCCATATCCGTCGCCGGAATAGGGTTACGGAGCATTACTAAAAATTTCAGAACAATTGTAGATAATTCAGATCAATTACTAATCATTTTCATAATCATTCATAATGTCCCTTAAATGCACCCTCGATGCCCAATATGAATATTAAAATCGAGTTGGGACTAAATCAGGAACATAGGAAATTTTTCAAGAAATTTAAAAATTTTCTCATATACAGGGGTCACACGCTTGTGTGGGTAGGCCGTGTGGTTCACACGGCCAAGTGACACAGGTCACACGGTCATGTTCTTAACCCGCGTAACTCTTTGACCTGCAAAAAATAAAGGTGCAATTTTCACACGGCCAAGACACGCTCGTATTCTAGGCCATGTGGCACACATGGCTGAGACACACGCCGGTTTCTCTGCTCGTGTGCCCAATCATGAGCATTATGTTTCTCAAATTTAAGATGCAGAGGAAACACAACCAAATCACATGCCCATGTGGTCAAGACACATGCCCGTGTGTCTACCCGTGTGGATGAAAATAGGCCATTTTAAGGCCACCTTTCTCACCCTTTATGCATTTAACCTGCACAAAACACTTTCATATACCAATATACTCCAATCCAACAACCAATACAAATTAACATACTTATTTTCCTCAAAATAAACCATCATAAAACTTGTTTAGCCAAACTTACCAACATAATCTCATTCATTATTCTACTATAATAAACTACTAAGTAAAAACGTACTAACATGCATTCATATTTTTACATATACATCATTCACACTCTTAGTTTAAGTTTAACCTTTTACCATTAAATCCTAAACATGCCATATAAACCATAAGTCATAATATAAAAATCTACCAGAGAAAATCTGGATAGTGTAGCCTGATGTGTTGGTCCGATCCTCCAAACTCTTGTTAATCTACACAGCACATTAAACACACAGAAGTAATGTAACAGTCCGGTTTACATCCTAGTCGAAACAGTGGTTTCAAGACCATAAATTCAAGTCCGTATAATATTTTAATATTACTTTCTGTGTCTTTGATAAGTGGTTAAGCATGTGGTAAAGTTTCGTATGCTAATTTGTCTGTATGTGTGTTTAATTTGACAAAAGGATTAAATTACATAAAATGTGAAAGTTGCATGATATTTGTTAAAGTGCTTATATGTTATGGCTTTTAAAAGAGGATGCCTTAAGAGGCAATTAGACCAATATTAAGTTATTGGATGCATAAAGGACATAAATGCGCATAATGTTTATATGTTTATATGTTTAGTAAAAGGGTACATATGTCATTTTTGTATTAAAATGTCTTTTGATGAAAACAAAATATGAAAAATGGGCATTAATTCATTCATCCTTCCACCGAATGCATAAAAGAAAGAAAACAAGAAGAGCTTGTTACATTCGGCTAGTTTGAGGCACAAATTCAAGGTATCTATTTAATCGGTTTCTGATAATTTCTACGTTTTTGCAATCGTTGCTTTCAGAGCTACAAAACCATGTATTAATTTTGAAAATTGATGAAGTTTTTGAAATGAGCTTTTGATGAACTCATGTGCTTTGTGATGGATGATAGAGAAAAATGAAAGATATGTGTTTAGTAAACATGTTTTGTTTTTGAATTTTTGATGAATTTAGCTAATTAGGGCTAAATTGTGAAAATGGCATTTTGAAGGACTAAATTGTGAATTTTATGAAATGATTGGACTTGTATGATACATATATGCATTCGGCTAAGCTTGGATGTGTAATGATTTTGTGAATTTGATGTTTTGAGAAAAATGGACTAAATTAATAAATTATGCAAATATGAGGGTTAATTTGCAAATAGCCCTAACTGTGTGTCCTTAGATTGAATTGAATGAGTTAATGAATAAAAGAGTTAATTTTGACTATGTATAGATTAAGAACCAAGGAAAATAGACTTAGATCGCGGGAAAGCGAAAGTAACCGAGTAGCCGTTTCTATTTCTGCTAAATCGAATCTGAGGTAAGTCATTATGCAAATAAACATATTCGTATTGAATTATGTGTATTCTTATGACTATTTTTATCGATGAATACTTATGATATGATCTGTTCATGAATTTTGAGATAAGGATTTCTTAGTGATAATATCCGAGAAGTCCCGTACGAACCTAGGAATAGATAGGATTAGCTATGTCATGACATAGGTATCTGTTTTGCTTTATCATGTAAGACCTCGTCTGGAACGTTGGCATTGATTTGAGATGTCGTGTAAGACCTCATCTGGGACGTAGGCATCAAAATGAGCTTTACGTGTAAGACCATGTCTGGGACGCTGGCATCGATTTGATCTTTACGTGTAAGACCATGTCTGGGACGCTGTCATCGATTTGATCTTTACGTGTAAGACCATGTCTGGGACATCGGCATCGTAATGATTCGTGTAAGACCCTGTCTGGGACAGTGGCATCAATATTTGAGTGCATATAAGACCTTGTCTGGGACGTTGGCATTGTACGACTATTTCGAGCTTTCTGAGTATCATACTAGATTCCTTACGGCTCAACGGGCAAGTCTGTGATACGAAATGACTTTGTAAATGGTGAATCAGTTTCAGGTACGTTGATTCATACACTAAGTGTGTATATAAGGTAAGTTCCTATGTGATCTTGCTATGATGATTATGTACATTTGAATAACAATATGAAAGGTGATAGTAAGTATGAAAGAGCTTTGTGTATACGAGACTTTTGAATTGATGAATGTGGCAAATATGGCCAAGTACATGGACCAACGTATATATGTGATAATTTATTAAGTGATTTAGATGTGCCAATGTATCTATGAGTATATATGCCTTCTATGTTAAGTTTGTCTATATTATGACTTACTAAGCTTTTGGAAAGCTTACTCTGTGTGTGCGTTTTCTCTGTGTTATAGGTCGTTAAAGCTACTGAAGGCTCGAGACCATCAACGATCGTCATCACACTATTCAACTTGTTTTTGGTACATTTTGGATATATATATGTTGCTAGATATGGCATGTATAGGCTAGTCTTTTGTATTTGTATATGAAGTGAATTCAGCCATGTGTTTTGGTTAGCTATATGTTGGTATTATGTTTTAATGAATGTGTTAGATGAGGTATATTTTGGTATGGTTGAAGCACATGAATTGGTCAAGTTTTTGGGCAAGCATTTGGATGAATTATACTTGATATACATATGTTTTGGTCTTGGAAGTTGGCATGGTTGAAATGGATATTGAATGTTTAGATTGAATGGTTATTTGGTTGTCTAGAATGCATGAAATGTGTTGGTAAATGTTGCTTGTAGGTAAGACCCAAGTGGGTGGCATTTTGGCCCTGAAAATGGCCTATAATGTCACACGGTTGTGGCACACAGGCGTGCCTAGTGACAGTGGGGCTAAGTTAGTAGCTAGTATAAGAGTACACGGCCTTGGCACACGGACGTGCCTAGTAGCCGTGTGATTTTTGACAGGACGGACCACGGTCATAGTACATATTTAAGGTCTTGCTGACCGTATTAATGGACATTATCTTTGAGTTTGATGGATGAATGTATGAATGATAAACCGTTAAAGTAATATATTTTAATCCAACATTTAGTATGCTTTTGGATGATTTATCCCTCGATTTATGAAAAAAAAAGCGCTATTAATCCTTTCTTTTCATGTCTTATACTCAGGAAAGCACCCGATGATGAAAAGAACAAGAAACGGGCCTAAAACGAAGCAAATTGGGCCATGGGAGAAATCGACACGGCCTGGACTTAAGCCCACATGGCAGTGCCTCACCGGTCATCTAGAACACGGCCTGACCCCAATTCACACGGCCGTGTCTCATTAAAGAAATCCGAACATGGCTTGAAGATCGTGCACACGGGCATGTGCCATGGCCGTGTCCCTGTCGTGGCAAAGAGCAATTTCATTCGGATTTGGATACTTTGGGGCAAAGAAACCTATTTCAAAAGCCTATATAAACCCCCTAAGTATTAGTTGAAAAGGGGCGGTCAAGCTAGGCCTAGGAGCCAAGCCAAAAAGGTCAGAGTTGTGGAAATCACTCGAAGATAGCCAGTTGATCCATCTCAAAAAGCCGGAATTCTACTCAAGATGGCGGATCTCTCCTTCAATTTCTTCAGGGAGTTTTAGAGATTTCTTATGTTTTGTTTTATCTTTTCTCTTGAGATGTTTTCTTTATTTGTTATGAATTAAACCCTTCATACCTGAAGGGGATGAAACCAATGATGGATCTTGTTATTGTTTTCTGAACTATAAGATAAATACTTGATTTGTTCTTAATTATGTGTGCTTAATTCTTGTGTTAATATTTCTGAGATTTTAATTCAAGTAAGATGTTCTTAGGTGGTGGAGCAAAAGTCCCTGCATAAGAATAGATCTATCATAATTAAAGCGGAGTCGTTCGCGCGCCTAGAGATAGGGTGACGAGATTTTGCCGGATTAGGGTGAAACCTAATATGGGAGTCCATAGATCGATTTACTGCTATTCTAGGGGGTTATTAAGAGAGAAAGAGATTTCCATTAATTAACCTAGGGTTAGACGTTACTCACTTCGAGAGAAGGTTTAATATACGTTAGGGAGTCCTACGGATCAAGTAAAGTGAATAAATCGTATGGTTCAGTGTTAAATAACAAGTGAAGTCTAGGTGGATTCTTCTTGAGGGTATCGTCTTGATCAACTGAGTTTTTCCTCTTGTTATTTCCCAATTCATTCTTTTTGTCTTTGTGTCCTTAGCTTAGTAGTTAATTTAGATTAGATTAAATCAACTTCACTTTCTTTTAGGCTAAATAATAAAAAGAAAGTTAGTATTAGTACTTTTAGTTCCTTTGGGTTCAATAATCCGGTCTTGCCTAAGCTATACTACTGTTCGATAGGTACACTTGCCTTTAATCGTTGTCAGAGTTAGTTTCCAGGTTCGATCATTCTCTTTATAAATTTAAGACTCTGATTCACAGCGATTAAGTTTTTGGCGCCGTTGCCGGAGAACTAAAATATTAAAAAAGCCCTATTTTTATTACTTTAGCCATTATTTTTATTTTTCGCAAGTTACTTTTATTTTTATTTTAGGTAAATTTTTTTTTATTTTCGCTGAAATTTTCTTTCTTTCTTTTCTATCAGGTACCTCTAGTTTATGACTAGAAGGAAGCTAAGAGGACCTTCAGTATACGGAGTGATATTGAAGCTACCGCTCGAAGAAATCGCAGAGAAATTAGGCGAGCCCTAAATTACACAGAGGAAAATTAGGAAGGCAGATCCAATCCTATTGAAGGGATGGATGAGAATAATCCACAACCACATGATGTGGGGGAAAACAATGCTCCATGTACTATGTTTGATTATGCTAAACCGCATATAACAGGAGCAGAATCGAGTATTATTAGGCCTGTTATAGCTGCTAATAATTTTGAATTAAAGCCTCACACAATACAAATGATTCAACAATTTGTTCAATTTGATGGTTTGCAAGACGAAGATCCAAATACTCATATAGCTAATTTCTTAGAGTTCTGTGACACCTTCAAAATAAATGGTGTTTCTGATGATTCCATACATCTTCGGTTATTTCCCTTTTCATTAAGGAATAAAGCCAAACAGTGGTTAAACTCGTTACCACGAGGATCAATCACTACATGAGAACAAATGATCGAAAAGTTTCTATTAAAATACTTCCCACCGGCCAAAATGGCCAAATTACGGAATGATATTTCTTCTTTTGTGCAGATTGATTTAGAGACATTATACGACGCATGGGAGAGATACAAGGATCTCTTGAGAAGGTGTCCGCACCATGGTTTACCCTTGTGGCTACAAGTCCAAACCTTCTATAACGGTGTAAACCCCTCAACTAGACAACTAATTAATTCAGCTGCAGGTGGAACTTTGAGCAACAAAACTCCTGAAGCAGCCTACGAGTTTATCAAAGAGATGTCGCTAAATAACTATTAGTGGCAAGTTACAAGGACGAAACTGACAAAATTAGTCGGAGCTTTCAACATAGACACAGTAACCATGCTATCAACACAGATGGAGATGATGAATAAAAAGCTTGATAGTTTGTGTTCTTCGCAGGTAAACCCAGTAATGCAGTGCGACGCAAGTGGAACTGTGGCGAATCCTGAGTACCCACCCTACCAACCGGGAGTAGAGAGCAAACAGATGAACTATATAGGTAATAATTTCAGATCCAATAATAATCCTTATAGTAATACTTACAATCCAGGTTGGAGGAACCACCCAAATTTTTCGTGAGGAGGACAAGGAAATGAAGGAAATCAAAGACAACAACCTCTTCAAAATTTCCAAAATCAACCATATCCGCAAGAGAAGAAGCCAAACCTTGAAGAGATGCTGACAAAATTCATGACAGCCACAGAAAATCGTCTCTAAGATACTGAGAAAACACTTAAAGATCAACAAACATCTGTTGAAGAGACCAAGAACCGAGTCGGGGAAGTTACTAAGTCAGTAAGGGAAGTCACTAAGGCAGTCGAACAACTTGCAAAGTTAATGTCTGAACGACCGCAAGGACGTCTACCAAGTAACACGGAGATTAACCCAAAGGATCAAATCCAAGCCATCACATTTCATGATAGTAAAGGGTTAGATGAACCCAACTCAATACAAGAAAACGAGGTAAAAGAAGGTAAAATAGAGGTAACATGAGAAAAGCCAAAACCGGTAATCAAAGAGTACCAACCTCGCATAACTTATCCCGAAGCCTTGGAAAGAGACGATACAGAGGAACAGTTCGGTAGGTTTCTTAAACTTTTAAAAAAATTACATATCAACTTACCTCTTCTTGAAGCTCTTTTTCAGATGCCAGACTCGATGAAATTTTTAAAACAGCTCTTAACAAACAAGCGCAAACTAGACGAAGAGCCACATGTGGAATTAAACGTAGTATGCTCAACAATGCTACAGAATAGACTACCGTGGAAGCAAAAAGATCTAGGGAGTTTTACAATTCCATGTTTAATTGGTAGTTGAACTATTGATAATGCGTTAGCTGATTTAGGGGCAAGTATAAATGTCATGCCTTATACATTATTTAAACGATTAGGTCTAGGGAAGCCCAAACAAACTAGGTTGAGTATTCAATTAGTTGATAAAACTGTTTGAATTCCTAGGGGCATTATCGAAGGTGTTCTTGTAAAAATTGATAAATTCGTTTTCCCAGTAGATTTTGTTGTCTTAGACATGGATGATGATAATTCAATCCCCCTAATTTTAGAAAGACCCTTTCTAGCAACTGCAAAGACTAAAATTGATGTTGCCACAGGAGAACTCATACTTCGTGTAGGTAATGAATCAATCAGTCTTCAAGCTCTTGACTCAGCCAGGACAACAATCGATGGAGGTAAGAAAGTCAATCCAGTTAATAATCAGTGTGTTCAACCTTCACAAACCTAAGCCGAATCATGGACCTAGTACCAACAAAGAAGAATCACAAAAGGAACAAAGCCTTAAGGTCGACAAACTAAGAGAGCAGGAAACACAAATCAAAGAAGAATCGGAATAGCACAAAGTAAAACTGAAGGAGCCCCCAGAAAAGCTCATAGGAACATCAAACCACTTCAAAATAGGAGACCAGGTACTGTTAGACAAAGTAGATCTTCACATCACCACATCAGACCTGAAAACAAACGAAGAAATTCCTCTTGAGGTACACAATATCTTCCTACACAGAACAGTCGAGGTAAGCAATCCAACTTTTGGCACTTTTAAGGTAAACGCTTCTCGACTTAAACTTTATCAAGAAAATAGAACTGTAAGCATGAGGGAAGATATTCAAACCTTTAAACCTCCCTGATGTTTTTTCAAATACGAGGAAAGTCTAGCTTAAGACTATAAACGAGCGCTTCTCGGGAGGCAACCCGAGCGCTAACACAATTTATTTTCACATTTTGCTTTCAATTTATTTTTCTTTTCTTTCTGAACACCTAGTTGTAAACTAACAAAAAGTGCAGATTTCCAGACCACACGATCTTGCACATGGTCGTATCCGTGACCGTGTGTTCCTCAAGAATCTTGGTACTAACCTGGCAGGATAGTACAAGTCAGATTCAACTAATTTTCAAAATCACAGGCTCAACCACTCCCCCACGGCTACCGACAAAGTGGCACAGCTGTGTCCCACAATCGTATGAAGCTACTAACTTGCCAACCATGGGCAGAACACGCCCGTACCCTTAGCTGTGCGAAGATATTGACTGGAAACCTACGGGCGTGGCAGACTGAAAAAATAGGCATGGAGAATCAGCACGCCTTGACACACGACCATGCGAGGTGGCCATGTACATCGACACGCCCTCAGCACACGGGCGTGGAAAAGTACCAGAATAGTCCTCTATTTAAACTCGAGCCTCCTTTCCCCAATCTTTCCACCCACTGTCCACTCTTTTCTCTCAAAAATTTTCCCCTCTCTATAACAACCCTCAATAACTCTTGAGCTACACTAAAGCCATGTCGAAGAAGCGAAAGAAGCCAAGCGTAGTCTCCTCATGGAGACCGATATACATAAGTTCATGCTGACCGCTTCATCCAAACAACAAGACAAGGGTCTTTGAGACCATTTAGTTTCTATTTTTCTTTTCTCTTTTGCTTCAATTTCCTTTCCTTTGACTATCTTATGCTTAAAATAGTTTAATTTACTTTAGTTTTTTAGTGTCAGGTTCGTCAGGCTGCTAGGGAATCACGCCACTTCCGCCACCGCCAGCACCTCCACAGCCTACAAGGTCACACCCACCTCACGAACCATCCAACAATAAGGACTCTTCGGTCCATTCATCTTTAATTTTCATTTTGTTTACATTTTTGTTTCCTCTGTCTTTATCTTTCTTATATTTAATTATATATTTAGTTTATTTTAATTAGGTCTTAAAAATTCCTGGCTAATTTTTTGTGAGCTACCCAAATTCTTCATCTAGTACAGGATCGTCATCCAGACCGACCTCTCCATCCTCATTACACTTCCGACTCAATGAATCCATCCAAAATTCAGGGAGTATTCTTTCCCCTTCTCTTTTGATTTATCCTTTAAATGTTATTATCTAACTTTGTACATTGAGGGTAATGTACATCTTAAGTGTAGGGGGGTGAATAGTTATTTCAAGAAAATTCCTAACTTCCTGCATTATTCTCAATCCCTGAGAATAAAAGTGCCTAATTTTTTCAGTATTCTCAAATCCCTAATTTTAGACTTGTTCTAAAGTGATTTCCTCATATTGCTAATTAGAATGAAATTTCTCATGATTTATGGTTTTTTATTGATATGTTTTGGAGTAAGTCATTGATAATTGTGCATTGATGATTAAATTTGAAGAATACTAGAGAATCAAGCATGATAAGTCTATTTTTCAAAAAATTTAAAATATTTAGGTTGTCTACCTGAATTCGAATATTATCTTAAGGTTTGAAATTTACAAGGTTGATATCAAAATACCCATAATTTTTGTGAGATTTTGAGCCTTATAGAGCATATATTCTTTTTCGTGCTCACTTTATTGATTATGAGTGTGTCAACTATGAACTGTTATTCTAAAACTTGCCTTGATTATACATGTCAAGACCACAGTTATGATTTGATATACAGAGATGATAAAGGGACCCAAGATTTAACCCACTCACTCCACTAAAAAGCCTACCATCATAATTAACCCTTAATGAACCCCGTTGATCTTAACAACCCTTTTTATTGACTCACCCACTAATATTAACCCAAAACCCTTTGTATTTGTTATCACCATTCCTTTTTGACTACCCTTATATCGAGATTTGATTTGATTAGTTACATAATTATATTATTTCAGTAGTTGAATTTATACTCTATTACTTAGTTTGTTCCTAAAAAAAACAAAAAAAATCAAAGTATATTCAGTATTAGTGTTATGATTAAAGTCCAATTATCAAAAGAAAAACCTCGTATTAGTAGAGTTATAAATTTTCACTTGATGTAATTAGTTTAAATCCGTTTATTCTTCTAGATAGGTAACTTGTCAATTTAATCTCGATTCTAGCCCTCTAATTCACCCTATACCCATACCCTTAACTTAGCCCCGTTACAACCCTGTTGAAAACCTTTTGATCTATTTGTCATCTCATTTTACAGTGGTGGAGATTTGATTTTCAGGCAAGCCTATGGGATTAACTTTTCATGTTCGACTTATTGAGTGCTTAATTTTGAACCTTAAACACTTTGTGTGATTTGAGTGAATCTTTTGTGAGGATGTCAATCCTTGTCAATTTTGAATTAAAGGTAATTATTTATATAAGAGGAGACACCTACGTTTTCGTGCTACAAATGTATGACTTATATTGTTTGAAACTTTAGGACTCTTTGAGTTAAAATTATCCATGTATAAATTATTTATGAATTATGATGAGACATTATCAGTAGGAATTATGGATCATGGAAAGTTCGTTTTAATTGTAAGTTGAGAATTTTGCTTGAGGACAAGCAAAAGCTTAAGTGTGGGGGTATTTGATAATTCGTAAAAGTAACATATTTTAATCCCACATTTAGTATGCTTTTGGATGATTTATCCCTCGATTTATGAAAAAAGGTGCTCTTAATCCTTTCTTTTCATGTCTTATACTCAGGAAAGCACCCGAGGATGAAAAGAACAAGAAACGGGCCTAAAACGAAGCAAATTGGGCTAAGGGAGAAATCGACATGGCCTGGACTTAAGCCCACACGGCCGTGCCTCACCAATCATCTAGAACACGGCCTGACCCCGATTTACACGGCCGTGTCACATTAAAGAAATCTGAACACGACTTGAAGATCGTGCACACGGGTGTGTGCTATGGCCGTGTCCCTGTCGTGGCAAAGAGCAATTTCATTCGGATTTGGATACTTTGGGGCAAAGAAACCTATTTCAAAAGCCTATATAAACCCCCTAAGTATTAGTTGAAAAGGGGCGGTCAAGCTAGGCCTAGGAGCCAAGCCGAAAAGGTCAGAGTTGTGGAAATCACTCGAAGATAGCCAGTTGATCCATCTCAAGAAGCCAGAATTCTACTCAAGGCGGCAGATCCCTCCTTCAATTCCGTCAGGGAGTTTTAGGGATATCTTATGTTTTGTTTTATCTTTTCTCTTGAGATGTTTTCTTTATTTGTTATGAACTAAACCCTTTAGATACCTAAAGGAGATGAAACCTATTATGGATCTTGTTATTGTTTTCTGAACTATAAGATAAATACTTGATTTGTTCTTAATTATGTGTGCTTAATTCTTGTGTTAATGTTTCTAGGATATTAATTTAAGTAAGATGGTCTTAGGTGGTGGAGAAAAAGTCCCTGGTAAAGAATAGATCTAGCATAATTAAAGCAGAGTCGTTCGCGCGCCTAGAGATAAGGTGACAAGATTTTGCCAGATTAGGGTGAAAACTAATATGGGAGTCCATAGATCAATTTACTGCTATTCTAGGGGGTTATTAAGAGAGAAAGAGATTTCCATTAATTAACCTAGGGTTAGATGTTATTCACTTCGAGAGAAGGTTTCATATACGTCAGGGAGTCCTACGAATCAAGTCAAGTGAATAAATCGTATGGTTCAGTGTTAAATAACAAGTGAAGTCTAGGTGGATTCTTCTTGAGGGTATCGTCTTGATCAACTGAGTTTTTCCTATAGTTATTTCCCAACTCATTCTTTTTGTCTTTGTGTCCTTACCTTAGTAGTTAATTTAGATTAGATTAAATCAAATTCACTTTAATTTAGGCTAAATAATAAAAAGAAAGTTAGTATTAATACTTTTAGTTCCTTTGGATTCAATAATTCGGTCTTGCCTAAGCTATACTACTGTTCGATAGGTACACTTGCCTTAAATCATTGTCAGAGTTAGTTTCCAGGTTCGATCATTCTCTTTATAAATTTAAGACTCTGATTCACAGCGATCAATGAACTTCTGAAAATGTTTTCGATCTATCCGGTAATGCCTTTAACCCTAGTCCAACGACGGATACGTGTTAGGGGTGTTACAAGTAAGCTTATGAAATCTTAGTAAGTTCATAGCCATAAGATGTTAATCTTACCGATCATACTTTAATAAATTATTTAACTAACATTTTACTAACATTTCCTATCATTCACAATTCCAAATGATGAATTCACTTTATTGAGCTCAATATCAATAATTACTAAAGTTCTATCATATTAATTCATGTAACACTTACTAGACTTTGTCAAATTAGTGAACGTCTTATGGATTTGAGTACATCGTTGATTTGATGCCATAGTCCAACTATAGTCGTACATAAATATTGCCATGACCCTGCCAAGATCATTCACTCATGATGCCATAACCCAGTATGGTCTTATCCATGTATATTTACTGCCATGGTCCAACCATGGTCTTACGTTCACTGTACCATAACTCAGTTATGGACTTTACATTGAAATGCAATAGCCCAACTATGGTCTCAAATTTACACTTTGCCATGGTTATACCATGACTTATCCATCAATTCATCACTTATCACTTCACTTAACACTGTATGATTGTACTCAATCCAACGTTCTACTTAATTTGAACTTTGGCTTTGATTTTCATTTTATCATAATAATCATAATTCCATAACAAAGATATGAAATAATACATTATATAATCTCTAATTTTAACAATCAATCATAAAATTCAACCTGGGCCAATTCGTAGAAGTTGTATGGATTTAAGGATTAATCGGTAATTTTCTCTTTTTCACATTTATCTTCTGATTCTTGATCTATAATGTAAAATTTTCCATTCATTAGCATCTAATTTAATTTTAATTCACTTCACAATTTATGCCCTTCAATTTTTGAAATTACACTTTTACCTTAAAATTTACAATTTTTATAATTTAGTCCCTGATCAATTAGCCCATCAATTGAGCTTATTTTTCTCAATTAACACTTTATTCCATCATTCTAAACTACTATATACCCTTTGGTATTCATAATTTCAACATCAAACCCTAATTCTAAACTTTTTCACAATTAGGTCCTAAAAGTCATTTTCTATTAAAATCACTTAATAAAATCATCATATAATAAAATTAAAGCTTCAACACCATGGTAATGATCATAAACATACATCACTCATCCATGGAAACTTTCAAAATCACCCATAGAATCAAAAACTAATGAATTCAACAGGTGGACCTAATTATAAAAGTCACAAAAACATTCTCTAATTCAAGAATACTTTTATATTCACACATGACTTATAAATATTAATTTACTAAATTTTTGATCTCACTCGTCGGATTTAGTGATCTCAAATCACTATTTCTGACACTACTGAAAATTAGGCTGTTACAAATGCTAGTAAGCACTGGTCATCAAAATTAAAAGATTTGTTGTGTTCTCTCTATGTACACATGGGTGTTGATATTTTCAACAAATCTTTGATGAATCGTCCGTAGAATCCTGCATGGCCAAGAAAACTGCAAATACCTTTAACTGTGGGTGGCGGTGGCAATTTCTCAATAACTTTAATTTTTTATTTGTCGATGGTAATTCCTTTGCTGTGTAATTTTATGTCCTAGAACAATGCCTTCACAGACCATGAAGTAGCATTTTTCGCAATTAAGAACAAGGTTGGTTTCTTCACAGCGACAAAGAACTAATTCCAGATGGTTTTAAACAATCTTCAAATGTATCTCCAAACACCGAGAAGTCATCCATAAAAACTTTTAAAAATTTCTCCACCATGTCTAAAATTATTGCCATCATGCAACGCTAAAATGTTGCAAGGGTATTGCAATATCCAAATGACATTATTCGGAATGCAAAAGTTCCATAAGGATGTGTGAATGTGGTCTTCTCTTGATCAGTAAGAGCTATGGTAATCCGGTTATACCCCGAATAACCATTTTTAAAACAATAGAAGGATTTCCCCACTAATCTATCTAACATCTGATCAATAAATGGCAGAGGAAAATAGTCCTTCCTTGTTGCTTTGTTGAGTTTCCAATATCCATACAAACCCTCCATCCCATGACAATACAAGTAGGAATGAGTTCGTTGTTATCATTGCTTACCACAGTGACATCCCCTTTTTTAGGTTCACATTGAACAGGGCTCACCCAAGAACTATCTGACATTGGGTATATGATTCTAGCATCCAGCCATTTGATAATCTCCTTCTTGACAACTTCCTTCATAATGGGATTCAGGATTTTCTACTGCTTGATAGATTTGCCATGGCAATCCTCTAGTAATATTTTATGCATGCAGATTGCTGGACTGATTCCTCTAATATCCGCAATCATCTATCCCAATGCTTTCTTAGATTTTTTCAAAACTTTCAATAATTGAGCTCCTTGAACTAATGTCAATGCCACAGAAATAATTACTTGCAATGTGTTGTCTCCTAAGTAAGCATACTTCAGATGTGTTGGCAAAGGCTTCAATTCCAACATAGGGGGATCTTCTATGGACGGATGAGGAAGTTTAAAAAAACGGTTCGATGAAGTTAATGGTTCAAAACTCCTCCTCGCTCTATTCTCAATTTGCTTAACATCCATCAGTTCACCAAGCTCTTCAATCATTTCTATTGTAATCAACTCAATCAAATCTACATTAGCATTATAGTTATTGTGAAAAAACTCTGCAATTTCTTCCAGAACTATTATGTCAACTATCTTCACAGTGTGACATTCTTCATCTATATCTACAAACTTCATAGCATTGAAAACATTAAAAGCTATCTACTGATCATCAACTCTCATAGTTAATTCACCTTTTTGAACATCAATTAATGATTGGTACCTCTTTATCAACCTCACATTCCAAAATAATAAAATCTATTGGAAAAATAAAATTGTCAACTCTTACCAACACATCTTCTATTTTACCATTTAGATGTGCATATAAGTGATCAGCTAATTGCGAAGTCACAATTGTAGGTCTTGCCTTCCCTATCCCCAGCTTCCTGAAAACAGACATAGGCATTAGATTTATACTTGCACCTAAATCGCATAGTGCTTTACCACATTATGGTTTCCAATAGAGCAAGGTATAGTAAAACTCCCTGTATCCTTCAGTTTTGGTGGCAATTTGTTTCTCAGCATTGTTGTGCATCCTTCAGTAAGAGCAACAGTTTCAAACTCCCCTAACCATCTCTTCTTTGATAAGATATATTTCATGAATTTTACATAGTTGGGCATTTGTTCCAACGCTTCCACCAATGGTATGTTGATATGTAATTGCTTCAGGACATCCAAGAATTTCTTGAATTGAAAATCTTACTTAGATTTTTGGAAACAC
The DNA here is from genome assembly GCA_025503065.1 of Gossypium bickii. Classification (NCBI taxonomy): domain Eukaryota; kingdom Viridiplantae; phylum Streptophyta; class Magnoliopsida; order Malvales; family Malvaceae; genus Gossypium; species Gossypium bickii. Next base: position 35,703,043 of record CP106712.1, on the reverse strand, counting down.
TGAGGAAAAAGGTGGTGGTGGTCTTCCGTCCATTTGTTGAGGTTGTTTTTGCTGTGGTAATTTTATTTGCAATGCAACGTGAATATGCTTCAACATTTTTGTGGTTGCTTTTTTTCCTTTGTAGATTGCTTCACTACTGGTTCCAAATTCTTCTTTTTTTGTAAAATCTGAACTACTTTCTTCAATAGTGGTGTCATTAACAACTCCTGATAGCTATGTACCTGATAAACCATAATTTACACATATTTTAACCCCATGCTTGGCTTACTTTTGGATGAATTTTGACTGAATTTGATGAATTCGATGCTCCTAATCTCTTAATTTCATGTTTTATACTTAGGAAAGTTTAGGGAGTCGAAAAGAATGAGAAACGGGCCAAAAAGGGACAAAATGAGCGTACATCAAAAATCACACGGCTTGGACCATTAGACACGGGCAGATCACACGGTCGTGTGCGGCGAGCAGATTCAACCATGGCCGAAGGAGTCCACCACGGGCGTGTCACACGGGCGTGTCCCTTGGATTAATTCTATTCGGAAAAGGCTACTTGTAGGCTAAGTAAGGCATCTCAAAGCCTATATAAACACCTTAAGGGGCACTCTAAAAGGAGAAGTCGATAGGACGTCAAATAGATGCCGAGTAGAAGGCAGAAAATACTCTAAGACAGCCGTCGGGAGCAGCTTAGGAGAAGGATCTCCATCAAGACTAAGGATCTCCCATCAAGTTCTTTAGAAGTTTTTAGGTTTTCTTATGTTTTGTTGTTTTTCCCTATTCTAATATGTTTCCCATCATTAGTATGAACTAAATCCCACAAATACCTGAGGGGATGAAACCTAAGACAGATCTTATTATTATTTGATCTATGAGATAAATACTTGTGCTTATTCTTAATTGTGAGTTCTTATTCTTGTTTGATAATTCAGGTTATTGATTAGAGTCGAATGTGCTTACTCAGTGGAGAAAAAGTCCCTGTCTAAGAATAGATCAACATAATTAAGCGGAGTTGATTGCAACCCTAGAAATAGGGCGACGAAAATCTACCGGATTAGGGTCAAACCTAATAAGGGAATCCATAGATCGAGTTAATGCGACAATAGGGGTTTTAATTAGAAAGAGATTTCAATTAATCAACCTAGAGTTAGTTGTTAGTAGCCTCGAAAGATGTATTAATATAATTTAGGGATTTCTACGGATTAAGTCAAGTGAATAAATCGCATGAATTAAAAGTAATAAGTGAAGTCTAGGTGGATTCTTCCTTAGTTATTGCTTATCTTATATAAGTTGTCTAAAAGTATTTTCCCAATTCACTCTCTGTCGCGTTCATAGTTAGTTAAATTAATTAGTTAATTTTAGATTAAAAATAAATCCCTTTAAGTATTAGGCTAGATAATTAAAAGATAGTAATTACTAGTACTTTTGGTCCTTCAGGATATGATATTCTGGACTCACCACAGCTACACTACTGATCATTAGGTGCACCTGCCTTTGTAGAAATAATAGTTGGTTTCGAGCTCCATCAGTACCACTTCTGAACATAATATCTTTACACTGTTCCTTTCCTTGAGATCATGAATTTTTGGTATCACTCGGTAGTGCTCCTTGCGGTCTTGAGCTTAATGCTTTGGTAATTTGCCCCACTTGATTCTCTGAAGCTCTTAAAGATGCAGCTTGATTTTGGATGATAGCATCATTCTTTGTCATGTATTCCTTCAATAGATCCTCTATCGAGGAGGAACTTGAAGCTAAATTTTGTAGAACATTTTGCCGTGACATGAGTTGATTATATCCAGGTGGTGCACCCGCAACATTCTGTTGAATAGCATTGCTGGAATTGCCCACCCCTGGATTACTCCAACTGAAGTTAGGATATTGGTTCCACCCTGGATTCTATGTGTTGGAATATGAATTTTTATATTTGCGATTGAATTTTCTCATATAATAAATTGAAGCTGGATTCGATGGGCATTCATCAAAAGCATGATCTGTAACACCCCTAGCCCATATCCGTCGCCGGAACAGTGTTACAGAGCATTACCGAAACTTTCAGAACATTTTTAAATAAATCATGTAAATCACTATTCATTAACTGAGATCACTCGTAACGTCCCTTAGATGGACCCTCGAGGCCCAATACGAGCATTAGAATAGAGTCATGATTTAATCGAAAACTCTAAAAAAATTTTGTGACATTTCAAAAATTTTCCAAGGTACAGGGCTCACATGCTCGTGTGGTTCAAGGGACACGCCTGTGTGACCCTAAGACATGCCCATGCTACAGGCCATGTTCAATTTAGATTACTCACTGACTTGCGCCACACGGGCATGCCACATGCCCATGTGCTAGGCTGTGTGGTTAATTAAATCAATTCGAATTAGGTGCAGGTTTCACACGGCCAAAACACACGCCAGTGTTCAAGACCATGTCTCCTACACGGCTGAGACACATGCCCTTGTCTCTGCCCTTGTGCTCAATTCTGAACATTTTGTTTTCTCAAATTTAAGGTGCAGGGGACCACGATCAGGCTACACACCCGCGGGGTAGGCCCTGTGCCACACACGGTCTAGATACATTCCCATGTGTCCACCTGTGTGGACAAAATAAAGCCATTCTCGCTTCCTTTCTCACCCAAAATCACACCAATGACTTGCACTTAAAATCACATTCAAATACCAACTATTTCAAGCATTCAAAAGAAGAAAATTCTAGCATTCAACATGGTATACCATTATATGCATACATGTTTATTATCTTGCCTTGGTTTAGTCTATATGATAGCCATAATTTAATCAGTTACTTAACACATGTATAGCTTCCATAGTATGACATTACAAATATATCAAATCAAACCATTACTAGCCATTTCAATGGCTAGATTACAAGCATCATTTATATTTACATGTCAACATGGCCAATATAACCTATACATGCCATTACAACCATAATTGATTTACCATAATGTATCGACATGGGCCAATAGATAGTCTGAGTGATCTTTACCAAGCTTCTAATCCAACGAGCTTCCGATTTACTTTAAAATAGGGAAAAAATAAAACAGGGTAAGCATTGCATGCTTAGTAAGTTCGTATAACATGGTACTTAGCTTAACATTCATCCTATTTTGAGGTAACTATGTAAGGCATATTCAATCAATTTGACCTCAAGCCCTGCACACATCCTCATTGCCCTTGTTAGTCATATAATTCATAACAACATCAAGACATGTATGAACTCAACAACAATTAAGTTTCCAAGCATGTATGCTTTCCGCAACATGTATTCATTTATCATCTATAAATCATCTCTTATTATTACAAGTATAGTTTCATAGTAGTTCGTTTCAAGTTCAACTTATTTCATGTCAAGACCTTACTCATATTTTTGAATATTAAGGTCACACCAGTAGTAGTACACCCAAGGTGTACGAGTCTATAATCAAGGATGAGCTTATATTCATCAATCAAATTCCAAGTACAAATATTATCATATCATATTTCCATGTATCAATTGTCACATATCATCATTTTCGTGTATTTCAAGTAGATACATGTAGTAACTCATTTATTATTCATATCTTCTCATGTTAAGAGTTTTACCTATTGAATCTTTCTGGAATATGGATGGATACACCGGTAGTACACTTAAGGTGTACAATTCAGAATCCATCAATTCATGTTCATTAATACCCATAAGGTACAATTTCATAGAGTGCACTCTCGAGCCACACATGTATACAACAGGATTACCAGTCCAGACTAAATCCTTTTTATGACACATGCACTAAAGAGCTTGATCTGGATTACCTGTCCGGGCTAAATCCAATCCATAACATATGCTCGAGAGGACTTATATCAAGATTACCCATCCGGGCTAAATCCTTTTAGCAATGAGGTCAATAGGATTACTTGTCTTAGCTAAATCCCACAAGCAACAAATGCATGGTCCCATTCATTTCGAAAAATTACATATCCATCGAATTTTCCATTTTGCGTACTTAGAAATTTTTTGCTTAAAACAGGGCCACACACTCGTGTGAAATGGAACACGCCCGTGTGGGCACGCCGTGTGGTCATACACGCCTATGTTCCTAGCCTGTGTGGATTTTATTTTTCATTTCTAACTTACAGGGGTTTTCACACGGCTGGGCACATGCCCGTGTCTATGGCCCGTGTCCCTCACACGACCTAGACATGCCCGTGTCCTCACCCATGTGTGAAAACCTGGGTATTCTATTTATGAAGTCAGTAAACACTTAGGGGCACACGACCTAGTCACACGCCCATGTGCTGGCCCGTGTGATGAATGGAATTCTTGTAAATTTTATTTAGGGGACACACGGCCTATCAACACAACCATGGGGCTGACCGCGTGTCACATATGGCCTAGACACACGCCTGTGTGTCTACCCGTGTGATTGTAAGGCTATTTTCCAAGCTAATTGCCACCCTGAAAAGTAAACACACTTATACCACCACATGCAACACAACAATAATACACCATGAAAGATCACTAATTCATCATGCATACATTTCGAATTTCACACAATCAATTGCATGAACTTTCATTTCATACAACTCATCATCACTAAGTATATGAAACTTAACACGTATTGGCCAATTCTCAATGGCCATTTACAAAATGGATGAGTAACATTAATAGCCAACACTTAGGCTAACGAATATGACATAACAAAATGGCCAAGTTCTTATACATGCCATACCCAAAATAAATCAACTTTACTATACCAAAAGAATGATTGATGGTGTGATCCGAGCTCTAACGCCCTACGATCCCTGAGCTAGTTTGGGGACACTACAAGGAAAAGGGGTAAGTGTAAAGCTTAGTAAGTTTGCATGAAATAAATAGCAACGTTAATACTTATAATAGCATCCATTCATCTCATTGAATAATACACAATTTCTCAAACACATCAACATAACTTACTCATGCATACTCTTAACAATTTACATACCACATTTTGCATTCATTTCTCATAAGTTACTCATGGGTACCTGTAACACTTCATCACATGACTGTAGCACTTTTTTACTATTTAAACATAGACTTAACTCTTTGTCATTGGTATATAAACTTAGCTCCCTGCAGGTTGAACTACTCGAAATATTGAAGGATACTCAATCTCATCATACATGTATCACGAGGCCAATGCCATATCCCAGATATGGTCTTACATGGGATCACATCTTGATGTCGATGCCATATCCCAGATATGCTTTTAGACGGTATCTCATATCTCGATATCGATGCCATGTCCCAAACATGGTCTTATATGAGATCGTATGTAGATGTCGATCCCATGTCCCAGACATGGCCTTACATTGGATCTTTCTTTGGTGCCGATGCCATGTCCCAGACATGGTCTTACACGGGACCTTCCTTATTTCGATGCTAATGCCATGTCCCAGACATGGTCTTATACGAGACCTTCCTTATTCGGTGCTGATGCCATGTCCCAGACATGGTCTTATGAGGGACCTTCCTTATTCGATGCCGATGCCATGTCCCAGACATGGTCTTATACGGGACCTTCCTTATCTCATGTCGTGACATAGGTATCTTTGTTGTTCCGAATATTCAACCGGGACTTCAACTTAACATAATCTCTTTCCACTTTCGTCGAGGTATCATTAATCAATTCATAGAAATCATATTCATTTCACATAATATCAAGCAATTAAAAATATAAAAACATTATGTAACTTTAATTTCACACAAACTTACCTTGATACTCAAAATGTGTGTAGATATTAGATTTAGTCCACAACCTTGTTCTTGACTTAATTTCAGTCTAGGCTTCGTGTTTCTTGATCTATAATAACAATTTCACTTGTTTAATACTCACATTGACTAAACTGATCCATGAATCATACTTTGGGCAAAATTATGGTTTTGCCTCTAAACTTTTACATAATTACACTTTTGCCCCTAGGCTCGTAAAATGATTTTTATTCAACTTTTGTGTATTTTAAGCCTAGCTGAATCATTTTCTTTACTGCAAAAGCCCCCAATTTCCACTATTTCACTCATGTATGACCATTTTAATGACTTTTACAATTTAGTCCTTTTCATGAATTTCTCATGAAAATCACTTAGAAAAAGATGTTTATCATGCATCAGACTTTTACATTCTTCTATAAATCATCAAAATACATGTATGTCATTCATGGGTAAATTTTTGAACATAAATCCTAGCTCAAAATATACCTAGAAATAGCTAAATCGAGCTACGAGGATCTAAAAAATACGAAAAACATTAAAAATAGGGCTAGGAGGTACTTACAATCAAGCTTGAAAGATGAAGAAACCCTAGCAATGGAGAGTTTGAAAATTTTGGCACTTAGGAAGAAGATGGACATGAATTTTGACTTCTTTTTCCTTTTTAATTCTTTTTTTAACCAAATGACAAAAATGCCCTTAAGGCCCTTTCTTGAGATTTTTCCTTCCCATGTCTATTTTTCTCCATTTTGACATATATTGGTCTAATTGCTAAATAAGGACTTCTAATAATTTTTATGATGCTATTTCATACTTAGATATTCTAGAATCTCATATTTTCCAATCTTTGCAATTTAGTCCTAATAGACAAATTGTTCACTAGATCATAAAATTTCTTTATGAATTTTTCACACAATTATGCAAGCATGCTATAGACTTCATAAAAGCCATAAAACACATATTTCTACCTTAGATTTGTGGTCTCGCAACCACTATTCTGACTAGACCTTAAATCGGGCTGTTACAATTCTCCCCCTTAGGGATTTTCATCCCCAAAAATCTTACTGGTAAAAAGGTTTGGATATTTTCATCCCAGATATGGTCTTACACAGTATCTCATATCTCGATGTCGATGCAATGTCCTAGACATGGTCTTACACGAGATCGTATGTAGATGTCGATGCCATATCCTAGACATGGTCTTACACTTGATCTTTCTTTAGTGCCGAGGCCATGTCCCAAACATGGTCTTATATGAGACCTTCCTTATTTCGGTGCCGATGCCATGTCCCAAGCATGGTCTTATACGGGACCTTCCTTATTCGGTGCTGATGCCATGTCCCAGACATGGTCTTATACGAGACCTTCCTTATTCGGTGCCAATGCCATGTCATAGACATGGTCTTATATGGGACCTTCCTTATTCGGTGCTGATGCCATGTCCCAGACATGGTCTTATACAGGACCTTCCTTATCTCATGTCGTGACATAGGTATCCTTGTTATTCCGAATATTCAACTAGGACTTCAACTTAACATAATCTCTTTACACTTTCATCGAGGCATCATTAATCAATTCATAAAAATAATATTCATTTCACATAATATCAAGCAATTAAAAATATAAAAATATTATGTAACTTTAATTTCACACAAACTTACCTCGGTACTCAAAATGTGTGTAGATATTCGATTTAGTCCACAACCTTGTTCTTGCCTCGATCTATAATGACAATTTCACTTGTTTAACACTTACGTTGACTAAATTGACCCATGAATCAAAATTTAGCAAAATTACAATTTTGCCCTTAAACTTTCACACAATTACACTTTTACCCTTAGGCTCGTAAAATGGTTTTTATTTAATTTTCTTGTACTTTAAGCCTAGCCGAATCATTTTATTAACTAGAATAGCCCCCAATTTCCACAATTTCACTTATGTATGACCATTTTCATGACTTTTACAATTTAGTCCTTTTCATGAATTTCTCATGAAAATCACTTAGAAAAAGATGTTTATCATGCATCAAACTTTCATATTCTTCTATAAATCATCAAAATACATGCATGTCATACATGGGTAAATTTTTGAACAAAGACCCTAGCTCAAAATATAGCTAGAAATAGCTAAATCGAGCTACGAGGATTTCAAAAATACGAAGAACATTAAAAACGGGGCTAGGTGGTACTTACAATCAAGCTTGAAAGATGAAGAAACCCTAGCTATGGAAAGCTTGAAACTTTCGGCATTTAGGAAGAAGATGGACATGAATTTTGACTTATTTTTCCCTTTTAATTCTTTTATTAACCAAATGACAAAAATACCCTTAAGGCCCTTTCTTGAGATTTTTCCTTCTCGTGTCTATTTTTATCCATCTTGACATATATTGGTCTAATTGCCAAATAAGGACTTCTAATAATTTTTTTGATGATATTTCATACTTAAATCTTCTAGAATCTCATATTTTCCAATCTTTGCAATTTAGTCCAAGTAGACAAATTGTTCACTAGTTCATAAAATTTCTTCATGAATTTTTCACACAATTATGAAAACATGCTATAGACTTCATAAAAGCCATAAACCACATATTTCTACCTCAGATTTTTGGTCTCGCAACCACTATTTTGACTAGGCCCTAAATCGGGCTGTTACAGATAGGATCTCCAGTGATCTCCAACTCAAGCTAGCTTATTAACCTTATAAGACATGGGAAAGGAAGGAGGGTAAGCTATATAGCTTAATAAGCTCACATTCAAAAAATAAACAACATCAATTATACATTGTCATATGAATAACATGACATATATTAACATAAATGTCATTAAACTTCATGAGCATAACTTACTCAATCATACTAATAACATAACTTATACGAATATAATTGACATTAAGCTTAATGAGCAGATCTTGCTCAGTCATAAGAATAACATATCATTTACCACAATCAACAAACCATTTCAAACCTCACATAAAACATATACAATAATTATGAGTATTTACATTTCAAGCATATACTATTTCAACTTTCAATTGCCTAAACTCTTATCTTTCCATGCTTCGCGAATCTTTCCTTTATCTCATACCCGATAAATCACAATTTGCATGAATACAACATGCTATATCATAACTCAATCTAGCCCGAAAGCCAATCACAAAATCATCAATCAAATTTACTATGCATTTCATACATCACAAGTATAGACCCATAATCAGAAGGTTTTCACAAAATCATTCTTGTGAAAATCATGAACTCACAATTTCATAAAGTCAATGCTTCTAAACTTTACGTACATACTTGTACCAATTCGTATTACTCACATACTTTTTCTCTTCTTTGACATAACCGTTGAACTTCTCGTTCAATTTTTTGTTGAAAAGTTTTGAATACTAAAGGATACTCAGGAATCTACTACACACAGTACCGTACCAATGCCATATCCCAGATATGGTCTTACAAGTAATCTCATATCGATGCTGATAGCTCGACTATGGTCTTACACGAAATCTCATATCGATGCCATATCCCAGATATGGTCTTACACAAAATCTCAATAACCCTAATGTCATGACATGTGTATCCTAACTATTCTTAAGATTCAACCCGGATTTTCTCGCTTGTCGAACTTTGTCGATTATGTTCAAGGAGTCAATCATAATTCATACAATATTGAAGCATTTAAAACATATTTAACTTATTTACATACGAACTTACCTCGGCATCAAAAAGGCAAAAAGGGACTTAATCGTCAAATACTCATTTTTCTCTCGTTCTAATTCCGAACCTCGTTTTTTCTTGATCTATAACATCACATTTAACTTATTAAATCATTATACTACTCAAATCATCCCAAAATCACATGATGGAAAAAAATTACATTTTTGCCCCTGAAGTTTCACATTTTTACAATTTAGTCCGTAGGCTCGTAAAATGAAATCTGTTCAATTTCTTTAATATACAAGCCCAGCCAAACAATCTTAATAACTATAACAGCCCACAATTTCCATTAAAACACACTTTTACTACATATTTTACAACTTTTACAAATAAGTCCTTTTAGGCATTTTCACCGAAAATCACTTAACAAAAGTCGTTTAACAAGACATAAATATGCATTTTCTACCATCAAACATAAAAATACACAAATATCCATCATGGGTAAAATTGTAGACTTTGATTATGTCTTAAATTAGTGGTAGAAATAGATAGATCATGTTACGAGGATTTTAAAAATGTAAAAATCAATAAAAATGGGGCTAGAATGGACTTACAATTGAGCTTGGAAGCTAGAAAAACCCTAGCTCTATCTTCTCTATGCAAGTTTCGGCCATGAGGAAGAAAATGGACAAAAATTGGCTTTAATTTCACTTTTTAATTCATTTAATTACTAAATTATTAAAATACCCTTAATGAAAAACTTTAAAAACATACCTAACCATGTCCATTTTTGTCCACCAACTTAACCAATGGTCTAATTACCATTTAAGGACCTCCAAATTAAATCTCGTAGCAATTGGACACCTCTAACATATAGAATTCAAGTTTTTTTACTTTTTGCAATTTAGTCCTTTTGACTAAATTGAGTGCCCAAACGTCAAAATTTTCGAATTTAAATTTTCACAAAACATTTGCATAAATTTGTAGACCATAAAAATATAATAAAAAATGAATTTTATTGTGTCAGATTTGTGGTCCCTGATCGCTGAAATCAGAGCTTTAAAATTTATGAAAGAATGATTAAACCTGGAAACTAACTCTGACAACGATTAAAGGCAAGTGTACCTATCGAATAGTAGTATAGCTTAGGCAAGACCGGATTTCGAACCCAAAGGAACCAAAAGTATTAATACTAACTTTCTTTTTATTATTTAACCTTAAAAATAAAGTGACGTTTGTTTTAATCTAAATTTGACAACGACTAAGATAAGGACAAAGACAAAAAGAACGAATTGGGGAATAACTTGGAAAGAGACTCAGTTGCTCACGGCGATACCTTCAAGAAGAATCCACCTAGACTTCACTTGTTATCTAACCTTGAGTTATATGATTTATTTACTTAGCTTGATCCATAGGACTCCCTAACCTATGCTAAACCCTCTCTCGAGGCGAATAACGTCTAACCCTAGGTTAATTAGTGGAACTCTCGTTCTCTTATAATAACCCCCTAGAATAGCAGTAAATCGATCTATGGATTCCCTGATTAGGTTTCACCCTAATCCGGTAAAATCTCGTAACCCTATCTTTAGGCATTCGATCAACTTCGCTTAATTATGCTAGATCTACTCTTAAGCAGGGTCTATTCCTCCTCCACCTAAGCACATCAGATTTGGATTAAGCATGCACAATTAAGAACAAACTAAGTACTTATCATAAAATTCATAAATCAAATAACAAGATTCATCTAGGTTTCATCCCCTTCAGGTATCTGAGGGGTTTAGTTCATAACTAAGAAAGAAAACATCTCAAGAGAAAAGATAAAACAAAACATAAGACATTCCTAAAACTCCCTGAAGGAATTGAAGGAGAATTCCACTGTTTTGAGTATGATTCCTGCTTTTTGGGATGGATCAACTGGCTATCTTCAAGTAATTCCTACAATTCTGACCTTTTCGGCTTGGCTCCTTGGCCTAGCTCGCCTCTGGTTTTGGCTTTTGCCAAACTCCCCTTTCAAGTTGCCCCCTTGGGTGTTTATATAGACTTTGTGATGCCTTACTTGGCCCCTAAGTATCCTAATTTAAGCAGAATTCCTAATAGGCTTTGGAATGTGTTTCTTTGCCTTCAAGTATCCTTTCTTGAATAAAATTGCTCTTTCCCGACAAGGGCACGGCCATGGCACACGCCTGTGTGAATCATGGCCAGGACGTGTTTTGGACTTTTAATGAGGCACGGTCGTGTTTATCGTGGTCCAGGCCGTGTTCTAGTAATTTAATGAGGCATGGCCGAGTGGCTTGAAGTCCAGGCCGTGTCGATTTCATGAATTGGCCCATTTGGCCCATTTTAAGCCCGTTTTATGTTCTTTTCATCCTTGGGTGCTTTCCTGAGTATAAGACATGAAAAGAAAGGATTAAGAGCACCTTTTTACATAAATTGAGGCTTAAATTATCCAAAATCATGCTAAATGTGGGCCTAAAATATGTTACTTTTACGGTTTATGAAATACCCCCACACTTAAGCTTATGCTTGACTCAGCTAGGACATCGATTAATAAAGGTATGAACGTTAATTCTATTGATAATCATTTGGTTCAACCTTCTTTACAGGAAGCATCACAAAATCACTTAGCTGAGCTAGATCTTAGACCTCCTGCCAACAAAGAAGAAATACATAAGGAACAAAGCCTTATGGTTGACAAACTACAAGAGCAGGAAACACAAATCAAAGAGGATCAGGAACCGCACGAAGTGAAACTGAAGGAGCCCTCAGGCAAGCTGATAGGAACAATGAATCACTTCAAATTAGGGGATCAAGTATTGTTGAACAAGGAAGACCCTCAAATCACCAATTCAGATCTCAAGATAAACGAAGAAATCACTTTTGAGGTACTTAATGTCTTCCTATACGGCATAGTTGAGGTAAGCAATCCTAAATTCGACACTTTTGAGGTAAACATTACTCGACTTAAACTATATATCCATAATTGAAGTGATCGCATGAGAAAGGATTTTCACCTCCTCAAACCACCATGACCATACGAATGAGAGGTAAAGTCTAGCTTAAGACTATAAACGAGCGCTTCTCGGGAGGCAACCCGAGCACTAACCCCATTTTTACATTTTTTATTTTTATTATATTTTTTATTTTATTTTATTTTTCCTTTTATCACCTAACCATAAACTAACCAAAGAGTAGATTTCTAGGCCACACGGCCCTACAGACGGGCATGCCCGTGGCCGTGTGGAAGCCAGGGGATGAACCATGGGTGTGCCAATAGCCGTGTACGACATAGAAAAATTTCTTTTCCCAACAGGGGTGGCGATAATAGCCCACGGCTGTGCCGACGCCCCGTGCGAAGTTACTGACTTGTTAAGCACATGCTAAACACGGTCTTCCAACCGTGCCAATATTCTGACTTATCGAACATGGTAGGAGCACACCCGTATTAAATGACCTTGTGAAGAAAGAAACGGGCATGCCACTACACCCATGGCCATGCCCAAACACCCTTAACACGCCCAAAATTCAAAATCCCAAAACACAGACTACATCTCTATTTGAACCTCATTCTCCCTTTTTCTAGTTGTCTTTCATTTTCTATTATTTATTTTTATTTTAATTTTATTTTCATTTCATTATTATTATATATAATTTTTTACTTTATTTTATTTTATTTTCTTCTTCTTATTCTTTATGATATTTAGATTTAGCTTTGGATATAATAAAATCAGACAGGCTGCTTCGAGGATTCAATTTCAAACGATTCGAGACGCTTCCCCATGTTCACCTCCAATCCTATCCGGTTTCTTTTCATTGACTTCATCCAAAATTTAGGAAGTTTCACTTCTCTCCCCATCTTATGATTTTTATGATTATTTTGCTATTATCCATCTTTGTACATTGATGGCAATGTACATCTTAAGTGTGAGGGGATTAACTATAGTATTATTTGAAAATCTCTGAATTATGCCTTGTTCTAAAGTAAAGTCTCTCATATTATGATTAGAATGAAATTTCCTTTGATTTATGATTTTTATTGATGTGTTTTGGATTAAGTCATTGATAATTGTGCATTGATGATTAAATTTGAAGGATACTAGAGAATCAAGCATGATAAGTCTATTTTTTAGAGATTAAAATTTTTTCTAGGTTGTCTACCTGAATTTGAATATTACTTTCCATAATTCATAATTTCTATCAACAATGTCTCATCATAATTCAGAGATAATTCATTCATGGATAATTCCTAAAGATTCAAACAATCGAAGTCATACATTTATGGGTTTTTGATGTCAACCTTGTAAATTTCAAACTTCAAAAACCCATAATTTTTTGACTTTGATTGTTTGAATCTTTAGGCTTTAAGTTGAATTATCCATGAATGAATTATCTCTGAATTATGATGAGACATTGTTGATAGAAATTATGAATTATGGAAAGTAATATTCAAATTCAGGTAGACAACCTAGAAAAAAATTTTAATCTCTAAAAAATAGACTTATCATGCTTGATTCTCTAGTATCCTTCAAATTTAATCATCAATGCACAATTATCAATGACTTAAGGAATGGTTTCGGTGGGAGCTTGGTATTTAAGCAGTCCGCGTGACTCACCTCCTCTCCACTCGAATCCTGCCTGGTGCGTAGCTTTGGTTCACCCTGACCATGAGGGCTCGGTCATAGGCTAAATATAATGAATAAAACCCGAAAGGGAACTAGCCATGTTTTAAAAAAAAAAACAAAACAACGAACCCTAGTTTTAAAATTCTTAAAACTTTCTTTTAAATTTGTAAAAACTATCTTTACAAAATTTCCCGAAAAATTTTTGATTTGTGAAAATTACAAAAATACCCCTAGTGGTAAAATTACCAAAATGCCCTTGATTGACAAAATGTCGAACTTTTCAACAGTTTTACCAAAATTTCATTATTTTATAAATGTTCAAAAACCCTAAAATTGCAAACTCTCAAAATACCTTGATTTTGGAAAAAGAAAATTACAAAAGTGCCCCTAACTTACAAAATGACCAAAATGACCCTGGTTTCCGAAATCTTTGCAAACATCACCATTTGAAAAGAGGAACTTTCAAAAAGAACCCATAAAGTTTTACAACTTTTGAAATATCCCTAACTTATTAAATTTTACAAATTTACCCTGGTTTTTGGAAAATTATCGAAATACCCCCGAGGTCAAAAATTATCGAAATACCCCTGAATTTCAAAATTTTTCCAAAATTACCCCAGGACTTTAACATTTCCAAAATACTTTCGACAAAATCACCGAGGAACTTTTTATTTTGAAAAATTACGAAAATGCCCCTGCAGGACAAAATTACGAAAATACCCCTGGGTAGTGGGAAAACAACAACGATGAAAATTAGAGCGTTTCTCTGAATGAACGAAAGTTCATAATTGTTTGATGGATGGATGAATGAATGAATGACTGTGTGCTTGTGTGAATACGAAAGAACCACTCCTAAAACTCTTTACATAAAACTCCTTCGCGGGTAAATAAGTGGAACAATGACTAATTCATAAAACTTTTTAATCAGATCTCGACGCTAGAAATGAGCTCCAGAGGACGTGATCGTCGTGGACGAGGTAGAGGAAGGATGACTGTGTCAGAACCCGTTAAATCGGGTCAGGGTTCTGACAATGAGATACCACCGCCACCACTACCCCCTAGTGTGTGGGTCTTTGAGCAAAGCAAGCTCGAGACGGGGGGAAGATATCGTGTCGCAGCGGCGTCGTCCGCGAGTTTTGGAATTGGTGGCTGGTGTGGGTGGAAATTCAGGAACCCAAAAATCTGTGCCTGAACGGCTCCGAGCTAATGGAGCCGAGATGTTTCGTGGAGTGTCTGGAGTGGCACCCAGTACAGCTGAGTACTAGTTGGAAGCGACGGAGCGCATCATGGATGAGCTTGATCTGACCCCTGAGGAAAAGTTGAAGGGGATGGTGGCACTGTTACGCGATGAGGCGTATCAATGGTGGTTAACTGTGCGAGATGGTGCCACGGTTGAGGATCTGACCTAGGAGTATGTTAAGGAAGCATACCAGAAGAAGTACGTGGGAACCAGGTACATTGATGAGCAAAGGAAAGCTTTTCTGGGGCTGGTCCAAGGAAACAAGTCGATTCTGCGAGAATATGAGGTGAATTTCGAGGTTGGCCAGTGCACGCTCGAGGTGTTGTGGTGGTCGAGCATGAGCGCTGTGTGTCCGCTTTTTTGAGGGTGCTAAGGGATGATCTCGAGATCGCATAATAGCACCGCATCGGGAGCGGGAATTCTCTCGCTTTGGTAGAAAAGGCCAAGGTGGCCGAGGAATCAAGGACTCTACAAAGCAGGCTACGGATAGAAGTAGGCCCAAGAGAAGTTTTGGGTCATCTGGAAAAGTTCATAAGAGGCCTAGAGTTGATGGGCCGCGAGGTCAGCAAGCTAGATTCGAAGGGCGGTATCGTCCTTGTGAGCATTGTGAAAAGAAGCACTTGGGAGAGTGCTGGGGAAAGACGGGAGGATGTTTCAAGGGTGGGTCCAAGGACCATATGCTTAAGGATTGTCCCAAGCAACCAGATGAGAGTCGACCGGCAGCTCAGAATGCTAGCCAGACAGGTAAAGGTGGACAGTAGCCTAAACGGGGTCATGGTTCGGCCAACCGAGGTAATGGTACTGGCAGAGGCCGTGGAGCATAGGGCCGAGGTGCTGCTAATGCTGAAGCAAGGCAACCGGGTTTGGTTTATGCGGTTCGCCGGAGGGAGGATGGAGACGCGCCGGATGTTATAACCGATACGTTCTTCATATTTGACAAGCCCTATTTTGCTTTAATTGATGTGGGCTCGACCCATTCATATGTTGCATGTAGCGTAGTGGAAACAATAGGCCTAGACTCTAAACTTTTGGGTAGGCAGATGACTGTAGTAAGCCCATTAGGCCAAACTGTAGTGGTAGATAAGATCTTTCGGAATGTACCCCCTAGAGATTCAGGGAGTGAATTTTCGGGCTAACTTAATGGAATTACCTTTCGGAGAGTTTGAACTTATACTCGGAATGAATTGGCTAGTAGAGCACCAAGCTGTGTTGGATTGTGTGGCTAAACATATGGAACTAAGAACCCCGGAGGATGAGGTAGTAGTGATGATCGGAGAAAGGAGGAACTACTTGTCTAATGTAGTTTCGGCACTGAAGGCTGAGAAGATGGTTAGGAAAGGGTGCAAGGCGTTCTTAGCCTTCGTAAATGCGTTAGGTGGGAAGGAAGAAGGTGTTCGGGGAGTTAGAACCGTAAGGAATTTGGAGGATGTATTTCCGAAAGAATTACCAGGAATACCCCCAGATAGAGAGGTGGAGTTTGGAATAGATTTGCTACCGGGAACATCTCCTGTGTCAATCGCTCCTTACCGGATGGCGCCGAAGGAGTTGGTGGAGCTCAAGGCTCAAATTCAAGAGTTGTTGGATCGTGGGTTCATCCGACCCAGTGTGTCTCTGTGGGGGGCACCGGTCCTGTTTGTGAAGAAGAAGGATGGCACTATGCGAATGTGCATAGACTATCGTCAGTTGAATAAACTGACCATCAAGAACAAGTATCCTTTGCCAAGGATAGACGACTTGTTCGATCAGCTGAAAGGGACAGCTGTATTCTCGAAGATAGACTTAAGGTCGGGATATCATCAATTAAAGGTAAAGGCCGTTTTAAGTTTATGGTGATGTCGTTTGGATTGACGAACGCTCCAGCCGCGTTCATGGATATGATGAATCGGGTTTTCCAACCCTATTTGGATAGGTTCGTTGTTGTGTTCATCGACGATATTCTGGTGTATTCTAAGTCGGAAGAGGAACATGATGAGCATCTCCGAGTGGTGTTGGAAGTGTTAAGGGAAAAGAAGCTTTATGCCAAATTCAGCAAGTGTGAATTTTGGCTTAAGGAGGTGGCATTCTAGGACATGTGGTATCCGTAGGAAGGAATAAGAGTGGACCCTAGGAAGATCGAAGCAGTGTTGGATTGGAAACCACCTAGGTCTGTGGCTGAAATCTGAAGTTTCTTGGGTTTGGCAGGCTATTACAGAAGGTTTGTAGAAGGGTTCTCGTGTATAGCTGCGCCTTTAACAAAGTTGCTAAAGAAGGAAGTACCCTTTGTATGGACGGATAAGCAACAGGAGAGCTTTGAAAAGCTTAAGAAAGTGCTGACGGAAGCTCCAGTGTTAATTCAGCCGGAGGCAGGCAAGGATTTTGTGGTGTATTGTGACGCTTCACATACGGGATTAGGATGCGTGCTAATGCAAGATGGTAAAGTGGTCGCGTATGCGTCTCAGCAACTAAGGCCTCATGAGGTTAATTATCCAACCCATGACTTGGAACTAGTAGCAGTGGTTTTCGCTCTTAAGGTTTGAAGGCACTACCTTTATAGAGAAAGGTCAACTATCTACACTGACCACAAGAGCCTTAAGTACTTGTTGACTCAGAAGGAGTTGAACTTGAGGCAACAAAGGTGGGTGGAGTTGCTGAAGGACTACAACTGTTCGATAGAATATCATCCGGGCAAGGCGAATGTAGTGGCTGACGCCCTAAGTAGGAAGGTGGTGTCGGATCTAAGGGCCATGTTCGCCCACTTAAGTCTGTATGATGATGGAAGCCTGTTGGCAGAGTTGCATCAAACCCACATGGCTGAAGGAAGTGAAAGAGGGACAGTTGGTGGATAAGGATCTATGTGCTAAGTTCCAGCAAGTACAGAACGGAGAATTAAAGGACTATGGCGTTAGTGATGAAGGAGTATTGTGCTATAAAGGAAAACTCTGTATGCCAAAGGACGCGGAGTTAAGACAAAGGATTCTTCGGGAGCCGCATAGTAGCCCTTATACCATGCATCCCGGAGGCACTAAGCTGTATAGGGATTTAAGGGAACAATTTTGGTGGTCTGATCTTAAACGGGAAGTTACTGAATTCGTGGGAAAATGTCTGACGTGTCAGCAAGTTAAGGCTGAACACCAAGTCCCATCGGGATTTCTTCAACCAATCGAGATTCCCCAATGGAAGTGGGAGAGAATTACCATGGACTTCGTTAGTGGGCTTCCCCTTACGCCTACTAAGAAGGACTCGGTATGGGTGATAGTAGACCGTTTGACCAAGACCGCGCACTTTATCCCAGTGAGAGTGGACTATTCTCTTCAGAAGCTAGCCAAGTTATACGTAGCGGAGATCGTAAGGTTACATGGAGTTCCGGTATCGATCATCTCCGACAGAGATCCAAGGTTTACGTCTCGATTTTGGAGGGCACTTCACCAAGCTTTAGGCACCAGGTTGGACTTCACTACAGCTTTTCATCCACAATCCGACGGGCAGTCTGAACGGGTTATACAAGTGTTGGAGGATATGTTAAGGGGTTGTGTTATGGATTTTCGAGGAAGTTGGGAGGATTATTTGTCTTTAGCTGAGTTCGCCTACAACAACAGCTATCAGGCTAGCATTCGGATGGCACCATATGAAGCATTGTATGGTCGGAAGTGTAGAACTCCTACTTGTTGGACCGAGTTAGGAGAACGTCGAGTTTTGGGCCCGGAGTTAGTGGCAGAAACTGAAGAGAAAGTTGAGTTAATTCGGGCACGGCTGAAAGAAGCCTCTGATAGGCAGAAGTCGTACGCAGACCTTAAGCGGAAGGAAATAGAGTTTGAAGTGGGAGATCAAGTATTTCTGAAGGTCTCACCGTGGAAGAAGGTAATGAGGTTCGGTCGCAAAGGGAAGCTAAGCCCAAGGTTTATAGGGCCCTATAGAGTTTTGAAGCGAGTTGGGCCAGTGGCATACCAGTTAGAGTTGCCGCCAGAGTTGCAGCAGATGCACGATATATTCCATGTGTCTATGTTACGTCGTTACCAATCGGATCCATCCCATGTGTTACCAATCGAAGAAGTGGAGCTAAGGCCAGACCTATCCTACGAGGAAGAGCCGATTCGAATCTTGGAACGTGATGTGAAAGTACTACGAAGGAAGTCAGTACCTCTAGTCAAAGTGTTATGGCGCAATCATGGATCGGAAGAAGCTTCGTGGGAGTCTGAAGAGACAATGCGACAGTAATACCCTCAACTATTTTAGTTAGGAAATTTGGGGGGACGAAATTTTGTTTTAAGGGGTAGAATCAGAACATCCCGACAAGGGCCTATGCATTTTCGGTTTAAATGTACGAAGTGATATGTTTTATGTACTAGGAATAAATTTCGAACATCTTTGGAAACCTAGAAATGTATGGAATTGGAAATGAATATTTTTGGAAACCTAAACATTTTTGGAAACCTGAACATTTTTGGAAACCTGAACATTTTTGGAAATGATTCAAAATGGAAAGTGAACATTCTCGAAACTTGGAAATGTAAGAAAAATGGCAAGTTACTGAGCCGATCGAAAATTTTAGGAAACTTAGAAATGACCGAGAAATGTCAAGTTTTAAAGTTTAAAATAGGAAATTAAGGCAAGGTGGCCTTAAAAGTAAAAGTTGGTAAAATTTGACACACAAACAAAGCTTGGAAAAGTGGCTCAAGATGTCACTTAGGGCCTAGAGAAATGGCGCCACGTGCAAGGTGTTGGGCCTGAGTTCGAGTCACTTGGGAAGCAAATAATGAAGGTTTTATTTTTGCTTCAGGAAATACGAGGTGGACAAAGACCGGTTTCTAGAAAAAGGAGGTGTTTTATTTTCACAAATATGTGAATAATAAGTGATAAATATAGGATTATTTTTAATATGATTATTGAGGAGATAAATGATGGATTAAACACTTTTATTTTTAAATAAAAGAGATAATATTATCACAAAGGAAGAGTGGTGGCCAAGTCAATGACTCTTGGCCTAGTAATTTCAGCTAAAGGAGGAGAATTAAGGCTATTCTCTCATCTTTTCTAAGCTCTGTCGAAATTTCTTAGCAAAACTCTCTCTCTGCCAAATTTTCTTTTCATCTTTTCCTCTTCTCTTTTCTTCATCTGTCAAGCCAAAACCCTTTTCTTTGATCCCTGACTAAAACTCCATAGCTGAATCTCTGTGACTCTTGGCAAGGAAGCAATCGATTAAAGGCATTAAAGGTAAGGTTAAGCACTATTCAAATTCTTTTCTTTTCTATCTGTCGAAAGAGAAGGGTCTAATCTCTATTCCTGTTTTATGGCTGAATCTACAAGGGATCTATCAGGATTCTACAACTGTCGAATACAAGGAGGAATCTTTCGGGATTCAAGGATTTAAGGTAAGTAAACATTATGTATTCGGCCAAGGAACTCAGATCTGTTTCTTGTGATTTTCAGAGGTCAAACTAACCATGCTTAATGAATTTAGTGTTAGCCGATTTCAAGGAAAAGGATAACTAGCATTTTTGGGACTTGATTTACAATCATCCAATTCAAAGAACAAGGTAAGTAATACAAATCCTACTAGGATTTGGTTTTTAAGCCAAATAGGTTTGTTAATATGTTTTAATGATTGGCCGAATATAGGAGTTAAAGATCTAGATCGGTAGATTGTTCTTCGGGATTTCAAGGAATCTATTAAGCGAATCAGGTGTGTACCCATACTAACCTTCAATACGTTATATGGCAAATATTAATTATATGATTATACATAAGAATATGAATGTGGCTAAGTGCCCTAATGTGGTACAAAGGTACTCAGGTACGTTTCCTACTTCTGCTAGGATTACGAATGTGTTATGTTTTTAACATGTGAATAAGTAACATGAATGAGAATCCAGTAGGTTATGCATGCTATAAAATATATGGGGCATTCGGGTTTTATATGAAAGGGGAAGTGAAGGTGTTGACTTCGGTCTCACCATCTGAATATGGTGACTACGGTCACATAGTTTGAACATGGTAACTTCGATTACATTATTTGAATTTGGTAACTTCGGTTACATTATCTGAACATGGTGTCTATTGACACAATTATTTGGTGGCTATGCCATGAAATTATATAGGCGATGAGCACGTCGATCGCAAATGATCGCTTTCGATGGTGTGTAGCGGATGGAGGGTCGACTTAGTAGTCCCCACAGTGTGACTGGTAGGTACGGGGGTGTGTAGCGGATGGACTAATAGGCTTGGGTTTGGGTTGCATCATCATTTATTTGTATATGAATATGAACTTGATATGAACATGTATGTTTGAGTTGTTGAATGTTAGTATTGTGTGCACATTGAGTGTTGACTCACCCCATTGTGGGACTATTTTTCTGTAATGAGCAATAATGGACCGGTCGGCAGGAGCTAAAGGTGGCCATGCACAAAGAAGAAAGGATTTTTATTATTTGGAACTGTTATTTTTACTAAGTATTTCAAGTTTCTAAGTTTGGGAATTTATTTGATGTAATAAGGCCGAAAAGGCCATAGTTTTATTTCGTTATTTTTATTTTCTCTTAATTACTATGTTATGACTTATTTTATATTTTAAGTTTAAGAAAAATTATTTCTTTAAAAGTAAACCCTAAATTGTTTTGTCACCTTAAATTAAATGGATTTCCAAATAAAACTAATGGGTTTCCAACCTAAGCCCAACCCAAATCGATATTCTTTTCTAAAAATTACACAAACTTTCTTTAAGTTACAAAGAATTTTGAAACCGATTTTCTTAAGGAACATACCAGATCCGGTTCAGGCTCGTGGGCCGGGTGTGGGGTGTTTCACACATGTTCAACCCTCAAAGAAATACTATAATGGTCAACTTTGATTATTCATGCATAGACATTTCCGCAATCATCTCTGAATCACTGCCAACATTTCTGTATAACTGTCATAATATAAACACTCTCCATCTAATTTAGTACATAATAAGAAGCACATAATCAAGAACGATATATATATATACAAATCGATCTACCATAATACGTAAGTAAAGTTTAACCAAAATAATAGCCATTTCGCAAGGCTATTCATATATATAAACAAAATCAAATACCATTTGTTAACAACATAGCCTAGCTTATACATGCCTTTCAAATTAAACTAGGTTTATAAATACCAAAAGAGTTGATAGTGTGGTTGACTTCTTCGATGATCCTCGCAGCCCGTAGCCTAACCAAATCTATAAAAAGAATATTAAACATAAACGAAGTAAGCTTATTAGCTTAGTAAGTCCTAAGCCAATGCAAAAATAATATCATTCATTTAAACTTTTTAATCATTAAATTCATGGCAAAATTATAAACATTACTTTAAGTAACTTAGTCAAAAACTTAGTCATAACTTAGTCATAAACTTAGTCATAGACTTAGTCATAAACTTAGTCATAGACTTAGTCATAGACTTAGTCATAGCCGAATATCATTAATACCATAATATAAGTTGTTTTACACTTCTCTACCATGAATGTATGCACCATTCATCACATATTTATCAAGTATTTATAAATTCCAGGTCAAATGAAAATATCCTGCATATCGATCACATTTCATATTTTTGTACATATATGCAAACACATACATATTCACTTTCCATTAACAATTCCACTTATAATTAATTCATAAAAAAAAAATAATGAACACATTAAGCTCAAATAATATCATACTTTCACACTTCATTCCTTACTAAACTAGGAGAATAGCACTTACCCGAGCTAATGGCACATTGCATTAATTATATGCCTCATCTCATTTTATTCTCAAATTCTCCGCGTTTATAGCATATCACCAGGCATTAAGCCGCTAGGCATTTAGGCTCAATTACACACCTGCCGTGAAAAGCTCGCTAGGCATAAAGCCCGATACAAATCAGGCACATGGCTGCTAGGCATTAGAGGTGTGCATGGCCGGCCGGGCGGGTTCGGTCGGGCCCAAAAATTTTCGGCCTGTCTAGGCTAGGCGCGGCCCGCCTGCCCGAAATATGGGCACGAAAATTTGTCCAGCCCGACTCGGCATAAAATTGGTAGGCTGAGAGTCTGCCTAGAGCCCCGCCCGGCTAATATTAAATTTTTAATTTATTTTATTAAAAATAAAATATAATAAATTAAATACATTTAAAAAAATAAAAATAAATATTAAAACAAGAAACAAATAAAAAATGATACTAAAAATACAAAAATATTAAAATTTTTCTACTAATTCTTTGAGTTTTTAGTGGTTGATGATGCCCAAAGATGTATTTTTTTATGTTTAAGGTTCATTGTACAAATGAAAATCGCTGCACAAAATTTACTATAATAATAAAATAAAAATTCTACAAAGATCAAAATAATATTAAAAATGATAATGTAACAATAACATACCGTAAAAGATCAATAAAACATCACCAAAATAGCACCAAAACAAAGATCAAACAAAGATCAAACAAAGACTAAAACAAAGCATCAAACAAAGAACAAAACAAAGTGACAAACAAAGATAAAATAACGAAAGAACAAAGAAGAAACAAACATAAAAATAGCAATAAACAAAGATCAAAATACAAAGAAGAAACAATGAGAAAAATAACATAAAAATAGCGAAGAAACAAAGATAAAAACATAGCGAAATGAAATGGAAAAATAATGTAAATTATTTAATATATATTTTGGGTCAATGGGCGGGCCGGGCCAAGAAGTTCTTACCAGAGGCCCGGCCCATTTTTAACGGGCCTAATTTTTCTGTCCAAGCCCATTTTTCGCCTATATTTTTACCCAAACCCGCCCATTTTTGGGCGGGCCTTGGCGGTAGGGTGGCTTACCATGCTCAAACTCTACTAGGCATTTAGCCCGAAATAGATCACCAGGCACAAGGCACGCTAGGCATTTAGCCCGAAATAGATCACCTCAATTATCCATTCAATACATCATCACTTATTGCTAAATCGCAACATCAAATATACTTCATTTCAATTTCACATTTCCAAGCTAAACAAGCTTATTCATAATAAAATTAACAATTACATTTCAACTCAACCTTATTCTAACATTCGGCTATCACCTAAATTCATACCCAAATTTATCAAATAATATCATTAAACAAGTTCATAAATTAACTCTTTAATATATTTTAACTTAAGGACTTACCTCGGTTGTCGATAGTCCGTGTAAATCGGCTATTCGAGAACCTTTGTTTTTCCCCGATCCAATTTTGTTTTTTCTTTGTTCTTGATCTAAACACATTAAAATTTAGCTCATTCAACCACATTTCATCTCAATTTAATCCAAAAACACTTAAATAGGCAAATTACCATTTTGCCCCTAATATTTCCCATTTTTACAAATTTGTCCTATTTACACAAAACACAAAATATGCAAAATCTCCCAACACTATAGCTAGGCCGAATCTTCCACATACCCATATCCATGCATTTTATTTTTTTTGCATTTTAACCCCTCAAAAATTTATTTTCTCAATTTAGCCCTATTCACTCAAAATCACCAAAAATTTCAATACAAAACATATTAATCTAACATAAATCTTTCATAATTCATCAACCATCATCATAAAACTCATGAACTCATCAATGGCACATTTCAAAATATTCATCAAAATAAAAAATTCAAGCATGGGTCTTGAAGTATTCGAAGCAATGATTACAAAAACATAGAAATTATCGAAAACCGATTAAAAACTAACCTTTAATTTAGCTAGCAAATAGCCGAATGTATAAAGCTCCAACACTCTTTTCTTTTCTTTGTTATTCGGTGGAAGAAAGGATGAATAAAATCCCACTTTCATGTTGGTTTTATTATAATATAGTTATAAATTATAAAACCATTATAATATAATCTTTAACATATAAAATAATACTTAAAAACATGTTATATGACCATATTGCCGTCCATTATAACTTAAAATGGGTATATTGCCCTTTAAGGACTTTACTAAAATAAAGCCACATCAATTTAGCCATAAATCAAATAAAAGGCCACTTTTACCATTTACGCGATTTAGTCCTTTTTAACTAATTGAGCACACAAGCAGATTAAATTTTTATACTGAAACTTTCACACACATTAATTCACATATAACTGACTCAAAATATAATATTAAAATATTTCTCGGACTCGGATTCGTGGTCCCGAAACCACCGTTCCGATTAGGGTCAAAATCGGTCTGTTACAAAGCTCGGACCAATACAACGGAGTTTGACACTTGCAGCCATACAATGCCTTATACGGTGCCATCTTTATACTCGACTGAAAACTGTTGTTATAAGCAAATTTGACTAAAGGTAGATATTTTTCCCAACTACCTTCGAACTCTAAAACACATCAGTGAAGCATATCTTCGAGAATCTGAATCGTTCTCTCAGATTGACCGTCGGTTTGCAAGTGATATGTGGTTCTAAAGTTCAACTTTGTACCCAAAGCTTTTTGCAACTTCTTCCAGAATTGTGAAGTAAACCTCGGATCTCTATCAAAATAATAGAAATAGGTACCCGTGTAATCTCAAAATTTCAACAATGTACAATTCAGCTAGCTTATCAAGTGATTAATCAGTACGTACCGGTATAAAAGAAGCCGATTCCATCAACCTATCGACAACGACCCAAACAGTATCTTTCCTTTTCGGAGTCAAAGGCAAACCCGTTACGAAATCCATCGTAATTTTGTCCCATTTCCACTCGAGTACCATCATTGGTTGAAGTAAGCCCGAAGGTACTTGCTGTTCGGCCTTTACTTGTTGACAAACTAAACATCTTGAAACAAACTCTAAAATATCCCGTTTCATACTTAACCACCAATACCATTTCTTCAAATCATTATACATTTTCGTAATACCCGGATGAATTGATAAGCAACCACTGTGTGCCTCGTGTAAAATTTTCTGAATAAGTTCATTTTTTGGTACACATATTCTATCTCGGAACATCAAACAACCATCTAAACCGATCCGAAAGTCTAAACCATTACCAGATTCACACTGAGCTTTTTTAGCTTACAATTCACTATCACTTTTCAGAGCTTCATAAATTTGCTGAAGAAACACTGGTCTAGCTCTCAACTCATATAGAACCGAACTGTCATCATATAAAGTCAACCTCGTATTCATAGCTCTCAAGGCAACAAGGACTTTCTGTTCAAAGCATCTGTGACTACGTTCGCCTTTCTGGGATGGTAGTCGATTACCAGCTCATAATCTTTTAGTAACTTAAGCCATCTCCGTTGTCGCAAGTTCAAATCCTTCTGAGTCATCAAATACTTCAAACTCTTGTGGTCGATATAGATGTGGCACTTCTCACCGTACAAATGACGACGCCAAATTTTCAAAGCAAAAACAATGGTGGCCAATTCCAAATCGTGCGTCGGATGATTCTTTTTGTGCGGTTTCAACTGTCTCGAGGCATAAGCTATCACTTTGCCCTCTTGCATCAACACATATCCTAATCCATTAAGTGATGCGTCACTATAAATTATGAACTCTTTTCCCAATTCAGATTGCACTAAAACTGGCGCCTAAATCAATAATGTTTTCAACTTCTCAAAGCTCTGCTGACATTTTTCTGACCGTTCGAACTTAACATCCTTTTGCAATAGCTTAGTCATAGGATTAGCAATCATTGAAAATCCTTTGACAAAATGTCAGTAATAACCAGCTAAACCCAAAAAGCTTCGAACCTCCAATATATTTCTCGGCGGTTTCCAATCAACAATTGCTAAAATCTTACTTGGATAAACCTGAATACCATCTCCAAAAACAATATGTCCCAAAAATCTGACTTCTCGAAGCCAAAACTCACTTTTGCTGAACTTAGCAAACAACTTCTTATCTCTCAAGGTCTATAACACAATTCTTAAATGTTCGGCATGCTCAGACTCATCCCGAGAATAAATCAAAATGTCTTTTATGAACACAAACACAAACTTATCTAAGTACGGTCGGAAAATTTGATTCATCGAGTCCATAATAGCAGGAGGATTAGTTAGTCTGAAAGGCATGACAAGAAATTCATAGTGCCTGTACCTTGTTCTGAAAGTGGTTTTTAGCACGTCTAACTCTTTAACTCTCAACTGGTAGCAGCCAGGCCTCAAATCAATCTTCGAAAACATTCTTGCCCCTTTCAACTGATCAAACAAGTCATCAATTCTTGGCAAAGGATACTTGTTCTTTACAGTCACATTGTTGAGCTGTTGATAATCGATACAAAGTCTCATGGATCCATCTTTCTTCTTGACAAATAACACCGATGGACCCCATGGTGAGAAACTCGATCTCGCAAAACCCTTATCCGTCAATTCTTAAAAACATAAAAATCATTAAAAATAGGGATAGAACGGGCTTAAAATTGAGCTTGGAAGCTTGAAAAACCCTAGCTATGTCTTTCTTTTGTAAATTTCGGCCAAGGGGTAGAAGATGAGCAAAATTTGGCTTTTAATTTGATTTTTAATTCATTTAATTAGCCAAATGACCAAAATGCCCCTAACTTAAAACATAAAAATTCTCTTACTTCATGTCCATTTTTGTCCACTAATTTAACCAATTGTCTAATTAATATCTAAGGACCTTCAATTTAAAGTTTCATAGCAATTAGACACCTCTAGCTTCTAGAACACACATTTTGCACTTTTTGTAATTTAGTCTGTAACACCCCAAACCCAGCCCAAACGCCACGGCCGAATTTGGAATGCTACTGAGGAAAACGTTTGAAAAGATTTCGTCGTAAGGGTGAAAACATAAAAATTTGCTGTCATTTGTAAAATATTGTGTATTTAAAATTCTGAGTAAAATTAGGTTGTTACAAAATATCCGGATTTAAAACTTTAAAATAAGGTTTTACGATATAAATTGTTTTTAAAATAAATAAAACATTCCAAAATATCCACTCGAAAGTCAATTCCACTTAAACAGAGTAAAAATTCCCAAATACTTCAAATGGCCTTATTACAATAAATAAAAATTCCAAGTACTGAAATCTAAAGTGCATGAAATAAATAAAACATCTTCTGCATGGCCACCTCGTATCCGCTCCAACCCGATCCAAGCATCAAGTTTCACCTGCGATGTTTGGTAAAAATTTGGGTGAGTCAAACCGACTCAGTGTGTAATTAGTCCACAGATTTCCACACATGGGCTTAGCCCACAACCACACCAAACCACATATTAGATAATAAGGCAATTAATCCACATGAGTCCACAAATGGGCTTGGCCCATATCCACACCAATCCATATACCACACATGAGTATGCAAAGTGCACCCAACCCAGCCTAGGGTCCATCCTCTACACACCCCCATATCCAGCCACCACACACCAGGGGATTACTAAATCAACCCTCCAACCTCTACACACCAATTTGGCAATCAATGCCGTCCACGTGAAATAAATCACAATATAATCCACAACGCAACCTCAGTCAACGTCAATCCACGATGTAGCCCGTAGTTAACATCAAACCACGATGAGGCACATAGACATCACCAAACCACGATATGGCACAAAGCCGATACCAACCACGATGAGGCACAGAGCCAATCATCAATCCACGTGAGGCTCGTAGCCATCACTAAACCACGTACACAAATGTACACCCTATCCTTCTTTCATATATACAATCCCACCCCATGCACATGCAACATATGATAGTGACATGATGAATAATGCATGAGCATGTTAATCAGGCATACAATCATGTATATAATAGTAACCACAACTTTATCGGTATTTAACACTGACCTAATTATCGACATACCCCACTCAAGGGTAACCATCTCATTATTTCCACTACATTAATCAACATATACATAACACATGCAAATATAACATACAACCGGGAAATTGTGGGTTAATCACACACCTGATAACCTGAAGCGTTACGCTCTCAATACCGATGCTGTCACTAATCGTAACTACCGCTATTTGCCTATAATCTTACCCTGCCGCTGGCCCACACCCTGGTGGCCAATCCCGTACTGTAGAGACTGATCTCTTCTTAAACTTAGGGATAGGGACTACCCCTTTCTCCCCTTGACTGGCACTCGCATCCATCGAAGAACACTCTAATCAAAACCCGATTAATACGAGGTCTTTGAACGAATAAAATCCATAATCTAAACATACTTACCGAAATGATCTAGAATCTCGAAGGCCTCTGCTACTCCTGTCGATTTACCCCTAAATAACCACAGTCAAAATCGGCTAACAATAGTTAGACAAAAAGGCCTATGGCCGAATACCATAACCCGCTCACCTTGCTTATCAAAATCTCGAAACTTTTGCTTGCTCCTGAAGTTGTCGAAATCCCTACTAATCAACTGTTAGGATCGGTTATAAGCAATAATCCATGAAAATGGCCCTTGGCCGAATACTATATTGGTTTACCTTGATCACTTCAAATCCCGAAAAACCTCCTTCACGATGGCTATACAAAAACACGAGAATATGGCTTACTGAGCATTTGGCCATCCTTGGAAATCAAGGCCAACCCTTGATTTCGGCACACTAAAAGAAAAGAACCCAAACCGATTGTTTAAGGAAGAGAATACTTACCACCTACGCTGCTTGTGAAGACTAAAAGGGAGTAGTCGATGGCACTGCTCTTATAGATTCGGCCCTAACAAATTGACTGGGAAAAAAGAGAATTTCGGGAATGATGATGGTTTGAAAGATCAACGAAAAGAAGAAGAAAAGGATCAAATCACTGCTTCCGGCTTTTGAGACCAAAGAGAAAAGGTTTCGGCTAATGGCAAGGATACTTCGGCTTTTCAAGACTTGCGACAAAGAAGAGGGAATAGGCACCTTGAGGTTCGGCTAAGCCTTTTAAATGGTGATGGAACATTCGGCCATATAAGAAAAAGATGCAGAAAATTAAGTTTGAAAGAAAGAAAAGAATAAGAAGAGAAAGTGAGAAGAATTTCGGCAAGGAGACTAAAAGAGAACAAAAAGATGAATACTCAACAAAAGGAAATTTTGGCACACACTACCCCCTACATGACCGAATATACCATCCCAATCCCCTCTCCTAGGTTCGGCTAGCACTCAAACTCTATCTCCCCCTTCCTTTTCTCCTATTTTCTCTCCATACTACTCGTTGAAAATAAATTGAATAAGTCAACCCTTATCACTCCTCCTTAGCCGAATTTTAAAAGAATGAGACCAAGTCTCATCCTCATCCATTTGAAAGTCCAAATGCCACCCAACACCTCTCCTCCTTGACGCAAAAACAAATGCCCATAGTGTAACCTCTGCAGCTGGAACCTCCTTCCTCCTGAAGCCCCTTTGACGCAAACTCCTCTGCACCTTAGGTGGCGTCTCTTACCACTTTACTGCTTGATCTCTTGCGTCCAAATTCCCTCACAAATTTCCTTAAGGCCTCACTTGCCTAGCTCCCCCTTTTAGACTTAAAACCCAATATTTTTCTAAGGCATTCTCCTATATCCTAGGGTTCTGAGAACCCCTAAAACATATCCAAACACACACTAAGCCCACTATCACATGAATTATGAGTTAACCGCATAACCTCTAAATCCTGGATGTTACATAGTCCTTTTAACCAAATTAAGCACCCAAACGTCAAAATTTTTGAACGAAATTTTCACGAAATCATTTCATAAAACTGTAGACCATAAAAATATAATAAAACAAATTTTAATGTGTCGAATTTGTGGTCCCAAAGCCACTGTTCCGACTAGACCTAACATCGGGCTGTTACGCATTTTGCTTCCTATGTTGCGACATCGAGCTTCTCGTGTTGCAACATAGTGACCTACTTTCAGTTCTTATGCCTTTGAATGGTCTCTTGCACACTTACTAAGTACGTCATCTCGCCTTTAGGCCTAATCCAGCCCCTAAGATCAATAAAAAACTCAAAATGTACTTTTTATTAAATTTAACTAAACTAAGAAAACATAAATAAAACATATTAAAATTGCTTATATTTAGGCTCTTCAAGTACGAAAACTAGTTTAATCTGCTACAACAAATTATTGCATATCAAACTCCCCTACACTTAATTCATTGCTTATCCTTAAGCAAAGTCAGGCAAAAACAAAAACATAAAAGACGACCCTTGAACAAGTATAGTATAAAGATTGATTTTGGAGTACATAACTAGGTATTTTCGTATTTACGCATAATTCTAGCATGATATATAAATAACTTACCACTTTCAATATCAAACACCTTACAAAGTATACAAGTATTAAGGTTTTCAAACATATGCATCCATCAACAAATTATATAGGTAATTTGATTATCCTAGAAGAATACAAACAGTCGTAAATACAATTACTTAATGTGATGTCTATTCATGAATAAGTCTACCTAGATCACATAGAGCTTTTTGACTAGTAACGTTATGAGGCTTAGGGTAGGTATAGAATTCAAAAACAGGAAGCATCAAAATAGTTTCAAACACAAAAATAGGTTGGCACATTGTATTATTCCCTATTCTTCCTTTCAGTGACCCTTGCCTACTCACTGCCTTATTTCTCATTCTCTCACCTTCCTTATTTCTCCACATAGGAAGTCACAACATAATATAGCAACTACAGCTAGCTCATGAGTTTTTGTGTATCAATAATTGAGTTTTTCTACTTTTGTGACTTTTTTATCTTTTTCATACATCTCACTCACAATGCTTTTGTTTTTCAAGTACTTTTTCTACTCGTTTTGATTTTCTTTTTGAATTCTCCTTTTGCTAAACATATTAGCTAACCTTAATTACTAACTGTTCAATAAAACTATTGAACTGAAATTCAATACAAATCTATATACTTGTAAATATTAATTAGTAATATTTATGGACTCAATCATCAAAAAATGGGGTTTTGAAACCACCATTTCTGGGACCACTGAAAAATAGGTTGTTATATAACTAATGTATTGAAATCTGGTACGTTGGGTTTATGACTTTTGCATGACATAGTTTAGTTAAAGGGTAAATGATATACTCTCATTGGCATTACATGATAGATGGGAAAGTAACATGGCCATGGGTCCTTTGTCTAAGGAATATGATTTAATTACTATTTGATAGTAATTGACATTTTCATGAATGAAGATGTAATGATTTATTCATATTTTGAGTATCTGTCAAAAAATAATGGAAATTTATTTACAGAATGAATTCTATTTTATTGAAATCTCAAAAAAATTCAGTTTCATATAAAAAGAAGTAAATTCCCCATTGAATATTAATCTAAGTTTTTATTTTGTGTTTTTGTTTTGTGTAGTTAAAGCCCACACTTTAAACAAGCTAGGGTTCGAAAATAGTGGAGAAGATTGTTTGGTAGAAAGCCATGAAACGATCTAGATCGCCTCACTCAAAGCATAAGTGCTAATTTGGTCTAAGGTTTATATTATTATAAATACCGCAAGACTTAACATTTAGAAAAAAATTAAAATTTTCGGTGTTCTACAAACATTGCTTTTTAACAAATTTTTCCAACACCCTGTTCATAATACTTTCAATCTCAATCAACACAAACTTAAGCCTAAAACTATTGTTAGGAAGTAGGGATCGGATCTTGTGATGATTCTGACCACTAATTATGAAAATGTAAGGGGTCACCTCTATTGTGTATGCTATTATCAACCACAACACCTATTAGAGTGAAAGCAAACATAGTGGTATATGGTTGATTATCGTCTTTGAATTTTGAATAGCATGTTTCACTTTTATGTTGCAACAAATCTTTAAAAATGTTGAAGGTTCTCTCATTAGTGGAAGTTGCACTTATGTTTCACCTTAACTAGCACAAGCCCTAATATGATATATTGTCATCGGAATGTTAAGAGGCTTATCCCAAACTACACGGGATGCTTCCCATGTAGTTGGCGATATCATTTCACAAACTGTTTCTTTAGGTTTTGTTTGCTTCAATCATGTATTGTGATCAGGAAATAGAGTGGTTGACTGGCAAAGAGAACTAAGTTAGGCTCTTGTCGCCTATTTTGGAATTTCTCCATTCCTAATGATCTCAAAATCCTCTTGTAATCCTTTATTATGAATGAAATTATTATTAAAACAAATAAAAAAAAGCACGAGCCCTCTTATCGATCCCTTCAAACTTAGCCATATTAAAGAGATAGGAAAAACCTTCACTATAAATTAGGAATAAATAAGGTGATAGAGGGCAATCCCGTTGAAATCTTTTCTTACGCAAAAAGTTTGAGAAACATTTACCATTAAAAAACAACTAAATACGAAACAATTTGAGCACAAGTCATTAAGAGATAAACCAAGATTGTGAAAAATCCAACTAAATTGGCATACCTTCCAAAATTTTACTTATTTCAATCATAAATTTTGCTCATATCAAATTTATCATATTTTTGGAACATGTATGTATCTTCAAAAGGTACAATGACTTTATAAACCACCAATATATTATAAAAAAAATTTAATACCCATAACAATAACACATTGTGTCTTATCAATATAATTGTCAAAAAACAACTTAAAGTTTTTAGTTAGCACTTCAATAATAATCTTGTAAAGAACATAAAAACTAATAAGCCCATGCTAAGTCAAATTTCTTAGGTTAGTGATTTTAGGGATCTGGACTATATGAGTAGGAGTAATGAGTATACTTTTTCCTTTTGGAGATTGTAATGAGAATATCATTCAGATAAAAAGTGCGTTCCCTTTGCAAATGTAACTATAACCTATATACCAAAAAAGTATAACCTAACTAACAGAAATGCGGAAATGTAGGATTTTAAACATTTATGTCACTTTTCTCATAGTAAATGACCTACTTTCGTTCAAGAATGGAATTATTTAATTTTAATACATATTAATAATAATTAGTTTGATGGCTATAAAATTTTAAGAATTCTATTGAATTATAGATTTAAACAAAATTAAGAGTCAAAACATAAAACTTAAACTGAATATATGAATAATTTCTATCTCTGCTCTTATCAAGAAAATTTCTTCAAATATGATAATAAAATATTAGTTCAATATTTTAATCAATTCAACTTTTTACCGGTTGCTTGCATAAGGGATAAATTTTTAAAATTGTTCATATAATAATCTTTATAAAAATGTTAAAATAAAGATTTTTCACGAAGTTCAATTCAATTTAAGTAAAATTAAATAAATTCTAATATATTTAGGTTAAAATACACTATAGTTAAATTAGATATCACTTAAAAATAAAAGAAATAATGAAAGTATAATTTGATACTTGATATACTATATTTGAATACTTTTAAAAAATTTTGTTCTTATTTGAACCCTTTTAAAAAATTTTGACCATTATTTTAGCATTTTAAAAAAATATGGGCTTAAAACTTGGGGTCCTAATTTAAGGATTTACCCTAAAAAATTGAAGATGAACGGAAAGTTACAAGTTGGACATTAGCAGACGCGCCCTCTATCTACCCCCTACACCCAACCATACCAGCCATTAATTCCTGAAAGCATTACAGCTGTGCCCAGATCGAACCAGAGAAATGAGAACACGTTAAGGTGTTGGACTTAGAGTATCATGATTGACGACCGCCCCTATCCTTGGTGGCAACTGCCAGTCAAAAACATCGTCCGAGATTTCAATTTGATTAAGAGCCTCAACTGTATTTTTTGTTTTATCAGCAAACCCTTTGTTGGGGGGTCTTTTCTCTTCGGGCTATAAGTAGGGCGGCATCCAAGCACCTCATTTGCAAGAGGTCTTTACTCTTTAGCTGTTTTTCAGTCCCCAATAGAAAAGCTTAAAACAGAACTCAGCATTTGTTTGTCTGCTATTTCCCTCCATATTGCTAGCATTTGTTTTAGCTGAGAGGCAAAACTTCGGAACAGCAAAAGAATACTGTTTGTTTCTAAAAAATTCCCAAGGACAGAGAAAGCAGAGTAGCTGTGTTAGGGAAAGAAAAGATGGTTGCACCTCTGTTAGCTTGGCCCTGGGAGAACTTGGGAGTTTTCAAGGTGCCAAGAAGTGTAACCTCGTATTTGTTTAACTTTGATCGGTTCATATTAGTTTTTAATTTTGTTTCCAGATGTAATGTCTGAATCCACTTGTTTTTTTTCTTCTCCCCGTAGTATCTGCTATACGGTCCTTTAGCTGCAAAAGTATTGTATTCAAGGATCTATGAGGATACCATTAAGGATCTGTGGTGTCTTCATATACTCGTTATTTGTGCTTTGAGAGGATTAATTCATCAGCTATGGAGCTCTTACAGTACCACGCTTTTCCTAACTCGAAATCGCCGGATTAAGCAGGAAGGAGTTGATTTCAAGCAGATCGACAGAGAATGGGACTGGTAATACAATATATAATATATATTTATGACTTATCTGCTCTTGTTCCTCCGAAATTATATGATTTCATGAACACTTGTTATTGATGTGATCTTTCAGGGATAATTTCCTAATCCTTCACGCACTGTTGGCTTACATGGCCTGCTTGATCTTTCCATCCTTGGATGATCTTCCTCTCTGGAACCCAAAAGGATTTATTACTTTACTGTTTCTACATGTCACCGTTTCGGAGCCCTTATATTACTGGGCGCATAGGTATTTCCATGAAGGCTACCTTTTCACCCATTATCATTCACTTCACCATTCATCTTCTGTAATCCATCCCTATACAGGTAAAAAAATCACTGACCCAGACCCCATTTTCCTTCTTCTTCGTTTCAATCCAGATTAACTTCTCTGCTTATGATAAATTTCTTTCTGCTGCAGCTGGGCATGCAACTTTTCTAGAGCATCTTATATTATGTGTAGTGATTGGAATTCCGATGGCGGGTTCTATTATGATGGGGTATGGATCAACAAGCATGGTTTATGGTTATGTTTCGGCCTTTGATTTTCTCAGATGCTTGGGGCATTCCAATGTTGAGGTTGTTCCCCATGAAGTTTTCATCAAGCTTCCTTTCCTCAAATATTTCCTCTATACCCCCACGTAAGCAATACCCCTTCTCTCATGCTCATGCAATTAATGTGTATCAAAATTTTCTTTCCCGAGATTTGAAAATAAAAACCGGTTAATAATTGTTTGTAATTTATATACGCGTTAACCACCTATACTTTATTTTTAAAATATAATTATATATTATTTTGGTTAATGACATATTAATAGGTATATGATAAGTTTTAAAGAAAAAATAACACAATAAATATGAAATGATAAAATAATCATATAAATTTGCTTAATAGGTTTATTTTTCTTATTAACTTCATTAGTACTAATATTGTGGAATACTTTTTTTAAATTAAAATTAGGTAGTTGTATAAATCACAATTAATACCATCAACCCTCAACCAATGAATTAATGAGTGAGCAATGTAATTAGCCAAACACATCTACAGAATAACACCTTCAACAGTTTCTTTCCTTTAGAGCTTCTTCGCTTTTAGACGGTACCGAAATCTATTTCCAGACTTGGAAAATAGGTATTAATTTTAGTGCCATATTTATCACTGATTAGAACCCCTTCCACGAAACAGGAATTTATGGCAGACAGATAGATATGATGTTATTTCATTAAATTGTCGAGAAACTTGCAAGTTCCAATTACTTGAGAAGGAATGCTCATTTGGAGATTTCCTCCAGGAAGTTAGTTTACTTTTGAGAAACAAGGCAATGGAGTTAGTTAGATGTTAGAGGTACTATGACAAATTAGTTCATATTGAATAAGGTGTTGTTATTACTTAATCTAAAACGTTTGCTCCAAAATAGCAGCTGATGAGGTACGTGAACATTAATTTTGTGTTAGATAAAACAGGGAAATTTCTTATTGACGAGGTAGCTAGCATGATAATCGAGATTTTTAACAGCAAAACATGCGACTTGCAATGCATTTTTTCTTTAACGAAACGAAATGCATGAATTGATTGTTGGCTAATTTTGTTAATGGATTTTAAAAAATTGTCAGGTACCATAGCCTGCACCACACAGAGATGGGGACCAACTTCTGTCTCTTCATGCCGCTGTTTGACGCTATGGGGAATACGCTTAACCGCAACTCGTGGCAGCTACACAAGAAAATTAGTTCAGATTCAGGTAGTTGCACTCGTTTCTGGGGTTTACCATCCAATATATTAGAAATTCTTCTGCTGAACCGTTGGATTAGAACCTATAATGATTCAAGTACATGACACTGAAAACGACTCTTTATCTGCACGGTTATTGCATGACCTAACTTGTATGGTACAGAGTCTAATATGAAATTAACTTTGAATTTTTGTGAATGCAGCAAAGAATGGGAGGGTGCCAGATTTTGTGTTCCTAGCACATGGGGTGGACTTAACCTCATCGATGCATGTCCCATTCGTTTTCAGATCATTCGCATCCGTACCATTCTCCACCAGGATCTTTCTTCTGCCTTTGTTGCCTGTGGCGTTTTTGGTTATGTTAATAATGTGGGCTTGGTCTAAGACCTTCCTCGTCAGTTTCTACAATCTTAGAGGCCATTTGCACCAGACATGGGTTGTTCCTAGATTCGGCTTCCAGGTTCGCTTTTGATTTTAAATTAAACAAGTTTGGCCACAATCATTATTGCAAGCCGATTAATCATCTAGAGCATCACGATCTTTTGCAGTATTTCTTACCATTTGCAATGGAGGGCATCAATAAGCGCATAGAGGAGGCCATTCTAAGGGCTGATAGGATAGGGGTGAAGGTCATCAGCCTTGCTGCATTAAATAAGGTCGGTATTTAGTTTATTTATTTTATTGTTAAACTTGTCTTCCACTTTTTTTTTTTTTTTTTCTAAGTTCTTTAATTGGCCCTTGAGTTATCTGATGATGGTAGTTGGGAGGAATAAATATGAGACATGAATCAGCCTCATCTCCTTCATTTAAAACTATTGTGAACCTTTCACTTCACAGTTTAATTTCTTAGCACCATTTCTGGCAATTTAGCATCTGTCAAAAGCATCTCACTATCATTTACGTCTGAATTGGACTGGAAATATCCAAGTTCATAGATCGAAAACTTGTGTGTATATATTTCAGAAATACTACACCAAAAGTTCTCTGCTTCCTGCAATCATGAACCCACCTCCGTATTTGCGCAGTCTTTTACTCCTTTCTTTTAACGGAAAAACATCCTTTTCTTGAACCTGTACTCCAATCAGAACTCAGTATCCTCTATTCCTAACAGGACCCATTTTAACCTTACAAACTTCTTAACCATCCCTCTCTCTCTCTCTCTCTCTCTCCATATTAATTTGGGGAAAGAAGGGTTTAATGTCTCCCGTATGCTATGGTTAAAAGTTAAAACAAGTCAGTGGTATCTGTCCATACCATTTCCACAGCAGGGCTAAATGTTCCGTGAAGTAAATGGATAACCATTATTAGGTTTAACTATCCCAGCAGTGTTGCTAATAATAATCAATTCAAAAAAGGGGTTTAATTGGGCAATGCTTGCAGAACGAGGCTCTGAATGGAGGAGGAACACTCTTTGTTGAAAAGCATCCGGACCTAAAAGTCAGAGTTGTCCATGGTAACACCTTGACGGCTGCTGTTATTCTAAACGAAATTCCCAAGGACGTGGAAGAAGTGTTTTTAACAGGAGCTACTTCCAAGCTCGGCAGAGCTATTGCCCTTTACCTTTGTCGAAGGAGAGTACGCGTTCTTGTAAGTCTATACTTCAAATCTTTTCATTTATTTATTCACTGTTTTGATTAGCATATAGCACGTGATCAGTGGCAAAGCAATGCCCAAGGGGGGATACCCTTGGTTTGAACAAACTAATTGCGCTTCTGCGCGTGGTTCACTGTATCTTTGCAATTTAATTTTGTAGGGAACGCACGCAATTAACTATTTGCTGCCTAGGGTCTCCTTTTAGTTGCCATCTATAGATTGGTTAAATAATATTGATGGTTTGTACCATTACCATAGTTCCATTTTTGCAAGCTAGTGTATTGAAATAGAGTTCGGAAACAAAAATGAAATTCATTTTATTTAATAGATAATAAAGCAAATATCGGGAGAAATTTATTTTACGAATTGTATATTATATATTAGTAGCATTATTTTTTAATCGACAAATGCATGCGGACCATAGGAGTAGTATATGGTTGGACCTAATAATATTGTGTCCTTTATTTCGGTGAGGCTGGGGTTTAGTGCCAATTGAAATTGTTTGCTTATGGGTTTGGACATAATGTACCAGATGTTGACTTTATCAACCGAGAGGTTTCAAAAAATACAAACGGAAGCCCCTGCGGATTGCCAGAATTACCTCGTCCAGGTCACCAAGTACCAGGCTGCTCAAAATTGTAAGGTACGAGATGCAAATCCCGGTCTCATCGGCTTGTTTTTTTAGTTCATTGAAACACATAAATTGCAGCTCAATAACATTGACTTGACTTAAAGAATATATAAAACATGAATGAAATGTTGTTATGAAATAGACATGGATCGTGGGTAAGTGGATAACACCAAGGCAGCAAAGTTGGGCTCCATCGGGGACACACTTTCATCAATTTGTGGTGCCACCTATCTTGGCCTTCAGAAGAGACTGCACTTACGGTGATCTGGCTGCCATGAGATTGCCTGATGATGTTGAAGGCCTTGGAAGTTGTGAGGTAACCAATCTTTTCTTTAATCATCCATTTTTTCTTATTACCATCATTAATATTATAATCACATGCATGCTTTCTCACAAGTTCAGTTTTCTAACTATAAGTATTGGTGGATGTTGGGCAGTACACCATGGAAAGA
Organism: Gossypium bickii; assembly: GCA_025503065.1. NCBI lineage: Eukaryota > Viridiplantae > Streptophyta > Magnoliopsida > Malvales > Malvaceae > Gossypium > Gossypium bickii. The sequence goes on along the minus strand of CP106712.1, from coordinate 35,663,141 downwards.
GGAGTAGTGCACGCATGCCATGCAGGGGGCGTGGTTCATCAGCTAGAAGGCTGGACCCATCACGAAGTTGGGGCAATTGATGTCGATAGAATCGATATTGTCTGGAAAGCTGCTCTCAAGCATGGTTTAAGGCCAGTGTCAAGCATGTAAACCAGCAATGTTCCTTGTCGTAAATTGTCATGAAACAAACAAGAAGCAAACAAAACAAAGCAAAGAAAATGAATTTCGAATTTTAAACATTAATGTTAATGCCATTTTTTTACGATTATCAAGGTACTATATATTGCTACGAAGCGAATACTGATTGTATTACCCTTTGGGTTTCGTAACACTTCTATGTATATTTTGATTTGAAAATCATTAGAAATTGAACTACCGTCTTTCTTAGACAACGGGGAGTAAAATTTTAGATAAAAACTGGAATTGCATCGTTTGTCAAAGCGGGTATTTACTGTTGATTAAACGATACCGTCAGATTGTGGAGCTTACCGCTACCTCTCGTTTGTTTGTTCGTTATTTCGCGTGCTATGGAATTTCTAGCATAACCATCCACGGATGTTGTTTTACAAGTGGCATTTTTCCTAAAACATTAATATCAGTCCAAGTATGCTTAAATGAAATATGACCGTGGATATAAACTGATAGAAATGCTTAAATGAAATATGACCGTGGATATAAACTGATAGAATGGTGGTTTTAAGTCTGCATTCCTTAGTTCAAGGATGTTCGGTTTCATATTCAACTTAAGTACTGTAACCTTTTAAACAACTTTTATATGGTTCCTAGCCCCTTCGCAACTCTTGCACCTTAGAAAATTATATAATGATTTTTTTAATATATATACATATACCTAATGAAAAAAATTATTTAGAAATCTAAGTCACCCTTTAGATTATTTAAAAGAATAGGACTTTTCCTTCCAGGTTAGATGGCAGTTAACTGTGAGAAAAACCACATATCAATATATTGAATAAAAAAATTGGACTTGATGCTGTGTATCAGCATACTACCAAACCAATTTCAACATATTTTTATCCATGTCATAAAATTCGATTTTGAGTAAGATTTTTTAATTTGAGTCATTCAGAAAAGTTAACCGAAACGTTTCCAAGACTGGATATGGTAGTGAATTAGTCTCATTAATTTGTATTTTGGAATTAAATAGGGGTTTATTTGGACAATATAAAGTAACTGAATGAAAGTGTAATTACTAGAGTAGTAATGATAAGGACAACAAATCAAGATCGTATTCAAGTTGTTCGACTCGAAAAGAGATCAGATTTGATCTGAAAGAAGAACCAAACAAATTTAAATACAAAGAAAATGATAACTTTAGAATATAGAGTTATCTTCAGTACTTTTAAACTAATAATTCATAATTTTGAGTGGTTGATAACAAATTTTGTAGTTTTTATTATAATTATGTCTTGTTGGTTAATGTTAAGGTAGATTTATTATCTGGATCAATTTATACGCTAAACACATGATTTTTTGTAGTTTTGAAGATAGTTGGTGCACTGGAAGGAAAAATGGACTTGAAACTTGCTTATGGATGCTCAATGTTGCAGCAAAATCCCTACGGGATTGGGCTAATGTGGTGCCATCTTTGTTTGCCCAAAAGATGGTTATTGGACCTTAGAACTCCTCTTGACCCAACTCTAAAGTGGGTTAACAAATCTGGACAGCCCACTAAGGGAGGAATAAGCCCAATCGTTCACTTGAGGTGCCAAAACTGTCCATGGGACTTGTATTCACGTAATTCAACCACCAAATCAGCATAGAGAGGATCAAGGATCTCCGTGCTCCACAAATCAAGAAACTGTCCACCTTCCTCCATAATTCAAACAACTTCCTCCCCTTGAAACAAGCATGCCATCCACTACTTCTCCATAAATCAAGGATCGGCCACCTACATGGAGAAATTCAAGGGATGACATGCTAAAATAGGGGGCTTAAACAAGTTTAAATAGGGGCAAGAACTTAGGGTTATTCACTCATCAATCATTCATGCACTCACACCACATTTGAGAGAGGAACACACGACTTTGAAAGAGCAATTCAAAGGTTTTTCTAGAGCAGCCAAAATTTGGCACTTTGAAAGTAGTTGTGCATAGGAACAAATGAGAAGCAAAGAGGGAAAGAAACATGAGCAATGCCATGAAAAATCACCAGAATTGGCTTCAAGTTTCTTTCCAATTAATCTTTTATTTTGTTCAAAGTTGATATACATGATTGTCATGTACTCTTTTGCTTTTAATTTAATGATAATAACTTAACTCTGTTAACGTTAAATTGATTGCAATCCCTTAACTTATGTTACTAATACTCTGTTGATGTTTCTATGTTCTTTGGTTGTTTATTCATTCAAATAAAACCATGAACATGCTTGCTCATGCATAATTAATGTAGGGAAGTATATGAACTAGCTATTGAATCCAAACAAGATGGTAATTAGTAGACGCAATTGAATGATGCATGTTTGATCTCTTAATGATTGAGTTTGTAATTATATTTAGCAATATTGTTACCTTGCATAACCCTTATATGATGTTTGCTTATGAAACTTTGAAGTTGACATAGAAGCATGCTAAAGAAACTTAAAAGTTAAAAAAAAGTATGACTTCACTTATAAGTTTTGGGTTAGTAAATAACCAAATTGCCATGGTTCTACTGTAACATCATTGACATTGCTTTTAATAATTTTAAGTTAAGGTAAACAATTAATCTTGTTCCTTTAGTTATAGTAATTTAATCTGGTGATTTGCTGCTTATTATTTTGTGTTGCACTTTCATTTGTTTTAGCATACTTAGTAATTTAATTTAGGCTAATAGTTAACTCAATTCACATTTCCTTATTTCTATCACCAACTTGTCATGTGATAAATTTCACTATATTTGCCTTTCATATACAGTCCATGTAGAGACGATACTTTCTACTTACTACTTTATTACTTGTTGACGACTGTGTACACTGTCAACATTATTTAATAATTTCATGATAGAAAACAAAAATAATTAAAAGATGAAATTCAAGCATAAAAAAATATTCAAAACAAAGATAAATAAATTAAAACAAAAATTAAAAGGTGGAAGATGAATCAAATAAACCGATGGATATGGATAGAAGATAGCTATCGAACTGAATCCTTTAAGATATAAACCCCAAAAAATTCAATTAATGGCTCTAATCAACCCGCCAATAAATAATACTTGACAAATTGAATTGTAACACCCCATGCCCGACCCAATCGCCGGGTCCGAGCTACAAGATGCCACTTTTTTTGTCGAAACAACTACGACCAATTACAATTCAATTTCAACCATTTACACATGCTATTAAGTATATTACACATTTACAATATGTTTTACAATCATATTCAAGTTTTATATGAGCTTATGAATGCTCATTTGGTAACTTGAGGTCGAATAAATATTAAAATATAAAAAATTTAAACTATCGAGTTGACGTTGTGACTTCGGGAGTCCTATGTTGCGATGTAACTCACTAAATTCTCCTCGTCAAGACATTAAGAGTTCGACGTTGCAACATGACTAACTGTTTCTAAAATGCTCAAATGATACCAATTCACAATGCCTAAACAAAAATTCCAATAGCATCATTCCATCAATTTAAGCTTCAAACCTATTTCAAACAGTTCATATAACATCATTGCTATCTAAAATTATTAAATGACCATTCACAATTCAAAACCAAACTCAATACATATGACCATTCAAAAAGAATGATGCAACTTTGAGGAATTTGGAGAACCAAGTGGGTCAGCTAGCCAACGAACTTCGAAATAGACCCCATGGTGTTTCGCCAAGCGACACTAAAAATCTGAGAAGTGTAGGTAAGGAGATCGTAAAGCTTTCACCTTGAGGAGTGGAAGGTTGTTGGAGCCCAGAGTTATTGAGGTTGAAGATGAGTCTGCTGTAGCCTAGAGCAAAGAAGAAGTTCAACCGAGTGTTGAAATTCCTGCTTTATAGAAGTCAGAATCTACGATCCTTGATGAGGTAAACCTACAACAAGCTAGTTCTGATAATCTAACACTTGCAAAAAAATTGCCACAGGAAAGTTGTCCAATTAAAGTTAAGATTCCACCACCTCATTATCTTCAAAGACTCTAGCAACATAAGCAAGATGTCCAGTTCAAAAAGTTCTTGAATGTACTTAAGCAGCTTCATATCAATATCCCGTTGGTGAAAGCTTTGGAGCAAATGCCAAACTATGCCAAATTCATGAAAAATATCTTATCTAAAAAGAAAAGATTAGGGGAAATTGCGACAGTGGTATTTTTAAAGGAGTATAGTGCATTTTTGCAAAACAAACTTCCCCAAAAAATGAAAGATCCAGGGAACTTTATATACCTTATAATATTGGAGATTCTTACTGTGGTTTGACTCTATGAGATTTGGGAGTGAGCATCAACTTGATGCCCATGTTTGTATTTATTAGTGAAGTTAGGCCAATGACGATTACACTTCAACTGGTAAACAGATCCTTAGCACATCCGGAAGGAAAAATTGAAGATGTATTAGTACGTGCTGATAAATTTGTATTTTCTACTGACTTTATCATTGTGGATTTTGAAGCAGATAAAGAAGTACAAATCATCTTGGGAAGGTCTTTCTTAACAACCAGTAGGACGTTAATCAATGTGTAGAAGGGCAAACTCACCATGCAAGTTTAAGACGATCAGGTAACTTTTAACACATTCAAAGTATGAGAATTCTTGATGGAGTTAAGGAGTGTTTCGCGATGTCTGAGATAGAATCCTTGGTTACAAAATGGGAACTCAATTCTATAGAGGATCCGTTGGAGTGCATCTTATTGTCTGATCCACCAAGTGATGAAGAAAGGGAGGAATATTTGGCTTAGTTAGAGGCCAATTCGAAGGGATTCATTCAACAATCGTGATTCAAATCTTTGGAGTTGGCATCTAGTGAGCACATTCAACCGAAGGCATTAATTGAAGAGCCACTTAAGTTGGAGTTAAAGGTACTTTAGTCTCATTTAGAATATGTTTATTTAGGTAACTCTTCTACTTTGTCTATTATAATTGCAGCTGAGTTAACCAAGAGTCAAGAGGAAAAGTTGATTGACATTCTAAAGAAGTTTAAAAAGGCGACCGAGTGGACTATAGCTAATACTTGAGGTATTAGCCCATTACTATGCATGCACAAAATCATATTAAAAGATGGTGAAAAAGGAAGGGTTGATGGCAAAGAAGACTAAATCTGATTATGAAAGAGGTGGTTAAGAAAAAAATTATCAAGTGGTTAGAGTAGAAATTATTTACCCCATCTCAGACAACTCATGGGTAAGTCTAGTCCAATGTGTTCCAATGAAAAAAGGCATTACAATTGTGGAAAATGAGAACAACGAGCTGATTTCGGCTATAACATTTACGAGGTGGAGGATCTATGTGGACTATAGAGAACTAAATAAAGCAATTCGGAAAAGCCATTTTTCAGTTACCATTTTTAGATCAAATGTTAGACAGACTTGTGATCTACTGTAATTCGGTGCACTAGATTAAACTAGTTTTCACATTTAAGGAGCTTGAATACAAGCATTTTTGTTATGTTTTTAATTCAGTTTCTTTAGTTTTGTTTACATTCAATAAAATGTGCACATCAAGTCTTTTATTAACCTTAAGGTACGAATAAGGCCTAAGGGAGAGTTAACATACTTTGTGAGTGTGCAAGAGACTATTAGAGGGCATTTTGAGTCAATACTAGATGCTATGTTGCAACATAGAGAGCATAATAGAGAAAGTTCGAAACTGGCTTCAATATCGTGACACAGGCCTAAGGTGTTGCGACATACCCTTAAAGATGGTTACAAAAGAACATGTTGGTTGCTACATCGCTACACATGTCCTGGTGTGTCGCAACACCTACTATAATAACCCATTTTTTAGTGAAATTAGAACAGTGGTTTTAGGACCACAAATCCGATCTGAAAATAAAGTTTATTTTTATTTTTATTTTATTATATGATTCATATTATGATAGATGTGTCGTGTGAAAATTTTGATACGAAAATTTTATCGATTAAATGTTTAATTACGAGAAGGACTAAATCACATAAAATGTGAAAGTTGAATTCTAGTAGCTATAAGGATTGAATATCAATGCAATCCAAAACTAGAGGTCCTTATATGGTAATTAGACCATTAAAGAAAAGTATGTAGATTTCTGGTGACTCATCCATGGAAAAATTAGAAAAGAGTAGGGACTAAATTGGAAATTGAATTAATTAATTAAAAAGATGATAAAAGATATCATCTTATTATTTTCTCATCTTCAACCCCAAAATTTTATGGAAACCCTAGGAGAGAGAGAATAAACTTTCAAGGCTTAATCGGGTATGTTTCCTTGTCCCATTTTTAGTAATTTTGATATTTTTGAAATAGGGATAGTCTAATCTTTTTATTTGGGGGATTAATTTGAAAAGTTATCAAGGTATGAAATTTGGTTCATGGATGAATATGCTGAAAATTAGAAATTTATGGTAAAAATGAAAGGTTATTGATAGCTAAACAACTTTTACAAAGTGATTTTTGATGAAAACATGATTTAGGGACTAAAATGTAAAGTAGTGAAATTTGATGAAAATTTTGAATTTCTATGAATACATGTGCTGTAAATTTTGTAATGGGATCTTGGTTAGGCTTGGAATAGGGAGTAAATTGCACAAGTTTCATTTTCCATGCCTAGGGACAAAATTGGAATTTACGGAAAAGTTAGTGGCAAAATGGTAATTTTTCCTAGGACATAAACTGAGTCCAAATGAATATGAAATATGAGAAGTTGATGATTATAGCTATTTATATAGATCTGAACAACACAAATTCGAGGTTAGGTCGAGGAAAAGAAAATGTTTCAGATTAGTAGATTACTTACGCGAACAAGTGTCGAGGTAAGTTCGTGTAACTTAATCGAGCATGTAATTATGTTAATTGAATGTTGTGTTTGTATGTAATATGACTTATATTGATACGCATTGCTTGAATTCTATAATGGAAAATTTAATACATGCTTGAAATGATGAAAAAGGGGTTAAGTCCTGATTGAATATTGAATTCCTATGAATATATGCGCTTTCCCGAAACGAATAAGGTCATGCATTTGTTGTGGACGGGATTTAGCTCGAACGAGTAATCCTGACAAAATACCTCTCGAGTATATGTTACGATTAGGGTTTAGCCTAGACTGATAATCCTAATTGAGCTCTTTTGAGCATACGTTATATAAAGGATTTAGCCTAGACTGGTAATCCTGTTATACAATATGTGGCTTGAGAGTGTGTTTCTTGATTAAGTGCCCTAATGGGTACCCTCGAATAAGAATTGATGGATTATTGAATTGTACACCCCGAGTGTACTACTTGAGTATCCATCGGAATTTCAATGGTTCAACGGACATAAAACTCTTGTCATGGCATGAGAATTATGAGATGAAAAGATAATGTCTTGAAAGAGTATTACATGATGAGCTCATCTATCCTTACTTGATGTATATGTAAACCTTGTGACTAACATGTTTGATTGGATGCATGTGTTTAGGAAATTTTGCCAAAATGGATGGAAAACGTGTTGTTGTATGCTTAGATTTAATAAACAGGATTGGTAAGTTTAGTTTCCGTTATACAAACTTACTAAGCATGTAATGCTTACTCTATTTTATAGTGCTCGGAAGCTCGCGGAGGTTAGAGATCATTGGAGCATCGTCACATTATTAACTAGCTTATTTTGTATATACTTAGTAATATCATTTTGGTATAACGGCATGTAAAGGACAACTTGACCATTAGTGGCTCGATAATGATGCTTGTAATCTAGCCATTGGAATGACTAGTAATGATTGTTTTGATATACTTGTAACGCCATGCTATGGTAGCTAAATATATGTTAAGTAGTTGATCAATTTATGTCTAATATATGGAATGAACCAAGGTAAGAATGTATGCATGTAATGGTATGCCATGATGAATGATGGAATTTGTTTAATTTGAATGCTTAGAATGGTTGGTATTGGGTGTGTGTTTCAAGTGCAAGTCATGGGTGTGATTTTGGGTGAGAAATGAAGCTAGAAATGGCTTTATTTTTTTCCACATGGGCAGACACACGGGAGTGTTTCTAGACCGTGTGTGACACACGGCCGGGTACATGGACGTGTAGTTAGGCCATGTTTCCCCTGTACCTTAAATTTTGAGAAACAAAATGCTCAGAATTGAGCACAAGGGAAGAGACACGGGCATGTGTCTCAGCCGTTTGTGCCACACGGCCTAAAACACGGGTGTGTGTCTTTGCCGTGTGAAACCTTCACCTAATTTCAAAAGAATTTAATTAACCACACGGCCTAGCACACGGGCGTATGGCATGGCAGTGTGCACAAGTCAGAGAGCTATATGGGGTCGAACACGGCCTATAGCGTGGGCGTGTCCCAGGGTCACATGGACGTGTCCCCTGGACCACACGGGCATGTGAGCCCTACACCTTGGAAAAAAAATTTAATTTCACGAAAAGTTCTTAGAGGTTCCGATTAAGTCCCGACTTAATTGTAATGCTCGAATTGGGCCTCGAGGTTCTATTTAAGGGACGTTACGATTTATTTTGGAATTTGAATTGTAAGTTGCATGAATTATCTGTAAATGTTTATGAATGTTCCGGTAATGCTCCGTAACCCTGTTCTGGTGAGGGATACGAGCTAGGGGTGTTACATCAACTCTATGACGGGAATAAAACACTTATACATGTGCAAATTTAACCATTTTTTGATTAATTTTTTTCTATATCAAACATATCAAAATGACCTTACCATTGGGACTACTTCTCACATGCATCACAACCGACTAAATGTCACCATTCTAACCAATTCCAAATGGTTCCAATAACCAACATAAATACATATCAAATTAGTCCAAATGGTCATAATTCAAACAAACAGACTTGACTAAATTTCATATCAAAACATGCCCTAAATGATCACTTTGAAAACATGCCAACACTTACCACTTTGGCCATAAAACCATGCATCAATTTGATATTATAAACACCAATCTTTAAACATCAAAGTGCCAAAAGCACACCAATCATCAAGGCATCAAATATTATAAGTTTCACAAATTCAAAGCAATATTACATGCTGATATCATTAACTAAACATTAGACATACGTCCACTTATACATGCCATTATAACCATGACCAAAGCATCAAAATCTACTAATAAAATCGATGGATAGTGTGATGGATCTCCAACTAGCTTCCAACCCGATCGAGCTTCAGATAATCTGTAAAGTAATAGAAAGATAACTACGTAAGAAATGAATGCTTAGTAAGCTCGTATAAACCATAAGCATAATATTACATTTCAATAATGAAATTTATAGGTTAAAGGTAAACCTATACTAATGTCTCAAGATTTATCAAACCATAATCATCAACTCACAAATGAGTAAATGATGGTCACTAAACTAACTATAAATACGACTAAGGCAAGCGCACCTATCAAACAATAGTATAGCTATGGTGAGTAGGGAATATTGTATCCTCGAGGACTAAAAGTACTAGTAATTACTGTTTTTCTATTATTTAGCCGACAAATTGGAGTGATTGTTTTTAATATAAAATTACTAAACTAATCTAACTAAGAACGCAATAGAGAAATGAAATAGGAAAATAATCAAAGATAACCAATGAGATAGACAATACCTAGGAAATAATCCACCTAGACTTCACCTATTATTATGAATTTGAATTAAACGATCTATTCACTTGTGTTTTGATCCGTAGAAATCCCTAAATTATGTCAATATCTCTTTTGAGACTAAGAACAACTGACTCTAGGTTGATTAATTGAAATATCTTTCTAATTAAAACCCCTATCGTTACATTAACTCGATCTATGGATTCTCATATTAGATTTTACTCTAATCCGATAGATTTATGTCGCCCTATTTCTAAGATTGCATGCAACTCCACTCAACTATGTTAGATTTACTTTTAAACAGTGACTTTTACTCCATTGAAATAAGCACATTAAACATGAATTAATATCCTAAAAATATTAAAACACGAAATAAGCATACATAATTGAGAACATAAATAAAGTATTTATCACGTAAAAACAGAAATTAAATAATAAGATTCATCATAGGTTTCATCCTCCCTAGGTATCTAAGGAATTTAGTTCATAATCCTGAATAGAAACATCTCAAAGTTAGGATAACAACAAGACATAAAGAAACTCAATAAAACTTCGAAGGAAATTAAATGGAGATCTTCAATCTTGAAGGAGATCCACTTTTGAGTTGATTCCGATTGCGTTCTTTGAGTCATTTCTTCGATCTTCTTTGAGTGCCCCTTTAGGTCTTCTTCTAATTAGTATTTATAGAGTTTAGAATGCTTAGAAAGCCTAAAAATTGGGTTTTTCCAGTATTTCGGAAGTAGGGTGCGATATCGACACGAGCGTGTGGCTTGCCCGTGTGGATCCTAAAAACGTCTCTATTTGTCCGATTTTAGGTTGTTTTTTTGGCTCCTTTTGCTTCCAAATGCTCTCCTAAGTATAGAAACATGAATTTAAAGGATTAGGAGCATCAACTTCACTAATTTACATAATTAATCATCCAAAAATGCATTAAGAATGGGATTAAAATATTTTACTTTTACAACTTATCAGTAAGTTCATTAATGTCGTATATTTATAGACCATTCATAACATGATAGGATTTCATGAGACATAATATATATTCATCTTTTTATAAGATATATCTTTATATTTACTTACCGTCCTTTTCGTTCCCAAATGCTTATGATAAGCCTAAACAACATTATTAATTCTCAATTCAACGTATTTATCCATGACATAGATAGATCATTCAAAGAATAAGCAATTTACTAACATATGAATACATCATTTATCTCATTAAATCTTTTATAACATCATAATACATCCCAATTATGTACTTACTATATCATTCCCTTTTCTTACCCATTTCATATGTATAGTACAAGCATAATAATAAAAATCAATCCTATCCACAATCTTGGCATAAGCCTAAGCATATCGACAACACATGTTAGTTCATTTAAATATGATTCATATGAATTTGACATGGATAACCATTATACTTGAGCATAATTTAATTGGATTTATCATCCATCTCATAACATATCATGTTTTACAGGTATCACCATTTCAAAAGTTTCATGCTTACATATCTTAATTCATATTGAACACTTAACTTTTCTGTAACATCCTGAATTAGGGCCTAGTCGGAACAGTGGTTTCGAGATCACAAATCCTATGAGAAAAATTTTATTTTTATTATATTTTTATGGTCTACAATTTCACGGAATGATTTTGTGAAAATCTCATTCGAAAATTTTGACGTTTGGGCACTCAATTTAGTCAAAAGGACTAAATTGTAAAAAGTGCAAAAGTTGAGTTCTACGTGTTAGAGGTGTCCAATTGTTATGAAATTTTAAATTGAAGGTCCTTAAATAATAATTAGACCATTGGTTAAGTTGGTGGACAAAAATGGACATGGATGGGTATGTTTCAAAAGATTTTTTTAAGGGGCATTTTGGTAATTTAGTGAATTAAATTATTTAAAAACAAAATTTAAATGCCAAATTTGTCCATCTTCAAGCTTAGGCCGAATTTAACATGTGGGAAGCCATGGATAGGGTTTTCAAGCTTTCCAAGCTTCATGATCAAGGAAATCGAGATTCGGGATTAAATCGAGAAAATACAAGATTATGGATTAAAATGGTAAATTACCGTTTCTGGATCCGAGGTAAGTTCGTGTGTTAATAATAATGCAACACCATGCTTGAATTGTAATTCTCTATTGATATGACATAAATTGTATGATTTAATATGTTTATGAGAAGTTGATGTATGGTATGGAAAATGTGATGTTTGTTGCGTTATGTGAAATTGAATGGCAAATTAATGTTACATGAATTGAATGTTAAATTAAGATTACATGGGTTGTATGAGTTGCTACACGGTTGTACCTGACGAGATTTCGACAAGTAAGTTTGAATAACCTAAAGTAAACCCATAATATGCCTAAATGCATGTTTTATGAATGTATGATAGTTGTATAAAATGATGGTATGAAAATTTAAGAATTGGTAAAATGTTGAAAAGTGAGAATTCCTGGTTGAACCTTCGAAATAGAAAAGATACGAATGAGGTAGCTAGGTCACATATGTGGTACTAAGTGTAGGCGACTATGTGTACAAGAGAGCTACGAGATGGTTTTAGGTCGCATGTGTAGTACTAAGTGCAGGCTACTATGCGTACCCGATAGTTTCGATCACATGTGTGGTACTAATTGCAGGCCACTATGTGCAAGTGATGGTTTTGGTCACATGTGTAGTACTAAGTGTAGGATACTATGTGTACCAGATAGCTTCGGCTATAAGGGTGGTACTATGTGTAGGCCACCGTGTATTTGTTATTATTCCGATGAGTTCAACGGGAAGTTGACTAAGTGAAAATACATGTGATTGTGTAATGACTAAGTGTAATTGAATACGATCATGTTATGAATAAGTACAAGTGTGAATGTGACTAATTGAGAAATGTGGCAAATGTACGTATGAACAATATGTTTGATATGTAATCGGAAATTGGAAAGATTGGTATAGGCAAGTGATGAACACAACTAAAGTGAAAGAGAGAGCAAAAATTTACAATAAAACTGTTTGGAAAGTAGCAGTGACATGTGTTTGAAAAAATCACCAAAAATAGTAGAAATTGAATTATAAGTTGGATAAGATATTTATTTAAATATTATTGAGTCTATTTTCATATAAAAGAAACATAGAAAACAAATGATTCGTATATTTTTAGATATTTGAATTTCTGTGAGACTGGTTTAGAATGATTAAGTGATCCCCTATTTTGCCTTTGAAAAATCATTAAAAATTTTAAAAACATAATTGTGGGATATAATTTATATGTCTGAAATACTGAATGAGTCTATTTTGAAATGAACTAAATAAGAAGGTCATATGAACTCTGTACGAGGAGAAAATTGATTCGTAGTGAAGAGAGGTCAGAATAGTCAAATAGTGAAACAGGGGAGACTTTAAAGAATAAACTGTACTAATTGGCTAAATCAAAAATTCTAAAAATTTTATGGTAAGAGGATATGTGAGTGTAGTTTCATGGAAAATTAACGGATTTTAATTTAGAGTACCGTAGCTCCAGATATAAATAATTTAATGACTGTGACTTGAGAAAACAGCTTAAATGGAATTTGAATAAATAGAAAGAATATGAAAATAGCATGTTATCGCATTGCTTATTATTTTCATGCGAGCTTACTAAGCGTAAAGCTTACTCCCTCATTTCTATTTCTTTTAGTTTTGTCAGGTCAGCTCAGGGTTGGAGATCGTCGGAGGTAGCATCACACTATCGAGCCATTATCCTTGGAGTATTGGCATATGTATGTTAAATGTTTTCAAGTGAGTGGCATGTATAGGGACTTAATTTTTCTATGATGGATGTTGTTGTGATTAGTCAAATGTATTGGCTTATATTGATTTGTTGATTATAGCCATGAGATGTGGCTTTTGATGATTTTGGCTTGTAAGCCTATTTGTCCATGGTATGTGTTAACGTCATGTTATGTGGTATAAGTGATTAAATAGATGACAAGGTCAAATGCATGTATTTGAAAAGTTGTAATTTTGGGTGAAATTTGGTAACTCGGTTTTGTATGATTGTGAATGTTTAAGTTCGGTAATGCCTCAAACTCTATCCCAGAGTTGGATACGGGTGAGGGGTGTTACATTTTCATTTGCATAACACATAAGACATAAACATAGCATTAACCATAGTCACAAGTTAGTGATTAAACTCATAACTTAACAAAAATCACACATGATAAAATAAATTTCATGAATATAGCATATAAGCATTCATACTTTTCATGAACATGGCTATACACACTTTAATCGTCAACAACTCATACCTTTCCATACTTTCATGAAATTGCCAATCAGAACACTTACTGTTCCTTCCCTTTATATGCCCGTTGAACCACTTAAAATAATATCGAATATGTGGGAACCACTTAGAACCATTTCTTTCCTTTAACTTTACATAGATGCTCTCTCTTGAGCCATAAATGGGTCTGCTCACATAAGCTATCAGTCGGAACGTAGCTACATGATGCTACTCACACAAGTTGTCAAGTATCCGCAACACATGCCAAAACTCAGCTATCGGTAGAACGTTTAGGACCAGCACCCAAAACATTGTAACCCTAATGACATGTCATTTTTATCATATATATTCCTAAGGTTCAAACGGGGCTCGATTGTCGTTGTACGTCATTGAATTTTTCATCGTTTCTTTACTCGATAAATTGTATAGTTAACATATATATAATGATTCATTTCAATAAAATCATATAATAACATTCAATTTAATCAATATTATACATAGTACAGTTCATACGAACTTACCTGGCTAAATTGCAGAAATGTCAAAGTATAGTGGTATTTTGGTAATTTTCTATTCTCCTCGATTTTTCACTCGATCTTGATCTAAATTAATAATTTCATTCAATTTGTTAATTTAGGTAGTAAAAAAACTTGTTTTATGCAATTTAGTCATTTTGACATTTTTACAAAATTACCCCTAACATTTTACTTTTATTCAATTTAGTATCTGAACTTAAAACATACAAATTAACCATTTTTACCCAAATTTGAGCCTCGAGGAATACTTATGCCATCCAATACAGCCCATTGTTGCAACAATTGCCCATCAAATCCTTGTATTTTTACTATTTCAACAATTTAGTCCCTAATTGATAAAATTCATCAAAAATCACTTAAAAAAATACTTTTAAAAATAACTAATATCCCAAATTCATCAATTAACATATAAAGTCATAAGGTTCATCAATGGAAACATTCAAAATCTTTAACAGTTTTAAAATCAAAGGTACGGGGTAGCTAGACCTAGTTGTAACGATCTCAAAAACATAAAAATTATTAAAAACGGGGCCAAAATCACATACCATGCATGAAATTTCACCATGGCCGAAACTCAGCTTCATGCTTCCATGGACATTCGGTTGTTGAAGAAGAAAACCAAAAATATGATAAGAATTTAGCCTTTTGTTTTTATTTATTTTAATTTAATTTATCAAATTACCAATTTAACCTTGGTTAATAATTAAATAAAACACCAAATTCATGCCCATAATTGTCCACTAACTCCTTGAATGGTTTAATTACCATTCAAGTTCCTTAACCTTTATTTAATAAGCCATTTAATCACTTAAATCAAATAGTGATCAAATTTGACATCCTTTACCATTTAGTCCATTCTAATTAATTAACTACCGAAATGTTAAAATTTCTTAACAAAACTTTAATGCCACCTTAATGTCACTCTGTAAATATTTATAAAAATCTTTACAACTAGGTTTATAGAAACGAGGTCCCGATACCTCATTTTCTAAAACCACTTAACCTTAGTGTCTTACCACTTGAACTTAATTAATCATTAATATCACATAAATTATCATATCAAAAACCTTTTTAAAACCATATTTGACTTGTAAATATTAAATATTAATATTTACGAACTTACTCATCAGACTTAGTGGCACCGAAACCACTATTTTCGACACCACTAAAAAATGGCCTGTTACATCGCCTCCCTAGGGTATGATCCTGGGAGTATTCACCTACTTCGTTGTAAAATCTATATTACAACTCGACCTGTAAACTTGCGGATATTGCCTCGTAATTCCTCATTCTATTGCAGTATTCACACTCTGGATGTTAGTATGTCTAGAGGAGGTCAACTTATAGGGCAAGAATACTATCGTTTCTTAGACGGATATTTGGGGTACAATTAGATAATTGTAGCTCCAGAGGATTAGCACAAAACAACATTCACTTTGTAACAGCCCAGTTTTAGCTAAATCAGAATAGTGGTTTTGGAACCACAAATCTGAGGTCAAAAAATTATTTTAATATTATTTGTGGTGTTTATAGCATGTGATTATATATGTGTGAAAGTTTCGTGATTTAATTTTATCAATTGGATGTCTAATTTGATAAAAGGACTAAATCGCGTAAAATGCAAAAGTTTCATTCTACTTGTTAAAAGTGTTTAATTGCTATGATATATTAAATGTGAAGTCCTTATGTTGTGAATAGACCATTGATAGTGGGAATAGACATAAATGGGCATATATTAGGTGATTTTATAATGGTTTCATTAAGGATAATGTTGTAATTTGTAAATAATTGATATTAAATTAAAGAAAACAAAGAAAAAACCATAGTCTTCATCTTTTTCAACCAAATATGAAAAGAAGAAGAAACCATTTTTAGGGTTTTAAGTTCGGCTACTTCATTGCTCAATTGTAAGTCCATTTTGACTCTGTTTTTGATGATTTTTATATTTTTGTGATCGTTGCAACTAGTACTAGCTAGCACGTGTCTTCGATTTCAAAGCTGTTAAAGATTTTGATAGTTGCCATTAATGAGCTTATGTGTTCTTTGATGTTTAATAGTGAAAATATGAATACTTGATGCTAGATTTTCATATTTTATAAAGTGATTTTTGATGAAAATGCAAATTAGGGATGAAGTTGTGAAATATTGAAATTATGTGGTTAAAAGTGTGATTATTTGGAAAATGTTGGCTGCTAAGGCGATAAGAATTCGGCTAAGCATGGGTAGGATGAAATTGCATGAAATTGTGATTTTATGTAATAAGGACTAAATTGTAAAAGTGTGAAAGTTTAGGGGAAAATGTATAAAATTTCCTTAATGAGTAAATTGTGCTAAATTGAATGAATTACTGATTAAATAAGTAAATTTTGGTATTATATAGATTCAGAAAAATGAGATTTGGATCTAGAACGAGGGAAAAACAAAGTATTGGATTACTTGATTTAATTCGTCGTTTCAACGTACGAGGTAAGTTCATATGTTAAATAACATTATTAAATTGTGTTATAAATGTTTATTTATCATTGATTTGAATTGAATATTGAATGGATGAGTACGAGCATGAATCGACAGAGTTATGACGTTCGAAAGTCCCTTACGAACCTTAGGAATAACTCAGGATATAAATGTCATGGCATTAGGATTATCGAGATATGAGATTTGAGTAAGACCATGTCTGGGACATTGGAATCAATATGAGGTTCGTGTAAGACCATGCGTGGGACATTGGCATCGATATGAGATTCGTGTAAGACCATAGCTGGGCTATTTGTATCGATATATGATAACATGTAAGACCATATCTGGGATATGGCATTGTACGAGTTATACGAGATTTTCGAGTATCGTTAGCAATTTCGAATGGTTCAACGGGCATAGTCAAGACGAGAATGAAAGTACAATTGAATTAAGTAATACAGGTATGTATAGAACCTATATGAGAATCAAATAAAGGTAATTTGTATCATGTATCTTAAATGAGAAAGATCTATGTATAAGTATGTTTCATGCCAAAATGTGTTTATTTGGCTATAATGAGGTATGAATTGAATGATATGTGAGATATGAGTTATAGTTGTGTTAATTAAATATACATATGGCACATATTGTGCAAAATACCTTTATTTGATGATATTTAACATGATTCATATTTACTAAATAAGATGTGTTGGATATTGGATTGAATCAAGTTATTTATATATATATTGTTCATGTAGATGGAAATGTGAATGAATTGGTGAGAATGTGATAGATCTATATGAACAATGATATGAGCAAACATGTGAAACTCTTGGTTAACTATGTAAATGAATTCATGATATAAAGGTGAAAGCATATGAGGACATTAAAATTTATGTAAATGTTTACTATTTGTTTATTTAATAAGTTGAGTTTCATACCTTACGAACTTACTAAGATTTGTATCTTACTTTGTTTTCTTTCCTATGTTTATAGAGTTTCGGAGGCTTGCTTGGGTTGGAAGTCACCGGAGATCTCATCACACTATCCAACTATGTTTTGGTATTTATAAGCTTTGTGATATTGGTTATATGGCATGTATAGGCTATGGTCATTATGGTATGGTTGTTAGATATGTGAAATGGCTTAATAATGATTTTAATTGATGGATATAATGTGGCCTTATGTTTTGGCATGGTTGGCTTATGTTATGTATTTGTGGTTTGGCATGGAATGCAAATGTGGTAACAATGTGGTTTAAGAAATGGCATGTATTGGTATGAAATTGAGTTGTTGAATTGGTATGATCTTGAGGCTTGATTTTATGGTATGTATTGGTAAAAAGATACATGTTTGAAATAGATTAAAATTTTTGGTAATGGCATATTGTTTTAGTAAGTTTAGGATTATGATTTGAGTAGTGAAATAGATGGATTTTAAATGTCATGATTTGTATATGAAATAGCATGTTTTGCTTGCCTATAAATGTGATGAAATAGTATTAGTTTGGTTGTTTAGGTGAGCATGAAAATGGGTGGCAAATTGGCCTTGCAAATGGCCTATTCTTGTCCACACGGGCAGAGACACGGGAGTGTGTCTCAGCCGTGTATGACACACAGTCATGATACATGGCTGTGTATCCCTTGGTGTTGATATTGAATTGAAGTCAGTAAGCTCCATACGGCCTCACACACGGGTGTGTGACTGGCCGTGTGGCACAAGTTAGTATAGCCCCTAAATAGGACACAGTCTAACACACGGGCGTGTGACTTGACCGTGTTGCATTAGTCAGTATACCTTACAGGATTGGCATGACCTAGCCCACGACCTGGCACACGTGCGTGTGTGGCCATTTCGAAGGGCACACGGGCTAGACACATAGGCGTGTGGTCAATCGTGTGACCCAAGTCAATATGTATGCCCTGTTTTCACATGGCCTGGGGCACGGGCGTGTCTAAAGCCGTGTGAGGCATACGACCTGTTCACACGGGCGTGTGACCCTTGTATGTTTGAAACATTTCTAAGTTTTCAAGAATTTTTGTATGTTATCGGTTTAGTCCTGAAACATTTCTAAAGCATACTTAAGGCCTCATAGGCCCTT
Source organism: Gossypium bickii (assembly GCA_025503065.1). Taxonomy (NCBI): domain Eukaryota; kingdom Viridiplantae; phylum Streptophyta; class Magnoliopsida; order Malvales; family Malvaceae; genus Gossypium; species Gossypium bickii. The sequence continues at coordinate 35,644,069 of CP106712.1, read as the reverse complement.
ATAAGGGACAATGTGATTATGATTAAATGGTGTTTGAGAATGGATGCACAAATGTATGTTGTATGTTGTGATTTAATAGGTAATGCCTTGTAACCCTATTTCGTCAATAGATACGGGTTAAGGGTGTTACACACTTTCCCGTACGTTACATTTGCTTTAAAGGAAATTCCTTTTGGTTTATGAAATTCACCTATGACTTTTCAAAGGTGTATGATGACTATTTTTATTGACATTGTTGAAAAAAATTTGGAAGTATTTATGGATGACTTTCAGCGTTCAGAAACTCTTATGATGAATGCTTAGATAATTTGGCGAAGGTACAAAGACAATGCGAAGAAATGAACCTTGTCCTTAACTAGGAGAAGTGCCATTTCATGGTAAGGGAATATACCATTTTGGGGCATCGAATAACAAGATAAGGAATACTAGTTGACAAGGTGAAAATAGATATTATTGAGAAGCTTTCACCGCTGATGTCTATTAAAGGCATTAAGAGTTTTTTGGGACATGCTGGGTTCTATCAGAGGTTCATCAAGGACTTCTCTGAAATCTCCAAATCACTTTGCAGATTATTGGAGAAAGACACGGCATTCAACTTTAATGAAGAGTGCTTGAAAGCTTTTGACAATTTGAAAATTTGTCTAGTCTCAGCACCAATAATTGTCACAACAGATTAGGGATCTCCTTTTGAGTTAATGCGTGACGTAAGCGACTTCGCAGTAGGATTTGTAAATGGACAACAGAGGAATAAAATTTTTCATCCTATATAATATGCAAGCGGAACTTTGACAGTAGCACAATTGAATTATACGGTAAGAGTAAAAGAATTACTTACTATTGTTTTCGCTTTTCAAAAATTCTGCTCTTATATTGTATGTACTAAAGTAACGATTTATATGGATGACTCGAAGATCTAGTATCTGCTCGCTAAGAAAGATGGTAAGCCAAAATTAATTCAATGGGTACTTTTACGGTCTATTTGTTTATCTGTAAAAGGTTTTACAAAAAAATATTTTCATTATTTTCCCATATTTTTTTGTGTAGAAAATAAACTCCCATTGTAAATCATTCTCCAAAACACGGGAAAATGAGGCTTTCTTTTGGGGAAATGTCTTACCCCTTTTTTATTCCATAAGACATTTTCAAATCTTTCTCCTCTTCACATCCCCAACATTAGTTTAATGATCTTCTTCAACTTTCTTCCTTGCTAACGAAATTACTACAATTTATCTTTAGTTCTTCAACTTATCCATACCATTCCAGTTTTGCTATTGCCAAATAAAAACTATGGAACAACCTCTTCTCTTAGGTACCTCATTTCTTACTTCCCCTTTATTTCCATTTTCATATTTTTAGATATTTTCGATAATGATCGTAATCGAGTCATCTTGCATTAATCTTAGGTTTTAGAAGAGAAAATAAGTGAAATTGATGACAACGTAAGGCTCAGCTCGTATAAGTTTGTTGGCAAAACTGTAAGAGTATGCCCAAAGATCAATCATGAGATGGTTGTAATAACATACTTGATTTACCATGTTTATTAATATAAAGCGCTGTCATTATTATTTCAGTTTTTCCTTCGTGTGTACAAATAAAATCATTTTATAATAATGTCACGAGAATTATATGATTATTCTTAAAAGATCGTTAGTCAAGTATTATTGTTGACTAGGACAACAATAATGCATTAAGACTAACATGTAGTTGATTGATGATAAAGAGTTGTCATTGATATGGAGTGTCAAAATCAATGCATGAATATGTGTGTTAGAGAACAACATATTGGACTGACCAGCTATGAGTATGTTTCTTGGATTATTATGTAATTGTCACAACATTACTCATAGTGATTAATATGTATATGATCCTCAGACTTGAGATAATCATTATCCCAACATTGTGAGTCGTATATTTTGATACTGATCAAACGTATAATCGTGAATCGGTTGTTCTATAAACGCTGATGTTGGATATACCACAATCTATGTAGAGGGATATTGTTGATCAATATAGGATAAGTCCCTCCCACATAATGGGAGTAATATCTTAGGCCACTTGATTGAGTGAGATTAGAAATGCATGGCCATGCTCAGATAAGTTGACATGAGATGTCATACTAATTTGTATATCGTAGTCTACTCAAGATATCAAGAAACATGGGATGGACTATACAAGTGTGACTATCCCATGACTTGTGTCCATTCCAGAGATAAAGGACTTAAGGATTAATGCATGAAAGGTTAATCACAAAAAAGTTATGTCGAATCATGACTTCTTGTAACTTAGGTAGCAATGATGCATTGCTAGATGCCACTCATTGTTTGTGACATTAGAAGCGTTCTAGTATTACTGCTAACGTTACAAGAACCTACAGGGTCACACCTTATGGTTGAAATGAACGGAATAAAACATAGTCGGTATTGTGTTTGATTGTCACATGAATTAAATTAATTAAAGAATTAATTTAATTGGGCAATCAAATATTGAATATATTATATGTACAAGGATGTTGTACACATAATGAGAATTAATATATGAATTTGGTTCGTATATAAATTTAAATAAATATAGTTTACCGAAATCCATGTTATAATTAACGCAATTATAACTTTTTGGGTATAATTAAGGTAATTATAATTTTCGGTTAAAACATTATTATATTTATTTAATTTTATAATTCATTAAAGATATACCGATTATAAAAGTTAAAAAGTGATACAAAACTTATTAAGAAAAACCTTAAGAATTTGCTTGGAAAGGTCTAGCTGCCGTCAAGCAAATAAAAATACCTCTAAAACAGTTTTAGAGATTTCTGCCGTTCATAGTCAAACCGGGTGGATTACGTAGAGGCCGACATCGTAAAGGTTGCGGCTTAGTTCGATAGTAGATCAGAACTCTTGTTGCCGAGGCGCCGTTGTCTACTCAGATTGAAGTTTCGGTAACTTTGAAACCTTTATTTCACCCCGATTCATTCCTCACACATGGATTCATGGTTTGGATCACCGGGATTAATTTTATTTTGCTGCGCCATGGGGGTGCCGGCATTCCAACAAAACAAGGTCAGTGATTACAACAGCTTTGTTGATTGGTAAGGATATTAACATCGAAGAGATTCGATCAATATCTTCTTTTTCTACTCCTTACCCACCATCCATTCATGCTCCTTTGATATGCTCCCCTAAGCCCCTTCCTAATGGTATCTCTAATACAAGCCACTTCTTTTAGTACTTGGTTATTTTTAGTATTTCAATCTCTTTCGTTAAATGGTTTTATAACTTTTTGGTTTATAGTTGGGAATTTTCAATTTTGGTCTTTTTAGTGGATGCAAGAAAATTGATTCCATAATTGAGAATTGGAATTGAGTTGTCAATGTAGATTTTAAATTATGAACTCTTACTATTGACTGGTTCTATTGAATTTCTTAGAGCTATCGATTCCTCACCAGAGTCCTTATGCAACAGATTATGGCACATACTCCAATGATTTTCAGAGGTATGGCTCGATGAAATTTGGGACTCCCTTGTGTTAATTTGCGGCGTTGTCATATGTTCTTGAATTAGGACCTAGGACAAAATCAACATTTTATACTAGTAATATAAAGTGTCTCTAAATCTTGGTCTCACTTATTTTCGAACATATTAGAATGTGTTCTCTAAGTGTGAATTATCAATGTGAATTCTTAAGCATCAGGTATTAGCATGTATTGATTAAAATGTCTCATCTAAGTGTAGGCAATTATTGGATGAGGTAAAGATAAGAGAGTTTCTCATCGATCATACCGGTTATCGATGTTGTTGAGGGAGTCACCGTGCTTGTACCTAGAAGGTTCATGCTGTTGAGGATTGCAATATTTATGTGGAAACTCTTGAAACTTGTTAGAAGAAAGGGAAGTGATACGAGAGATGTAACCTATATTTATTATCCAAGATAATTGGTTATTGGTTTCAACATATAACTAATATGGTTGAGCTACTAGTTTACAACTATTCGTTATTTGAAGGAACCATATTTGAGTGTAATTTGCCTTCCTAATTTGCTATCAGGGTGTTCTAAGTTTAAATTGTTTTCCTAATGATCCCTATATTGAACTTTGTAAACATTAGTTTGATATTTGGTTTCTTGTGAATTTCTTTTTTTCCAAACGTATATTGTTGAGGTATGAGTTCTTTAAATGATCTATTTTTTTCACCGATGATTAATTATATCTTTGCAGACGAACAAAATGTGATGGAAAGGGAAAGATACCTTCTGTAACTTATGAATCTCGTGGCTTACTTAAATGCAAGACATGCAATGGTAGTAGTTTTTTTTGTTAACTCAATAAACCACCATTGTTAAATGGTAAGCAAGATTATCTATGTTGGCAGTATAGTTATACGCCTACACTACCTCTAAGATACTATTATTGGAAACATTTTCTATCAACTAAGTCTAATTTAGATGATCAATGAAACTCAATCTAAAGGGATATTTTAATGTTATGGTTTGTGAAATCAAGATGTATGTATATCCTACATTTATGTCAAATGAATGCCATTTGCTTCTATAAATTGACCTTGAATTATTTGATAGGAAGATGCTTCCAACTTGAATAGTGAGTGCAACGAGTGGAGCTGTAACACCCCAAACCCGGCCCAAACACCACGATCGGATCTGGCATGTCACTAGGAAAAAGGGTTTGAAACAAATTATAAGTTTTGGAAATTTCTTGAAAGATATAAAGCAAAATTTGAAGGACAAAGTTGGAGAAACCCATTAGTTAAGTTAAAAGATATTTAGCTAGCCTAGCGATTAGACGTTTGTTTGAAAAACTTAACTATCTCTCGGTTATGAATTATTTAACAAAAATCTTTCTTCTCATAGGAAATGTGGGTTACCGGGTTCGCGTGAAAACTTTTGATTCTAAATATTAATTTATGAAAAAGTGTTCCATTTAATAATTATAACTAACGAATAACAAAAGTAAACTTAAATCCAAAATTTACCCAAGTTCGAAGTGGCCTTATTACATGTTAAAGATATCCTAAACGACGATAGCATCTAATAGTTCAAAATAAAGTTTAATAAGTAAAGCTTCGACTGGCCACCTCGAGTCTAGCCCAACCCAGTCCAATGAATCATGAGCTACCTGCATTGTGTTACGAAAATAGGGTGAGTCACCAGACTCAGTGTGCAATTATTCCATAAATTCCACAAGTGGGCTTGAGCCCCAAATCATCATCGAATTATCATACCATGCACAAATAACCAATATGATAGCCCCACCCAACCTAGTATTCTATCATCTACACACCGCTCCGTACATTCATCCTCATACACACCTGGGGATTTCTACAATCAACCCTCCATCCGCTACACACCTCTTTGGCAGTCATGCTGACAGACACACTGCTCAAAGTCCACATAAGTGGTCTAGCCACTGATTCCACAGGTGATTAAATCACCATATCCACAATGAGGCTCCATGCCATCATTAACCGTAACAAAGTCACCAATATGTATACACTTCCCCTTTTAAATCATTTATAACCCAATGTACCATGCACATGCAACATAATGTAAAAGATAGGCAACATGATATGGCATACATATGTCATACTCAACATGCATCCACAAACAGATTATCCATGAGCAATAATAGAAATAGTATACTAACCTGTTTTCTGGTTACCCAACATAGGTAACTCACTTACCATTGCCGCTATTTTCGGCTTTCAAGCATAACACATGCATATATAAAGTTAAGGGAATAGTGTGATAATTACACACCTGTAAACTTGAAGAACTAAATATCGATCTCACTAACGTCCTCACTCGAAGAGATCACAGCGATCTGCTTGTCCTTTTCAGACGCTAGCCCACAACCCGGTGGCCAATCCCGAACAGCTGAAACTGCTCACTTCTTGAATTTAGGGGTAGGGACTACGTGTCCAACCCCCTCCTTTACTTGACTGGTACTCGATTCCATAAAATATGATTTTGGTCAGAAGACCCGGTTAAATCGTTGAATAAGATAATAGCGGAAAATAAATACTTTTAACGAATAAATCCTTTCCGAAATCGATAGAACCCGAAGGTTCTACACTTGAGCTAAAAGATCGTCGAAGTCTCTACATAATCCCACATTAGATTCGGCCTTACAAACTTGTGGTTAAAAGAAGTGGCCTTTAGCCGAACGAATGATATGAACCTCTTACCCTGGTTGCTCAAAACCGAAAGATCCCTAGCACCCTTTACGCTTGCTAAAAAGCAAAAGAGACATGAAGCCAAGCCTTTCATATGTACGGCCAAAATCCAAGAAAAGGAGTTAATGTTTTTGGTTTCGACAAACCAAAAAGAGAGAAGAGAAAGATTCATAGAGAAAGAGGACCCTTACCACTACCACGAAGAATCCGATTGAAAGGATTGGAAAGAGAAGAGTGACAGCAATTCCTCTAGCACATTAACAAATAGAAAGAAGTCACCATACAAGAGAAGTTCGGCTTTAGGAGAATAGAAAACGAGAGGAAAACCAAAGAGATGAAATGGGAATAGGTTTTATCTAAATTAAATGAGGTGAGAATCGAAAAAAAAGGGGAAAAGATTAGCGAGAATTCGGCCAAGAGATGGGGCTTGAGAAATAAATGAATAGAAGAAGAAAAAGAATGAATAGAGATGATTAGAAGGTTCGGCTATGGTTCAACAAATGGGAAGCATATTCGGACACAAGAAGAAAAGGATTGCTTCGGCTTTTGAAGGTGAAGTAATCACTTCAGGTTACCAAAGTGTAAAAGAGAGGAAGAGAGAGTTGAGGTTCGGTTTATGAAGCAACTAAGTGAAGGTGGAAAATGAGAGAAGAATGGCAGAGGATTCGGCTTTAGGACATGCAATAAGGCTTACGCGGCACAAGAAAATGCTAATAAGAGGAGAAAATATTTTGGCTTTCCTATAGGAAGAATGGACCAAATTGCTTCTAATGCATTACCAACAAATGCCGAAAAGAACATTCACTAAACCTATAAGTGACCATATCACACACTTTCGGCACCTACTCTCCACACCAACCGAAATTCTCACCCCCTCCCCACACCTTCAAAATTCGGCTAACAACCAACTCACCCCAATCCCCCATGCCGTCCCCTTGCAACATGCCTTGATTCCCTCTCCTACACCTATTCAAACAAGTTTGAATAATTCAAACCCCCTTGATCACTCTCCACCATCCATTCGAATTGTTTGACCCCTTCAACACTCCCCCCTAAGTGCCCTTGCCGAATCCACCACTTACCTCTCCAGGCGCAAAATATAACTCCAAAATGTTATCCATGCAACTCGAACTCCTTCCCCCTTGTAACTCCCCTCTGACGCAACTTCCAAGCACACAAGGTGGCGCCTCCTTGCCACTACACCAACTCTTTCCTTGTGTTGACAACCACAAAATTTAATCCCCTAAAGCCTGGCTCAACCAGCTCTCTCCTAAAATACTTAGAATTAAAAATTTCACTAAGGCTCGGACTTAACCCGGGCTTCCCCGAGACCCTAAACACACTCAAACAACATACAAAGCATACCGAACACATAGATACGAAGTAAATACGAAGCCCCTAAATCCCAGATGTTACAGGAGCAGCATCGATTCCAGATGAGATTTCGCATAGGGCTAAAGAGGTTCAGTTATGCAACACTCAGGCATACCAGTGCACCCGACCTATTTTCTGACTCTTCATTAATGTTTTGAATACGTTTTGAATACGTTTGCATAATCGTTTCAAGGATATTTTTGAATGGAGGCACTTCATTAATGTATTGAAATATGATATTGACAGTGTTGAGTATCTTCCCGTTAAGTACTCAACAATAAAACACCTGGTAAAGGTCCCTATTTCCTAGTCTAAGGTATTGAAAGGATCGAAATTTGGTGTTAAATGAATGGTGATATTCCATTTGGTTTATTATTTTTGGAAAGGTGTCTTAGATGGCTTCATTTGCAAGATAATTACTACAAGAGGGAAGTGCTCCCATTTCTAAACCGACACAAGTTGATCAAGTTCACGCATACAGATCCAAGGCTTGCTAATAATGACCTTTCAAACTCCATTCAAAGGCTACGGTGCCGAGCCAATTACGAGGCTCTCCGGTATGCGAAAGAGATAGATAATCTCGGAAGGACTTTAATTGATAGACTAAAGAGCAATAATGACCCATATATTGCTTAATAATTTATTACTATTGTATATTTAATTTGATGAATTTATTAATAGATAAATAGTTGTAAAAATATGCAAAAACAATGTAAAATATAAATTTAATAGATATAAAAAAACTCAATTAAACAATGAAAATACAATCGATTCTCATATGTATGTTTGTTTCATTTAAAACAACTATTATGAAATATTTTTAGGAAATCTGCTAAACAATAGAAAATATTTTACACAAATTCATCCAAACACTAGAATATATTAGCTTTTCCAAAAAAGTAAATCATTTTCCAAAAACTCAAACAAACAAACCCTTACTCCAAGAAATTGATCTTGAGATTTAGGATAGAAAGGAGGTAGAAAACCAAGTGACAGATCATCTATCTAGATTGGAGCAAGAAGACGAAACACACTCCCTAGTTCCTATTAATAAGCATTTTTCAAATGAACACATCTTTGAGGTAAGTCATGTTCATGAAATTCCTTGGTTTGCTGACTATGCTAAGTTTTTAGCCATGCCACCCAAGATGACGTACCAACAAAGGAAGTAGTTCCTTCATAATATGAGGTACTATTTTTGGGAGGAGCCATACTTGTTCAAGCAATGAGCAGACCAAATGATCATAAGATGTGTAGCTAAGAGTGAGGTAACTGAAATCTTGTATCACTGTCATTCATCCCCAAGTGAGGGACATTTTAGAGGTTCACACATTGTGACCAAGGTACTGCAAGCTGATTTCTTTTGGTCAACCTTATTTAAGGATGCATTGTTGGATCTGGTGCCTTAAGTGTAGTATTTTCTTCTAAGTACACTTGTAATTTGTCGAACATTGCTTGATGAAACAAATTATTAATTACATTAATATACTTCGTATGATTGTCCTCATATGGTTTTTCCACACAAAGCAAAATGGAAGCAAATGTTTCTCACTAGTTATCTAATGTTTAACTAATACTAAGCGGTATTACGTGGTTGAATCATAATACAAAAGTCTAATCAGAAATAAGGAAACCAATTGAAAAACTAATATGTCGTCTATCAAATCCAATTGGAGAGATGCCTTGTCTTGGGCATCGGAGCAGATGACTCCAAGAAGATAGAGACATATGTGTGACTTACTAGACTGACAGTATATCGGATAGGACCCAAGCATAATAGATCTTGAATCTGTTCATGTATTTATTCACTTGTGACGTTCATAGTGTGGCATACCTAAATCCTGAGTGGATGGTGTGTAACTACTCGAAAGTCAGTGGTGTCAGAAAGTGTGGTTTATGAACCCTGATTCCATAGATCTTGTAACACCGTATACCTAGCTAGGTTGTTGAGCCCGAGAACAGGATGCTACACCACTATTTCACATCGCTTACAACATAAGTCAACGTATTATTAAACATACATTTTTTTGTTTCCTTTATTATTATGGCATTCATACGAATTGTAAACATACTTAATCTAGGGTGTATAAAACGTGCTAACATACATTGTACAATCATAAAATATGCACCAAACAAACATTAAGACCATCTAGTTCCCAAAATAGTTATGTAGGTATCGATACTGGTAGAGTGGTATCGATAAGTCTCTCAAGTGGTATCGATAGCGCTTAGAAAATTGATTCTGAATTAACTTACTATTTCTTGTCTTAAAAACCCAACTTTCAAAAAAATATCAGTACCATAGAAAATGTATCAATAATTTTACCCTAAGTATTGATACTCGTGGAAAAATATTGATACCAACTAGCGAAACTGACTTCCTACACTTTGAAAATTGCAAAGGTATCTTTTTTAAAACCCGAATATTGATACCTTTATTCCAGACCTTAAAACCATAGCATATATCATCACTTAGATCATTCCAAATAGGTTCTAAACATCATACATCAATTGTCTCATAAAAGAAACACCGAAATATCTCAAGTAACAGTCCCAAACACCATATTTAAAGTGCACAAAGTATTTAAGCATAATAGGCATGCAAACAACCAAAAATCATAGCAAAATCACCATAACAACTACCACATTGCCTATTATTCCCAAAACACAAATAATTAAAGGATCACCTACTAATAGCAACTAAAGTACTTGGCTTGGATCACCGTTCAAGACCACATCGACACTATTTATTTGCAATGGTTAAAAAGGAGTGAGTGAGCTTAACAAGCTTAATGAATGCTTAGTACAACCACTACGCAAACAAGTCATTATGCATCGAATAAGCAGGGATCTCACATATTCATAACATATTTAACTCTAATATCATATTTCACACGTTTAATCATCTTCTATTTATACTATTACACATTTATCACATTAACTACATGATTATTTACGCATATATCATAGCACATATAAAACATATTTAATCACATTCAGTCACATTGTATGATAGTTTGGTTCCTAAGGTTATGAAACATAATATGGACTCTATCACCACACATCGGATACACGGATCTCTAACACACCAAAATGACTCATAGAGTCAAACATGTCCCATAAGTGAAGCATATAGCTAACACTCTCTAATACACCAAACACACATATCTCGGTGGATGGAGCTTAGCTCACATTACTGTCCCTAGGCCTTAACGCCCCATAATCACATCACAGAGGTGATTACCCACAATCCTATGACATGCCAACTATATCCAAAGGTCTCATAATATCACAAGGCCAAAATATCCACATTATTATCACATTATTGCTTACCGATTTTTTACACTTATTCACTGCATATTCACATCGTTATCACATTATAATCATTGTCACATGGTATGAAAACATACTCACATATTTACTGTCACATGGCATGAACAACATACCTATATATTCTCTTCCAGAACAGTCATCACAAGCTTATAGCACATGTCGCAGCATCTCATATATGTTCATATTTTCACAGTTGTGCAAGCACACATATATCACATTTAATCATAGGTGTGAGGACACTTACACTCAGAATTTAGAGTGGGGGTTTAGGCTACCTCTAAATTCCAAATTACACAGTGAATCATCTACGAGCAGTGATTCCAAAGCACTCACCAAAATAAGCTTTCGTTGGAAGCCGAAAGCTTAGACTAGATTTTCTTTGCTTTTGTCTCTACTCGTTGAAGGTCCTATTGACTCTAACAGTTCAAGAAGACAAAACACACAAAAATACAATCAACAATCAATCATTAACTTACCTTAAATAGTAAAAACAATAGCCTAAGTTACACTCTCTTTTAATTGAAACCTTCGACATAGAAACTTTAAATTCGAACATCTCAGCCTACACTTAAATCTTTTCGTATGAAACAAGTTTTTCTAATCTACATGTTCATCTACGACGAGTCCCCAACCTTTAAACTACATAAAACTACACGTTTCAAGGTATTAACATTTTTCGACAAGTTTTAGCCATTATGATGAATATTCATTAAAACTCGAGAAATTCTTAACGAAACTTCAAAATAAATTTAAAAACCTTCTAATCATGTGAAAAAAATTTTAAAAACACTTTGAAACCACATTTTAATCCACAATCCCAAAATTCACCATTAACAACTAACTTTTCGGCTTTTATTTAAAACATGTGTTTTAATGGCTGTAAATTTGATCTAAAAGTCTAGATATCAATTATAACTAATAGAAAGATGAATGGTTACCTTCGATGGAAGAAAAACAAACTTTGACACAAATCCAAGAAAACACACTCTTGAAGATGATGATGAAATTAATTAGGTTTTAGGGTATTTTCTTGAAGATTTATGAAGATTAATGCTATGAGAATGAAGGGAAGCAATGGAATTGAGGTTTGAAGAACAATAACTAAAGGAGAGGAGCTTGGGGAGAAAGGGATGTCACAACAATGAAATTGTAACAACCCGTTTTCAGTGAAACTGGAATAGTGGTTTTGGGACCACAAATCCGAGTTAAAAAGAAAATTTATTTTAAAATTATTTCATGGTCTGCATCATAATAGGAAAGACATATGAAAATTTCGATAAGAAAATTTTACCGATTTCATGTTTAATAATGGAAAGGACCAAGTTGCATAAAATGCAAAAGTTGAGTTCTAGTAGCTATAAGTATTAAATAGCTATGGAATTCAAAACTTGAGGTCCTTATACGGCAATTAGACCATTAAGAAAAGTTAGTAGATATTTTTGATGATTCATCCATGGAAAATTAGAAAAAGAAAAGGACTAAATTGAAAATTGAAATAAATAAAAAGATGATAAATAAAATAAATATCAAAAATCATCATTTTATATCATCTTCTTCCCCACATTTTGTAGAAACCCTAGGAAAGAGAAAGAAAATCAAGCAAGCTTAATTGGGTAAGTAATCTTGTCTCGTTTTTAGTAATTTTTATAATTTTGAGATGGGAATAACCTAATCTATCTATTTTGGGGATCAATTTGAAAAGACATTAAAGTATTGAAATTTTTCCATGGATGAATATGTTGAAAGTTTGAAATTTATGGTAGAAAATGAAAGGTTGTTGATAGATAAACAACTTTTGTAAAGTGAATTTTCATGAAATTGTGATTTAGGCACTAAATTGTAAAGATGTAAAATTCATGGAAAATTTTTGATTTTTATGAAATATATGTACTGTAAATGTTATATGTAAAAATCAGTTAGGCTTGGAATAAGGATTAAATTGCATGAATTTCATTTTCCGAGCTTAGGGATGAAATCTTATTTATGGAAAGTATAGGGACAAAATGGTAATTTTTCCTAGGATGTAATTGAATTAAATTGAGTATGAATCGATTAAATTGATGTTAAATTCATTTATATAGATCTGGATAATTAAAATACAGAGTTAGGTTGAGGAAAAGAAAAAGTGTCGGATTACTGGATTTCTGTATACGAACAAGTGATGAGATAAGTTCTGTAATTAAATTGTGTATTTATATGTTTTAAATTGAATAATATCTATGTGAATTGTATCATGGTCCTGAATATGAAATAAATGTTATATCCAACAAAGCCGATACATGATAAGTCCCGTTTGAATAATGGAGTTCAATGGATATAGGATTTCCCGATTGGTTGTGGTCTTGCATATGTTGTGGAAACACTATAGCTCTTATGAGCATCCTGTTATAAGCCCTCTCGAGCTTCTTGATACATGGTTCCTACGAGCATCCTGATCAGTTGTGATCCTGCATGTGTTGCGGACTACCGCAGCTTTTTGTGAGCGTCCTGTTATATGATCGGTTGTGATCCTGCATATATTGCGGACACAAACGCAGCTCTTTATGAGCGTTCTGATATAGGCTCTTTGTGAGTTTCCTGACATGGCTCGCTTGAACATCCTGTTATATTGCTATTCAGAGCTCCCTGATAATAGCTCTTCGGAGTTACCTGTTAAGCTCAATGAGCTTTCTGTTCTAAACTCTTATGAGTTTCCTAATTTCGCCCAGATAAGCTTCCTGTTACATGGCTCACATGAGCATCCTGTTATATGGCTCGAGAGAGTGCTTCCTGATTATGTGCCCTAATCGGGTACCCTTGAATATGATTTGATGGTTTACAGTTTTGTACACTTTGAGTGTACTACATTTGTATCCATCGATATTTCAAATAAATTCAACGGGAATAGTTTTGACGTAGTTGAATTGAACTTAAGATGATTTATTATAAAAATGCACATGTTATATGAAAATATGATATGAAAAGAACATGTTTATGAAAATTATTAGATGATGAGCTCATCTATGATTTTTGATATTTACATGATATACATGACTAACAAGTTTCTTGAGATCATGTGTGTTTAGGCAAATGGCCATAATGATTTGGATGCATGTTTGTGTACTTATTTTGAATGTACATGATTGGTAAGTTAAATTCTTGTTATATGAACTTACTAAGCATTTGGAATGCTTATTCGGTTTTCTTTTCTCTGTTTTATAGTGCTCGGAAGCACGTAAAGGTTGCAATCGGTCGGAGCATCATTGCACTATCCTTCAGCATATTTTGGTATAATTAGCAAACTTATTAATAATGGCATGTATAGGCTAACCTGGCCAATATTGGCATGTAAATGGTTGTTTGTTATCTAGCCATTGGAATGGCTTGTAATGGTATATTTAGTGAATATATTCTTGAGGTTATAATATGGTTAATATATGTGTGCCTGGTATGGTTAGATTGTATTATGGTAAACATAGATGTCTTTCAATAGGTATGTTTGAATACATATGATGATATATCAATTATAATGTTAATGTTGGCTTGGTTTTAACATCTTGAATTGGTTGGTATATGTATGCAAGTATTAATGTAGGTACAAGGCAAAATTTGGGTGTGAAATAAGGCTTAGAAAAGGCCTTATTTTGTCCACATGGGTAGGCATATGGGCGTGTGTCTCAACCGTGTGTGACACACGACTATATGCACGGGCATGTGGTTTGGCTGTATGTCCCTTGCATCTTAAAAATTGAGAAACGGAATGCTCAAAATTGGTCACATGGGCAGAGACATGGGCGTGTGTCTCAACCGTATGAAACACACGGCCCAACAATCGGGAGTGTGTCTTGGCCGTGTGAATCCTGCACCTATTTTTGAAAATTAAATTGTCCACACGGCCTAGCACACGGTTGTGTGGCTAGTCATGTGACCCAAGTTAGTAGCTACCTTAATTTGAACACAGACTGGGACATGGCCGTGTGCCTCACATCGAATGCCCACAAGGTCTAAGACACGGGCGTGTCACCTGGTCGTGTAAGTCACACGGCCTGACCACACGAGCGTGTGTTCCCTGCAGCTAAGAAAAATTTTGAAATTTAGCAAAAATTCTTGGAGTACCCGATTTAGATTCGACTTGTTTCTAATGAATAAATAGGACCTCGAGAGTCCATTTAAGGGACAACATGATTAAATCATGATTTATTTCAGATATGAATAGTAAAAGGCATGAATTAATTGTATTTTTCTGTAAACTTCGGTAATGCATTGTAACCCTATTTCGTTGATGGATATGGGTTAGAGGTGTTACATTTATTGGTATCAGAGCTACAATTTAGCCGATTCTTAGACTAATGTAGTAAGTACGAGTTTAGCTATACATGCCATTATATAATTTGTGATAATGTGATATCTCTTGACTATTTTAAATGTGTTTTTCATATAGTAATGTCGTCCAACCAAGCTAGAGCTGAATCCGAGGAAGTTGAGAGCAATGCTCCAGCTTCATTTCAAAGAACTGCATCTAGTAGTAGTAGAAAGCATATATTTGAGGGCCGAAGTGAGGAGGCAAAAAAACCTTCTTTCAAATGATGAATGAGTGGTTCACTGAATATTTAAGAACAACAACAACCTCTACCTCCTACTCCTCAACCGGTTCCTGATATGCCACAAGGTACTGAACCTGTTAGAACTGGTAAGCCTCCGATAGATAAAATTTGGAAATATGGGGCAGAAGAATTCAGGGCTACAGCCGATGATGATCCAGAAATGGCTAAATTTTGGATAGAAAATAAAATCAAGGTTCTGGATGAATGTCTTGTACACCTGAAGAATGTTTGAAATGTGCTGTATCTCTGCTAAAAGACTTAGCCTACCATGGTGGAATACCATAATTTCTGTTGTACCATGGGAATATGTTATATAGGAATTTTCCCAGAAAAAATTCAAAAAGAAGTACATTAGTCAGAGATTCCTTTATCAGAAAAGGAAGGAATTTTTAGAACTTAAACAGGGGAATATGACAATACCCGAGTATGAACGAGAATTTGTCAGATTAAGTAAATATGCTAGAGAATGTATCCCGACTGAAGTTGCTATGTGTAAACGGTTTGAAGAGGGATTAAATGAAGACATCAAGTTGTTAGTTGGAATTCTGGAATTAAAAGAATTTGTTGTACTGGCTGACCGAGCACATAAAGCTGAAGAATTAAATAAAGAAAAGAGGCAGGCAGAGATGGAAGCTCCAACTTCGAGTAAAAGATTTATGGGGAAATCACAATCGTCGACTTTAATGAAATCAAAGAAATATCAAGATAGTTCTGTTTCATCTGTTGGGTATTCTGGAAAAGATTGAGGCTTTCAACGTTCTAATCTGATATCTTCATCTCCATTAGTAGCAAGTGCTAGAAGTGTTGGTAACCCAAACCTAGATGTAAACATTGTAATAAATTTCATTTTGGGGAGTGTCGTATGAGAAGCAGAGCCTGCTTTAGATGTGGTTCTCTCAACCACAATCTTAAAGATTGCCCAGAAAGGCTTGAAAAAGATATTGTTCAGACTTCGAAGCCAAGTAACCCCGGCTCGAGAGGTAGACCACCTCGTTATCCTGGCAATGTCAGTGATAGCTGAGGTGATCCAACTGTTAAATCTGAAGCACGAGCACCAGCCAGAACATATGCTATATGTGCACGTGAGGATGCTTCTGCACCGGATGGTATTACTGGTACATTTTTTATTCTTGATACTGATATTATTACTTTAATTTATCCTGGTTCAACACATTCATACATATGCATGAATTTAGTGTCTGTTAAAAATTTACCTATTGAGTTCACTGAATTGGTGGTTAAAGTTTCAAATCCCCTGGGCCAGTATGTGATGGTGGATAAAGTTTGTAAAAATTGTCCGTTAATGGTATGTGGCTATTGTTTCTGGGCTGATTTAATGTTGTTGCCATTTGATGGATTTGATGTAATTCTGGGTATAGACTGGTTAACTCAGCATGATGCAGTGGTAACTTGTAAATAGAAGTACATTGATTTAAAATGTCAGAATGGTGAATTACTTTGTATTGAATCTGATAAATTGGATGGGCAGTCCAATGTAATCTTAGCTATATCAGCATAAAAATATATTAGAAAAGGGTATGATGCTTATCTTGTATATATGTTGGACACTAAAGTAGCTGAAACGAAGATTAAGTCAGTGCCGATTGTTTGTGAATTTCCTGATGTCTTTTCAGAAGAATTACTTAGTTTACCACCTGTTAGAGAGGTAGAATTTTCTATAGATCTTGTTCCGAGAACAACACTGATATCCATAGCACCCTATAGAATGGCTCCTACAAAATTAAAGGAGTTGAAAACGCAGTTGCAAGAACTAACAGACAAATGTTTTGCTCGACCCAGTTCATCACCTTGGGGTGAACCGGTTTTATTTGTTGAAAAGAAAGATGGATTGTTGAGGTTATGTAACGTCCAGAATTTTTGGGCCTATGCATTTAATAGGTGAATATGTTTAATATGTTAATTTAAGTAATAGGGGTCCAAATTGGGCTCAGAATTAGGCAAAGGCCTTGATTAAAATTATCTGTTTGGGCATTATAGGGTTTAAAAGGTAGTATCTATGTTTAAAATACCAAAGTGGGCTTGTGGCCCAATCTTAGGAGGTGACGCCACACAAGGGAGTAAGGGGCCTAAATTTAATTTCATGGAGCCCAATTCTTTTAATTTATGTTAGCTAAATTTTGGGCATTAGGATTAGGTGGAGTGGATGGCAACAAGGCTAAAATTTAGGGGGTTTAATGTTTAAAATATGTGGGTAATAAGCAGATAAAGGCTATTATTTAGGAATTTATTTTATGTGGATAATAAGCAGATAAAGGCTAAAATTTAGGGATTTTAATGATTAAAATATGTGGATAATATGTTGATAAAGGAGGGAGGAGTTAGAGATAATTAAGTCTCTTTTAGATGAGCTAGTAGATTAAGATAAAGGAGAAAAGATAGGATTTATCTGTAAGGTTAGGTAAGTGCCGAAATTTCTATAAATAGGGGGAATATCTCTTCAATTTCGGCTTTTGGGTTTTCCTCTCATTCTTTTCTCTTCTTTTCTGAGTAAAAGTTGAAAACTCCTAAAGTTCCATCTTCTTCTTCATTCTCTGCAAAAGCCGAAATCTCTAAGCCTAATCCATCATCTTCACTTTGATTCAAAAGCCGAAACTCTTTCCATTCTATTTCTTCCTAGCCAAAATCTTCAAGTCTCTTCCTTGTTTTCTTTTATTCTTCTCTTTTCCTGTCAAAAACCGAAACTATTCACTCAAGTATTTTAAAAACCAAAGACACATTAGCCTTCTCTTGTTCATACTTTTTTCGGGATTTACCTAAAAGCTGAAATCCCTAGATCTCATCTCCTTGATTGCCGAATTGCTTCTGTGGTGCCTACTTGTGCCGAAATCTGAAGGGAACTTTAGTGGAGTCAATCGCATAGATCTCTAAGTTATAGATCTGACACTCGAATCGTCGTGTTACTTCGAGATTTCAAGGTAAGAAGATCTACTAGTTTCAACGTGTAAATTTGGTATTTACTAACCCTTGGCCGAATATAGAGAGGCCCTATTTTCACATTCTTTCCGGCTTTTTGAGCAAAGTTGTAGATCGGTCTAGCAAGGGTATCGACATTAATCAGGTGTGTAACTTCTCACACCATTAGATTGATTGCTAGTATATATATATGTAATAAATCTGCTATACTCTGTTAAATGCCGAAATCTCGGCATAACGTTTGGAAACCCAAGAAGGGTAAAGGCTAAATATCAGATTAGTGATTTCTACTATTCATCAGTGAATGTTTCTGTTAAAAACGATATGTTTTATATGTCGATTTTTATATATATGCTTGGGGTTGGGTGATTGATGAAAGGGGAAGTGATCTGTTCTGGTGGCTTATGCCATTTCAGCCTGGTGACTCTGTCACAACTCTGTTTCTGGTGGCTTTTGCCATTTCAGCCTGGTGACTCTATCACAACTTTGACGATGAGCAGCAGGATTGCCATCAATGGCGTGTAGCGGTGTGGGTTGATTGTAGAAATCCCAAATGGTGTGACTGGCAGGTAAGGGTGGCGTGTAGCGAATGGAAACCTAGGATTGGGTTAGGTTTTTATGTATGTTATCTTTTATATTATTCTATATTCTGATCTGTGGGTGCACGAGGGTTGCTCACTGAGTCTCGTGACTCACTCTTTTAATTTAACATTTTCAGGTAGCACTTAGTGCAACGGACCGGGCTGGAGAGAAGCGCAAGGTGGCCATGCGAGAGAGTATTTAGATTCAGCAAAAAGACTTTAGTATTTTATTTTATATTTTTATTTAATAGACTATTACTTATGTTTTTGGGTTTAAGTTGGGTTTAATCATTAGACATTTTAATTTTTATGATTAAAATTAAGCTAATATATGTACAAGATTTTTGGATTTTAATTAAAATTCACCAAGGCAATTTATAACTTTATATCTTATATGACTTAATAAATTATTAAGTTTTCGGTATTAATGATTAAACCTAGAAATCATTTTCCAAAATGCGACATGTTTTGCAAAATCACTCAAGTGACATACCAGATCTGGTTGTAGTGTTTGGGCCGGGTTTGGGGTGTTACGGGTTTGGGGTGTTACAGGTTATGTATTGATTACAGACAGCTCAACAAAGTTATAATATAGAACATGTAACAGCCTGATTTAGGGGCTAGTCGAAACAGTGGTTCGAAACCACTAATCCAAGGTTAGAGAAAATTATTTTCATGATATTTTATGAGTTAGAGTATGATTGTATAAGAACATGAAAATTTTTGGTGCTTTAATTTTAGCGATTTCATGCTAAATCGCGAGAAAAGACTAAATCGCATAAAGTGTAAAAGTTTAATTGTACAAGCTAAAGGTGCCTAATAGCCATAAAATATTAATTGGAGGTCCCAAATGTGCAATTAGACCTTGTTTTAAGAGGTGGCCGGCCATAGGGGGGACAAAGAAGTCAAAATTAGTCAAAGTTGGTGTAATAGGTGGATTAAATTGATGAAAGAGAATAAAATAAAGAAAGAAAAGATATCATCTTTTCTCCTTCACTCATCCACTGGAAATTAGCAGCAAATAGGGGTTTTGAAAGCTCAAAAATTTCAGCAAACTCTTATCCTTACAAGTAAGTGTTTTAGTGATCATTTTTTGATAATATTTGTACTTTTGGAACCCTTAAAGCTTAAGCTTTCTAAAGACGGGACTATTTTGCAAAATGGTTGAAAGTTTAGAGTTTTTCCATGTGAGCTTTTAATTTGTTTGCTGCATTTTTATGGAAGAAAATGGGTCTTAGTTGTTAAATGAACAACTTTTGTGAAAGGTGTTACCATGAAAACACCTAAAAGAACTTTTTTGTAAAGGTTGTAAAATATGTAGTAACTGTGTGAAATGTTGAGTTTTGGTGGTAGACATAAGAGGAATAAATGTTCACCTAGGCTTGTTGAAGGTAGAAATTTTATTAGAATTAATTTCCGAGCCTAAGGGTAAAATGGTCATTTTTCATAAGTCTAAGGAATAAATAGTAATTTTGCCAAAGTATGATTATTGAAATGCATTTATTAATGTGATGATTAAAATGAGCTAATATGCTATTATAGAGCAAGAAGAACCAAAAATCAACCTCGAATGGGGAAAGAAAAAAATATTAGACTAAGCCGACAATCTAGCCTATTTTGAAAACGAGGTAAGTTTGTATGTGATAAAGTCAACAATTACACCAGCATGTTTGATATCATGATGATACGTGATATTCTACTAAATTGAGTATTTGATGTTGAACGAGTAAGTTGAGATGTTGAAGTCCTAGTTGGACTATAATGAATGTGAAAACACTATTATTGAGACATGATATGGATGAGGTCCCGTATAAGACCATGTCGGGGACATGGCCTCGGCACCGAACTGAGATCCCGTATAAGACCACACCTAGGATATGGATTCGGCATTGAATATGAAAAATCGTATAAGATTATACTCGGGATATGGCATCAGTATTTATGTGAGGTTCCGTATAAGACCATATTTGGGATATGGCATCTGTATTCAGAGATGATCCATGTGAGACCACATCCGGGATGTGGCATTCGCTTTGCGTTTATGCTAATGATAATGAATATGTATCTTTGAGTATCCCTAATGATTTATTGGGATAAATAGATCAGCTTAGAAATAGAAACAAAAATGGTATTAAAGCTATGTGATTGAGTTAACACAGGTACCCATGAGTAAATCACGAAGAACATTTACGATATGTGGCACAGTGTGTGCTAGATAAGGGCAAGTATGAGTATGTATAGCAAGGAGCCTATGACTTTGTGTGTGGTTATTTAATGCCATGGATGGCTATTGTCATGAGCTGATTGTTGCCATTTATTTCCATACAAACTTACTAAGCTTTATGCTTACCCCTTTCATTGCCCTTTTCCTTGCTGTATTGCCAAGTTAGCTCGAGAATTTGCGAACGTCGGAGTTGGAGATCACACTATTGACCACTTTTTGGTATAGCCAAATTAGACTTATTTTGAGTATGGCATGTATAGGACTTGAATGTTTTGGTTATGTCATATTTACAAGCCAAATGTGTTGGCTACTATGGTTGTTTCAATTCATTTTATAAATGGTCATTAAAGTTGGGCCAATGCTTGACTAGTTCTTATACATATATATAAATTCATTAAGAATGAATCATGAAGTTTATGCTTGATTTGAGTTGGTGTAAGTATGGTTGCTACGTAGGGTGACATTTGGATTGGAAAATAGCCTTTTTAATGTCCATACGGGCAGACACACGGGTGTGTGTCTAGGCCGTGTGTGATACACGGTCAGCCCCATGGGCGTGTTGATCGGCCGTGTGTGCCATTGTGAGCTAGGTTTACAAGTCAGTATGCTCAGTAGTAAACACACGGGCAGGGACACAGCCGTATGTTTCAGTCGTGTGGGAGGCACGGCCTTAGACATGGGCATGTGCCCAGGCCGTGTGAAGTTTGCACCTGACGTTAGGAATTGAATTAGACACATGGCCTAAGGACACGGGCGTGAGCCTTGGCCGTGTGGCCTTAGTGAGGTGATGATGTCATAAGCAGAATGCCAAGGTTTTGGCACACGGGCTAAGACACGGGCGTGTCGAGGCCGTGTGAGGGACACAGGCTAGGACACTGCTGTTTCAAGGCTGTGTGAAATAAGTCAGTTTCAACCACGAGTGAAGAACGTGGGCATGTCTCAGGGGCACACGGGCGTGTCCCTTGAACAAAACGGGTGTGTGGCCCTTGTTTGGACAAAAATTTTCTAAGCGCGTAAAAGTTCTTGGTTTAATTCTAAAACCTCCCAGAAGTATGTTTAGGGCCTCGTAGGCCCAGAATGAGTAGGCTATGAGTTTAAATGGAAAGTTCAACATTGCAGCACAATTTTATAGCCCGATGTGTTATTTTTAAGCAAGTTAAGTTAGTTAATGCCTCATATTCGGTTCTAGATTTGAACACGGGTAAGGGGAGTTACATTTATTGGTATTAGAGTTACAATTTAGTTGATTCTAAGACTAACGTAGCGTAAGTATGAGTTTACCTATACATGCCATACCTAAGAGTACCTATGTAATGATAATGTGATGGCTCCTGACGTTTTAAATTGTGTTTTTATATAGTAAATGGATCTTGATCCCGACCGAACTGCAATTGATGATGATGCAAGTAATGCACCGGCTCCTGCATAAGGGACTGCGCTAGTAGATAGTAGGCCCGAGTCCTTGGGTCAGGGAGAAGAAGCCCGAGAAGTCTTTCTCCACATGATGAGTAAATGGTACACTGAGTACATTCGAGCAAATCCTAATGCTCAACCCCTGCCACCCCCACCTATTCCTCAACCCGCTCTTGTAGCTCCTCAAATGGTTGAGGTAGTGAGAAGAGAAAGCCTCCGGTCGATAAGATTTGGAAACAAGGAGTCGAGGAATTTCGGCTAGTAAGGATGATGACACAGAGAGAGCGAAATTCTGGCTCGAGAATACCATCATGGTATTCGATGAGTTTTCATGCACGTCTGAAGAGTTCATAAAATGTACGGTATCTCTCTTGAGAGATTTGGCCTATCAGTGGTGGAACACCCTTGTGTCGGTGGTACCAAGGGAGAGAGTTAACTGGGAATTCTTCCAAGAGGAATTTCGAAAGAAGTATATCAGCCAAAGATTCATTGACCAGAAGAGGAAAGAGTTCTTGGAGCTAAAGTAAGGCTGAATGATGGTGACTAAATATGAACATTAGTTCGTAAGGCTTAGTAAGTATGCCCTGGAGTGCGTGTCTACCAAGGCCATCATGTGCAAAGAGTTCGAGGACGAGTTAAATGAGATATTCGTTTATATGTTGGAGTCCTCGAACTAAAAGAATTACTATGTGTTGGTTGATAGAGTATGCAAAGGTTGCCCTTTGATGATTATAGGTTATTGTTGTCCGATTGATCTTATGTTATTGTCGTTTGATGAGTTTGATGTCATCCTTAGGATGGATTGATTAGTTACTCATGATGTAAATGTGAATTGAAGTTTATTGAATTAAAATGTGAAAGTGGGGATCTTATTCGTGTTGAATCAGATAAGCAGGACAGATTACCAGTAGTGATATCTTCTTTGTTAACTCAGAAGTATTTAAGAAAGGGGTACGAAGCTTACCTTGCCTTTGTGATGAATGCTGATAAACCGTAATAGTAACATATTTTAAGCCCACATTTAGCAAGCTTTTGGACAATTTAAGCCTTGAATTGTGTAAATTGGTGCTCTTAACCCTTTGCTTTCATGTTTTATACTTAGAAAAGCACCGGAGGATGAAAAGAATGAGAAACGGGCCCAAAAAAGAGTAAATGGGCCATATCACGAAATCAACATGGCCTAGGCCCAAGACCACATGGCCGTGCCTCATCAAACAGACTCGAACACGGCCTGGCCGCTATTCACACGGGTGTGTGCCATGGGCGTGTCCCTGACGTGAGAAAAAAGAGTTTCAATCGGATTAGGGTACTTAGAGGCAAAGAAAGGTATTCTAAGAGCCTATATAAACACCCTAGAGGCAAACCTTTAGGTGGAGTTCAGTTAGGCGTCCAGCGAGGCCAAAGAGCCGAGCCAGAGGGGTCAGGATTGTGGAATTTACTCGAAGAAAGCCAGTTGATTCATCTCAAGAAGTTGTAGTCATACTCAAAGACGGAGGAACTCTCTTCAATTCCTTCAAGAGGTTTAAGAGTTTCTCTTATGTTTTGGTTTATCTTTTCTTTTGAGATGTATTCTTTTACGATTATGAACTAAACCTTTAGATACCTAAGGGGGATGAAACCTAAGATGAATCTTGTTATCATTTGCTGAACTATATGATAAATACTTGATTTGTTCTTAATTATGTGTTCTTAATTCTTGTTTTGATATTTTTGGGATATTAATTCAAGGGTGATGTGCTTAGGTTGAGGAGCAAAAGTCCCTGCCTAAGAGTAGATCTAGCATAATTAAGCGGAGTTGATCGCACGCCTAGACATAGGGTGACGATATTTTGCCGGATTAGGGTGAAACCTAATATGGGAGTCCATAGATCGAGTTAATGCAATTCTAGTGGTTTTAATTAGAAAGAGATTTCAATTAATCAACCTAGGGTTAGACGATAGTAGCCTCGACGGAGGTATTAATATAACTTAGGGAATCCTACGGATCAAGTTAAGTGAATACATCCTCTGGTTCAGAGTTAGATAACAAGTGAAGTCTAGGTGGATTCTTCCTCGGGTATTGTCTTAATCAATTGGTTTTTCCCACAAGTATTTCCCCAATTTCATTCTCTTTGTTTTTGCATCTTTAGCTTAGTTGTTAGTTAATTTTAGATTAGATAAAAATTCCTTTAATTCTTAGGCTAAATAATAGAAAGAAAGTTAGTATTAATACTTTAGGTTCCTTTGGGTTCGACAATCCGGTCTTGCCACTAGCTATACTACGGTTCGATAGGTGCGCTTGCCTTAATTGTTGTCACAGTTAGTTTCTAGGCTCGATCATTCATTATATAAAATTTTAAGACTCTGATAGCACACGATCAAATGCTAAAGAGACTGAGTTGAAAATTAAATCGGTACCCATAGTACGCAAGTATTCAGATGTTTTCTCAGAGGAATTGCCAGTGTTACCCTCGGTTAGGGAGGTTTAATTTGGGATTGAGTTAGCTCCGGGTACTGCCCCCATTTCTATTGCTTCGTATAGAATGGCTCCAACCGAGCTAAAAGAATTGAAAGCACAGTTGCAAGAACTAACGGACAAAGGCTTCGCAAGATCGAGTTTCTCTTTATAGGGAGGTCGCGTATTATTTGTGAAGAAGAAAGATGGTTCTATAAGGTTATGCATAGATTACCGGTAACTCAACAAGGTAACTGTGAAGAACAAGTACCCGTTGCCAAGAATTGATGATCTATTTGACCAATTGAAGGGAGCCACGGTGTTTTCCAAGATAGACTTGAGGTCTGGGTACTATCAGTTGAGAGCCAAGGACGTGGATGTGCCGAAAACTGCATTTCGGACGAGGTATGGCCACTATGAATTTTTGGTCATGCCTTTTGGCTTAACAAATGCCCTAGCCGTTTTCATGGATTTGATGAATCGTATTTTTTGGCCATATTTGGATAAATTTGTCGTAGTCTTCATTGATGATATACTGATATACTCTCGAGATGAGAATGAACATGCTGAGCATTTGAGAAAAGTTCTGCAAATTTTCAAAGATAAACAATTGTATGCCATGTTTAGTAAAAGTGAATTTTGGCTTAAGGAAGTTGGATTTTTGGGGCATATTATCTCGGGAGATTGAATTAAAGTCAACCCGAGTAAGATTTCAGCGGTTGTGGAATGAAAACTACCAAGGAGCGTAACTAAAGTAAGAGTTTTCGGGGCCTAGCCGGCTATTATAGGCATTTTGTCAAGGGGTTTTCCATGATAGCTACTCCAATGACGAGACTATTGCAAAAAGATGTGAAGTTTGATTGGACAGAGAAGTGCCAACAGAGTTTTGAGAAACTAAAGACGTTGACTGAGGCTCCTGTTTTGGTGTAACCTGAGCCGGGAAGAGAATTTGTGGTTTACAGTGATGCATCTATGAATGGTTTGGGTTGTGTACTTATGCAAGAGGGCAAGGTGATAGCATATGCTTCTAGACAGTTAAAGTCGCACGAGAAGAATTACCCGACCTATGACTTAGATTTGGTTGCCATTTTGTTTGCATTAAAGATTTGGAGACACCATTTATATGGTGAAAGGTGTCGAATATTCACAGACCACAAAACCTAAAATATTTGATGACTGAAAAGGAATTAAATTTGAGGCAAAAAAGGTGGTTAGAGCTTATCAAGGATTATGACTTAATAGTTGATTACCACACGAGAAAGGCGAACGTGGTCACCGATGCTTTGAGAAAAAAAATCATTGTTTGTGCTGAGAGCCATGAATACACGGATGGCTTTGTTAGATGATTGTTCTATTCTAGTCGAGTTGAGGGCTAGACCATTATTTCTTCAAGAGATTTGTGAAGCACAGAAAGAGGACAACAACTTACAAGCCAAAGACTTCTATGTGAATCAGATGTTGAGTCATACTTTCGGGTAAATCCTGATGGGTTTTTAACGTTTCGAGATAGGGTCTGTGTACCTAGAAATGACGAAATTATTTGAAAGATTTTGAGTAAGGCACATAGCAGATGTTTAACTATGCACCCAGGCAGCTCAAAGATGTACAATGACTTGAGGAAATGGTATTGGTAGCCTAGCAGGAAGAAAGACATTTTTGAGTTTGTATCGAGATGTCTGATTTGTCAGCAAGTGAAGGCTACATATGAAGTACCTTCGGGTCTACTTTAGCCCATAATGGTTCCTGAATGGAAATGGGACCGTATTACTATGGACTTCATGACGGGTTTACTACTGACACCGAAAAAGAAAGATGTCGTATGGGTCGTAGTAGATAGACTTACCAAGTCAGCCCATTTCATACCAGTACGAGTCAATTACTTGCTTGATAAGTTGGCTGAATTGTACGTATCAGAGATAGTAAGACTCCATGGTGTACCGTTGTTGATTATTTCGGATAGAGATCCTATATTCACGTTACAGTTTTGGAAGAAGTTGCAAGAGCCTTTAGGCACAAAATTAAGCTTTAGTACAACTTTCCATCCGCAAACTGACGGGCAGCCGGAGAGAATAATATAGATACTTGAAGACATGCTTCGATGTTGTGTTTTGGAATTCTAAGGTGATTGGGAAAAGTACTTATCGTTAGTGGAATTCGTCTACAACAACAATTTTTAGTCAAGTTTGAATATGGCGCCTTATGAGGCATTATACGGGCGTAAGTGTCGAATGCCCTTGTATTGGACAGAACTCAGAGAGAAACAGGTACACGGGGTTGATTTGATCAGGGAAACTGAAGAGAGAGTAAAAGTGATACATGAATGTCTGAAAGCGGCCTCAGATAGACAAAAGTCCTATTTGGATTTAAAAAGGAAAGAGATTGTGTTTCGAGTAGGTGATAAAGTGTTTCTGAAAGTATCACCTTGGAGGAAAGACCTCAGGTTTGGCCGGAAAGGCAAGTTGAGTCTGCGCTTTATCGGACCTTATGAAGTTACCGAGAGGATAGGACCGGTAGCTTATTGTTTGGCCTTGCCACCTGAGCTGGAAAAGATTCATGATGTTTTCTACGTATCCAAGTTGCGGCCATACCGTTCGGACCCTTCACATGTGATAGTACCAACAGAGGTAGAAATTCAACCGGACTTGACTTATGGCGAAGTGCTGATTAAAATTTTGGCGCGAGAGGTCAAACAGTTGGGAAATAAAAGTATAGCCCTTGTGAAAGTGCTATGGCAAAGACATGGAATAGAAGAAGCTACTACGAGAAACCAGTACCCCAACCTTTTCACCGGTAAGATTTTTGAGGACGAAAATTCTTAAGGGGGAGAATTGTAACAACCTTTAATTTTAGCGATTTCATGCTAAATCGTGAGAAAGAACTAAATTGCATAAAGTGCGAAAGTTCAATTTTACAAGCTAAAGGTTCCTAATAGCCATAGAATATTAATTGGAGGTCCCAAATGTGAAATTAGGCCTTGTTTTAAGAGGTAGCCGGCCATAGGGGGACAAAGAAGTCAAAATTAGTTAAAGTTGGTGTAGTAGGTGGATTAAATTGCTGAAAGCGAATAAAATAAAGAAAAAAAGATATCATCTTTTCTCCTTCACTCATCCACCGAAAATTAGCAGCAAATAGGGGTTTTGAAAGCTCAAAAATTTCAGCAAACTCTTCTCCTTACAAGTAAATGTTTTAGTGATCATTTCTTGATAATATTTGTACTTTTGGAACCCCTAAAGCTTAAGCTTTCTAAATAGGGACTATCTTGCAAAATGGTTGAAAGTTTAGAGTTTTTCCATGCGAGCTTTTAATTTGTTTGATGCATATTTATGGAAGAAAATGGGTCTTAGTTGTTAAATGTAACACCTAAAAGGACCTTTTTGCAAAGGTTGTAAAATATGTAGTAAATGTGTGAAATGTTGAGTTTTGATGGTAGTCATAAGAGGAATAAATGTTCACCTAGGCTTGTTGAAGGTAGAAATTTTATTAGAATTAATTTTCGAGCCTAGGGGTAAAATGGTCATTTTTCCAAAGTCTAAGAGCAAAATAGTAATTTTGCCAAAGTATGATTATTGAAATGCATTTATTAATGTGATAATTAAAATGAGCTAATATGCTATTATAGAGCAAGAAGAACCAAAAATCAACCTCAAATGGGGAAAGAAAAAAATATTGGACTAGACCTACAATCTAGCCTATTTTGAAAATGAGGTAAGTTTGTATGTGATAAATTCAACAATTACACCAGCATGTTTGAGAATGTTTGATATTATGATGATACATGATATTCTACTAAATTGGGTATTTGATGTTGAACGAGTAAGTTCAGATGTTGAAGTCCTAGTTGGACTATAATGAATGTGAAAACACTATTATTGAGACATGAGATGGATGAGGTCCCGTATAAGACCATGTCGGGGACATGGCCTCGGCACCGAACTGAGATCCCACATAAGACCATATCTGGGATATAGATTCGGCATTGAATATGAAAAATCGTATAAGATCATATTCGGGATATGGCATCGGTATTAATGTGAGGTTCCGTATAAGACCATATTTGGGATATGGCATCGGTATTCAGAGATGATCCATGTGAGACCACATCCGGGATGTGGTATTCGCTTTGCCTTTATGCAAATGATAATGAATATGTATCTTTGAGTATCCCTAACGATTTATTGGGATAAATAGATCAGCTTAGAAATAGAAACGAGAATTGTATTAAAGCTATGTGGTTGAGTTAACGCAGGTACCCATGAGTAATTCACGGAGAACATTTACGATATGTGGCATGGCGTGTGCTAGATAAGGGCAAGTATGAGTAAGGATGGCAAGGAGCCTATGACTTTGTGTGTGGTTATTTAATGCCATGGATGAATATTGTCATGACCTGATTGTTTCCATTTATTTCCATGCAAACTTACTAAGCTTTATGCTTACCCCTTTCATTGCCCTTTTCCTTACAGTATTGCCAAGTTAGCTCGAGAATTCGCGAACGTCGGAGTTGGAGATCACACTATCAACCACTTTTTGGTATAGCCAAATTAGACTTATTTTGAGTATGGCATGTATAGGACATGAATGTTTTGTTTATGTCATATTTACAAGCTAAATGTGTTGGCTACTATGGTTGTTTCAATTCATTTTGTGAATGCTCATTAAAGTTGGGCCAATACTTGACTAGTTCTTATACATATATATAAATTCATTAAGAATGAATCATGAAGTTTATGCTTGATTTGAGTTGGTGTAACTATGGTTGCTATATAGGGTGGCATTTGGCTTGGAAAATAACCTTTTTAATATCCATATGGGCAGACACACGGGCGTGTGTCTAGGCTGTGAGTGATACACGGTCAGCCCCATGGGGGTGTTGATCGGCCATGTGTCCCATTGTGAGCTAGGTTTACAAGTCAGTATGCTCAGTAGTAAACACACGGGCAGAGACATAGCCGTATGTCTTAGTCGTGTGGGAGGCATGGCTTTAGACATGGGCTTGTGCCCAGGCCGTGTGAAGTTTGCACCTGAAGTTAGGAATTTAATTAGACACATGGCCTAAGGACACGGGTGTGTGCCTTGGCCATGTGACCTTAGTGAGGTGATGATGTCATAAGCAGAATACCAAGGTTTTAGCACAAAGGCTAAGACACGGGCATGTCGAGGCCGTGTGAGGAACACGGGCGTGTGTCTAGCCGTGTGAAATAAGTCAGTTTCGACAACGGGTGAAGAACAGGGGCATGTCTCAGAGGTACACAGGCGTGTCCCTTGAACAACACGGGCGTGTGGCCCCTGTTTGGACAAAAATTTTCTAAGCGCATAAAAGTTCTCGGTTTAATTCTGAAACATCCCGGAAGTATGTTTAGGGCCTCGTAGGCCCAAAATGAGCAGGTTATGAGCTTAAATGAAAGTTTCTAAGCTGCAACAAAATTTTATAGCCCGATGTGTTATGTTTAAGCAAGTTAAGTTAGGTAATGCCTAATATCCGGTTCCAAACACAGGTAAGGGGTGTTACAGGACAAGTATATATTTCCTCGTACTGATGATTTGTTTGACCAATTAAAAGGTGCCACTGTATTTTCGATGATTGATCTTCGTTCTAGTTACTATCAGCTACAGGTAAAGACTCTGATGTACCAAAGACAACCTTCAAAACCAGGTACTGGCACTATGAGTTTCTTATGATGCCGTTCAGTTTGACTAATGAACCTACAGTATTTAAAGATCTGATGAATAGAATTTTTCGATCGTATTTAGACAGATTTGTGGTGGTATTTATTGATGATATCCTGGTATATTCTCGAGATGAAAATGAGCATGCTGATCATTTGAGAATAGTGCTGCAAACTTTGCGTGAAAAACAACTGTATGCAAAATTTAGTAAATGTGAATTTTGGGCTCACGTGGTATCTCACCAATGCCTAAGACAAAGTATCTCACCAATTGGACTTGATAGATGATCTATCAGTCTTTCAATCGATTTGTTCTTTTTCGATTAGACTAAGGACATGTTTAGGTTCATCTACTAATACAAGTTGTGTTTCTGTATTACGATTAGACCATGTAATACAACTAAATATTAGTTAAACAATAGACAACTAGTGAT
The DNA here is from genome assembly GCA_025503065.1 of Gossypium bickii. Classification (NCBI taxonomy): domain Eukaryota; kingdom Viridiplantae; phylum Streptophyta; class Magnoliopsida; order Malvales; family Malvaceae; genus Gossypium; species Gossypium bickii. The sequence goes on along the minus strand of CP106712.1, from coordinate 35,612,908 downwards.
CAACATTTGATTCCATTTTGTTTTGTGTGCAAAACCATGTGAGGACAATATATAAAGTATAAATGTAATTCATGAATAGTTTTATTAACCAATTTGTTCAAAAAATTACTAGTGTACATAGACGAAAATATTACACTTAGGCCACCAGATCCAACAATCTCCCACTTGCCTTAGTGAAGTAGATGAGTCATGTTTTGCATTCTTGTACCCCTCCATATGTGTAACACTCCCAGACCCGGCCCAGATGTTAAGGCCGAATCCGGGAATGTCACATCAAAGGCATAATTCAAAATGATTTTGCTAAGTTAAAATATAAGGCCCAAAGGCCTAAAGTCCTTGAGTCTTGTTAACTAATGATAAATACCATTTAATTATTTTAAGTATTCCAAAAACCAGATTTAAATATAAGAAATTTACTCAGGTTTAATAATTAAGTAAACAGTTGAAACAAAAAACTCAAAATCCAAAGTCAAATCGGAGTACAAGGCCTTATTACATCCAACGAAAATAAGTAATTAAAATCATGTCTTTTGAGACAAATAAATAAAGCTTCTAAGTATCTTATAGTGTGGCCATCTCCGAGTCCTCTCCCACGTCGAGCCGTTTACTGAGGATCACTTGAAACATTTAATGAAAAGGGTGTGAGTTTCGAAACTCAATGTGTACGACCCTTGGTAATCCAATCAACATACAATAATCACATTGGGCCAAAGCCCTATAAAAAACGGTGGTCTTGGGCCTTAGCCCACAATGACCTCATATCCCATCCCAAATCCAACCCTGCACTCCATTTTCCTTCCAACCCTACACTCCTGTGGGGATATACATACCCACCCATCCCTACACTCCAAAGGTAGCACCAGCAGCGGCACTACTCAAACATTGCAGCAAAGCTGCTATAATGGGCTTAAAGCCACCGGTGGATCCATAGTCGTCAAGCGACTATGCGATCCTCAAATCTTCCTCCGTATCATCAGAACTCACCCAAGTGAACCATATATTTCATGAATGCAACATACACATTTTCACACATTCGGTAGTTAGGGGTATTTTAGTCATTTCACTACCTAAGGGTATTTTCGTAAATCTATTCTACAGAGGTATTTAGGTAATTTTACAAAACAAGGGTATTTTGGAAAATTTTTAAATTAGGGATATTTTGGTAATTTCGTAAATCAAGGGTATTCTGGTAATTTTACAAATCAGGGGTATTTTAGTAATTTTGCAAATCTAAGGATATTTTGGTAATTTTCAAATCAGGGGTATTTGGTCCCTCTTGGGTTTTAGTTATGAACTTTGGCCCATTAACAAGTTCCTGCGGCTAAAGTGAACAAACGCTATGCACCAGGTAGGATTCCAGAGAAGAGGAGGTGGGCCACTAGGACCACTTAAGTACCAAGCTCTCCCTAGATCCAATCTTAGACATGCATATGTCCGTTGCCACACTCCAACCCAGCGACTTGTCCACGGGCATGTTTAATTATTAGATTAAGTCTTATGCGGTTTAAGAGTTGTTCAAAACTAGGCCAAAAGTCCATTAACCTAGCGTACTTGTCTAGGTCCCCATCAAGCTCATCAAGCCCATTTCACGTTCATATGGCCTATTAAGCCCAAATCTCATCCTTATGGCCCATTAGGCCCAGATCTCATTCATATGGCCTATTAAGCCCAAAATAATTCCAGATCATGTAACATGCATGACTAACTCAATTTATATAACCAAATCAATCAATTTCATCAAACTTAGCCTCAGGGCCCACTGGGCCCATTTAGCCACTTTCGGCTTTTCGGCATTGCCGATATCATGTGTGTGCAGTGTTTGTACACACCTGGTTATTGCGACGTGCTATACTATCCTTGGTCTTGAACCTACAACCAACCAACCTTCAATCAAGCACCCATACTTAATCAAAATATTTACCAAAAGCCGAAGCCTTACCGTAACCTTACCGTGTGCCACCGAGTTCTAATAGCCCTTCCTTAGCTACTAATCACGAGTATCCGTTAGATTTGCACTCACACATACACCATCAAACTTCGAGTGACTCATAATCCACACAAGTCACCCCTATAGATCATACTCACATTCGGCCATTTACTTAAACCATAATCGAGTTGAGTACACTTACACTTTACTAACGATTCTTACCACGCTTGCGATCTCTGAACCTTATCCTTGTTAATACAAGATTAACGACAATGAGAAGTTAGATAGCCCTTCGGCTTTTAACAAAACACACTAAGGGGTTAACTGAATACTTATTGAATCCACTTTTGATCCTGCGGCCTAGATAACTACTGAACGAGATTCGGCTTTTAACCTTGACTGATAGTAGGTAACAATCGATTTGTGATGGAGGAAAACAAAAAAGATTCGGCACTAATAGGGATTTCGACAAGAGAAGATGATGATACTTTGGCAATAAAAGAGTTTGGCTATGAGAGAATTCGGCATAAAGGGATTCGGCTATAGGAGATTTCGGCAACAAAGCAAGGTATTCTCAGTGGTGGAAAAATAAGGTTTTGGCAAGGAAAAGAAAAAGAATGGAAAATTCAGCATTACCTAGGACCCTAGATTCGGCACACACACATTTATATAGCCTATAGCCGAAACTTAGCCACCCCTAAAGTCCAATTTGGTACCATTTCATCCACAGCTCATCTCCTAATTTTTCTCTATGGTATCTCCCTTATCCTTCTCCTAAATTCTCTCTACTGATCACTTCTCCTTAGAGCCCCTCTACACGCCACTTCCAGCCTTCTAGATGCCTAAAATAAAACTAATCTAGCACTCGAACCTCAAACCTTCCTGCATGCATATGTCGCCACCTCTCTACACCCTAGTGGCGTCACTTAGCCACTTCACCACAGGCTTCCTTGTGCCATTTTTCACTTATTTTTATTTAAAAGCCCACTACTCACAACCCTGATTCCTTAATTAACTAAATTAAGAATCCTCCACCACAAAACTCGAACCCAGAGCTTCTCTAACACACCTAGACACTCCAAATTCATTAAACTTTTAAAGCCGTCATGTCATTTATCATTTTCTTGCTCACTTAAAAATTTTATGAGACCTAAAGCCCAATAGGCCCAATTCTTCTAGGCCCAAATTCAGGGCGTTACAATTCTACCCCCTTAAAGAAATTTCGTCCTCGAAATTTCCAACTAACTACTAAATGCACCGCTCAAGTCACACCACTATGCTTTCGCTACACACTCTGATTTAATAACACATAAACGTTGCACGCATACAATTTCTATACCCAAAAATATCGCATCCACATAAAACATACTGACTTAATGGTGATTGAACAATCCCGAGCCTTATGCTCCTCAGACTCGCATCTGAAACATGCTTCTGACTTCCTCCAACATTTACCCGAATAACGCCTTCTGCAATATTCGCAAGTTGGAAAGTTTGGACGTACCTTAACATGCTTCACGGAACAAGACTACGGCCCTAGAAAACCGTGATCTCTTTTTTTTCTTACAGTCCACGCACCTAACTCGAAGTGTTTCACTAATTTCTTTAAGCTCCTCCAGTACCTCCAGTTTCTACTAATATAAGTCGATTTAGTAAATGTGAATTTTGGGCATCTATCAAGTCCTATTTACTTTGTCTTGGGCTTACGTGGTATCCTTGCCTTATGAATATTATCGATGCCATGTCTTGACATGGACTTATATGACATCTTTGCCTTATGAATTCACCAATGCCAAGCCTTGGCTTGGACTTACATGGGACCTTTGCCTCATAATAACTTTTCAATGCCATGAATTGTCATGGACTTACATGATATCCTTGCCTTATGCTGATACCATGTCTTGATATGGTCTTACACGGACTTTCCTTATCACATGTTGTGATAATAGTATCTTTATTATTCCGAGACTTCAACCGGGACATTCTCATACATATTCTCATTTACTTTTCTCATCATAAGATCAATAATTTTACATCATTGAAATAATATACATTGTACAACATAATAAGTAATTGAATGAGAATACACGTAAAACTTTATTTCATACAAACTTACCTTGGTATTCAAAATGTATGTAAAGATGTAAGCTAGTCCTCGACTTTGTTGTTGCCTCGGTTTTGATCTAAGCTCCATGTTTCTTAATCTATAGTAACAGTTCCACTTGTTAAATTCACACATTGACTAAATCGACTTATAATTCATATTTTGACAAAATTATGATTTTGCCCCTAGACTTTGGCAAAATGACCATTTTGCCCCTAGGCTCGAAAATGAATTCTAATCATATTTCTACCTTCTACAGGCCTAGGTGAACTTTTAATACTCTTATAGCTATCATCAAAACTCAACATTTCACATTTTTACTACAATTTTATAATTTTTTCATCAAGGTCCAATTAGGTGTTTTCAAGACAACATTTTTCACAAAAGTTGTTCATCTAACAACTAAGACTCATTTTCTTCCATAAAAATACAAAAAATAGTAATGAAAGCTTTCATGGCAACTCTCTAAACTTTTCACTATAATGCAAGATAGTCCCCTCTTTAGAAAGCTTAAGATTATTATCAAGAAAGATCATCAAAATCACTTACTAGAATGGAGGAGAGATTGCTAAAAATTTTGAGCTTTCAAACCTCTATTTTGCTTGCTAAAATCGGTGGAAGAGATGAGAAAGAAAGATGGACATCATCTTTTCTTTATTATACTATTAAACTAGCAATTAGTCCATCAATCTTCACCAACTTTAACCAAATTGGTCAATTCTTTTCCCCTATGGCCGGCCAAGCATATATTGGGGGTTTAATTGCCTTTTAGAGACCTCCAATTATCAATCTACGGCTATTTGGTACATTAGCTTATAGAATGGAACTTCTGCACTTTATTCGATTTAGTCCTTTTTCTCGATTAAGCAAGAAATTGCTAAAATGAAAATACCAAAATTTTCGTGTATTTCTAAAATCATGCTCTAACATATAAAATAACATGAAAATAATTTTCCCTAACCTCGGATTAGTGATCTCAAGATCATTGTTTCGACTAGCCCCTAGATCGGGCTGTTTCAATTCTCCCCCCGTAAGGATTTTCGTCTCCAAAAATCTTACTGGTGAAGAGGTTGGGATATTGTTTTCCCATCGTTTCCTCGGGATCTCATGTAGCCTCTTCTATTCCATGCCTTTGCCATAATACTTTCACAAGGGCTATGCTTTTTTTCCTTAACTGTTTGACCTCTCGCGCCAAAATCTTAACCAGCTCTTCACTGTAAGTCAAGTCCGGTTGTATCTCAACCTCTATCGGTACTATGACATGCGAAAGGTCCAAACGGTATCGGTGCAACATGGATACATGAAAGACGTCATGAATCTTTTCCAACTCAGGTGGCAAGGCCAACCGATAAGCTACCTGTCCTATCCTCTCGGTAACTTCATAAGGTCCAATAAATAGTGGACTCAATTTGCCTTTTCAGCCAAATCTGAGGACTTTCCTCCAAGGTGATATTTTCAAGAACACTTTATCACCAACTTGATACTCGATCTCTTTCCTTTTTAAATCTGAATAGGATTTTTGTCTGTCAGAAGCAGCCTTTAAACAATCTCGGATCACCTTCTCTTTAGTTTCTCCGACCAAATCAACCCCGTGAATCTGGTTTTCCTTGAGTTCAGTCTAGTATAACGGTGTTCGACACTTATGCCCATATAAAGCCTCATAAGGCGCCATCTTTAAACTTGATTGAAAACTATTATTGTAGGCAAATTCTACCAATGGAAGGTACTTTTCCCAACTACCTTGAAACTCAAGAACGCAACACCGGAGCATATCCTCGAGTACTTGAATTAATCTTTTCGACTGACTATCGGTTTGGGGATGGAAGCTTTACTAAAACTCAACTTTGTACCCAAAACCTCCTACAAATTTTTCCAAAATCTAGATGTGAATCTCGGATCCCTATCTGATATAATCGACAAGGGCACTCCATGAAGCCTTACTATCTCAGAAATATACAAGTTGTCAAGTGAGTAGTCAACTCGCATAGGTATGAAATGGGCTGACTTTGTAAATCTATCGATCACAACCCACACGGTATATTTCTTGCTCGATGTTAACGGCAAACCTGTTACAAAATCCAAAGTAATACGGTCCCATTTCCACTCAGAAACCATGATAGGTTGAAGCAGACTTGAAGGTACTTGGTGTTTCGTATTCACTTGTTGGCAAATTAAAAATTTTGACACGAACTCTGAAATATCCTTCTTCATACTCGGCCACCAATACCGTTGCTTAAAGTCATTATACATCTTGGTGCTACCTGGATGTACAGATAAACATACACTCTGTGCCTAATACAAAATCCTTCAAATAAGCTCATCATTCCTCGGTACACAAATACTGTTTCTGAACATCATACATCCATCAGAATTAACCCAAAAATCAGACTCAACGCCTGACTCGCACTGAGCTCTCTTAACTTGTAAGTCACTGTCACTTCTCTGAGCCTCATAAATCTCTTGAAGAAATATCGGTCTAGCCCTCAATTCAGCTAGAATACAACCATTTTCTGTCAAGTTTACTCGCGTATTCAAAACCCTTAATGTAAATAGGGACTTTCTACTCAAATCATTAACGACTACATTCGCCTTTCCCAGATGGTAATCAATAACCAACTTATAATCTTTTATCAACTCTAACCATCTTTGTTGCCTCAAGTTTAATTCCTTTTGACTCATCAAGTACTTTAAACTTTTGTGGTCGATAACTATCTGATATTTTTCACCATACAAATGGTGTCTCCAAATCTTCAGTGCAAAAACTATGGCAGCCAACTCCAAGTCATGCGTCGTATAGTTCTTCTCATGAGGCTTTAGCTGTCTGCAGGCATATGCTATCACCTGGCCTTCTTGCATAAGTACACAGCCTAATCCGTTTAAGGAGGCATCACTGTAAATCACAAATTCTTTTCCCGACTCAGGTTGGACTAGGATTGGAGCCTCTGTCAACATTGCCTTCAATTTCTCAAAACTCTGTTGGCATTTTTCTGTAATAGCCAGCTAGGCCTAGAAAACTTCTAACTTTAGATACATTTTTCGGTGGTTTCCAATCCACAATAACTGATATCTTACTTGGGTCAACTCGGACTCCATCTCCCGAGACAGTATGTCCCAGAAATCCAACCTCCTTAAGCCAAAACTCACTTTTGCTAAACTTAGCATACAATTGATTATCCCGTAAAATCTGTAGAACTGCCCTTAAGTGCTCGTCATGCTCACTCTCATCCCAGGAATATATTAGTATATCATCAATAAAAACAACAACAAACTTGTCTATGTATGGCCGAAAGATATGATTCATTGAATCCATGAACATCACAGGAGCATTTGTCAAACCAAAGGGCATAACTAAAAATTCATAGTGCCCATACCTCGTTCGAAAGGCAGTCTTCGGCACATCAGAGTCCTTTACTCTTAACTAATAGTATCTTGACCTCAACTCTATCTTGGAGAACACAGTGGCTCCCTTCAGTTGATCGAACAAATCGTCGATTCTTGGCAATGGGTACTTGTTCTTTATTATTACTTCGTTATGTTGTCGGTAGTCTATGCACAATCTCATAGAGCCATCTTTCTTTTTCACAAATAATACTGGAGCACCTCATGAAGAACAACTCGACCTAGCGAAACCTTTGTCTATTAAATCTTGCAACTTTGCCTTTAATTCTCTCAACTCAATTGGAGCCATCTTGTAAGGAGTAATCGATATCGGCACAATACCGGGAGCAAACTCGATGCCCAATTCAACTTCTCTAACCGGAGGCAATCCTGGCAATTCCTCGGGAGAAACATTTGGGTGCTCACATACTATCGGCACCGACTCAATCCTTGACTCAGTTTCTGTGGCATTCATCGCAAAGGCCAGATACACCCCATACCCTTTTCTTACATATCTTTGAGCCGTCATATGAGAGATCACTACCGGCGACCTATCTTGATCATCTGATTCAACATGAAGGGTATCCCCATTTTCACATCTCAACTTAATATATTTCCTTCCATAGTTTACTATCACATCATGAGTGGTTAACCAGTCCATGCGAAGAATAATATCAAATTCATCAAATGGTAATAGCATGAGGTTGGCCTTAAAGTAATGACCTCTAATCATCAATGGACAACCTTTGCATACTTTATCAACTAGCATAGTTTTGCCTAGTGGATTAGACACCTTAATCACAAACTCTGTGGACTCTATGGGCATACTCATACTGGATATTAATGTCATGCAAATATATAAGTGGGTGGATCTAGGATGTATTAAAGCAATAACTTTAGTATCATGAAGAGAGAAGGTACCCGTAATAATATCAAGAGAAGATTCTTTTTCGCGAGTGCGAATAGCATAAGTCCTTCTAGGCACCCTACTCTCGGGTCTCGTAGTCTGCTCTCTAGGGTTACCTTTACTGCTCACCCCACTTTCGGGGTTCCTCTGTAGTCTTCCTCAAACAATGCTCCCGGACCTTGCACTCTGGGCCTTCTCTTCTTTCATCATCTCAGGACATTCTCTTATAAAATGATCTTGGGAACCACACTTGAAACAAGCATTTTCATGTGCCACACTGTGTTGTCTGCCACACTGTGGGCATTCCGGTCTATTAGTTCGAATGTTCCCCACACCAGCAATTGAAGTAGTTTGAGCCTTATTCCCCGAATACTGTTTACCCTTACTCTTGTTTGAAAACCCAGTAGAAGTAGCTGATCGGGTGGAAAAATCTCTTGACTTCTTGGATGAAGTCTGGAATGACTTATTCCACTATCTCTTTCTTGAGTCACGAGACTCCAACTCAGCTTTTCTTTTCACTTTTACTAATTCCTCGGCTTTACAAGCCCGATCCATAAGCACAACAAATTCTTTCAGCTCTAGGATAGCCACAAACAATTTAATGTCTTCGTTTAATCCGTCTTCAAATCTTTTGCACATGATAGCTTCAGTGGATACACATTCTCGAACATATTTGCTGAGCCTTACAAATTCACGCTCATACTCAGTCACTGGCATCTTACCTTGCTTCAACTCTAGGAATTCCTTTCTTTTCTGATCGATAAACCTTTGACTGATGTACTTCTTCCTGAATTCTTCTTGGAAAAACTCCCATGTGATCCTTTCCCTTGGTACAACTGACACAAGGGTGTTCCACCACTGATAAGCAGAATCTCTTAAGAGAGAAACCACACATTTTATGCACTCTTCAGGTGTGCACGACAGCTCATCAAATACACTAATGGTATTTTCAAGCCAAAACTCCGCCATTTCCGGATCGTCACCTCTTTTAGCCCAGGACTCCTTTGCTCCATGCTTTCAGATCCTATCAACCAGAGGCTTTTCACTTCTCACTACTTTTACCACTTGAGGGGCAGCAGGGGTAGGTTGAGTAATAGGCGAGGGTGGAGGCGGTTGTGCATTTGGGTTCGCACGAACGAACTCCGTGTACTATGTATTCAGCATGTGGAAGAAGGCTTCTCTAGCCTCTTCTCCTCCTCCCTGACTCACCGTAGTGGATTTATTCTCATTCTCATTCGGCACCGTCCCCTCAACGGGAGCTGGCGCTTTACTTTCTACATCATCCGCCACATCCATTTACTATATAAAACACAACTTAGGTCGTCAGGAGTTGTCACATTATCATAAAAAAATACTCTTGTGTATGGCATGTATAACTAAACTCATGCTTACGCTACGTTAGTCTTAGAATCGACTAAACTGTAGCTCTGATACCATTAAATGTAACACCCCTTACCCATGTCCAATGCCGGGACCGGATACAAGGTATTACTATCCTTCACCTTGCTTAAACATGTATTAACGAGCTATAAAATTTCGTTCTGATTTAAAAACTTTTTTTCGTGGTCATAACATTCATCTCATGGGCCTACAAGGCCATAAACATACATCCTGATGGTTTCGGAGATCAACCGGAAACTTTTACTCTCTTTGAAAATTCTTGTCTAAATAGAGGTCACACACCCATGTCCCTAGCCCGTGTACAATTTATTTTTATTACAACCTACAGGGGTTTTCACACGGCTTGATACACGCCCGTGTCAATGGCCCGTGTCCTTCACACGTCCTAGACACGCCCGTGTGTCTACTCGTGTGGACACTTAAAGGCTATTTTCCAAGCCAATTGCCACCCTGAAATCAAGATTATTCACATACTCAATCCAACCACTCTAATACTTCATTAAAAACATGAATAACAATGCATAACTCATCATCAATTGATGTATAAACTTAGTAAATATTAGCTAATCTATTTAGCCATATACAAAAAGAATAATAACCTTAATAGCCAACACTTTGGCCCCTCTTAGGACTTACATCAAGATGAAATAATTCCTATACATGCCATACTTATATAAACAACTTGGCTATACCAAAATAGTGATTGATAGTGTGCTCTGAGCTCTAACGTCAATGATCCACGAGTTAGCTTGGTGAGACTGCGAGGAAAAAAGAAGGGAGAGAGGTAAGCATATAGCTCAGTAAGTTTGCATGAAACTCATATAGCTATCTATTAACTCATTACAACTCATCCATTTCGAGTTAAGAACAACATAAAACTCAAGTGCATGGCTTACTTACTCCTCACAAGATACATAATAATTTCATACTTGCATTACAATCATGGTACCTGTGTAACTTGATCACATAGATTAGTATATTTTGCTGATGCAAAAGTAAACTTAACTTTCATCTTTCTTAACATGAAAAATGCTTTATATTAACCTTGTATAACTTAACTTAGTACTATCTTTACTTACTTGACTTTCTTGATGCCTCTTTCATATTTAGCTCTTTTACCCGTTGAATTTCTTAAATTAATTGATGTTACTCAATCTCATCAAACATGTATCTCGATGCCAATGCCATGTCCCAGACATGGTCTTACACGAGACCTTCCTTATGTGTTTCCTTTGGAAACTTACCATTGCCATGTCTTGACATGGGCTTACGTGGTATCCTTGCTTTATGAATCTTATCAATGCCATGTCTTGACATGGACTTACATGACATCTTTGCCTTATGAATTCACCAATGCCAAGTCTTGGTTTGGACTTACATGGGACCTTTGCCTCATAATAACTTTTCAATGCCATAACTTGTCATGGACTTACATGATATCCTTGCCTTATGCTGATGCCATGTCTTGACATGGTCTTACACGAGCTTTCCTTATCACATGTTGTGATAATAGTATCCTTATTATTTCGAGACTTCAACCGAGACTTTTTCATACATATTCTCATTTACTTTTCTCATCATAATATCAATAATTTTACTTCATAGAAATAATATACATTATACAACATAATAAGTAATTGAATGAGAATACACGTAAACTTTAATTCATACAAACTTACCTCGATATTCAAAATGTATGTAAAGATGTAAGTTAGTCCTCGACTTTGTTCTTGCCTCGATTTCGATCCGGGCTCTGCATTTCTTGATCTATAGTAACAATTTCACTTGTTAAATTCACACATTGACTAAATTGACTTATAATTCATATTTTGGCAAAATTACAATTTTGGCCCTAGACTTTGGCAAAATAACCATTTTGCCCCTAGGCTCGGAAATGAATTCTAATCATATTTCTACCTTCTACAAGCCTAGGTGAACTTTTAATACTCTTATAGCTATCATCAAAACTCAACATTTCACATTTTTACTACAATTTTATAACCTTTTCATTAAGGTCCAATTAGGTGTTTTCAAGACAACATCTTTCACAAAAGTTGTTCATCTAACAGCTAAGACTCATTTTCTTCCATAAAAATACAACAAATAGTAGTGAAAGCTCTCATGGAAACTCTCTAAACTTTTCACTATAATGCAAGATAGTCCCCTCTTTAGAAAGCTTAAGCTTTAGGGGTCTCAAAAGTACAATTATTATCAAGAAAGATCATCAAAATCACTTACTAGAATGGAGGAGAGCTTGCTAAAAATTTTGAGCTTTCAAACCTTTATTTTGCTTGCTATAATTGGTGGAAGAGATGAGCAAGAAAGATTGACATCATCTTTTCTTTATTATAATATTAAACTACCAATTAGTCCACCAAACATCACAAGCTTTGACCAAATTGGTCAATTCTTGTCCCCTATGGCTGGCCAAGCATATATTGGGGGTTTAATTGCCTTTTAAATACCTCTAATTATCAATCTATGGCTATTTAGTACCTCTAGCTTATAGAATGGAACTTTCGCACTTTATGCGATTTAGTCCTTTTTCGCGATTAAGCAAGAAATCGCTAAAATTAAAATACCAAAATTTTTGTGTATTTCTAAAATCATGCTCTAACACATAAAATAACGTGAAAATAAATTTCCCTAACCTCGGATTAGTGATCCCAAGATCATTGTTCCGACTAGCCCTTAAATCGAGCTGTTACACCTCTAAACTTTAATTTTCCCAATGAAGAACTAATGTATGTGGCAGCTACTGAAGAAAACGCTACAAAAGATCACCTCTGGAAATTAAACTTTGACGGAGCATCAAATGCTATAGGTAATGGAATTGGGGCAATCTTGGTATCCCCAAATGGAGATCATTATCCATTCACCTGCAAATTGGACTTTGATTGTACTAATAATATGGCAGAATATGAAGCATGTATCATGGGACTCCGTGCCGCCATAGAACGCAAAATTAGAGCGCTGGAAGTATATGGAGATTCTGCACTGGTGATCTACCAACTGAAAGGTGAATGGGAGATAAGAGAACCCAAATTAATCAATTATCGAAGGATAGTTCTGGGGTTAATTGAGGAGTTTGATGATATTACTTTCAATTATCTCCCACGAGACGAAACCAGAGCTGCTTTGGCTACTCTGGCTTCCATGATCAAATTGAGGAAACAAGAGGATGTAAAACCCATTCAAATGAGTATTTACGAGCCCTATCTCATTGTTACAACGTGGAGGAAGAAGAAAGAGATGATCACCCCTGGTACCACGATATATTACGATACGTGAGATTCGTGAATACCCTGATCAAGCAACCGAGAGCGATAAAAGGACGTTGAGAAGACTAGCCTGTGACTATGTCTTAGACGGGGAGATCTTGAACAAAAGAAGAAAGGATCAGGTACTATTGAGATGTGTGGACGCTGTTGAAACTAAGAAAATTCTATAGGAAGTCCACGAGGGTGTTTGTGGAACACATGTAATGGTTTCACAATGGCTAGACATATTATGAGATTTGGGTACTATTGGTCTACCATGAAAGGAGACTGCATCAACTATGTTAAGAGATATCACAAATGCCAAATTTATGGAGACAAAATTCACGTACCTCCTTTGCCTTTGCATGTTATGGCTTACCCACGGCCTTTCTCTATGTGGCGCATGGATGTGATCGGGCCGATCTCTCCAAAAGCTTCAAATGGGAATCGGTTCATCTTTGTAGTCAACGACTATTTCACCAAGTGGGTAGAGGCTGCTTCATATGCCAGAGTTACTAGTCGACAGTCAGCAGATTCTTAAAATAGGAAATCATATGTCGATATGGAATGCTTGAGAGGATTATATTTGATAATGCATTAAACTTGAACTATAGCACGATAGCGGATGTCTGCAGTCAATTCAAAATCAGACACCACAATTCATCACCGTATCATCCAAAAATGAATAGTGCAGTGGAAGCAGCCAATAAAAACATTAAGAAGATTATGGGGAAAATGGCTGAAACTTATAAAGATTGGCACGAGAAGCTACCATTTACCCTTTATGCTTATCGAACGTCTATTAGAACTTCCACCAGGGCAACACCTTTCTTATTGGTTTATGGAATGGAGGCGGTTTTACCCATTGAAGTAGAGATACCTTACCTTCGAGTTTTGTTAGAGATAAAGTTAGATGAAGTAGAATGGATCCATTCTCGATATGATCAATTGGATTTGATTGAGGAGAAGAGGCTAAAGGCTATTCGTCAGGGTCAGATGTACCAAAAATGAATGATACGAGCTTATGACAAAAAGGTTCGCCCAAGAGAATTCCATGAGGGGGACCTGGTATTGAAAAAGATCCTCCCCATACAAAAGGATTTTAAAGGGAAATGGATGCCAAATTGGGAAGGAACTTATGTGGTAAAAAAGGCTTTCTCTGGAGGAGCACTGATTTTGACTAAAATGGATGGGAAAAACTTACCCAATCATGTAAATTCGGATTCAATCAAGAAGTACTACACTTAAAGAAGAAAAGAGGCCAAAGTGAAAAACGGCAAAGGGCGCTTTGAGAATTCTTTAAAAAAAACGGAGAGGCCAAGGTGAAAACCCAAAAAGGGGTTCTGAGTCGAAAACCCAAAAAGGGCGGCTCAAATTGTGATCAGAGATGGGGCATGCGGTGATCTTGCTATACCTAAATTAACGAAGAGAGGGTATGCAACATCTTAGTGCATCGACAAAGTACTCTAGATCTCCTAAGCACATATTGAGCTTAAAATGGTCTTCAGAATGTTCGTACAGAGAAGCTCAAGCTGCGATATTTGGGGCACCTATCTTTTCCTCTCATTATTTTGTATTCCAGTAATGTTTGCTTTCTTTAATTAACCCATTATTTTCAGATTTTCTTTCTGATAAATCTCAGTTTTGTCCATCATTATGATTATTTTCAAGCATTTTGCATCGAAGTAACGATTAATTGACTAATAATACTTTCACAAAAGGAGTTTCGCATATTACTTTGGAAACTTCTAAATAGTATGAGAACTTGAAACAGGACTATTATTTAGAACTCACCGAGCCTAAGGGTTGGAAATATTTAAGAAAGAAACTCTGGATAGTGATTATTTCTTCAGATTTTCTGTCAAAAAATATCAGCTGAACAAGAAGATAGAATATTACATCAATGATACAACCTTGAAAAACAACGAGCAATGACAACCCAGACATTAAAAAAGGGGGACCATTCTCATGACATTCGACATTCATGCAAATATCATCCATAACACATCTAGTTAGGAGCATTCGATTCATTCTGATTACTGCATCCTAATCATTATGCATAAGCACAGGTCCATAAAATCGAGTCTACAGGTTATGTCCCCAGAGGACAATGTAGCAAGACTGATGAATACACAAGTCCTATACCTTTGAAGCTGCAGTAGGTTGGATCAAATCTATCATGGCGAATCTTTTCTCCCTGAAGTTGCAGTGGAGTAGATTAAAGCCATTAACCTTATCTCCCTGAGGTAATAGTGGAGCAAGCTGAAGACAGCGAATCTTATCCCCTTGAAGTTGCAGTGGAACAGATTAAAGCTACGATTTACAAGTCCCATACCTCTGAAGTTGCAGTAGGTCGGATCAAATCTATCATGGCAAATCTTATCTCTCTGAAGTTACAGTGGAGAAGATTGAAGCAACAAGTCTTATTTCCCTGAAGTTACAGTGGAAAAGATTAAAGTTACAAATCCTATACCTTTGAAGTTGCAGTAGGTCAGATCAAATTTACCAAGACCAAACCTTATCTCCCTGAAGTTGCAGTGGAGAAGATTGAAGCAACAAGTCTTATTTCCCTGAAGTTACAGTGGAAAAGATTAAAGTTACAAATCCTATACCTCTGAAGTTGCAGTAGGTCAGATCAAATTTACCAAGACCAAACCTTATCTCCCTGAAGTTGCAGTGGAGCAGACTAAAGATAGCAAATCTTAGCCCCCTGAAGTTGCAGTGGAGCAGACTGAAGATAGCAAATCTTATCTCCCTGAAGTTGCGGCAGAGCAGATTGACACTACAAGTCTAATCTCCTTGAATTGGATCAAAGCACTAGTTCCTATGCCCCTGAAGATGCAGTGGGATGGAATGACGATACTCGAAGAAGAAAGGCACCAAAACAAGTAGAGACTTAGCAAGGTCGGGCAAAATTAGCCATTTTAAAGTCTTTGCTCTATTCCCGTTACACGTTAATAAGCAAAGAGGGGCAGCTGTAATGGGCCTATTTCGCCCAGGGCCCACAAGAAATTAACCAAATTAAAAAAAAACCAAATAAAAACATTAATAAAGTCAAATTTTTTAAATAGTCCATTATGGACCCAATTAAAGCCCAAATCCACTACCCAATTACAGCAGCCCAAATAAATTAAACCTAACAAACCTAAACACCAACCCTAGGCCCAAATGGCCCAAAACTTAAACCAAAAATAGAAAGAAAAAAAAGAGAAACCCTAACCGATAGGTTAGCCCCCCCGCCGCCGCGCCTCCGTACACAGCCACTTTCGCTTTATACCTGCAAAAACAGACATACAACACATCAAATCAAGAAAAATAGAAGAAAAAAATATTGTATTTCATTTTTTTATTTTTTTTTTGAATTCGACTATAAAAAATCGAAAAGGAGCTACTTTTTTTTTACACACAGAGACAAAAAGGAGAAAAAAAAGGAAAAAAACAGAATCAATACAAAGCAAGAAACATATCAGAGGGGTTCTTTTTATCGTCTTTTTCTTTATTTTCTTTCATTTTTTTTCTTTTCGAAATCATTCATATATACATGTAAAGATTCTTTTTTATTTTATTTTTTAAACTACACACATGCATTAATATATATATATATATATATAAGAGAAAAAAATATATACCTGGGCGCCCAACCGCCATACACGGTAGATCTGCGGCGGAACTGCGACGGAGACTCATCAGCTTCTGGGTGGAAGTCTGGGTAAACCGAGAGAGAAAAAGGGGAATCTTCTTTCTTTTTTTTTTTATTTTTCGGTGACAGAATGAATTTTTTGCAAAAACTTTGGCTTTTATAGCATGATAAAATGGCGCCATTTTGATCAGCCCCCCTAACGCTCAAAACGCCGTCTTTTTTTGAGGGGGGCGACCCGATTACCCGACCCGCGTAAAGGGGAATCCGCATTTTTTTATATTTGGGACTATTTGCATTGCGAGTCCCTCCGCTTTTGTTGTGCTTTGTGATTAAGTCCAGTTTTCGTTTTTTTTTATTTTTTTTAATTTAGCTCTAAAATTTCATTTTGAAAAAGGATGTAAGAGCCAGTTTTTAGTCAAATTAAAATAGTGGTTTCGAGACCACAAATCTGAGGTCAAAATAATTATTTTATTATTATTTTAATGTCTACACCATGATGTTATGATTGTGTGAAAATTTCGTTAAGAAGTTTTATCGTTTGAATGTTTCAATTTGATATAAAGGACTAAATCACGTAAAGTGTAAAACTTATGTTCTATTAGCTAAAGGTGTCTAATAACTATGGGGTATTAAAGTGAAGGTCCTTATGTGGTAATTAGCCCATTTTTAAAGTTAGTGGACATTCTTGGACATGTATTAAGTGATTTTAATGTTTTATAGCCAAGGTTAAAATAGTAAATTATTAAATAACTTAGTAAAAGTAATAGAAACATAATATCATCTTTAATTTTCTATCATCTTCCACTGAAAATTGAGCTAGGAAACTCCATTGAAGGAGCTTAAGCATTCAGCCATTCAAGTTCTTTGCATGGTATGATTTTTGACTCAGTTTTTAATTATTTCTATGTTTTCGGAGTCGTTGTAACTTAATCTAGCTGGCCCAGGGACTAATTTGCAAAACTGTTAAAGGTCTAGGGTTTTGCCATTGATGAATGAATGTGTATTTTGATGTTTGATGATAGAAAATGTATCGTTGTTGCTAGGTAAACAACATTTGTAAAGTGATTTTGGGTAAAATTGTCAATTAATGATTAAATTGAGAAACTTGAAAATTTTGTGGTAGAAATGTGAAATAAATGAAAAATATGGGCTGCTATGGTAATAAGAGAAATTCGGCTAGCATGGGTAGGAACTTAATTGCATGAAATTGTATTTTTATGAGCTAAGGACTAAATTGTAAATGTAACACCCCTTACCCGTATCCGACCCCGATATATGGTACGTGGCGTTACCTTTCTTAAAAACATGCATACAAACAATTCGGAGTTATGAGATTTCATTCAGATTTAAAACCTTTCAAACTTTGTCTTAAAATCCCCAATATGAGCCTACAAGGCCCAAAACACACTTTAGAAATGGTTCGGGACCAAACCGAGTTATGTAGAAAAACTTTGGAAAATGTCACTAAAAATAGGGGCACCTGCCATTGTGGAAGGGCAGCACACCCGTGTGACCTGATAACATGGCCATGTTGAAGGACCGTGTAGCTCACACGGCCTAAGCATATAGGGACACACTCGTGTCTCATGTCCCTGTGGATTTATTTCTCAATTCAAACCTACAGGGGTTTTCACACAGCCTGGCACACGCCCGTGTCTATGGCCCTTGTCCCTAACGGCCATGACACGCCCGTGTCTTGGCCCGTGTGCAAAAATCTTGACATTCTGTTTCTGATGTCATCTACCCATTAAGGTCACACGACCAAGGCACACGCCCATGTCCTTAGGCCGTGTGGCAAATTAAATTCCTAAATTCAAGTGCAGACTTCGCAGGGCCTAGGCACATGCCCATGTCCTATGGCCGTGTCTTCCACACGATTGAGACACACGGCCGTGCCTCAGCCCTTGTGGTTACTACAGGGTATTCTATTTTGCCAACTTAGGGTGCAGGGGGACACATGCTGAACTACATGCCCATGGGGTAGATTGTGTATAATACACGGCCTAGATACACGCCTGTGTGTCTACCCGTGTGGACAATAACAAGGCTCTTTACCAAGCCCTTTTTGCCACCCTACTTGCACCAAAATAAGCCACATTAAAAAAAAAACTACTCATTCATGCATTAATATACCAGATACTCAACCATGAAATTTGTTTATCCATGAAAAACATCATCATTTTCATATATCAATAATAAGTATTAGTCATCATCCATGACCTTCTACAAAATGAATTCATCTTCAAGATAAGCCAACACATTTATCCAAAACAATATGACACTTGACAAAAGACCAAGTCCCTATACATGCCATGCTCAAAATGATAAATCTAACTATATCAAATGTTTCAATTGATAGTGTGTTCGAACCTCCTACGGCCTTTGGTCCCTGAGCTAGCTTGGCGATACTATAAGAAAATGGAAAGGAAAGAGAGTAAGCACAAAGCTTAGTAAGTCCTAGGTAAATAATTAACAACAATTACCATGCATTATCATACGCATATCATCTTATAAACTTGCACAAAATTTTTGAATGATTAAAAACATAAACTTACTCATTTTCACCCTTACTAATCATACAACATAATTCGAGCTCAATTCTCATGAATTCTCATGTGGGAACCTGTATCACTTACAACATAGTCATAACTTTTCTCACTTTTAACACCAGCTAAAAATTTCTAGTTAAACCAGTTGGAATACCAAAGAATACCCGACAAGCCTCACACAAGAGGGTAGAATGCTGATGCCATGTCCCAGACATGGTCTTATACTGGCTCACATATCGAGGCCGATGCCATGTCCCAGACATGGTCTTACACTAGCTCTCGTTTCCATGCTGATGCCATGTCCTAGACATGGTCTTATACTGGCTCACATATCGAGGCCGATGCCATGTCCTAGACATGGTCTTACAATAGCACACATACCATCTCTGATGCCATGTCCCAAACATGGTCTTACACTAGCTTTCATAATGTGGCTGATGCCATGCCCCAGACATGGTCTTCCACTAGCACTCATATCATCGCTGATGCCATGTCCCAGACATGGTCTTTCACTGGCTTTCATAATGTGGTCGATTCCATGTCCTAGACATGGTCTTACACTAGTGCACATATCACTCAAATGTCGTGGCTTGGGTATCCAATATATTCCTAAGGTTCAACCGGGAGTATATCTCATCAACTTTTGTCATGCATAATCATAGCAACAATCAAACATTTTATGCAATATCAATTGATTAATACATAAATACAATAAAGTTGCATTATTTACATACAACTTACCTCAATATACAAAATATAGGCAACTTGTTCGATTTAGTTCAATAACTTGACTTTCCCCCGGTTAAAGTCTGGACTCCGTTTTTCTTGATTTAAGATGATAAAATTCACTCATTTAATCATCACATTAATCAAGACATTCCAAAGTTTCTACTTTGGCAAAATTATCGATTTGCCCTTAAACTTTCTGAAAATTATGATTTTTCCCTTAGGCTTGGAAAATGATTTTCATCAAATTTCCTTATTAAGCAAGCCTAGCCGAATCTATTTTATGCTTATAGCAACTCACAATTTCGATTATTTCACACGTTTACTACCAATTTTATAACTTTTACAAAATGACCCTTTTAGGTGTTTTCATGAAAAATCCTATCACAAAAGTTGTTTATTTAGCAACCAAGATTCATTTTTTTCCATAAAATTTCAGCAAACAACATGAAGACTCATATGGTAAAACCCTAGATTCTCAACCATTTTGCAAAATAGTCTCCTCATTATCTAGATTTTACTACAAGGGTCCCAAAAGTACAAAAATTATCAAGAATGGCAATTAAAATGACTTACTTGCAAGGATTAAAGGTTGCTGAAAATTTCAAGCTTCCATGCCCTTTTCTTGAGTGAAAAAAAAAAACTCAGTGGAGAAGAAGAGAGAATGAAAAAGACGAAAACTTTCTCTTATTTTATTTTATTTTATTTCATTAAATTAGTCACCTAATTCCACTAACTTTGACCAATTTCCATTTCTTTGTCCCATATGGCTGGCCAACACTCTCCTAAGGGACTAATTGCACATTAAGGACCTCAAATTTAAGGTTCTATAGTTATTTGACACCTTTAGCTTGTAGAACAAAACTTTTGCACTTTATGCAATTTAGTCCTTTTTCATAATTAAGCATGCAATCACTAAAATTAATTCACCAAAATTTTCATGCACTCATGTAATCATGCTAGAACATATAAACTAATATTCAAATAGTTTTTCTCTGACCTCGAAATAGTGGTTCTGAAACTACTATTCTGACTAGCCTCAAAATCAGGCTGTTACAATTCTCCCCCTTAGGGATTTTCGTCCCCGAAAATCGTACCAGCAACAAGGTTCGGGTATTGTTCTCTCATAGTTTCCTCGGGCTCCCATGTGGCATCTTCAACCCCATGTCTATGCCATAGTATTTTCACAAGTGCTATACTTTTATTCCTCAATCTCTTGAGCTCCCAATCTAAAATCTTAACCTACTCTTCATCATAGGTCATGTCTGAACAAATCTCAACCTCTATTGGTGAAATCACATGTGATGGGTCAGAACGACAATGATGCAACGTAGACACATGGAATACATCGTGGATCTTTTCTAACTCGAATGGCAAGGCTAATCGATAAGCAACTAGTCCAGTTCTCTCATTCACCTCATAAGGTCCATTAAAACGTGGACTTATTTTGCCTTTCCTACAAAATCGGAGGATTTTCTTCCACTGAGATACTTTCAATATCACCTTATCACCGACTTGAAACTCAATTTCTTTTCGTTTCAGATCCGCGTAGGATTTCTGTCTTTCAGAAGTGACCTTCAAACAATCACGAATTACTTTTACTTTCCCTTCTATTTCTCTCACTAAGTCAACCCCGTGTATCTGATTTTCTCTGAGTTCGGTCCAATACAAGAGCGTTCAACACTTACACCCATACAAAGCCTCATAAGGCGCCATTTTCAAACTTGACTGATAGCTATTGTTGTAGGCAACCTCTACCAATGGTAAGTGCTTTTCCCAACTGCCTTGAAACTCAAGAACACAACACCGCAGCATATCTTCAAGAATCTGAATTACCCTTTCCGATTGACCATCGGTTTACGGGTGGAAAGCCGTGCTAAAATTCAACTTTGTCCCCAAAGCTTCTTGCAAGTTTTTCCAAAATTGTGATGTGAACCTCGGATCTCTATCCGAAATGATCGAATAAAGGTACTCCGTGAAGCCTCACAATTTCAAAAACATATAGTTCAGCCAATTCCTCAAGTGGATAATCGGTACGCATCGGTATAAAATGAGCCAACTTAGTTAGCCTGTCAACCACAACCCAAACGGCATCTTTCTTCCTTGGTGTCAATGGCAAACCAGACACAAAATCCATGGTAATACGGTCTCATTTCCACTCGGGAACCATCATGAGCTGAAGTAAACCCGAATGTACTTGGTGTTTAGTTTTCACTTGCTGACAAATTAAACACTTAGAGACAAACTCTGAGATGTCTCTTTTCATTCCCGACCACCAATACATTTTCTTCAAGTCTTTCTACATTCTCACACTACCCGGATGGATAGACATACAACTGCTATGTGCCTGACGCAAAATTTTCTGAATAAGCTCGTTGTTTTTGGGTACACAAATTCTGTTTTGAAACATTCAACAGCCATCTAAACCAATCCGAAAGTCTGATTCTATACCCGTCTCGCACTAAGTTATCTTAGCTTACAACTCTTTATCACTTTTCTAAGCTTTAAAAATCTCTTGTAAAAACATCGGTTTCACTCTCAACTCGGCTAAAATCAAACCATCATTGTTTATTAGCAACTGAGTGTTCATAGCCTTTAAGGCAAACAATGACTTCCTACTCAAAGCATCGACAACCACGTTCGCCTTTCCTGGGTGATAGTCGATCACCGGTTCGTAATCTTTTATGAGCTCTAGCCATCTCTGTAAGGTTCAGTTCCTTTTGAGTCATCAAATACTTCAGACTTTTATGGTCGGTGAATACTCGGTATTTCTCGCCATACAAATGGTGTCTCCAAATATTCAGTGCGAACACTATACCGGCCAGCTCTAAATCGTGAGTCGGATAGTTTTTCTCGTGCGATTTTTGTTGTCTCGAGGCATTTGCTATTACCTTGCTTTCCTGCATAAGCACACACCCCAATCCATTTAAGTATGCATCGCTATACATTACGAATTCTTTTCCTAGTTCTGATTGCACTAAAACTGAGGCTTCAGTCAATAATGCTTTTAGTTTCTCAAAATACTATTGACACTTCTCTGTCCATTTGAATTTAACATCTTTTTGTAGCAACCTCGTCATCAGTGTAGCAATCATGGAGAATCCTTTAACAAAACGTCTGTAGTATCCCGCTAAGCCCAAAAAGCTTCTAATTTCTGACACATTCCTCATTGGTTTCCAATCAACAATAGCCAATATCTTACTCGGGTCAATTCTAATTCCATCACCCGACACGATGTGTCCTAAGAATCCGACTTCTTGTAGCCAAAATTCACTTTTGCTAAATTTAGCATACAACTGCTTATCTCTTAAAGTTCGCAAAACAGTTCCAAAATGCTCCGTGTGCTCACTCTCATCACGAGAATAAATTAATATATCATTGATAAAAACAACAATGAACTTATCCGAGTACGGTCGAAAAATATGATTCATTGAATCCATAAACATGGCGGGAGCATTTGTTAAGCCAAAGGGCATGACATGAAACTCATAATGGCCATACCTCGTCCAAAATGTAGTTTTCAGTACATCTTGTTCCTTAACTCTCAGCTGCTAATAACCGGACCTCAGATCTATCTTAGAAAACACTGTGGCTCCCTTCAATTGGTCAAACAAATCATTGATCCTTTGCAAAGGATACTTGTTCTTAACTGTAACCTTGTTGAGCTGTCGGTAGTCTATACACAGTCTTATCGACCCGTCTTTATTTTTCATAAAAAAGTACGGGAGCACCCCATGGAGAATAACTTAGTCTTGCAAAACCTTTATCCATTAACTCTTGTAACTGAGCCTTCAATTCTTTTAACTCAAATGGTGCCATCCTATACGGGGCAATCGAAATAAGTGCCGTACTAGGGACCAGCTCAATACCAAACTCAACTTCCCTAGCTGGAGGCAATCCAGGTAACTCTTCCGGAAACACGTCCGGATAATCGCACACCACAGGCACTGATTCAATATTTACTTCAGACTCTTGGGTATTCAAAACAAATGCAAGATAGGACTCATACCCTTTTCTCATGTATTTCTCTGCAGTCATAGAAGAAATTAGTACATGCAAGTTATCCGGTTCACCTGATTCAACCCGAATAATATCCCCACTTTCACATCTCAATTCAATAAATTTACTACCACAGTTTACTAACACGTTATGAACAGTAAACCAATCCATGCCAAGAATTAGGTCAAATTCATCAAATGGTAGTTGCATGAGGTTAGTCGGAAAATAATGGCCTCTAATCATCAAAGGACAGTTTCTACACATTTTGTCAACTATCACATGCTTGCCTAACCAGTTTGACACTTTTATCACAAATTCTGTAGACTCAATAAGCATATTCATGCTAGACATCAATTTCATACAAATATAGGAATGGGTAGATCCCAGGTAAATCAAAGCAACAACAGATATATCATGAAGAGAAAAAGTACTCGTAATCACATTTGGGGATGATGCCTCTTCGCGAGCGCGAATGGAATATGTCCTTGTAGAAGCTTTACCCTCTGATCTCACAGTGGAATCTCTAGGCACACCTCTACTACTAGCCCCACTTCTCGGGTTATTCTGTGGTCTACTGCTAGAAGGAGCATTGCCCGTTCTCACATCTTGCTTTCTATCTTTCTCATCCATCTCAGGACAGTTTCGAATCAAATGGTCTAGTGACCCACATTTGAAACAACCTCTTTCATTTCCTTGGCATTCACCGAAGTGACGCCTACCACACTGTGAGCATTCCATTCTATTAGGTCGGGCACTACCAACACTTGCAATTAAAGTGGTTTGAGTTTTAGACGCCGTGTACTGCTTATTCTTATTTCTATTCGAGAATCCAACTGAAGCATTGGATCGGGTAGTGAACTCTCTTGATTTCTTGGATGAGGACTAAAACGACTTCTCTTAATTGTCTTTTCTTTGAGTCACGAGACTCAATATCAGCTTTCCTTTTCTCTTTGGCCAATTCCTCGGCCTTACAAGCTCTTTCAACAAGCACTACAAACTCTCTTAACTCTAAGATGCCAACCAATAATCGGATGTCTTCGTTCAATCCATCTTCAAATCTATTGCACATGATGGCTTCGGTAGATACGCACTCCTTAGCATATTTGCTGAGTCTCACGAACTCACGCTCATATTTTGTTACTGTCATTCGACATTGTTTCAATTCCAGAAATTCCTTCCTCTTCTAGTCTACAAACCTCTAACTAATATAGTTCTTTCGGAATTCCTCTTGGAAAAACTCCCATGTAATCCTTTCCCTTGGTACAACCGACACAAGGGTGTTCCAACATTGATAGGCCGAGTCTCGCAGGAGTGACACAACACACTTTATACACTCCTCAAGTGTGCAAGACAATTCATCGAATACCCTAATGGTATTTTCTAGCTAGAACTCCACCCTTTCTGGGACATCATCTATATTCGCTCTAAATTCCTCTGCCCCTTGCTTTAAAATTCTGTCTACCAAAGGTTTTTCTCTTCTAATTGTTTCCACTACTTGGAGAGCTGTAGGGGCAAGCTGGGGAATTAGAGGGGGTGGAGGACGTGGAGCGTTCAAATTTGCACGAACAAACTCTGAATACCAGACATTCATCATATAAAGGAAGACTTCTCTAGCCCTCTGCCCTGACTCAGTGTCACGGGCCCACTCTCGACTGGCGCGGTCCCTTCTGTGAGAGCCGATGCATTACTTTCTAAATCATCCGCCACTACTCCGTCGAGATCCATTTACTATATAAAAACACATTTTAAATTGTCAGAAGTCGTCACACTATCATAATTCATATATGGCATGTATAGCTATTCTTGCACACACGCTAGGCTAGTCTGAGAATCGACTAAACCATGGTTCTGATACCACTAAATGTAACACCCCTTACCCATATCCAACACCGGTACAGGGTATGAGGTGTTTACCTTTCTTAAAAACATGCATACAAACAATTCCAAGTTATGAGATTTCATTCAAATTTAAAACCTTTCAAACTTTGTCTTGAAATCCCCAATATAAGCCTACGAGGCCCAAAACACACTTTAGAAATGGTTCGGGACCAAACCGTTTTTTTTTTAGAAAAATTTTGGAAAATGTCACTAAAAATAAGGGCACACGCACGTGTGGAAGGGCAAGACGCCCGTGTGACCTGATAACATGGCCATGTTAAAGGACCGTGTAGCTCACCGGTCTCAGCATATAGGGACACACCTGTGTCCCATGTCCGTGTGGATTTATTTCTCAATTAAAACCTACAGGGGTTTTCACACGGCCTGGCACATGCCTATGTCTATGGCCCGTGTCCCTCACACGGTCAGGACATGCCCGTGTCTTGGCTCGTGTGCAAAAACCTTGACATTCTATTTCTGACGTCATCAACCCATTAAGGTTAGGATCTAGATCTGGGGAAAAATAAAGTACTGGACTAGTCGATCCATTTGTGATCGAGGTAAGTTCGTATGTTAATAAGCATAAATTTATTTGTATTTTCAATGCTTTATTATTAAATTAATTATGAATACGACCTTACGAATAAGTTCAACAAAGATTCAATAATGTGAAATCCCAGTTGAACCTTAGGAATAGATTAGGATAGGAATGACATATCATTAGCGGTTATGTGACTTGGGTGTTGGTCTGTACGTCCTACCGGTGGATGAGTTATCTGGCATGTGTGCGGATTCTCATCAGCTTGTGTGAATAGCACCATGTAGCTATGGCATGACCATCAGTTTGTGTGAGCAGACCTGTTGATAGCTCGAGAGTGAGCATTATATGAGATATGAGATTGAGATAGCTTCTGTAACAACCTGATTTTGGGCCTAGTCAAAATAGTGGTTTCGGGACCACAAATCCGATGCAAAAAAAAGTATTTGTATTATATCTTTTTGGTCTACATTTTCACGAAATGATTTTGTGAAAATTTTGCTCAAAAATTTTGAAGTTTGGGCACTCAATTTAGTCAAAAGGGCTAAATTGTAAGAAGCGCAAAAGTTGAGTTCTACATGTTAGAGGTGTCTAATTGCTATGAAATTTTAAATTAAAAGTCCTTAGATGGTAATAAGACCATTACTTAAGTTAGTGGACAAATATGAGCATGAAGTAAGAGAATTTCTATGTTTTAAGAATTTTTATATTTTAAGTTAAGGGCATTTTGGTCATTTGGCTAATTAAATGAATTAATAATCAAATTAACATCCAATTTTTGTTCATCTTCAACCCCTTGGCTGAAAATTACAAGAAGGAGACATAGCTAGGGTTTTTCAAGCTTCCAAGCATGATTGTAAGTTCGTTCTTGCCTTGTTTTTAATGCTCTTTACATTTTTGAAGTCGTTATCACTCGATCTACCTATTTCTACCATTAATTTAAGGAATAATCAAGGTTTAGGGTTTGAACCATGTTGGATATTTGTGTATTTTGATGTCTAAGGGTGGTTTATGCAAGTTTGATGTGTGATAAACAACTTTTGCTAGGTGGTTTTTGATGATAATGTCAAAAGGACCTATATGTAAAAAGATTATAAAATGTGTGTAAAAGTGTGATTAAATGAAAAAAGTGGACTGTTATAAGTATAAAAAAGGATTGGCTAGGCTTGGGAATCGAAGAAACTGAATAGATTTTATTTTTCGAGCCTAAGCGTAAAAATTTAAATATGTCAAAGTTTAAGGGCAAAAATATAATTTTTCCATAATGTGATTTTTGCACTGGATTGAATAATGTGAATAATAAATGAGTTAAAATTTCTATTATAGATCAAGAGCAACAAGGTTCGGACCTATATCGGAGGAATAACAAAGTATTTGACAATTAACTCCCATTCCTACTATTTTTGTACCGAGGTAAGTTCGTATGTAAATAATGCATTGTTTTATTTATGCTCTAAATGCTTTAATATTGTATTAATTATGATCAACTCCTTAAACGTAATCAACAAAGTCCGACAAGCGAGAAAATCCTGGTTGAACCTTAAGAATAGTTAAGATACAAATGTCATGACATTAGGGTTATTGGATTTCGTGTAAGACCATATCTGAGATATGGCATCGATATGAGATTTCATGTAAGACCATAGCTGGGCTATTGGCATCGATATGAGATCCCATGTAAGACCATATATGGGATATGGTATTGGTAATGTAACTGCCCGATGTTGGGCCTTGTCGGAATAGTGGTTTTGGGACCACAAATTTGACACAACAAAGTTCATTTTTATTACATGTTTATGGCCTACAGTTTCACGGAATGATTTCGTGAAAATTTCATTCAAAAATTTTGACATTTGGGCACTCAATTTAGTCAAAAGGACTAAATTGTTAAAAGTACAAAAGTTGAATTCTACATGTTAGAGGTGTCTAATTATTATGGGATTTTAAATTAAAGGTCCTTATATGATAATTAGTCCATTTCTTAAGATAGTGGACAAAAATGGAAATGGCGAGATAAAAATTTAATGTTTGGCAAAAAGGGTATTTTGGTCATTTGGTTAATAAAAGAATAAAAAGGGAAAATAAAGCCAAAATTTGCTCATCCTTCTTCTACCTTGGCCGAATTTCATAAGAACACCATAGCTAGGGTTTTGTCATCTTTCAAACTTGATTGTAAGTACATCCTAGCCCCGTTTTTAATGTTCTTTATGTTTTTGAAGTCGTTATCATCCGATCTATCTATTTCTACCATTAATTTAAGGAAATATCAACGTATAGGGTTTGACCCTTGTTTGATATTTTATTTATTTTGATATCTAATGGTAGATTAAGCATGTTTGAGGTGTGATAAACAACTTTTGCTAGGTGGTTTTTGATGAAAACGTCAAAAGGACCTGATTAGAAAAAGATTATAAAATGTTCGTAAAAGTGTGATTAAATGAAAAATGTGGACTACTATAAGTATAAAAGAGGATCAGCTAGGCTTGGGAATTGAAGGAATTGAATAGATTTCATTTTTCAAGCCTAAGGGTAAAAATGCAAATATGTTAAAGTTTAGGGGTAAAATATATTTTTTTTCTATAATGTGATTTTGGACTGAATTAAATAATGTGAATAATAAATAAGTTAAATTTTCTATTATAGATCAAGAAAGACGAGGTTCAGACCTTGATCGGGGGAAAAACAAGGTTATTGACGATTAGGTCTATTTCTGCTATTTTTGTACCGAGGTAAGTTAATATGTAAATAATGCATTATTATTTATGCTTTAAATGTGTTATTATTGTATGAATTGTGATTTACTCTTTGAATGAATTCGACAAAGTTCGACAAGCGAGAAAAAAAATCTCGGTTGAATCTTAGGAATTGTTAGGATACAAATGTCATGACATTAGGGTTAGTTGAGATTACGTGTAAGACCATATCTGGGATATGTCATCGATATGAGATTTTCTGTAAGACCATAGCTGGGCTACTGGCATCGATATGAGATCCCATGTAAGATCGTATTTGGGATATGGCATTGGTATAGTACTATGTGTGTTAAATTTCCCGAGTATCCTTTAGTATTCCAAGTGGTTCAACGGGAAACTTATTGGAAAAGTTTAAGCTGTGAAAGACTATGGTATGATGTGAAAGATTATGGTAAGTTGCAAGTTGGTACAGGCATGTACATAAAAATCATGCTTAATGAGATCGATATGTGATGAAACCTCAAATTGGTTCGATCGAGTAAGTTATGATGTTAAGATTTTAATAACATTTATGCTAAGCTTGATTATGAATTCACAATGACATTTATGTTAATTTACTTTATGTTAAATATATGTTAAAGTGTGTATGAAGCTTATTATTTGCATAGGAACTTACTAAGCTTTAAAGCTTACTCCCTTTCTTTTTCTCTTATCTTATAGTGTCACCAAGCCAGCTCAGGGTCGAAGACCGTCGGAAATCCATTCACATTATCAAATTATCATTTTGGGTACTTATGATTATATTATTTTGAGTTATGGCATGTATAGGGACTTGGTCTTTTTGTTATGTGTCATAATTGATTTGACCATATGTGTTGGCTTCAATAGTTGATAATTCATTTTGTAAATGGCCATTTGATATTGGCTAATATTGGTTAAGTATATATACATATGATGATGTTCTTCTGAATGTGAGAAATTGCAGGATTTGAGATGCTAAGTAG
Organism: Gossypium bickii; assembly: GCA_025503065.1. Classification (NCBI taxonomy): domain Eukaryota; kingdom Viridiplantae; phylum Streptophyta; class Magnoliopsida; order Malvales; family Malvaceae; genus Gossypium; species Gossypium bickii. Next base: position 35,582,904 of record CP106712.1, on the reverse strand, counting down.
GTGATGTTTGTATGTGATAAATGAAAGTATGTAAATGATATGTGGATGCCTTGTGTATGGATGATTGGGTTGAAAGTATATGCTTAGATTGGTGCTATGTTTTGTTGTATAGGTTGGTGCATCGAAGGGTGCCAAAAAGGCTTGGTAAATAACCTTATATTTGTCCACATGGATAGACACACGGGCATGTGTCTAGGCCGTGTGCGACAAATGGTTTGCCCCACGAGCATGTGATTCGACCGTGTGTCCCCTGCACCTTAATTGTTGCAAAATAGAATGCTCAGTAATGAGTAGACGAGCAGAGGCACGGGCGTGTGTCTCAGTTGTGTGGACAGCACAACCTTTAACACGGGCGTGTCCCCTGGCCTTGTAAAGTCTGCACCTATTTTATGAAAAATTATAAAAATTTAATCGGTCACACGGTCTAAGCACACGGGCGTGTGACCTCAATTTGATGATGATGTCATAAACAAAATGCTTCCTAATTTGAACACGGCCTGAAGCATGGGCGTGTCATAGGGTCACATGAGCATGTCTCGAACCCACACGGGCTTGTGACCCCCTTTTCATGAAAAATTTTCTAAGTTTCCCAAAAGTTTCCAAAGTTTTTGGTTTAGTCCCAAACCGCTTCTGATGCATGTTTTGGGCCTCATAGGCTTGTTTTAGGGACGTTATGAATGTTTTTGAAAAGTTTTAAATTTGTATGGAATTTCATGTTTCGATTTTGAATGTTTGCTTGCGAATAAGCCCGATAATGCCTTGTACCCTATCCCGGCGTCGGATACGGATAAGGGGTGTTACATTTAGTGGTATCAAAGTTATGGTTTAGTCAATTCTCAGAATAACGTAGTGTGTGTAAGAGTCTAGCTATAGATGCCATAAATGAACTGTGATAGTGTAATGACTCCTGATAATTTTAAATTGTGTTTTCATATAGTAATGGATCCCAATGGAGTTGAGGCTGACGAAGTTGAAAGTAATGTGTCGGCTCCCACTAAAGGGGCAGTGCCGTCTGATAGTAGACCCACTATGGTTAGTCAAGGAGAAGGAGTCAGGGAAGCCTTTCTCAATATGATGAATGAGTGATATACAGAATTTGTTTGAACAAATCCGAATGCCCAACCTCCTCCACCCCCACCCACTGCTCGACCGGTTCCTGTAGCCCCACAAGGTATGGACTTTGTGAGGATGAATAAGGCCCCGCTTGGTAAAATCTGAAAGCACGGGGCTGAAGATTTTTGAGCTAATGTGGATGATGAACCCAAGAAAGCCAAGTTTTGGTTCAAAAACTCCATCAGGGTATTTCATGAGTTGTCCTGCCCACCATATGAATGTTTAAAGTGTGCTATCTCGCTTTTGAGAGATTCTGCATACCATTGGTGGAATACACTTGTATCTGTAGTTCCGAGAGAAAGGGTCACCTGGGACTTCTTTCAAGAGGAGTTCTGAAAGAAGTATATTGGCCAACGGTTCATCGACTAGAAACGTAAAATTTTTCTTGAGCTGAAACAGGGTCGTATGACAGTGACTGAATATGAGCGAGAATTTGTTAGACTGAGCAAATACACTCGAGAACGTGTTTCTACAGAGGCTATTATGTGCAAAAGATTTGAGGATGGATTGAATGAAGATATTCATGTGTTAGTTGGGATCTTAGAGCTGAAAGAGTTTGTGGTATTGGTTTAACGAGCTTTTAAGGCTGAAGAATTGAACAAAGAGAAGAGGAAAGCTGATCTTGAAGCTAGAGACTCAAGGAAAAGACCGATGAGTAAGTCATTCCCATCTCAGTCTAAGAAATTGAAAGAGATGTATTCCTGTTTGAATGTTTCAGCAGGGTATTCATGTAGAGATCGTGAGAAACAACATTCAAGTTTTAAATCTCAAGCTACTTCAATGGCAAGTGTGGGTAATGTAAAGTCTAATAGGCCCGAATGTCAACATTGTGGAAGAAGACATCTCAATGAATGTAGAATGAATGATCGGGCTTGTTTTAAGTTTGGTTCTCAAGATCATTTTATCAGAGATTGCCCGGAGATGGCAGAGAAAGAGAAATTTCAGAGTGCAAGGCCTAGTAATACTACTTCTAGAGGAAGACCCCCAAGGAATACTGGAAATGGAGCCAGTAGTAAAGGTGTGACGAAAGAAACCACGGTGAGATTTGAAGCTCGAGCACCTGCTAGAGCCTATGCCATCCGTGCTCACGAATAAACGACATCTCCCGATGTTATTACTGGTACTTTTTCTCTTTATGATAATGACGTTATTGCATTAATTGACCCTGGATCTACTCATTCGTATGTTTGTATGAATTTGGTAAATAATAAGAAATTTCCTGTTGAGTTTACCGAATTTGTGATTAAGGTGTCAAACCCTTTAGGCAAGCATGTTTTAGTTGTCAAGGTATGTAAGAAATGTCCTTTGATAATTAGAGGTCACTATTTTCCGGCTGACTTGATGTTGTTGCCATTTGATGAGTTTGATGTCATTTTGGGTATGGATTGGCTGATGTTGCATGATACTATACTAAATTGTAGACAGAAAGTTATTAAATTAAAATGTGAAAATGGTGAAATTCTTCGGGTTGAATCAGATGAGTTAGATAGATTACCTGTAGTGATTTCTTCAATGTTAGCTAAAAAATGTATAAGAAAAGGGTGTGAAACTTACCTAGCCTATGTGTTAAACATGAAAGAGTCTGAATTGAAAATTGAATCGTTGCCGATGGTGTGTGAATATTCAGATGTTTTTCCAAAGGAGTTTCCAGGATTGCCTCTAATTAGAGAAGTTGAGTTTGGTATTGAGTTAGTCCCTGGTGTTTCACCAATATAGATTGCTCCGTATAGAATGGCTCTGACCGAATTGAAAGAGGTAAAGAGTCAGTTGCAAGAGTTGACAGATAAGGGTTTTGCGAGACCAAGTTATTCTCCCTGGGGTGCTCCAGTGCTGTTCGTAAAGAAGAAAGATAGGAATATAAGACTTTGTATAGATTATCGACAGCTCAATAAGGTAACCATTAAGAACAAGTATCCTTTGCTGAGGATTGATGATTTATTTGACCAACTGAAAGTGTAACACCCTAACCCGTATCCGTTGCCAAAATGGGGTTACGAGACATTACCGGACAAAACACAACTTTCATTCATTCACATAATCACTTATATCATATTCGAAATTATATAAATATACAAAGTGATTAGCTAATTTACTTATCAAGCATGCATTATTAATCACATTGTATACACAAACCTCTAACTCCCCTAACCCGTAACCATCGCCGGACTAGGGTTAAGAGGTAATACTAATCATTTCTGAACATTTCATATCATTCTGCCTCCAAACATAACAATTCCCATTCATATAGACCCTTAAATATCTCAATAAGACCTTAAATATGCTTTAAAATAGAGCCGGGACTTAATCGAACACATACAAAAATTTTTAAAATTCAAACATTTTTCTAAGTTACAGAGGTCACACGCCCGTGCGTCCAAGCCGTGGCAAAATAGAACATACATATTGACTTGTCCACACGGCCTGAGACACGCCCGTGTGCCTCACCCGTGGTAGACACTGACTTGCACCACACAGCCAACCACACGCCTGTGTGTCCAGCCCATGGTCGAGTCTGTTTTGCACCAAATTACAAACCTGCATGACACAGTCGAGCCACACGCCCGTGTGCTCAACCGTGTGGGCAGTTATAGGCCATTTTCAAGACCAACTTGCCACCCACATTCAGGGTCACACCTACAAGCACAAACCAATTCAATTCCATACTCTAAATGGCATTCAAACATACCAAAACATACTCAATTTAATCTTTTAGCAACATCATTCACCTTCCTATACAAATTCGTCTTAACAAGTCAATTTAACTTATCATCCACACATTCAAATCATGTTAACCAAACATTATTAAAACCATACCAATTCAAGTATAATATATGCCATCTCCATTCTCACTATTTCATATCTCATTCATCATATTCATAACCTACATATATGCATAACATCATTCAATTCCCAAGCCATATCACATGGCATAGACCAAACATCTCAAAATATACTATATCAACTAGCCTATACATTCCATATACCACATATATACATCTTTCAAAAGTACCCAAAATAGATAGCCGATAGTGTGATAGAGATGCTGATGATGCCCAGATCCGAGCTAGCTTTACTGACACTGTAAGACAGAGAAACAAATCACACAATAAGCTTAAGAGCTTAGTACGTTTGAAATATATTACATAGTACTCAATCATAAAACATCAATATACAAATGAACCATCACATAAATAGATACAACATTAAATATAATATCATCCTCAACCCTATGCTCGAATATCCATTCATTCAATCTTTAAACTATTATCAACCACATAGGTTCAAACATACCTTTTCCAACACTTAGTTAGCATACGTACTTGCTACTCGATGCCCGATACCATGTCTCATTCACTGCTCAATATCTTTTCAACTTGATCGCACACTTAGTGCCTCGATACAAAACTAAACTTAATTTGGTATCGCACACACAGTGCAAATCAAGAAAACCAAAGCTTCTAAAACTTCGCACACACATTGCCACTCAACTCTGTCTCAATTCAATTACGCACACTTAATGCCTCATTTCTCAATTTCATATATTACCTTTCTAATTCAATATCTATCATTCAATTCACATCAAATAGATAGTAAATTAACAACTTGTATTGTATTCGAACAGACCTCAGACGTCAAAATATCGAAACTAACCAGTTAATCGAGTACTTTGTCTTTGCCTCGATCTCGATCCAAATCTCTCCTTTCTTGGTCTATACATATTCAAATTTAGCTCATTCAACTACCAATTCATTCAATTTAATCCAAACACACATATCTAGGGTATTTTACAAAATAGCCCTTACATTTTCACATTTCGACACCTTAGTCCCTATTTCATAAAATTATCAAATACACATAATTTACTTGCACCCATGCCTAGCTGAATTCTCGCTATACTCATACAATTCCAAATATTCCATTTATTTCACATTTTAGTCCCTCAATTTGCAGTTTTCTTAATTTAGCCCAAATTACTCGAATTCACGAAAATTTCAAAGACAAAATATGTTAATCTATCACATATCTTTCATATTTCATCACCAACTATCAAAAAACTCAAACATTCATCAATGGCATACCTCAAAATCATCCTCAAATTCTAAAATTAAAGCATGGGTTTGATAATACAATAATCAACGATCATAAAAACATAGAAATTATTCAAAACTGAACAAAAACGGACCTTTAATCAAGCTATGGATGTGCCGAAACCTAAAATGCTTCCGTGGCTATTCTTGTCTTCAACATTCGGTGGTAGAAAAGATGAAATAAACATGTATTTTACTTAATGTTCTATTTAATATCGTATATTATCATATTTACCTTATTAGCCTTTTTATTCTTATTCCAATTCCACTATCCATAGGCTTTTATGTCCATTCAATTTGTCAATGGAATAATAACAACATAAGGACTCACATTTTAATAAGCCATGCCAAATTAACACCTGAACAATCAGCACACAGCTTTTACATTTTATGCGATTAAGAACAACCAGCACACAACTTTTACATTTTATGCGATTAAGTCTTTTTTGCTAATTAAGCAATCAATCGATAGAATTTCCACACATGCTCAATCACATATTATAAACATAAAAAATAATATTAAAATATTTTTTTGACCTCAGATTTGTGGTCCCGAAACCACTGTTCCTACTAGGGTCTAAACCGGGCTGTTACAACTCTCCTCCTTTAGGGATTTTCGTCCCCGAAAATCTTACCAGTGAATAGGTTCGAATATTGCTCTCTCATAACATCTTCAGGCTCCAATGTAGCCTCTTCTACTCCATGTTTGTGCCACACTTTCACTAAAGAAATTCTTTTGTTTCTCAACTCTTTGGTCTCTCGTGCCAAAATTTGAATCGGTTCCTCACTATACGACAAATCTGACTGAATCTCAACCTCAGTAGGAGCAATCACATGCGATGGATCTGATTTGTATCATCGAAGCACCGACATGTGAAATATATTATGAATTTTCTCTAATTCATGTGGCAACAACAATCTATAAGCAACCGGCCCAGCTCGTTCCATTATCTCATACGTCTCAATAAACCTCAGACTCAACTTGCCCTTCCGGCCAAATCGAAGTATTTTCGTCCACGGAGACACTTTCAAAAGCACTTTGTCACCATCTTCAAATTCAATATCTTTTTATTTCAAATCTGCATAAGACTTGTGACGATCTGAAGCCGCTTTCAAACTGTTACGAATCACTTTCACTTTTTGCTCAGCCTCTTTTATTAACCTTGTGAATCTTATTCTTACTCAACTCAGTCCAATACAATGGAGTTTGACATTGTCGACCATAAAGAGCCTCATACGGTGCCATTTTAATGCTAGATTGAAAAATATTATTGTACGCAAATTCAATCAACGGAAAATATTTTTCCCACGTACTTTCAAATTCAAGAATACAACATCTCATCATATATTCGAGAACTTGAATGATCCGCTCAGATTGACCATCCGTTTGCGGATGAAATGCAATGCTAAAATGCAATTTTGTGCCTAAAGCCTCTTGTAATTTCTTCCAAAATCGCAAGGTAAATCTCAGATCTTTGTAAAGTACAATAGAAAATGGCACCCTTTGCAATCTCACAATCTTAGTAATATACAATTCAGCTAACTTATCAAGTGAATAATGTATTCTTACCGGAATAAAATGAGCTAATTTCGTCAATCTGTCAGCTATCACCCAAATTGCATCTTTCTTTCCCAGAGATAAGGGCGATCCCCATTTCCACTCAGGAATCATAATCAGTTGTAACAAACAAGATTGAACCTGATGTTCAACTTTAACTTGCTGACAAACCAGACATTTCGAAACAAACTCTGAGATGTGTTGTTTCATACCATGCCACCAATAAAACTGTTTAAGATCGTTATACATTTTCGTACTCCCCAGATGAGCAATCAAACGACTATTATAAGCTTCATTCAAAATTAACTGCATCAACTCTAAATTCCTCAGAACTCAAACAATCATCATTATCAATTCGAAATTCTGAATTAGGATTCAATCCACATTGAGCTTGTCTTGTCATCATCTCTCCATCACACTTTTCAGCATCATAAATCTAACGTATCAACATCAGCCTAACTTTTAACTCAGCTAAAACTGAACAATCATCACATAGATCTATCTGAGTACACATAGCTCACAAAGCATATATAGACTTTATGCTCAAAGCGTCAGCAACAACATTAGTTTTGCCCGGATGATAATCAGTCACAAGCTCGCAGTCTTTCAACAATTCTAACCATCTTCTCTACTGTAAATTCAATTCTTTCTGAGTCATCAGATATTTCAAGCTTTTGTGATCCGTAAAAACATGACATTTCTCACCAATTAAGTAGTTACGCCAAATCTTCAATGCAAATACAATTGCAGCTAATTCAAGATCATGCGTTGGATAGTTCTTTTTATGCGATTTTAACTGCCTCGAAGCATAAGCGATGGCTTTACCTTCTTGCATCAGCACATAGCCCAAACCATTCAACGATGCATCACTGTAAACTATGAACTCTTTACCCGATTCTGGTTGAACTAACACTAGCGCCTCTATCAACAATGCTTTCAACTGTGCAAAACTCTGCTGGCACTTCTTTGACCACTCGAATTTAATATCTTTCTGTATCAATTTCATCTATGGAGTCGCAATCATCGAGAAACCTTTCACAATCTGTCTATAATATCACGCTAGTCCCGAAAAACTACAGACTTCAGACATATTTCTCGGAGGCTTCCATTCTAAAATAGCAGAGATGTTACTTAAATCAACTCGTATTCTTGCAGCTGATACAATATGCCCCAGAAAACCAACCTCACGCAACCAAAACTCACATTTGCTAAACTTTGCATACAATTGCTTTTCGCGCAGAGTCTGTAACACAATTCTCAAATGCTCGGCATGTTGTGTCTCATCACATGAGTAAATCAGAATATCATCAATGAACACCATAACAAAATGATCCAAATACGGTCTGAATATCCGGTTCATCAAATCCATAAACACTGCAGGAGTATTTGTTAGTCCAAAAGACATAATTAAGAATTCGTAGTGACTGTACCTCGTTCTTAAAGCAGTATTCGATACATCTGATTCTTTAACTCTCAACTGATCGTAGCTCGATCTCAAATCTATTTTAGAAAACATTGTAGCTCCTTTCAACTGATCAAAAAAATCATCAATACATGGCAACAGATATTTGTTCTTTATCGTCACTTTATTCAACTGTCGGTAGTCGATACACATCCTCATAGTGTAACAGTCCAGTTTGGACCCCAGTCAGAACAGTGGTTTTGAGACCACAAATTTGAGTTAGAATAATATTTAAAATTATTTTCTGTGCCTTGATATGTGATTTAGCATGTGCCAAAGTTTCGTGAATTAATTTTTCTATTTGTGTGCCTAATTTGAGAAAAGGACTAAATCGCGTAAATCGTAAAAGTAGCTTTCTATTTGATTAGTGGCATAATTGATGTAGATTTTAAATGAGAAGGCCTTATGAGGCAATTAAACCATTTTAAAAGATAGTGGAAGGTAATGAACAAAAATTGCCATACATTAGATGAATTTTGAATGTTTTCATTAATGGTAATTTGGTAAAATGTATATTAATGTTATTATAATAAAATAAAAAAAATGGTGGCCTTTCAATGGTGTTCATCCACCGAATGTAGGAAAAAAAAAAGAATGGTTAAGATTCCATGACATTCGACTACTTTAAAGTTTAATTAAGGTATGATTTTTACTCGGTTTTTGATAATTTCTACGTTTTGTAACTGTTGCTTTGTATACTTCAAAACCCATTCTTCAATTTTTTGAATTGATAAATATTTTGTAATGTGCCATTGATGAACATATGAGTTTTTAGATATTTTATGGTGAAATATGAATTATATGTGATAGAATAACATAGTTTGTCTTTGGAGTTTTGATGATTTTGAGTAATTTGGATTAAATTGAAAGAATAATATTTTGAGGGATTAAATTGTGAAATAAATGAAATGTATGGACTAGTATGAAGCATGTGAAAATTCGGCTAGACATGGGTGACATGAGATTTTTTGTATTTTGTGATTTTGTGAAATACGGACTAAAATGTCCAAATGTGAAAATGTGAGGGCTAATTTGTAAATTGCTCTAAAAGTGTGTTCTTGGATTGAATTGAATGAATTGGCGAATAAATGGGTTACATTTGAATATGTATAGATCAAGAACCGAAGAAAACAAACTTAGATCATGGAAAGTTGAAAGTGGTCGAATAGTTGAGTCTGTACGTTAATCGAATCCGAGGTAAGTCGATATTCAAATAAATGTATTTGATTTGAGTTATTTGCGCATCTATGAAAATTAGATTACTATGCCTAATGCTCGAAATAAAATGTATGTGAAATTAGAGAATGTATATATCAATAAGTTATCAATGTCTGAGAAGTCCCGTCTGAACCTAGGAATAGATAGGATTGCATATGTCATGACATCGGTGTCCGATATGTTATATCATGTAAGACCGCATCTGGGGCGTTGGCATTGATTAGAGATTTCGTGTAAGACCATGTCTGGGATGTTGGCATCGACATGAGACTTACGTGTAAGACCATGTCTGGGACATTGGCATCGTACTGATTCATGTAAGACCCTGTTTAGGATAGTGGCATTGATATCTAATTTCATGTAAGACCACATCTGGGACGTTGGCATTGTATGACTATTCCGAGCACTCTGATAAGTTTATTTATATATGGCTTACTAAGCTTTTGAAAGCTTACTTTGTGTGTGTTTACTCTGTTTTATAGATCGTCAAGGCTACTGAAGGCTCGGGGACCGTCGAGGATCATCACCACATTATCAAACTCAACTTTGGTACTTTTGAACGTGCATATAGCTAAATACGGCATGTATAGGCTAGCTGTTTTGGAACATGTTTGAGATGTGTAAATAGCCATGTGATGTGGTTGGATAAATGTTGGTAATATGCATGAGTGATTATGGTATATGAAGTATGTTTTGGTATGGCTTGATGGTAATGAAATGGTCTTAAGAATGGTAAGTTTATTAATAGGTTGATGCCACAATGATTTAGTGAAATTGTGGATGGATCATTGGTTTTACATGTGATTTAGTTATACTATTTGGCATATAAGTTGGCATGTTTTGAAATGTAATTGAATGGGATGATATGTTGAACATTTGACATTATTTTGGTTGCCAAATGTGTATGGGATGTTTCTTGTTTGAACTTGTACGGATGACCTAGTGTGGGTGGCATTTTGGCCTTGAAAATGGCCTATAAATGCCCACAGGGTTGAGCACACGGGTGTGTGGCTCGACCGTGTCCCTCGTGGTTGAAATTCAAGGCAAGTCAGGTTTGACCACGGGCAAGACACACGGGCGTGTGACTGGCCGTGTGGTGCAAGTCAGTAGCGACCACGGGTGAGGCATACGGGCTTGTCTACGATCGTGTGGACAAGTCAGTATGTATGCCCTGTTTTGACATGACTTAGACACACGGGCGTGTTTAAGGCCGTAAGAGGCACATAACCTGCCCACACGGGCGTGTGACCTCTCTAACTTAGGAAAATGTTTAAATTTCTGAGAATTTCTGTATATGTTCGGTTTAGTCCCGGCCTTATTTTAGAGCATGCTTAAGGTCTTGTTGACCTATTTAAGGGACGCTTTGATTGCATTGGATGAATTATATTATGAAATGTCCGTAAAAGATTCTGTTTTTCTGGTAATGCCTCTTAACCCTAATCTAGCGACGAATACGGGTTAGGGGTGTTACACATAGTGCTGTCTTTCTCACAAACAATACAGGAGCACCCCAGGGCGAGAAACTCAGTCGTGTAATTCCTTTATCAGTCAAATCTTGCAATTGAGATTTCAGCTCTTTCAATTCTGTTGGTGCCATTCTATACGGAGCTATTGTGATAGGAGCAGTTCCTGGCAATAGATGAATACCAAATTCAACTTCCCGTATCGGAGGTAGTCCAGGTAATTCTTCAGGAAACACGTCCGGGAACTCACAAACCACAGGCACAGATTCCACTTTCTTTTTTGTCACTTTTGTATCAATCACATATGCTAGATAAGCTTCGAAACCCTTTCTCACATAGTTCAAAGCTTTCATCGTAGATGCAACAGCTGGTTACCTATTCAAGTCACTGGATTCAATTCGAACCATCTCACCATTCTGACTTCTCAAATCAATACTCTTCCGTTTACAATTCACAATAGCGTGATGCAAAGTGAGCCAATCCATACCCAGAATGATATCAAATTCATCAAATGGTAGCAACATCAAATTAGCCGAAAAGCATATATCTCGAAACATCAATGGGCAGTTCTTGCACATTTTATCCACTAAGGCACACTTGCCTAAAGGGTTCAATACTCTAATCACAAATTCAGTAGACTCAACAAGTAGAATCTTACTTGATACTAAATTCACACACACATAGGAATGAGTAGAACCTGGATCTAGTAATGCAATCACATCATTATCAAATAGAGTAAAAGTACCAGTGATGACGTCTAAAGATGACGCTTCTTCTCGTGCGTGTATAGCGTAAGCTCGGGTAGATGCTCTCGCCTCGGGTCTCACAGTTGTATCCGTAGTCCCTCTTTGGCTTCCATTAACATTTCCAGTATTTCTGGGTGGTTTACCCCTAGCCATCGTATTGCTCGGTCTTGCACTCTGAACTTTGTCCTTCTCAGCCAACTCTGGACAATCTCGAATAAAATGATCTCGGGATCCACACTTATAACAAGTTCTATTATTGTATTTACCCCAACACTCTCCCACGTGTCGTCTCCCATACTGTCTACAATTAGGTCTGTTGATTTTAACACTTCTAACACTTGATTCAATTGGAATTTGAGCTCTTGGACCAATAATTTGTCTTACACGATCTCTACTTGGATGTCCCAACAAAGCATTTGGATGATTGCTTGCATCTTTGAATCTCTTTGATGGAGTTTGATACGACTTGCCCATCGATCTTTTTCTTTCATCTCTAGCCTCGAAATTTGCTTTCTTATTCTCTTTGCTAAGGTCCTCGGATTTGCAAGCTCTTTCGACTAACACAACAAATTTATTTATGTTAAGTATTCCAACCAACAGTTTGATGTCTTCATTTAGCCCTTCAATGAAACCTTTACACATAGTAGCTTCGGTCGAAACACATTCCCACGCATAGTGGCTCAATCTCACAAATTCTCGTTCATACTCAATAACGAACATGCGACCTTGTTTTAGCTCTAGAAACTCTTTACGTTTTTGATCTATGAATCGTTGACTGATATACTTCTTTTGGAATTCAACTTGAAAGAAATCCCAAGTAATTCTCTCTCTCAGAACCATGGATATCAACGTTTTCCACAAATTATAAGCCGTATCTCTTATAAGGAAACTACACACTTAATGCATTCATCAAGGGTCAACGACATCTCATCGAACACTCAGATTGTATTCTCGAGCCAAAACTCAGCTCGCTTGACATCATCATCAACTGTAACCCTAAACTCTTCGACCCTGTACTTTTGAATTTTATCCACAGGAGGTTTATTCAATAGATTCGAATCTGCAACTTGTGGCATAACAGGAACTTGTGGGGGTGGAGGATGTGGAGCAGCTAGATTCGTTCGAACGAACTCCTAAAACCACTCACTCATCATTCAGAAGAAGGCTTGCTTAGCCCCTCCCTTTTGGCTCCATCATTCGGCCTAGATGTGGCCCGCGCTATCCTTTAAGCGGGAGCAGGCACGTTACTCTCTACAAGTCAGCAACTACTCGATCAGGATCCAGTACTATATGAAAGCACAGTTTTAACTATTAGGATTCATCACACTATCAATATTATATATATGGCATGTGTAGCTAGACTCACTCACACTACGTTAGTCCAAGAATCGACTAAATCGTAGCTCTGATACCAATAAAATGTAACACCTCTAACCCATAACAGTTGTCGCACTAGGGTTAAGAGGTGATACTAATCATTTCCGAACATTTCATATCATACTGTCTCCAAACATAACAATTATCATTCATATTACCCCATAAATAGGTCAACGAGACCATAAACATGCTTTAAAATAGAGCCGGGACTAAACCGAACACATACAATAATTTCTCAAATTCAAAATTTTTTCTAAGTTACAGAGGTCACACGCCCATGTGAATAGGCCGTATGCCTCACACGGCCTCTGACAAGCCCATGTGTCCAAGCCGTGGCAAAACAGGGCATACATACTGACTTGTCCACACGGCCTGAGACACGCCCGTGTACCTCACCAGTGGTCGACACTAACTTGCACCACATGGCCAACCACACGCCCGTGTGTCCAGCCTGTGGTCGAGTCTGTTTTGCACCACATTACAAACCTGCATGACACGGTCGAGCCACGCGCCCGTGTGCTCAACCGCGTGGGCAGTTATGGGCCATTTTCAAGACCAACTTGCCACCGACATTTAGGGTCACACCTACAAGCACAAACCAATTCAATTCCATACTCTAAATGGCATTCAAACATACCAAAACATACTCAATTTAATCTTTTAACAACATCATTCATCTTCCTATACAAATCTGTCTTAACTAGTCAATTTAACTTATCATCCACACATTCAAATCATGTTAACCAAACTTCATTAAAACCATACCTCAAGTTCACATTTTATCCATCATTCTCATCAACCAATTCAAGCATAATATATGCCATTTCCATTCTCACTATTTCATATCTCATTCATCATATTCATAACCTACATATATGCAGAACATCATTCAATTCCCAAGCCATATCACATGGCATAGACCAAACATTTCAACATATACTATATCAACTAGCCTATACGTGCCATATACAAAATATATAAATCTTTCAAAAGTACCCAAAATAGATAGCCGATAGTGTGATAGAGATGCTGACGATCCCCAGATCCAAGCTAGCTTTACTGACACTATAAAACAGAGAAACAAATCACACAGTACGCTTAATAGCTTAGTAAGTTCGAAATATAATACATACTAATCAATAATAAAACATCAATATACAATTGAACCATCACATAGATAAATACAAAATTAAACATAATATCATCCTCAACCCTATGCTCGAATATCCATTCATTTAATCTTTAAACTATTATCAACCACATAAGTTCAAACATACCTTTGCCAACACTTAGCTAGCATACGTACTTGCTATTCGATGCTCGATACCATGTCTCATTCACTGCTCAATATCTTTTCAACTCAATCACACACTTAGTGCCCAAAATATAGCCGAAGCTTAATTAAAATCGCACACTTAGTGCCTCGATACAGATCTAAACTTAATTTGGTATCGCACACACAGTGCAAATCAAGAAAACCAAAGCTTCCAATACTTCACACACACAATGCCACTCAACTCTGTCTCAATTCAATTACGCACACTTAGTGCCTAATTTCTCAATTTCATATATTGCCTTTCTAATTCAATATCTATTATTCAATTCACATCACATAGATAGTAAATTAACAACTTGTACTATATCCGAACTTACCACAGACGTCGAAATATTGAAACTAACCGGTTAATCGAGTACTTTGTCTTTGCCTCGATCTCGATCCAAATCTCTCCTTTCTTGGTTTATACATATTCAAATTTAGCTCATTCAACTACCAATTCATTCAATTTAATCCAAACACACATATCTAGGGTATTTTACAAAATAGCCCTCACATTTTCACATTTCGACACTTTAGTCCCTATTTCATAAAATTATTAAATACACATAATTTACTTGTACCCATGCCTAGCCGAATTCTCACTATACTCATACAATTCCAAATATTTCATTTATTTCACATTTTAGTCCCTCAATTTGCAGTTTTCTCAATTCAACCCAAATTACTCAAATTCACGAAAATTTCAAAGACAAAATATGTTAATCTATCACATATCTTTCATATTTCATCACCAACTATCAAAAATCTCAAACATTCATCAATGGCATACCTCAAAATCATCCTCAAATTCTAAAGTTAAAGCATGGGTTTGATAATACAATAATCAACGATCATAAAAATGTAGAAATTATTAAAAACCGAACAAAAACGAACCTTTAATCAAGCTATGGATGTGCCGAAACCTAAAATGCTTCCATGGCTATTCTTGTCTTCAACATTCGGTGGTAGAAAAGATGAAATAAACATGTATTTTACTTAATGTTCTATTTAATATCGTATATTACCATATTTACCTTATTAGCCTTTTTATTCTTATTCCAATTCCACTATCCATAGGCTTTTATGTCCATCCAATTTGTCAATGGAATAATAACAACATAAGGACTCACATTTTAATAAGTCATGTCAAATTAACAATTTAACAATAAGCACATAGCTTTTACATTTTATGCGATTAAGTCTTTTTTGCTAATTAAGCAGTCAATCGATAAAATTTCCACACCAAATTTCCACACATGCTCAATCACATGTTATAAACATCAAATATAATATTAAAATATTTTTTCAACCATAGATTTGTGGTCCCAAAACCACTCTTCCTACTAGGGTCTAAACCGGATTGTTACAAAACCATACCAAAATTTTCAAATTATCTTACACAGTATAAAATGCATTAATATGCACGGCCTTAGTTAACTACAACGTGGTCAAGCATACTTATAACTCCATTTAAGTAATTATGTGTGTAGCTACTAAAGCACGTATCATTTCAATATGTATTATTTCATTCATACATAAAGTATATGCCATTATGCCTATTCATTTACTAAATAACCAACCTAACATTTCCTTAACACAACATGTGCGCAAGTTATAAACCAAACAACCCATTATTCACCATTCATTGACCAAACATATATACAACTTTAGTAACAATTTCATAAGGCCGAACATGCTTTAATGTTGTTTATTTAATATTCACTTTAGCTTATCCATATAAACCATTATAAAAACACAAATACAAACTATAATATACTTCAATTACATGCTAGTTATTATGTCAAAAAATTTACATATACTTACTAATTTATTTCATGATAAATCGGCAACCAAAAGCAACCACATAAATAGTACAAGTTTTAGCCATCAAATCACAAGCCAAAAAATGCCATTTCATATTCAAATCATAACAATTTCGCACATCATGTAGTACACCAAATTATTTTTCAATACATACTCATTGTTTCAACTCATATCAATTCACATAATAAAATCATACATATCACTTCACATTTTCCAAACCTCTATCCATTCACCAATTTATAGCATACAACACACTTCCAAAACAGGTCTAGATCATGATTGAATATACACATGTTCTTCCATACCTTATAGCTGAACATACATATGCAAATTACTAGTTACTTTCTATACAAGCTTAAACCATGACTAAATTCAGACAATCATTAGCAAAGCATACTAAACAAATCACACATAAATATACCATGACCGAAATTATATAACTGAGGCATTATAACTAGCCATTTTCACATGGCTTTATATTTACAACCTCAAAACTAATTAAAACATAAGCTAGCCTATACATGCCATAGGTTCAAAGTTCAAATTTTTATAAGTACCAAAAAATGATCGATAGTGTAACATCCCGATTTAGGGGATAGTCGGAACAGTAATCTCAAGAATCACTAATCCGAGATTAGAGAAATTTATTTTTATGTCATTTTATTAGTCAGAGCATGATGGTATATGTAGATGAGAATTTTGATACTTTAATTTTAGTGATATCATGTCTAATCGCGAAAAAGGACTAAATCGCAAAAAGTACAAAATTTCCATTTTAATTGCTAAAAGTACCAAATAGCCATAGATTGTTAAATTTAGGCCTTTAAAGGGAAATTTAGCCCCTTGTAATTGCTTGGCTGGCCATAGACTAATGGGAGACAAAGATAGACAAAATTTGGTCAAAGTTAGTAAGAGTTGGTGACTAATTTGACTAGTTTAATATTAGAATAAAGAAAGAGAAAATATCATCTTTCTTATTCATCTCTTCCACCAAAATTGCAAGCAAAAATAGGGTTTTTGAAGGCTTAAATTTTTAGCAAGCTCTCCTCCATTTTCATAAGTGATTTTGATGGTTTTTCTTAGTAACAATTGTACTTTTGAGTCCCCTAAAGCTTAAGCTTTCAATTGAGGGGACTATTATGTATTGTGGTGTAAAGTTTAGAGTTTCTCCATGAGAGCTATCATTGTTATTTGCTGCATCTTTATGGAAGAAATTGAGTCTTAGTTGTTCCATGAACAACTTTTGTGAAAGGTGTTGTCTTGAAAACACCTAATTGGACCTTGATGAAAAGGTCTCAAATTTGTAGTAATTATGTGAAATGTTGAGTTTTGATGATAGCTATAAGAGTACTAAATGTTCACCTAGGCTTGTTGAAGGTAGAAATGTGATTAGAATTTATTTTCGAGCCTAGGGGCAAAATGGTCATTTTGCTAAAGTCTAGGGGCAAAATAGTAATTTTTCCAAAGCATGATTATGAAAATGCTTTATTTAATGTGAGTTTTAAAATGAGCTAATTTTCTATTATAGAGCAAGAAGAACTGAGAATCTGACTTGATCGGGGAAAGAACAAAGTCTCGGATTAGACTGTCGAGCTAGTTCATTTTGAATGCCGAGGTAAGTTTGTATGAATTTAAGGTTTCATGTGTATTTTCAATAAATTGCTTATAATGTTGTATAATATACACTATTTCCATGAAGTTATGCTTATTGATATTGTAATATCCCGGGTTAGGGGCTATTTTGTTGTTGCATGTTTTGCATGTGTTTGGTATGCTGCGTTGTTGTTTGTGTTGTATCGGGGCTTAATTGTAGGCTAGAAGTAAGCCTGAGTAGGTAGAAAATTTTTAGTTTTTGAGCTAAGGTATAAGGAGCTAAGGTAGCAGGGGATCTTAAATTTACTTTGGAATTTTATTGCACAAAAGAGCCCTTGGCAAGGTGGCAAGAGGGACGCCACATGGACTTTGAGTTTGGCGTCATCCGCTGCAGGGGAGATGTCACGAGTTCGAGTGCGAAATTCCCCATTTTTGACTACATTTTTGGACGGCATAGGAGGGAGGAGTTGGAGGGAGTTCAAATTCCTCCTTGGACTTGGTCAAGTGGTGATTTGGATGGTGGAGAGTAATAGTGGAGTGTGACTTGGTCCACACATTTGAAATGTGTGGAGTGGAGTGAATGGGGGGATATGGCCGAATTTTTGGGAGTTGGGGGAGAGGGTGGACGGTTTTGGTAAGTGAGTGGGAAGGCTAGGCCGAAATTCTTTTTGAATTTTTGTTGTTTCGGTCAAGGGGTTAGTAAGCTAGTGTCTTCCCATTTTGACATTAGTAGCCGAATTCTCTAGTGCTTTTGTTTTCGTTTTTCTTTCTTTGTAAACCGAAAGTCAAAACCTCCTTAAGGCTTGCCAAATTTTTATGTTGTTTTCTCAATATTCTTTGTTAAGCCGAATTTCAAAAGAGAGCTCTCTCATTTTCTTCTTTTCTTCTCTTGTCATAGTTAGCCGAAACCCATCCTTCAAGACTCTCTCTTCATTTCTTCCTTTGGCAAACCGAAACTACTTCCATTTCACTCACTTTTCTCTTTCTCAAATTGCCATTGCCGAAACTACATTCTTCTCACACTTCTTTTCTTTCTCCTCCACTCAAGCCGAACATTAAAGGTGATAAACACTTAAAACCGATTCCTTTTTCTTTCTTTGCAAGCCTTGGCCGAATCTCTTTTGGTTCTTTGTTGGTTATGGTTTGGTTAAGGGCCGATTATGGTCAGTTTGGAAGGGTGTTAACCTTTTGGATTATCATTTTGTGATAGGGTCTTGGATATCGTAAAGTAGCCAGGAAGAGCCTTCGACTCTTTGAACCGATTGGTAAGTGTGGTAAGGGTTGGTATTGTTGTTAGTCCATTCTTTTAGTTCTCGTTTAGATAAAGGTGATGGGTGATTAACTGTTTGTTTATTAGAGTGCCGATTGTTGGAAGAAGAATCACTGCTTGATTCGGATTTGGTAAGGAATCAAATCAATAGCAAGGTAAGGGTGATTCGACAAACCCTTGTTGGTCTAAATGGTGATGGCCGAATGTCTTAGATGCCTAACCCTATGTTTGGCCGATTGTAGGAGTCGAGACTCGAGGACTTAGATCGTTTCGATTGGGATTTTAGACTCGTATTATCGTGTGTGTAACTAACACACCCATATTTAGTGATATTGTTATTGAACTGTTTGCCTATTAAAATCATGGCGGTTTGATGGATTGATATGATACCCTTTTTGGGTATGATCTTGGACTCGGGTAAGTCAGTATTGTTACAAGGTTACTGATGATCTGCATGATACCATGATTATGGATGTATGATATGGGATATGATGTTAAACATTTTAGCATGATATGCACGATTTGTATGATATGCATGGTTACATGAGTCCAGTATGCTAATGGGTGATACGAGTGGAGGGAGCAGAGATACTTTGTGCCGACGAGCACCGAGTGCTTTGGTAGCACACTTTGTGACTTTGGGTCACAGAGGTTTGGCACCTCCAGAGGTTTGGTACCTCGCGTCTCGTCCCGGTGGCTCGGTACCACGCGTGGGTTGGCCCCACCAATGATTATCTGGGATTGGCGCCGGTGTTTTGGTACACACACGATGGGTTGGCCCCATCACCGATTTGTGACTACGGTCACGGTGCTTTGGTAGCAGCACATTGTCTTTGGGACACCGAGGTTTGGCACCTCATTGCGACTCGTCCCCCGTGGTTTGACCACCGTGGGTTGGCCCCACTTGAGATATGGGATAAATCTGCTAGTGATTTGGTATCACACGATGGGTTGGCCCCATCATTGGATTTGTGACTTCGGTCACCAGTGCTTTGGTAGCACAATTGTGTCTTTGGGACACCAGTGGTTTGGTACCACATTGACGGATATTGTGTCTTTGGGACACCAGTGTTTTGGTAACACATTGTGACTATATGTCACCAGTGGTTTGGCACCACCGGTGGTTTGGTACACACAGTAGAAAAAAGCGATATGGATGGTTAGAATCGGGTTGCATTAATTATGTTGCTATGTATGATGTGTGTTAGCATGTTGTTTCTTGGGGGAGCGGGATATACACACTGAGTCACTCGACTCACCCTCTCCTTTGACATTTCAGGTGACTCGTAGACGCGGACTTGGAGCCGGGATGGACTCGGGGTGCACATGCCATGCTATAATAAAAGTGTTGCTTGGACTATTGAATTTGGGTACTTTAGTTATTTACTCTCACTTGGGTTTTATATTGGATTTGTAAAAGGCCTTTTAATTTATGTTTTATGTTGTTTATGTTTAAATTTTAATATGCCTTAACAAAATAAGTTGGTATGAATTCTACCAAAACTTGGAAAGATAATGATTTCAAAAATATAACGCAAAGTGTTTTTAAACTATACCATCGGGTATCACGCTAAGTCTTTATACTAGACGAATTCAAATGATTTCCAAATCGAACTCGTATTTCTCCTCAGTTCAAAAATGTTTGAAGTAACACTAAGAAACTATTAAGGTTTTAAATGGTTTAAACTCATTTTAACCACACATTGCAGTTAAGCTTTCAAAATCTCGGGTTTCAAATACACCATCCGATTTCAAACAAGTCTACTTAAATTGTCTTCCAAAATACTAATTGTGTTTTCACTCGACTTTTAAACGAAAAATTTAACTTCTCAAAAACATGGTTCCTCAGTAACATACCAGATTCAGACATGGTGTCTTGTCCGGGTTTGGGGTGTTACAATTGTGGTATGAGAGCCAAGTTCAAAAGCTCGGCTGTGGGCCTGAGGCCCAAACTGTTTTCAAAAGTACATTTTAAATGTTTTGGGTTAAAGACATGGCATGGTTTACAAGGCATGGCACCGAGTCTCCGACACTGATTCGCCTGTAAGTAGTTCTAAACTCTTCGTGAAATACTATTTGTAGAAGGGTAGGTGATATGGGCGTAGTTAGATTTATAGGACTTGAACCACAGGATTAGGTCACTCAAACACTCGAACTAAAGCATAAGATTTAAAGCACTAAACCAATCTATGACTCGACCACGGGGCTAGGGTGTGGTAACTCGTGCATGTCTAGGAGAGGATCCGGAAGAGCTTTGTATTTAAGCGGTCCTCGTGACTCACCTCCTCTTCGCAGTATCCCACAGTGCGTAGCTCGAGTTCACCACGACCAAGAAGGCTCATCATAGACTTAACCTAACGACTAAAACCGAAAAGGGAATTAGCTATGTTTTGAAAATACAACAACAACCCTAATGTTTTCAAACTTTTTGCAATAAACTCTTTCAAAGCGAGAATGTCACTTTTACAACGAATTTCTCGATTTGAAAAAAAATTACAAAAATGCCCCTTAGGGGTAAATTTACTAAAATGCCCGGTTTATAAAATCTCGAACTCAATAAATTTGTACGAAATTCAAACACTCTGTTTTACAAAATATCAATCGAAAATTTTGATTTGGAATTTACTTAAACGCATACTCGATCTGTGAAAATTACTAAAATACCCTGGTTTCTAAAACGAAGTATTTTACAAAATTTTCAAAGAACACTCTCAAATTTTGGAATTCCAAAGTGATCGGTTTTATGAAAGTTTTAAAATATCTTTTATTACAAAAAAATATCTGTAGGAAAATGACGAAAATACTTGGGCTAGAATGGCAAACAATGTCAGAAGAGTGAATAGGTATGGAAAGGGTTAAGGAATGGATGTATGACCTCTTTTGGGTGAATAGGATAGAAGATTGAAACCTTGGTTGCTCGAAAGAACCCACGATTAAACTCCATCCATAAAATTTCTTTGCGGTTAAGAAAGTGGAGCGATACTAATGCATAAAAATCTTCTTAATCGTAAGCGTAGATCATTTAGTCATGAGTACTCGAGGTGGGCGTGGCCGTAATACTCGTGGTCGAGGTCGAGGTAGGATGACAGTTTCAACCCGTAGGATCTGGTCAAGGGTCGAGAAAATGAGATCTGGGCCCGCCACCACGGTGGAGGTGGTGAGTTCCAAGATCGATCGAGAGGCGATGCAAAGTGTCACGAGCGATCTTTGCGGGTGTTGGAAAGAGTAGCTGGTGTAGGTGGTGGTGCGGGAGTTAGGAAATCGGTTCTGG
Source organism: Gossypium bickii (assembly GCA_025503065.1). Classification (NCBI taxonomy): domain Eukaryota; kingdom Viridiplantae; phylum Streptophyta; class Magnoliopsida; order Malvales; family Malvaceae; genus Gossypium; species Gossypium bickii. The sequence goes on along the minus strand of CP106712.1, from coordinate 35,560,603 downwards.
CGACTCGGGCTAATGGGCCGAATTTTTCCGAGTGTATCGGGTGTTGCTCTAGCACTGCCGAATATTGGTGGAGGCAGCCGAGGCGGATCATGGATGATCCGGACTTGACGGTACAAGAGAAGTTGAAGGGCATCATCGCTCGCTTCTTCGGGATGAGTCATATCGGTGGTGGCTCACGGTTCGGGACGGTGTGGCGGTGAGGATCGACATGGGATTATTTTTGAGTGCATATCAAAAGAAATACATCGGGGCTAGTTACATCGACTCAGTGAAAGGCATTTACGAGGCTTGTTCGGGGAGTAAATCGCATTCGAGTAGTCAGGGTGAGTTCTGAGGCCGAGTAGGTATGCCAGGGCATTGTAGCCACCGAGCATGAGAGGTGTGTTCGTTTCGAGGATGGTGCGAGACGAGTTGAGGTGCTTGATTGCTCCACACAGCGGCGAGGCGCGAGTTCTTTGTCTTAGTTGAGAAGGCTAAGGTAGCGAGGGTGTAAAAGAGTCGGTAAGATAGAGCATGGACGGGAGTAGGCTTAAGAGGAGCTTTGGGTCTTACGGATCGTGCAGTAATCCGAAGAGAAGAGGCTAGACCGAGTGGGCGAATCGATCTGCTAGGTTTGTTCTTTGCTAAGCGGGGACCGCCGTGATGTAATCGGTGTGGGAAATCTCATTGGGGTGGTTGTTGGGTGGTGGAAAAGGTTGCTTCGAGTGTGGTTCTCGGATCATCGCATTAGGGACCGTCTGCGTAGGATGGCGAGGATCGATCCCGAGAGTCGGGGCGTGTCGATTCAGAGGTAATGGACCGCCACCACGAGAGGCGTGGTAATGGCGAGAGGTGGTAATGGATTTGGTCGAGGTCGTCGTGGAGCAGGCGGAGGTGCGGGTAGTTACGAGGCACGGCGGCTGGTGCGTGTATGCGACTAGGCGCGCGCGAGGAAGCGGCGACGCCGGACGTAATCATCAGACGCGTTTTTAATTTTTGGTTCTCCTATACCGCTTTAATTGACTTGGGTTCCACGATTCGTATGTTGCTAGTAGTATAGTCGAGACCATGGACTTAGACTTAAAGCGCTTCTAGACAAATGTATCGTACTTAGCCCTCTAGGTCACTCTGTAGTGGTAGATAAGTCAGTATAAGGATGTACCCCTAGAACTCAAGGGGTCATTTTTGTTCTTCGATCCGATGGAACCGCCGTTTGGGGAGTTCGATCGATTCTTGGAATGGATGGTTGGTTAAGTACAGGCCAAGGTGGATTGCGTGGCTAAGCGCATGGTTCTATCGACGGATAAGGAGATGAAGTGATTATGATAGGTAATAGGAGAGACTACTTATCCAATGTGGTATCGGCATTAAAAGTGTAAAGATGGTCGGAAGAGTGTGAAGCGTATGTGGTTCATGTGTATGCAGGAGGCTAAAGAATCTCTTTGTTGAGAAGGTTAAATGCATTGTTAAGGAATTTGTGGATGTGTTTCGGAGGAGCTTAGGGTTTGCCACCGGATCGTGAGGTAGAGTTTGGGATAGATCTCGCTACCGTGGGCTGCGCGCAGGTGTCTATTGCTCCATATAGGATGGCGCCAAAGGAATTGGTGGAGCTTAAGGCTCGGATTCGGGAGCTGTTGGATCGAGGCTTCATTAGGCCAAGTGTTTCACCGTGGGGAGCGCGGTATTATTCGTCAAGAAGAAGGGCGATGCGATGCGGATGTGTATCGATTCACGCCAACCGAATAAGCCGGCGATTAAAAACAAGTATCCGTTACCACGGATAGATGACTTGTTTGATCGGTGAAAGGTGCAACGGTGTTTTGAAGATCGATTTGAGGTCCAGGTACCATCGGTTGAAAGTTAAGGAAGCGGATATCCATAAGACGGCGTTCCGGACTCGATGCGGGCACTACGAATTCACCGTAATGCCGTTCGGTTTGACTAACGCTCGTGACTTTTATGGATATGATGAATAGGGTGTTTCAATGAAGATCTGGACCATTTCGTCGTGGTTTTTATTGGCGACATCTTGGTTTACTCAAGGTCGGAAGAAGAGCATGATGCACACTTAAGAATGGTGTTGCAAATTTTGAGGAGAAGCAACTCTCATGCTAAGTTCGGTAAGTGCGAGTTCGGCTTAGTGAAGTGGCGTTTTTGGGTCATGTAGTATCATGCGGGGATTAGAGTAGATCCTCGGAAGGTTGAGGCGGTTTTGGATTGGAAGCCTCCTAAGTCAATGGGTGAGATTGAGTTTCTGGGTTTGGCGAGGATACTACAGAAGATTTGTTGAGGTTTCTCGTTAATTGCGACACCAGATGACTAAGCCGTTAAGGAAGGGAGTTCCGTTCGTTTGGGACCGAGAAGCAAGCGGGAGAGTTTTGATAAGTTGAAGAAGATCTTAAGCGAGGCTCTGTTTTAATTCAACTGAGGTGGTAAGGAATTCACGATTATCTTTGCGACGCGTCACATACGGGTTTGGGTTGTGTCTTTGATGCGGGAGGGTAAGGTTGTGGCTTACGCTTCTCTCAAAGCGGTGAGGCCACACGAGGCCAACTATCCGACGCGACGATTTAGAGCTAGCGTACCGTAGTCTTCGCTAAAAATCTGGAGGCATTACTTATGCGATGAGAGATCAATAGTCTACACGGATCATAAGAGTCCGAAGTATCTATTGACTCGAAGGATCGAATTTGAGGCGGCGTAGATGGGTTGAGTTGCTCAAGGACTACGATCGCTCGATTGAATATCATCCGGGCAAGGCTAACGTGGTGCGAGACGCGTTGAGCCGTAGGGGTTGTTTCGGACTTAAGAGCGATGTTTGCCCATTTGAGTGCGTATGGCGAGCGGAGTATACAGCGCAGAGCTGCAGTTAAGCCTACTTGGGTTGAGCGGATCGAGAGAAAAAGCAGTTAGAGGATGAGGTTACGAGCGCGAAGGTTGCAAGTGTGAGAATGGTAGTTTGGAGGTTCTGACTTGTCCGGTGATGAGGTTCTGTGTTTTCGTGGTAAGGCTTGTATGCCTAAGGATGTTGAGCTAAGCGCGAAGATTCTTCAGGCGCACATAGCAGTCCTCATGCTATGCATCCTGGAGGTAGCAAGATGTATAAGGATCTGAGAGAGCAGTTTTGGTGGCCTGGTTTGAAGAAGGAAGTGAGCAGAGTTTGTTGAGAAGTGTCGACTTGTCGCCAGTCAAGGTGAACATCGATTTGCCGTCAGGGTTGCTTCAGCCTGTGAAGATTCCTCAGTGGAAGTGGGAAAGGATAACCATGGATTTTGTCAGTGGATTACCGCTTACGCCAAGCAAGAAGGATTCAGTTTGGGTAGTGGTAGATCGTCTGACTAAATCAGCTCACTTCATTCCGGTGAGGGTTGACTACTCACTTCAGAAGCTAGCAAAGCTGTATGTGTCAGAGATAGTGAGGTTGCACGGTGTGCCAGTTTCGATAATCTCGGATAGGGATCCTAGGTTTACGTCAAGGTTCTGGAAAGCACTGCATCAAGCTCTGGGTACTCGTTTGGATTTCAAAGACGGCTTTTCACCATGATCGGACGGTCAATCGAAAGAGTTATTGATTTTAGAGGACATCTTTGAGAGGTTGTGTTTTGGATTTGAGAGGTAGTTGGGAGGAGTTTCTACCATTGGTGAGTTTGCCTACAACAACAGTTACCAAGCGAGCATCAAGATGGCACCGTATGAGGCGTTGTATGGTAGGAAGTGTCGCTCACCCACGTGTTGGGAGAGTTAGGGAACGTCAATTGTTGGGACCCGAGTTGGTTCTTGAGACCGAGGACAAGGTTAGGTTGATCCGGGCTCGTTTGAAGGAAGCTTGGACCGGCAAAAGTCTTATGCCGCGATCTCAAGCGAAGGGATATAGAGTTGTGGGAGATCGGGTCTTCTTAAAGGTCTCGCCTTGGAAGAAGGTCTTGAGGTTTGGCGCGAAAAGGCAAGCTAAGTCCGAGGTTTATTGGGCGTATAAGGTATTGGCGAGTTGGACCGATGGCGTATCGGCTTGAGTTGCGGCGGAGCTTAGCCAGATTCACGATGTTTTTCACGTGTCGATGCTTCGGCGGTATCGTTCAGATCCATCACATGTAGTAGCAGTGGAGGAGATCGAGGTAAATCCAGATTTGACTATGGAAGAGGAACCTGTGCAGATTCTTGATCGGGATGTGAAGGTTCTGCGTAGGAAGTCTGTGCCTTTGGTTAAGGTACTTTGGCGGAACCATGGCGTGGAAGAAGCCACGTGGGAACCCGAGGATATGATGAGGCAGCAATACCCGCAACTCTTTTGACCAGGTAATTTCGAGGCCGAAATTATTTTTAAGGGGGTAGAACTGTAATATCCCGGGTTAGGGGCTATTTTGTTGTTGCATGTTTTGCATGTGTTTGGTATGCTGCGTTGTTGTTTGTGTTGTATCGGGGCTTAATTGTAGGCTAGAAGTAAGCCTGAGTAGGTAGAAAATTTTTAGTTTTTGAGCTAAGGTATAAGGAGCTAAGGTAGCAGGGGATCTTAAATTTACTTTGGAATTTTATTGCACAAAAGAGCCCTTGGCAAGGTGGCAAGAGGGACGCCACATGGACTTTGAGTTTGGCGTCATCCGCAAGGGAGATGTCTTGAGTTCGAGTGCGAAATTCCCATTTTGACTACATTTTTGGGCGGCATAGGAGGGAGGAGTTGGAGGAGTTCAAATTCCTCCTTGGACTTGGTCAAGTGGTGATTTGGATGGTGGAGAGTAATAGTGGAGTGTGACTTGGTCCACACATTTGAAATGTGTGGAGTGGAGTGAATGGGGATATGGCCGAATTTTTGGGAGTTGGGGGGAGAGGGTGGACGGTTTTGGTAAGTGAGTGGGAAGGCTAGGCGAAATTCTTTTGAATTTTTGTTGTTTCCGTCAAGGGGTTAGTAAGCTAGTGTCTTCCCATTTTGACATTAGTAGCCGAATTCTCTAGTGCTTTTGTTTTCGTTTTCTTTCTTTGTAAACCGAAAGTCAAAACCTCCTTAAGGCTTTTAGAATTTTTATGTTGTTTTCTCAATATTCTTTGTTGTCGAATTTCAAAAGAGAGCTCTCTCATTTTCTTCTTTTCTTCTCTTGTCATAGTTAGCGAAACCCATCCTTCAAGACTCTCTCTTCATTTCTTCCTTTGGCAAACCGAAACTACTTCCATTTCACTCACTTTTCTCTTTCTCAAATTGCCATTGCGAAACTACATTCTTCTCACACTTCTTTTCTTTCTCTCCACTCAAGCCGAACATTAAAGGTGATAAACACTTAAAACCGATTCCTTTTTCTTTCTTTGCAAGCCTTGGCCGAATCTCTTTTGGTTCTTTGTTGGTTATGGTTTGGTTAAGGGCCGATTATGGTCAGTTTGGAAGGGTGTTAACCTTTTGGATTATCATTTTGTGATAGGGTCTTGGATATCGTAAAGTAGCCAGGAAGAGCCTTCGACTCTTTGAACCGATTGGTAAGTGTGGTAAAGGTTGGTATTGTTGTTAGTCCATTCTTTTAGTTCTCGTTTAGATAAAGGTGATGGGTGATTAACTGTTTGTTTATTAGAGTGCCGATTGTTGGAAGAAGAATCACTGCTTGATTCGGATTTGGTAAGGAATCAAATCAATAGCAAGGTAAGGGTGATTCGACAAACCCTTGTTGGTCTAAATGGTGATGGCCGAATGTCTTAGATGCCTAACCCCTATGTTTGGCCGATTGTAGGAGTCAGTACTCGAGGGACTTAGATCGTTTCGATTGGGATTTTAGACTCGTATTATCAGGTGTGTAACTAACACACCCATATTTAGTGATATTGTTATTGAACCTGTTTGCCTATTAAAATCATGGCAGTTTGATGGATTGATATGATACCCTTTTTGGGTATGATCTTGGACTCGGGTAAGTCAGTATTGTTACAAGGTTACTGATGATCTGCATGATACCATGATTATGGATGTACGATATGGGATATGATGTTAAACATTTTAGCATGATATGCACGATTTGTATGATATGCATGGTTACATGAGTTTGGTATGCTAATGGGTGATACGAGTGGAGGGAGCAGAGATACTTTGTGCTGACGAGCACCAGTGCTTTGGTAGCACACTTTGTGACTTTGGGTCACAGAGGTTTGGCACCTCCGGAGGTTTGGTACCTCGGCGTCTCGTCCCGAGTGGCTCGAGTACCACGATGGGTTGGCCCCACCAATGATTATACGGGATTGGCGCCGGTGTTTTGGTAACACACGATGGGTTGGCCCCATCACCGATTTGTGACTACGGTCACGGTGCTTTGGTAGCACATTGTGTCTTTGGGACACCGAGAGGTTTGGCACCTCATTGCGACTCGTCCCCGTGGTTTGACCACCGTGGGTTGGCCCCACTTGAGATATGGGATCTTCTGCTAGTGATTTGGTATCACACGATGGGTTGGCCCCATCATTGGATTTGTGACTTCGGTCACCGGTGCTTTGGTAGCACAATTGTGTCTTTGGGACACCGGTGGTTTTAGTACCACATTGACGGATATTGTGTCTTTGGGACACGAGTGTTTTGGTAACACATTGTGACTATATGTCACCAAAGTGGTTTGGCACCACCCGGTGGTTTGGTACCACACACAGGGTAGAAAAGGCGATATGGATGGTTAGGATCGGGTTGCATTAATTATGTTGCTATGTATGATGTGTGTTAGCATGTTGTTTCTTCGGGAGCGGGATATACACACTGAGTCACTCGACTCACCCTCTCCTTTGACATTTCAGGTGACTCGTAGACGCGGACTTGGAGTAAGGATGGACTCGGGGTGCACATGCCATGCTATAATAAAAGTGTTGCTTGGACTATTGAATTTGGGTACTTTAGTTATTTACTCTCACTTGGGTTTTATATTGGATTTGTAAAAGGCCTTTTAATTTATGTTTTATGCTGTTTATGTTTAAATTTTAATATGCCTTAACAAAATAAGTTGGTATGAATTCTACCAAAACTTGGAAAGATAATGATTTCAAAAATATAACGCAAAGTGTTTTTAAACTATACCATCGGGTATCACGCTAAGTCTTTATACTAGACGAATTCAAATGATTTCCAAATCGAACTCGTATTTCTCCTCAGTTCAAAAATGTTTGAAGTAACACTAAGAAACTATTAAGGTTTTAAATGGTTTAAACTCATTTTAACCACACATTCTGGTTAAGCTTTCAAAATCTCCGGGTTTCAAATACACCATCTGATTTCAAACAAGTCTACTTAAATTGTCTTCCAAAATACACTGTGTTTTCACTCGGCTTTTAAACGAAAAATTTAACTTCTCAAAAACATGGTTCCCCGTAACATACCAGATTCGGACGTGGTGTCTTGTCCGGGTTTGGGGTGTTACAGATATTATGATGAGAATAGTAAATGAGAATATGTAAGAGAAAGTCTCGGTTGAAGTCTCGGAATAATGAGGATACTAATATCACAACATGAGACAAGGAAAGTCTGTGTAAGACCATGTCAAGACATGGCATTGACACTAAAGGAATGTAGGTCTCGTATAAGACCATGTCTGGGACATGGCATCAGCACCGAACGTAGATCCTGTGTAAGACCATGGTTTGGAACATGACATCAGCATTGAACAAGGAAGCTCATGCTTGGGAAATGGCATCGACAACATACAAGGAATGTTCCGTGTAAGACCATGTCAGGGACATGGCTTCGGTATCAAAGGAAGATCTCATGTAAGACCATGTCTGAGACATGGCATCGACATTAAGTTAAGGGATGTAAGACCATATCTTGGATATGGCATTGGCATCATGAGGCGATCCCATGTACGACCATGTTTGGGACATGGCATTGGCATCAAGACCTATGTTTGATGAGATTGAGTAACCTCAGCTCTTCCGGGTAATTCATCGGACAAATGAGCCAAGCAAGAAAGCTAAGTAAGTAAAGATAGTACTAATTTAAGTTATACAAGGTTAATATAAAGCATTATTTCATGATAAGAAAGATGAAAGTTAAGTTTACTTTTGCATCAGCAAATTGTACTAATTTATGTGATCAAGTGACACATGTACCATGATTATAATGTAATATGAAATTATTATGTAACTTTTGAGGAGTAAGTAAGCCATGCACTTGTAATTTATGTTGCGCTTATCTCGATATGGTTGAGTTATAATAAATTAATATATTGCCATAGGAGTTTCATGTAAACTTACTAATCTTTATGCTTACCCTTTTTCATTGCTCTTTTTCCTTGTAGCATTGCCAAGATAGCTCGAGATCGTGGTCGTAGGAGTTCGAAAATCACACTATCAACATCACTTTGGTATAACAATTTAGACTTATTTTGAGTATGGCATGTATAGAACTCGAGTATTTTGTTAGGTCGTAATTGTCGACCAAAGTGTTGGCTTTGTAAATGCGTTGAAGTCTTTTTGTAATGGACTATTAAATTAGGCCGATATAACTCTTATGTTAAAAAAAATGAAAGTGATTTGCTTGAAGTGTATGCCCTTGTGTATAGATATGGAATTGAGTATTCATATGTGCCTTTGGGTTACTAATTATGTTGAATTGAGTTAGTGTATATGTGTGTGTAATGTTGAGTGGCAAAGGGCTTGGTAGATAGCCTGCTAATTGTCCATATAGGTAGACACATGGGCGTGTGTCTAGACCGTGTGTGAGGCACGACTAGCAGATGGACGTATACCCAGGCCGTGTGAAGTCTGCACCTTGCACTTGGAATTTAAATCATCACATGGCTGGAGCACTCGAACGTGTGTATAGACCGTGTGGATAAGTCAAAATGCCAAGGGTTGGCACACGGGCCAGGGCTATGGACGTGTCAAGGCTGTGCGGATTTAGTCAGTGTCGACCACGGGGGTAAGACATGGGCACGCCTTAAGGGACACGGATGTGTCCCTAGACCAACACGGGCGTGTGGCCCCTGTTTTGTTGGAAATTTTCTCAAACTCGTAAAAGTTTCCAAAATAGTTTTGATACCTCTCAGAAGTACGTCTAGGGCTTCCTAGGTCGAGCATGTGCAAGTGATGAGTTTAAACGAAATTTTACAACCTTGTTCAGGATGTTTAAATAAGGTTAGTTAGGTAATGCCTCAAACCCTGTTTCGGCTTGAATACGGGTAAGGGGTGTTATTGATAGTGTAACGGATTTCTCTGAGGATCCCCGAGCTCGTAACTAGCTTCCAGAATCTATAAAAAAATGAACACACACAGAGTAAGCTTTCATAGCTTAGTAAGTCATAAGCAAATAATTTTCCAAATGAACATTAACATTATATTCAATTAGCGAATCAATCCACGTAAGACCATGTCAAGACATGGAAATGGTAAGTTCAAAAAGGAAAAGGTTCCCGAGTAATCCAACGAGTAAGTCAAAGATATGACAGGGTGAGAACATGAAGAATGAGTATAGGTATGCATTTAAGGCTCATTTAATATTGAGATTGTAAGTAATTGAGACTATCAAGTATTAAGTAAGTGATGAGTATTCAGTTATGCTTGTGACACTTTATGACATAATTGGCAAGATGCCTATATTATGAAAGAGTACTCATGTGTTAAGTGAGATGTTGCAGGTATGTAAGCAAGCTATTAAGTAAGGTGCCTTTTGTATTTTGAGCCTTCGGTAAGGTTACCGATGAGTTCAACGGGAAAATCGATTAAGTGAAATTATGTGTGGCTTGTAGTGGTAAGTGTAGGTATATGCATGTGTAACGTATGAGAAATATGCTCGATATGTAATCGGAAATTAGAAAGATTGTTATAGGTAAGTAATGAATACAACTAAAGTGAGCGAGACCAAAAATTTACAATAAAACTGTTTTGGACAGCAGTAGTGATGTGAATTTGAAAAATCATCAAAAATAGTAGAAATTTAATTATAAGTTGAATGAGATATTTATTTAAATCTTATTGAGTCTAATTTCTTATAAAAGAAACAGAGCAGACAAAGGATTTATATATTTTGAGATATTTATATTTTTGTGAGATTGGTTCAGAATGATAACGTGATCCCCTGTTATGTCTTGCAAAAATCATTAAAAATTGTAAAACAATAATTTTAGGATATAATTTATATGCATAAAGTCATGAATGAGTCAAGTTTCAAATAATCTAAACAATAAGGTCATTTGAATTCTGGACGAGGAGATAATTGATTCGTACTGAAGAGAGGTCAGAATAGTCGAACAGTGAAATAGGGGAAATTTTAATGAATAAACTGTACTAATTGGAAAGATCAAAAATTCTAGAAATTTTATGGTATGAAGATATGTGAGTCTAGTTTCACCAAAAATTAGCGGTTTGTAATTCGGAGCTCTCTAGTTCATGAAATAAATAATTTAGTGACAGCGATTCAAGTAGGCAAATTAATGTGAACATGAGCAATAATGTATAAGCATGTGATTTAATGATTGTATCAATTTGAGAACTTGTTGTGAGAATTTGTCTCGTTAAGGCTTTGGTAAGGCTACAAATGAGTAAGTTGAGAAGGTAAGAACTTAGCATTATTTATGCAAGTTATGACAGCTTAGTAGTAAGCTAAATTCATTGCTAATGCTTATTATTTTTACATGTGAACTTACTAAGCTTTATAAGCTTACCCCCTTTTCTTTCCCATGTTTCAGAGTCCTATTAAACAAGCTCGGACTAAAGGTTGTCGGAGGTCACTTCACACTATCAAGCTATCTATGGGTATCTTTATTTATAAATGATTTAAGTTATGGCATGTATAGGGGCTTGACTAAGTCATTTTGTATATGTGTGAATTAATTTTATTAAAGGTATTGCTTCATAACGGTATTAAGGGTTATTTTGTATTTAGCCATGAGTTGCAGCTTATATTGGCCATGGAGTTATAATACTTGTGTATGCATGTGTTTGTAGAAATTTAAATTATAAGTGAAATTTTGTGGCTCGGGATTTGGTAGAATATATTGTTAAGTCTGGTAATGCCTCGTACCCGGTTTTGGCGTAGTGTACGAGTAAGGGGTGTTACATTTAGTGGTATCAGAGCTATGGTTTAGTCGGTTCTCGGACTACCATAGTGAGTGTGAGTGTCTAGCTATACATGCCATATTGAACTGTGATTGTGTGACGACTCCCGACCCTGATGTAAATTGTTTTATTGGACAGATGCGCACTTCAACCGAGCTAAATTTGATAGTGCAAACAGTGAGTTTATGATAAGTTGAGACTCATAAAAAGTAAGAATAATAGTTTATGGTGTGTATGTGATGATGAATAAATTGTGGATGGGAATTTCTCTTGAAATATGAAAGATAAGATGAAAGGAAAGTTTATACTATGATAAGTGTTCATGTTTGATTGACATTTGTATGATGCTATGAATATAACTTGTGAAATTAAGTGAATGTTATGAGTAATTTTACTCGAGATTTATGAATGAAAGTATAAGTGCACTTGTTTGTATAAAATGATAGGAAGGTTGTGTAAAATGAGTATGCATGTTAAGTTACTTTGAAACAAAATATATATATTGATGAGTGTTAAGTTATATGCATGAGTATATAAGAGGCAAGTTAGAGGCATTACAACCTCGCCCTCTTCCAATAAGGTATGTTATAAAGAAATTTCATGAAATTTAGACCGAATGGGTTTACAAGTGGAAGACTGAAGAGTTGAATTGTAGATTAATTGACAACATGATCAGAGTTGAGAATGGTTTAGTAAATGAATATAGTTGCAGAAAAGATGTCAGATTAATATGAAGATCATTCGGATCCGAAATATTATAGTTAAAGAAAGGTCAGGCTCGGCTAATTAACTCATCCAGGTATGAGGCCTAAAGTATGTGATTGCTGGAATTTATTCTGAATTTATTTCTGTTTGCAATTGGAATAATATCAGATTAGTAATGATAGAATTGGATAGTGCAATCATGATCGAGATGTATTAATGACTGAATGCAGTGTTTATGGTTGAGAAATTACAGCAATCTCTTCTGACTATTATATGTTTCCATTTACTCTTAGAGGTATATATATCTACAAGATTTCGATTGAAATTCCTATATTATGAGAATGTCAGCTAAATTTATAGGTAGATGAAAGCATTGTAGTCTATTTGAGCTATGATAGAAATTGCTCTATCTTTCCTAGTTTTCTGCATCGTGCACAGATAGAAATTTGATGGTAATGTCCGTATAATGTTAGCGTCCCATTTTACTAGCTATTGCTCAATGAAGATAAAGGAAGATTGTGTGGCTTTTGTTAAGATTATTTTCAGTACTTATGAGTATTTTCTGTGTAGCTCCATGTTCTGAGATTTTGTTATTTCTGTTTCCTTAATAAATTATTGTTCAAAGTACCAGCCATGAGATATCAGTAGGAAATGTTCTATTGATGAAAATGGTTTCTTCTTATTATTAAAATGCTTATGATGATTATAAGTTTTGACTTGATGGCGAGAGTACTTTGATACAGTTGCTAGAGGTATAAAGATTGTGCTTTTGTATTGGTTGTTATGGAAATTTTTGTTTAAATTTCTCCAATGATCGAGATGTTTTGTTTTCAGCTGGGACATTATCTACTAAAGTAATTGAGAAGCTAGTCTTGTTATGGCACTATGATTTTTAAGCTGTATGAGTATTGTGGCATCAGTATAGTTAAGTGCTTCGACGAGTAACAGTTGAAGTAAATTCTATTATAAGTTCAATCTTTCTCTAGATTTGAGAAGAAATTGAAGTTGGCAAAGTGTGAATGATAGGAAGTTCAACTTAGACCTGTGTATTGGTTTTCATTTTTCAAATGATCTTGATACATATATCAGCAAGTTAAAAATAGAATGTTATGATGTCTAGCACAGTGATGATTATTTATTTATTTAAGAATTAAGATGTTGAAGATGCCGAGACTATATGAGAAGCTCAAAGTGACTTGTGAAATTAGACCTAAATCCATTAACTGGTGAGATTTACGGGGACGAAAATCCCAAAAAGGGGGGAGAGTTGTAACATCCCAATTTTAGGCTTAGTCGGAACAGTGGTTTCGAGACCACAAATCTGTTGTTGATAATTTTATTTTATTTATATTTTTATGGTCTACAATTTCATTGAATGATTTCGTGAAAATCTCATTCGAAAATTTTGGCATTTGGGGACTCAATTTAGTCAAAGGACTAAATTTGTGAAAAGTGCAAAAGTTGAGTTCTACATGTTAGAGGTGTCTAATTGTTATGAAATTTTAAATTGGAGGTCCTTAAATGATAATTAGACCATTGGTTAAGTTGGTGGACAAAAATGGACATGGATGGGTATGTTTCAAAAGAAATTTTTTTAAGGGGCATTTTGGTAATTTAGTGAATTAAAAACAAAATTTAAATGCCAAATTTGTCCATCTTCAAGCTTAGGCCGAATTTAACATGTGGGAAGTCATGGATAGGGTTTTCAAGCTTTCCAAGCTTCATGACCCCGAAAAACGAGAGTTGGACCTAGAACGGGAGGAAAATTGAAAATCAGGAAAGTTGGTAAAATGACTGTTTTGGTATCGAGGTAAGTTCATATGTTTAATAAGAATTTAATTATGCATATTTGAATGATAAATTGATATTTTGGCCATAAATACTTTAGTATTGAGTTCCAGATATAATGATTAATGGTCGATAATAATTCGATATGGGAAAGAGAACTTGTATAATTTATATGTAGACCATATTTTGTATTATGGCTTTTTATGATAACAAGAAAGTATTGACTAGCATAGTTTGATGAGAATAAGTTAAGCTGATGATATGATGAGATGGAGAATGTAAGTATGTAAGTTGAGTAGCATTTTATTATTATGCAATTATTGTTATTAGTAATGTTATTATTGAGTTATGCGACTAATCTTGAGAATTTGAGCAAGTATGTTTCAGCTATGACTTGACAAGGCATTGATATCTCAAAGTCCATGGCTATACCATGGCAATTAAGGAAGAAATGGTGGAAAAGTCCATGTTCATAACATGGCATTTAAGGAGGAATTAACAGTTAAGGATACCATGTAAGACCATGTCAAGACATGACATTGGTAAGGCAAGAATCCCGTGTAAGACCATGTCAAAACATGGCATCGGCATTGGTTAAGGACTCCATGTAAGACCACATCAAGATGTGGCATTGGCACTAAGATAAGGATACCATGTAAGACTATGCTTGGAACATGGCATTTGGTAAGATAAGGATATCATGTAAGACTATGCTTGGAACATGGCATTTGGTAAGATAAGGATATCATGTAAGACCATGCCAAGTCATGGCATTGATAAGTTCTATAAGGCAAGGAAATCATGTAACACCGTGTCAAGACATGGCATTGATGAGTTACTATAAGGCAAAGGTCCCATGTAAGACCATGCCAAGGCATGGCATTGGTGAGTTCATAAGGCAGGGATACCGCGTAAGACCATGTCAAGACATGGAAATGGTAAGTTCAAAAAGGAAAAGGTTCCCGAGTAATCCTGTAACACCCCTTACTCGAAACCCTTGCCGGAATCGAGTACGTGGCATTACCACACGTAACCATTAACTCGGGGAGTAAAATTTTTAAAACTGTCCAACTGCCTCACGCTGACTAAATTGGCCATAACTCGAGTTACAAAACTCGAAATTTAGATCCGTAAATTTTCCTTGAAACTAGACTCATATAACTATTTACCATAATTTTTCCAGAATTTTTCATCTGGCCAATTAGTACAGTTTATTCTTCAAAGTTACCCTTATTACACTGCTGGACAATTCTGACTTGTCCCTATAAAACTGCAGTTATCTGATTGCACAAATTTCCTATGATATTCTTGTTTATACCAATGAAAAATAGACTCATTTAGGGTTCTACACATATAAACCATGATTCCTAATTATTTTTGTACAATTTTTGACTATTTTTCCAAAACAGAACAGTAGCTCACGAATTCATTCAGAGCAGGTCTTGTTAAAACTTAATTATCTCATAATATACAAATCTTTTACCTATTCTGTTTCTTTCATGTAAAAATAGACACACTAAGGTTCAATTTCATAACTCACTCACCTCCAAATTCAATACACCCTATTTTTGGTGATTTTTCTAGCTCACGTCACTGCTGCCACTACAAGCTGTTTTATTGCATTCATAAAAACAAACTAGCTTCTAACCGAGCCTACCTACATCTCAAATTCAAGGATTCAATTCATATACAAACATTTCCTTAATAAAAACGATTAACTAGATTAAGAATGCATAGACATTGCCACCATGAACCAACTTACATTCAAAACACACCAATGTACTTAACAAAATTTAGCCATTTTCGCATGGCTATTTTTTTGTTAGTTTTTTTTTTTTTTTTTTTACACATGAACCTTAAGATTCCATCAAACAAAAAAAACCAAGCCTATCCTATACATGCCTTCGCTTAAAACCAAAATGAAAGAGTACCCAAAATGTAGATTGATAGTGTGAGCGACTTTCCGACAATCCCGATGAGCTTGTGGCTTGCTCCTAATCTATAAAACAGAGGAAACATCTCACATAATTAAGCTTACTAGCTTAGTAAGTCCTAACTCATAATAATAGAACATTTGATCATTTACGAAAAGAAAACAATCAACATATGGTATTTCACATAGGCAATTAAGTAAATAGTTTACACAAAGCCAAATACTAGTAATTCAGTAACCTAAGTGAATTAGGGATCATTTCCTTAGACCTACATTTCTTCGTAGTTCATATAAGCATATCGCATGGAAATCTACTTTCTTAACGTCTATACATGAAAACCAATTGTTCCATAATAGCACGTTCTAAGCTCGACTTCCGTCAAATTACATCCATCAATATTAATTTGACCCAAGTAATATTAAACATAGCATACCTTACATACTTACCTGAACCATATTCTTGACAATTTAGCTCTAAATTGTCTTGAACAAAGATTCAATTCCTCTTTGGTAAAATACATCACCGGCATCAAGCTGCGCTAGGCGTAAAAGCACGAAAAGTAACACGGCACAAGGCACGCTGGCGTAAGCCCGATAAATAACACCGCACGAGGGCACGCTAGGCGTAAAGCCGATTATGTCACCGACACGAAGCACGCTAGGCATAAAGCCCGATTATGTCACCGCCAGACGAGGCACGCTAGGCATAAAGCCGAATGTCAAAAATAGCTTTACATATTTTTCGCATTTCACTGTCATCACATATCGAGCCATATCGTTTATTCACATTTAGTTAAATACCTTTGAAATCAACCCAATCCATCATCATCACATTCGCCAACTCATGGTTTTACTGAGAACTCATACGGATTCTATCATTTATTAGATTTTGTAAATAATCTCAAAACATAAGGTTGCTCAAGAACTTACTTATTCATTTGCATTAGCCAAATAAATTCACCTCAATACTATACATTTACATTCGGCTATATCATGAATTTATACTTTAATTTTCCATGATTTATCATTCACTAAATTCGTAATTAACTTATTGACATATTTTAGATAAAGGACTTACCTTAGAAGTAGATAGATTCAAAATCTCCAACTATTCGTTTAGTTTAGCTTTTCCTCGCTCCAACTTTTTCTCCTTTTGATCTTGATCTAATTTGGTTCAATTAAACCAATTAAACCACACTTCCATTCAATTCGAAAGCAAAATCATAAAATAAATAATTCCAAGACATAAACATTTGCATTCGGCATTCATCCTCTACTTTGTTCAAGTGCATTCAAGATTATTAGGGAACACTTTGGTAATAATTTCCTTGATGTGCTTTAACTTACAACTTACCTTCTTATCTATAGCCATACATTAACTTTATATAATTATACACATATAACCGAATACAATAGCTCAAATTCATTCTCTCTTATGGCCGAATATGCCAATTCAACACCCATGCATTTTCTTCAACATACAACCAAGCAACAAGCTAAATAACCACACCAATTCAAGCATTTAACTAATCCAATTTAACCTATTGAACACCACAATAAAATTTTCAACCCGTTTGGATCTCTTCTCCATGGCCGAATGGCCCTTAGGTTCCTAGGATTCTCTATAACTCTTCCTTCCATCCATTTTACCCCTTGCACTAATTTACTTCAAGTAATCAAGTCTTAAACTTAGTTTACCCAATAATTTAACATCACATATAACAATCTTCTATGGTTAATTTCATTATAAGAGGATGGCCGAACATCAAAACACAAGAAGAAATGTTTTCATGAATATCCATCCTATTATTCGGCCAACTATGAGGGTACCTTCAAGCCAAATCAACAAAATCTTCTTGCAAGTTCATGCCATTTCTTCTCATACTATCTAACTTATTAACACAACAAACTACAACATTAGCACCCATGGCCGAATCTCATCATACCAATATTAACAAATTTTGCTTGTTTCAAAAGAAAAATGATCAAGAATTTAAGCCATATCAAGGTAGGTTTTTAAAATCAAGTTCAATTCTTACCTATCCTAGTGCATGCAAGGGCCGAATGGGGAAGATGAAGTTCTTCTCTTCTCTTCAAGGTAAGAATCGGGCAAGAAAGGAATGAATGAAGAGAGAATTATTTTCTTTTTGTTTTTATCTTTTTAACATAAAATATAGCATGCTTTTCTTATAATATTACTAAAATCAATATATATATAATTAGAAAGCATATATTCTTGGCATGCTTTTAATATAATAATGCCTAAATATCATACAAAAATAAAAAAGAACATATATGCATGCTCGCCGTCCACCTTGTTTAAAAATGGGGAATTTGACATGCAAATCCCCATGTTTAATGGACAATTTACTTAGCCCCCTTTTTATTAATGCCCACTATCTTGGTTCTTCTTGCAATTTAGACCTTTAGCAATTTAAACACTTAGATGGCTAAGATTTTCCACGAGATTTTCACACTTACTAAATTACACATAACAAACACAAAACATAATATTTAAAAAAAATAACTCTCAGGCTCGGATTCGTGGTTCCGAAACCACCGTTCCGGTTAGGGTCAAAATTGGTCTGTTACAAATCCAAAGAGTAAGTCAAAGAAATGACAGGGTGAGAACATGAAGAAAGAGTACAGGTATGCATTTGAGGCTTATTTAATATTGAGATTGTAAGTAATTGAGATTATCAAGTATTAAGTAAGTGATGAGTTTTTAGTTATGCTTGTGACACTTTATGATATAATTGGCAATATGCCTACATTATGAAAGAGTACTCATGCATTAAGTGAGATGTTGCAGGTATGTAAGCAAGCTATTAAGTAAGGTGCCTTTTGTATTTTGAGCCTTTGGTAAGGTTATCGATGAGTTCAACGGGAAAATCGATTAAGTGAAATTATGTGTTGCTTGTAGTGATAAGTGTAGGTATATGCATGTGTAATGTATGAGCAATATGCTCGATATGTAATCGGAAATTAGAAAGATTGTTATAGGTAAATAATGAATACAACTGAAGTGAGCGAGAGCAAAAATTTACAATAAAACTGTTCTGGACAGCTGCAGTGATGTGAATTTGAAAATTCACCAAAAATAGATAAATTTAATTATAAGTTGAATGAGATATTGATTTAAATCTTATTGAGTCTAATTTCTTATAAAACAATCAGAGCAAACAAAAGATTTGTATATTTTGAGATATTTATATTTTTGTGAGACTGGTTCAGAATGATTACGTGATCCCATGTTCTATCTTAGAAAAATCATTAAAAATTGTAAAACAATAATTATGGGATATAGTTTATATGAATAAAGTCCTGAATGAGTCTAGTTTCAAATAAACTAAACAATAAGTTCATCTGAATTCTGTATGAGGAGATAATTGATTCGTACTGAATAGAGGTCGGAATAGTCGAATAGTGAAATAGGGGAAATTTTAATGAATAAACTGTACTAATTGGAAAGATCAAAAATTCTAGAAATTTTATGGTTATGTGAGTCTAGTTTCATATAAAATTAGCGGTTTGTAATTCAGAGCTCTCTAGTTCATGAAATAAATAATTTAGTGACAGCGATTCAAGTAGACAGATTAATGTGAACATGAGTAATAATGTATAAGCATGTGACTTAATGGTTGTATCAATTTGAGAACTTGTTATGAGAATTTGTCTCGTTGAGGCTTTGGTAGAGTAAGTTGAGAAGGTAAGAACTTAAAATTATTTATGCAAGTTATGACAGCTTAGTAGTAAGCTAAATTCATTGCTAATGCTTATTATTTTTACATGTGAACTTACTAAGCTTTATAAGCTTACCCCCTTTTCTTTCCCATGTTTCAGAGTCCTATTAAACAAGCTCGGACTGAAGGTCGTCGGAGGTCGCTTCACACTATCAAGCTATCTATGGGTGTCTTTATTTATAAATGATTTAAGTTATGGCATGTATAGGGGCTTGACTAAGTCATTTTGTATATGTGTTAATTAATTTGATTAAATGTATTGCTTCATAACAGTAATAAGGGTTATTCTATATTTAGCCACGAGTTGTGGTTTATATTGGTCATGGAGTTATAATACTTGTGTATGCATGTGTTTGTAGAAATTTAAATTATAAGTGAAATTTTGTGTCTCGGGATTTGGTAGAATATATTATTAAGTCTGGTAATGCCTCGTACCCGGTTTTGGCGTAGTATACGGGTAAGGGGTGTTACAGAACAAATACTCATGAGCATATATAATTGTCACTTTTAATATCACATATACATCATTTGGCAGAATATGAGCATTCATATATACATATAACTCACTTTGTATCATGTATAATTTATATCACTATTTCAAATAACGAGCTTACCTTATTTTCATTAACATTAAACTTGGCATGTACATGAACCTTTTAGCTCGATTTGACATTCAATCATAACTCGTTAATTCTCGTTGAACCATTCGGAATTAAAAAGGATACTCGGATAGTCGAAAAGCTCATACAATGCCAACGTCCCAGACGTGGTCTTACATGTAATCACATATCGATGCCACTGTCCCAGGCAGGGTCTTACACGAATCAAATACGATGCTGATGTCCTAGACACGGTCTTACACGTAAATTACAAGTCAATGCCAACGTCCCAGACGTGGTCTTACACGTAAACACATATCAAAAATCCTATGTCATGACATATGTATCCTAACTATTCCTAAGGTTCGTACGGGGCTTTCAGACGTCGTAACGCGATCGATTCAGGCTCGTAAACAATTCTCCCATAATTTTACCAATTTGGCATACACATATATTTTATAATAAAATTTAATTCATCATAATAAACACATTTCCATATAAATTTAACAATAGATTATTTTCTTATGAACTTACCTTCGATAACGACAGACGAAACGGGATGATTATTCAACCACTTTAGATTTCCCCCGATCCAATTTCAATTTCCTCTTTTCTTGTTCTAAATTAAAACAAATTTATCTTGTTTATTAACATATTCATTTAATTTAGTCCAAAAACATAGAAATGGGCAAATTACACTTTTGCCCTGGCATTTCTCATTTTTCACAATTTAGTCCCTCTTTCACAAAACACAAAAATATGCATAATTTCATTACACTATATCTTGGCCGAATATTCATCTAGCTCATACAAGTCCACATATTTCATTTATTTCACATTTTAGTCCCTCATAATATTATTTTCACAATTTAGCCCAAATTACTCAAATTCATCAAAAATTCAAATACAAAATATATTAATCTATCACATATCTTTCATATTTGAAAAAATAACATCACAAAGCTCACATTTTCATCAACGACATATCTCAAAATCTTTATCAAATTCAAAAATTGAAACATGGGCTTGATAGATTACATAGCAGCGATCTCAAAAACATAAAAATTATCAAAAGTCGAGCAAAACACATACCCGAATTAAACTTAGAAGTGGCTGAACCTTTTTGTTCTTCTTTCTTTCTTTTTCTTTTCTAATTTCGGCTATGGATGAACACATAATGCATGGCTTTTAATTTATGTTTTATTACAATAACATAATTAACATATTTACAAAATTAACCTTATTAATTTAATTAATAAACCATATACTTCAAACCTAAAACCGTCCATGCTATTTTCTAATTGTCCATTTTCCACATAAGGACCCCACATTAAAAGAACAAGGCAATTTAACACTTTAACAAATAGTTAGCTACGCGATTAAGTCCTTTTAATTAAATCAAGCACACAAACGCTAAAATTAAATCACAAAAATTTCACAGATATAAATTCACACATTATAAACACAGAAAATAATATTTAAATATTTTTCTGACTCAGATTTGTGGTCTCGAAACCACTATTTCGATTAGGGTCTAAATCGGACTGTTACAACTCTCCCCCCTTAGGGATTTTCGTCCCCGAAAATCTTTCCGGCGAATAGGTTTGGATAACGTTATCTCATAGCATCTTCAGGCTCCCACGTAGCTTCTTCAACCCCGTGTCGATGCCATAAGATTTTCACTAAAGAAATTTTCTTATTTCTCAATTCTTTCACTTCGCGATCTAAAATCCGGATCGGTTCTTCCTTGTATGTCATATCGGATCGAATCTCAATCTCAGACGGGGAAACTACATGTGATGGGTGGGATCGATATTGTCAAAGCATCGAAACATGAAATACATTATGTATCTTTTCTAACTCAAGTGGCAACAACAGTCTGTAAGCAACCGGCCCGATACGTTCAATAATCTCATACGGCCCAATAAATCTCGGACTCAGTTTATCTTTACGATCGAATCAAAATATTTTCTTCCACGAAGAGACTTTCAAAAACACTTTGCCCTCAATCTGAAACTCAATATCTTTTCGTTTCAGGTCTGCATATGATTTCTGACGATCTGATGCTGCTTTCAGACTATCACGAATCAATTTTACTTTCTGTTCAGTCTCTTTGATAAACTTGACCCCGTGTATCTTACTCTCACTGAGCTCAGTCCAATACAATGGTGTTCGACATTTGCGACTATACAAAGCCTCGTAATGTGCCAATTTTGATACTCGATTGAAAGCTATTATTATAGAAAGCTCAATTAATGGCAGGTATCATTCCCACGTACCTTCAAACTCGAGAATGCAACATCTCAACATATCCTCGAGTTTCTGAATGATTCTTTCGGACTGACCATCTGTCTGCTGATGGAAAGCAGTGCTGAAATGTAATTTTGTACCTAATGCATCTTATAGTTTCTTCCAAAATCGTGTTGTGAATCTTGGATCTCTATCCAAAACAATAGAAATAGGTACTCCGTGCAATCTCACAATCTGAGAAATGTACAACTCAATAAGCTTATCAAGTGAATAATCTGTGCGAACTGGAATGAAATGAGCTGATTTAGTTAATCTATCCACAACAATCCAGTTTGCATCTTTCTTGCTCAATGTCAAAGGTAAATCTGATACAAAATCCATCGTAACTCTGTCCCATTACCATTTGGGTATCATAATCGGCTGAAGTAACCCAAAAGGTACCTGATGCTTGGCTTTGACTTGTTGACAAATTAGACATTTCAAAACAAATTCAGAGATGTCTTGTTTCATACCAGACCACCAGTAAATCTGCTTAAAATCATTATACATTTTCGTACTACTCGGGTGAACATATAACCGACTGCTACGAGCTTCATTCAAAATCATCTGAATCAACTCTGAATTTCTCGGAACACATATTCAGTCTTTGAAACTCAAACAAACTTTAGTATCAAATTAGAACTCTGAATCAGTATTCCCATCACATTGAGCCCGTTTTGCTATCAATTCGTTATCAACTTTCTGAGCCTTACAAATCTACTGAATAAATAACGATTCTGCTTTCAACTCAGCTACTATCGAACCTTCATCAGATAGAGCAAACTGAGTATTCATCACACTAAGGGCAAACAACGATTTCTGACTTAAAGCATCAGCAACAACATTGGCTTTCCCCTGATGGTAGTGAATTACAAGCTCATAATCTTTTAACCACTCTAACCATCTTCGCTGTCATAAATTCAGATCTTTCTGAGACATCAAATATTTTAAGCTTTTGTGATCAGAATAGACGTGACATTTCTCACCGAACAGATAGTGGCACCAAATTTTCAATGCAAACACAATAGCTGCCAATTCTAGATCGTGTGTCGGATAGTTCTTTTCGTGTGGCTTTAACTGTCTTGAGGCATAAGCTATAACTTTGCCTTCCTGCATCAAAACACAGCCTAATCCGTTCAAATATGCATCACTATAGATAACGAATTCTTTATCCGATTCTGGTTGAACTAGCACTAGAGCTTTGGTCAACAAAGCTTTCAACTGATCGAAACTTTTCTAACCACTCGAACTTAACATCTTTCTGATGTTGTAGCATCATTAGGGTTACAATAATAGAGAAACTTTTTACTAACCGTCTATAGTAACCAGCTAGTCCCAGAAAACTTCAGACTTTAGATACATTTCCAGGAGGCTTCCATTCTAGTATAGTCGAAACCTTGTTTGGATCAACCCGAATACCCGATGCTGATATAAAATGTCCCAGAAAGCTGACTTCTCGTAATCAATACTCACATTTACTGAACTTTGCATACAACTACTTGTCGCCTAAAGTATGTAACACTATTTTCAAATGCTCGGCATGCTCGGTTTCATCACGGGAATAGATTAAAATGTCATTTATAAGCACAACCACAAATCGATCCAAATACCATCTGAAGACCCGATTCATAAGATCCATAAAAGCAGCAGGGGCATTAGTAAGTCCTAAAGGCATAACCAAAAACTCATAATGTCCGTACCTCGTTCAGAAAGCAGTTTTCAGCACATCGGAGTCTTTAACTCGCAACTGATAGTAACTCGATCTCAGATCTATCTTAGAAAACACAGTAGCCCCTTTCAACTTATCGAAGAAGCCGTCAATATGTGGAAAACTATATTTATTCTTTATAGTCACCTTATTGAGCTGTTAGTAATCGATGCACATTATCATATATCTGTCTTTCATTTTTCACAAACAAAACCGGTGCACCCCAGGGAGAAAAACTCGATCGTGCGAAGCATCTATCCGCCAATCCTTGCAACTGAGCTTTCAATTCTTTTAATTCAGTCAGTGCCATTTTGTACGGAGTTATCAAAATCGGAGTCATCATCGGCACTAACTCAATACCAAACTCTACCTCTCGAATTGGTGGCAAACCTAAGAATTCTTCAGGAAACATATTCGAATACTCACACACAACTGGTATTGATTCAATCTTCTTTTCGGTTACTTTAGAATCGAGCACATAAGCAAAGAAGGCTTCACAACCCTTTCTCACATATTTCTGAGCTAACATCGAAGAAATCACTATTGGTAAAGCATTTAAATCATTAGACTCAATCCGAATAATCTCATCATTCTGACATCGCAAATCAATAGTCTTCTATTTACAGTTCACAATAGCATCATGCAATGTTGACCAATCCATATGCAGAATTACATCAAACTCGTTGAATGGCAACAACATCAAATCAATCGAAAAATATGAATCTCGAATTATCAACCCAAACACACTGGCCTAAGGGGTTCGATACTCTAATCACAAACTCAGTAGACTCTACAGGAAAAGTCTTAGTAGATACTAAAGTCTGACATACATAAGAATGAGTCAAAACAGGATCAATCAATGCAGCAACACTAGGATCATAGAGAGTGAAAGTACCAGTAATAACATCTGGGGATGAAGCCTCTTCACGTGCGTGAATAGCATAAGCTCTGGCAGGTGCGCGAGCCTCAGATCTAACAGTTGTGTCTTTAGTTCCTTTCTGACTGCTACTCACATTACCCGTGTTTCTGGGTGGTCTACCTCGAGCTGACATGTTACTCAGTCTCACATTATGTACTGTGTTTTTCTCAGCTAACTCAGGGCATTCACGCATGAAATGATCTAATGATCCATATTTGAAACATGCCTGATCATTTAATCTACAACTGCCAGAATGTCGTTTACCATAATATTTGCACTCCGGTTGATTTAGTCTGACATTACCAACACTAGCTACCAAGGTAGCTTTCGAACTCATAGGTGGTCTGTCCCGATCATGTTTAGAATAACCTACAGTAGCCTTTGAATGGCTAGAATCAGCTCGGAATCTCGTTGATGTCGACTGGAATGACTTACTCGATGACCTCTTACATGAATCTGAAGCTTCAAAGTCAGCTTTTCTTTTTTCTTTTCTGAGCTCTTCAACTTTACACGCTTGTTCAACAAGTACGATGAACTCTTTTATTTCAAGAATCCTGACTAAGAGTTTGATGCCTTCGTTCAATTTGTCTTCAAATATTTTACACATTATTGCTTCGGTTGATACACACTCTTGGGCATATCTGCTAAGTCTCACGAATTCTCGCCCATATTCTGTTACGGTCTTACGACCCTATCTCAACTCGAGGAATTCCTTGCGTTTTTAATCAATGAATCTTTGACTGATGTATTTCTTCAGTAATTTAGTCTGAAAGAACTCCTAGGTAACCCATTCTTTCGGAACTACGGATATCAGTGTATTCCACCAGTGATACGCGAGATCTCGAAGCAAGGATACAGAACATTTAATACACTCGTCAAAGTATGGGATAGTTCATCAAACACATGGATCGTATTATCAAGCCAGAATTCAGCTCGCTCAGCATCATCATCAATAGTGGCTCTGAATTCTTCAGCCTCATGTTTTCTGATTTTATCAACCGATGGCTTATTCATTCGCATTGGATCAGTAACTTGTGGTGTTACAACCTGATTTAGGAGCTAGTCACAAAAGTGGTCTCGGGACCACTAATCCTAGGTTAGAGAAAATTATTTTAATTTTATAGCATGATTCTAAGGGTGCATGAAAATTTTGGTGCTTTAATTTTAGCAATTTCATGCTTAATCGAAAAAAAAAGACTAAATCGCATAAAATGTGAAAGTTCTATTTTAATTGCTAGAGGTGCCAAATAGCCATAAAATATTAATTAGAGGTCCTTAAAGTGAAAATAGGCCATGGGGGGAGTGATGGCTAGCCATAGGGGACAAAGAATGGAATTTGTCATTTGGTTTGGTGAAATTTGGTGATAAAAATTGATTTTTATAATAAAAGAAAGAGAAGAAAAGATATCATCTTTTCTTTCCCTTCTCTCCACCTAATTTTCTTAATAAAAATAGCCATGGAAGCTTGAAAATTTTAGCAAACTCTTCTCCTTACAAGTGTTCCAATTATCATTTCTTGATAAAAATTGTACTTTTCGAAACCCTAAAGCTTAAACTAGCTAATGAGGGGACTATTTCGAAAAATGGTTAAGAGTCTAGGGTTTTACTATAAGAGCAATTAAGTTGTTTGCTGCATTTTTATGGAAGGAAATGAGTCTTAGTGATTAGATGAACAACTTTTGTGAAAGGTGTTACCGTGAAAACACCTAAAAGGACCTTTTTGTAAAAGTTATGAAATAAGTGGCAAATGTGTGTAATAGTTGAAATCTTGAGTTGCTATATGAGGGAATGAGAATCGCCTAGGCTTGATTAACAAAGAAATTTGATAAAAATTGATATACGAGCCTATAGGCAAAATTGTAATTTTGCCAAAGTTCAAAGGCCAAATGGTAATTTTGTCGAAGTAGAAATTTTAAAAACGTACTAATCAGTGTAATGATTCAATGAGTAAATTTTATTATTATAGATCAAAGCAAATGAGATTTGGACCTAGAACTGGAGAAAAGAGAGATATGTGCAAATAGGTCCCTTTTTACCCTTTTGGTATCGAGGTAAGTTCGTGTGCAAATAATGCAACCTTACGTGAGGTATTTGATATTTTGACATGGTATGAATTGTAAATTGTCTTTATGAAATATATTATTTATGAAAATCTCCAATTGAGCTTAAGTATAAAATGGAAGGCAAATATCATAATACCACGATAATTAAGGTCCCATGTAAGACCATATTTGGAATATGGCCTCAGTGTGAGATTTCGTATAAGACCATGTCAGGGACATGGATATTTCATGTAAGACCCTATCGGGGATATGATGTTGATATAATACTAAATGTATGAGACTCGAGAGTATCCTTTAGCATTTTGAATGATTCAATAGTTATGTTGAAAATGAGAAAGTATGTGGACATGTCATGAGAGGTACAAGTAGGTGCCCATAACTCATTTGAAGTGAGTCCAGTATGTGATGAACCCATGCTAAGTTCAAGTGTAAACGATGCCTCTTGATTGCATATGTTATACTTATTAACGCATTGTGTGAATGTGAATGATTATTGTAGATGAGCATTCGAAAGAGGAAAATGAATGTGGATACATATATGTGAATGTGTAATTAAATGGTGGGCTGTGTGCGATACCGCCTTAATATTTATTTATGATGGGCGTGTGTGATACCATAGTATTTATTATTAATGGTGGGCTATGTGCGTTACCACCTTATCGTTGCTATCGGTGGGCTGTGTGCGATACCATCGTATTTATTATCAATGATGGGCTGTGTGCGGTACCACCTTATTATTTATTATCGATGGGCTATGTGTGATACCATCGTGATCGGTATGAATTGTGGGTTGTGTGCGACACCGCCTTATTAATTATTAAATGGTGGGCTATGTGCGGAACCACCGAGTAATTATTATTCCGAGGTGTTATTGAGAAACTTTATTAAGTAAATGTGAGCATTATATATGTTTTTTGGTAGGGATGTGGTAAGACATGAAATGAGTAAGCATTATGAACGATTGATTGGGTAACTATGAGCTTAAATGTAAATTTTATTGTAATACCTTTGTGGTGGAGTAAAATAAATGAATGTCAATAGTTGATTTATATTTGCATATGAACTTACTAAGCGTTATTGCTTACTCCTCTTCCTTTCCTATCCCTTATAGGTTAACTTAACTAGCTCGGGTTAGAGATCACTGGAGATGCCCTCACACTATTGGGCAGTCACTTGGTATAAGTTTTCAAGTCTTCTTGAGATATGGCACGTATAAGGATATTATCTTTTGTTTAATTAAGTTATAGTTAATGTAGCCAAATGAGTTGGCCTACAATAGTTTATGGTTCGATGGTGTATAGCCATAGATGATGGCTTATGTCTATTTGTATTTGTGCTAGTAATAGTACTCTCTCGTATATGGAAAGATAGTTTGGTTTCCATGGTTTAAATGTCAGAATTGAAGTATTACTATTGATGATTTGTGAATGATATATGATGATGTGTGAATGTGTGCAAGTAATGGTGGCTAAATGGCTTCGAAAATAGCCTTGAATTGGTCCACAGGGGTAGATACACGAGCGTGTGTCTAGGCCGTATATGACACACAGTTAGTCCCATGGGTTTGTGGCGGGGTCATGTGCCCCCTTCATATTAACAATGCAAGTCAGTGTCAACCACGGGATAGACACATGGGTGTGTGCCTAGGCCCCTTATGAGGTTGCTGATGTCATAAACAGAATACCTAGGTTTTCACACATGGGTGAGGACACGGGCCAGAGAAACGGGCGTGTGCCTGGCCGTGTGAAACCACTGTAGGTTCGAAGTGAAAATAAATTCCACATGGGCCAGGAACATGGGCGTGTGTGACCACACGGCCTGCCCATGCGGGCATGTTCCATTTCACACGGGCGTGTGGCCCCTGTTTAGGCAAAATTTTTCTAAGTGCGTAAAAGTTTTTGGTTTAATTCCGAGACCTTCCGAATGTATGTTTAAGGCCTTGTAGGCCCATGATAAGGATGTTATGCATATGTATGAGAAGTCTTAAGTTGGAAATGAAATTTTATAGCCCAAGGTTGTATTTTCAAGAAAGTTAAGTCCGGTAATGCCTTGTACCTGGTTTTGATGTTGAATACCAATAAAGGGTGTTCCATTTATTAGTATCAGAGCTATAGTTTAGTCAATTCTCGGACAAACCTATCGTATGAGAGTTTAGCTATACATGCCATATTGCTACTCATGATAGTGTGATATCTCCCGGCTCTAACGAAATTGTTTTGTTAAGGCAGAGATGATTCCCAACCGAGCTATTTTCGATAATGCTGAAAATGATAATTAGATAATTGAAACGTGCCTATGATGTAACACCCCTATCCCGAGTCCGTCACCAGATTAGGGTTAGGAGAATTACCCGATAGATGGAAATCATTCACAGACAAAATCATACATTCAATCATCATTCTCAGACATAATGTCCCTTAATCGGGTCCTCGAGACCTTAAGCATGATTATAAACCGAGTCGAGACTAAACTGAAACACATATGAAATTCTATGAAATTTGAAACTTTTCTAAAATACAAGGGAGAGACGCTCGTGGGAGGAGACCGTGTGCCCTCCACGGCTTTTAGACACACCCGTGCCATTACCGTGTACTTTGAGGCCATATATTGACTTCCCCACCACGGCCACCAAGCACGCCCGTGTCGAGGCCATGTACTTTATGCTAGCTACTGACTTGCACACCACGGCCAGATGACACGCCCGTGTCGAGGCCGTGTGATTTTAGGTTGCATCCTGCCAATTTACCCACGATCTAAGGCACGCCCGTGTGCCACAACCGTGTGACATTATAGGCCATTTACAAGGCCAAGATGCCAACCAAAAAGGTTCATATCTATAAGCATCATTTACCAACACATATCAAGCATATATGGCAACCAAAAACATACAAATAACCATCCAAATCATGCACATTTGATCACTAAGATATTCACAACTATATATTAAATTTTCATTCAATATATACATTAAAAACCAATACTAAACATACCAATTTGCATAACTAAAACTCAATTATACCTATGCACCATTTGTCTATATACTTACCATCTTATAACCATTCTATATATCAACTAATCATATCATAACAACTTCACATATCACATTCATCTAAGCATGGTACTAAAACATAACTAGCCAAATCACATGGCTACAAATCATCACAAGAACTAGCATATACATGCCATATCTAGCTATATACA
Organism: Gossypium bickii; assembly: GCA_025503065.1. Classification (NCBI taxonomy): domain Eukaryota; kingdom Viridiplantae; phylum Streptophyta; class Magnoliopsida; order Malvales; family Malvaceae; genus Gossypium; species Gossypium bickii. The sequence goes on along the minus strand of CP106712.1, from coordinate 35,530,669 downwards.
TATCCAAGGTGTACCAAAATGATATTAGTAGTGTGATGACGATCCTTGACGGTCCCAAGCTTTCAGTAGCTTTGACGACCTATAAAACAGATGAAACACACACAGAGAATAAGCTTTCCAAAAGCTTAGTAAGTCAATATACAACAACTTAGCATAAAATGCATATATTTGCTTTGATTCATACACTTTTGACCACATTAGACATATTCCCAATTCAAAGATCATATAAACACATATCTCATTTCACCAAAACCTTATACAACATATCATCAATTCCGTATTCATAGCATCATAGTAAGATCATATTGATGCTTACCGTATATACACAATTAGTGTATAATCAACATACCTAAATTGAATTTACTATCACGTATTTGTTCATAGCTCGAATTTTGCAATTAGTATCATAGACTTGCCCGTTGAACAGTAATAAATCTAATGGGATACTCAGAAAGCTCAGAATAATCGTACAATACCAACGTCCTAGAAGATCTTACATGCACTCGGATATCGAAGCCACTATCCCAGACAGGGTCATATACGAATCAAAACAATGCCGATGTCCCAGACATGGTCTTACATGTAAGTGCCATAATGATGTCAACGTCCAAGATGTGGTCTTATACGTAAAGTTTATATTAATGCCAACATCCCAGACATGGTCTTACACATAATCAGATATTGATGCCACTGTCCCGAACAGGGTCTTACACGAATCCCAAATCAATGCCAACGTCCCAGACGTGGTCTTACATGATAAGACAGAATAGATACCTATGTCAAGATTTGTACGAGGCTTCTTAGACTTAGTCAATATACCGAACTTATCTCGGAATTCAATTATAGAATTTCTCATAAGTATTCATTATCATCATTAAACATATGAACAATTTCAAATGCATACATATTCATTTATTTGTATAGTGACTTACCTCGGATTCGGTTTATTGGAATAGAAAACGGCTACTTGATAACTTTTGCTTTCCCGCGATCTAAATCCGTTTTGCTCGTTTATTGATCTAAACATATTCAAAATTAACCTTTTTAATCACTAGCTCATTCAATTCAATCCAAAGACTCACATTTAGGGCTATTTACAAAATAACCCTCATATTTGCACAACTTAGCAATTTAGTCCATTTTTCTCAAAACATCAAATTCACAAAATCTACTTATACACAAGCTTGGCCGAATACATGTATATCACATAAAAATCTACATTTTTCATCAAATTGACAATTTAGTCCCTCAATTTGCCATTTTCTCAATTTAGCCCTATTTAGCTAATTTTATCAAAACTTCAATAACAAAATATGTTCATCTACCACCAACTTTTCATTTAACACCTTAAAGTATCACAAAGCTCAACATATCAACAATGGCATAACTCACAAACATCATCAATTCACAAAATTGAGACATGGGTTTGATAGTAGACGAAGCAACGATTACAAAAATGTAGAAATTATCAAAAACCGATCGAAGTATTACCTTGAATTTTGGCTTGTAACCAACCGAAAATACCAAGCTTTAAACTTTCTTTTCTTCCTTTAATATTCGACAAGAAGATAATGAAATAAGGCCACTTAATAATGTTTCTTTTATTATAATAGTATAACTTACAAAATAATATAATATAATATGAATTTAACTTATAATATAACAAATAAAGACATAATGAATATACATGATATATATCTTGCCGTCCACTTACTAAAGAAATGGATAATTTGCCAATTAAATCCTCACATTTATAAAACCACAACATATAAGCACTTTAACTTATAGCATACAACTTCCACATTTCATGCAATTTCATCCTTTATTAAATTAAACATACAGACAGACTAATTAACTTACGGCAATTTAGCACATGCTAAGTCACATATCAACAACAGAGAAAGTAATATTAAAATATTATTCAGACTCAAATTTGTGGTCTCGAAATGACTGTTCCGACTAGGGTATAAACTAGACTGTTACATATGATGTGACAACATTCAGAAAGGTATGAATAGAAGTTCATGACATGTGTGTAATAAGGTACGAAATGAGATAATCATAAGTTGAGAAATGTGAAAACGTGAAATAAAATGAATGTTATATAGTGAGAAGCTCATCCATGTCGGTTCAACATGCATACAATGTTATATGCTCAACGTATTTGAGTTAGTGAATATGATGAGTAAACTTACCCAATGAATGGGATATGTGTGTATGTACATTTGTTTGAATAATATACAATGTTTTATTTTATGACTCTGTTATGATGCCATGAGTATTATAATAGCATGAGAGTTGAATTGGAAGGTCAAAGTAAGTAGAATGCAGGAGATGAATACGATCGTCCAGTAATGAATTGACGAATAAGACTATGGTTGGACCATGGCAGTACATGTGATTCCATATAAGACCATGTCTGGGCCATGGCCTTGGCATCAATACATGACCCCGTGTAAGACCATATCTGGGATATGGCATTGACATCGAACAGTGATTTCGTGTAAGACCACGTCTGGGACCTTACTTCAGTATGAAATCATGTAAGACCATATATGGGATATGGCGTCGACATTGATATGAGACCCCGTGTAAGACCATATCTAGGATATGGCATCGGCATCAACATGTGTTTCTATGTAAGACTGTATCTGGGATATGGCATTGGTATCGATATAAAATTTTGTGGAAAACCATAGAGAGACTATGGCATCATGATGACATGTAAAATTATAACTGTGCTATGTTACTGTTATATGAGTAAGACCATAGTTGGACTATGGCAATCAAGTAAACGATGTACTCAAACTCGTAAGACATTCTCTAATTTGATAAACGATGGTAAGAGAAATTGGGGTTAAATTTTGAGTAGTTGAATAGATATTAATATGGAGATTGAGTAAGTAAAATCACTATTTGAAATTATGGGTGACAGAAACGTTTGTAACATGAATAAGTGTGAAAAATTCTCTTGGAGCGAGTTGTGTAATTACGATGATATTTCGTTAATAATGAATTTTAAGTCATATGTGTATAGTCATGAGAGGCAAGTTAGGGGCTTTATGACCTCGCCCCCTTACCAGTGTTGATTTATAACGAGATTTTTATGAGAGTCGAGTTGAATAAGTTCGTAAGTGTGGAACTAAAGAGTTCGATGGTGAAACAATCAGTAATGTATATAGAGATGAAACTAGTTGAAAAGTGAAAATAGTTTTGGGAAGAATATTAAAATGTTTTAAAGATTACACCGATTATGCAATGTTACGAGTAAAAAAAAGCTAGTCTCGACTATTTGACTCAATTGAGTAGGAAGCCTAATTATGTACTTACCAAGATCTTCCCAAATTGATGTTCATTAGTGAAAGGAATAATAAAGGGTTTATGATGACGAAAATGGTTAGAGAAACAATATTCGAGCTGTAAAAATGTTTGACTTTGACAATCATGGTTGAATAGAATATAACGATCTCTTCGAGTATTCTATATAGATACCTACTTCCCTTCAGGGATTATGTGGTTGTTCATTTTTATGAAATTATGGTCGTGTGAGAATGTTAGCTGACTGTAAAATTATACGAATTTGATGTCGATTTGGTTGGTTCGTGATCGGCATTTCTTATGTTTCTGCCGATCATGGTTTATCTTTAAAATGTATTCTTCAGCATGTGATAGCTATCTTTACTATGGTTATGATTTTAGTTCGATCATAGAAAAATGATGATTCTAGTGTTTGGATACCTTTAATTTTCGTATAAGTTAATAATGACAAGAGTATAAGTGGTGAAATCGCAAGTTCCAAGTTGTACGATGGTTTTTTCAGGGAAGTCGAATAAAGTCAATACAGTCAATTTAAAGATCCTTATTACTCTAAGCTAAGGCGATAGTAATGGTTTCTTATTAGCATAACATTAGGATTTCAAGAGATTGTGTATTTGAACTGTATTGTCGGTATGAAGAAAAGAGTAGATTGATTTGTTGAGATATGATTCGAGTTATGTATATATTTAAGCATGCCTCAACAAAGAGAAAAAATTTTGTGTATTCACGAGTATGAAGACAAATAGTCTGAATGAGGAAATTAGATTTTTGGAAGCATAATACAGAAATATGTCTATTGAAATATTTTAACCGGATGATGTTAATTACAAGTTGGAGTTGTTTTAATTCAAAAGTTACCACCTTTATGAAAGTCTGAATAGTACCTTGCAGGTTAGCAAAATTGAAAGCTATTGAAGGTATTATTAACTGAAAGTTCTAATTCTGAGTTTAGTTTGAATCGAAAAAAAGAGAATTTATGATATATAGTGAAGCGCTAATGAATAAATTGGAATATGTTTTAATATTAGAGTGTAAAGAGGTATTTTATATCTCTAGATGGTTAAAGCTACATGAAAAAGAACTGTTAGACTGGTGATCCAAAGACGATCACTCTGATGTCTGTGTTGTGAATTTGATGATATAATATGATCTATGGAAGATGTCCTCTGCTTCCTGATTCATGATGAGTTAAAGTATCTAATTTTATAGAAAAATATGAATGTAAGACAGTGAAATGGCTTGAGTTATTACCAGGGTATATGTAGCTATAGAATCACTTTTCAGAAAGCAGATATAATACAGATGTCGGGCTGGAAATTCCTCGTTTAGTCAATGCGAGTCGGTTACTCAATTGACCTCAGCTGATAATATCCACATTTTAGCGATGTGAAATGCTAAAGCGAGTTTTTCCTTGCGAAATAGAGAAGTTTGGAAGTGTGATAATGAATGGTAATCTAAATGTGTTCGGAATGAGTTGACTTTTAATGTTAAAATCTAGGTCAGATAAGATTTCCGTCATTATTGTTATCTTGAGATAGAATTTGCATATTGATGAATCCAGAACTTATGCAGAAGTTTTGGTATGAGGCTTAGTAGTAGCATGTATACTCGTTCAAGAATAAGAAAAGGTACATTTATATGAATAACTGTTTTAACAATTGACTATACATCACGATATGTTTGAGTTTATGTTCAGAAGTTGTCGGTTGATAAAAGCTGAATTTTCAGAGTATTCAAATTCAGTACTATTACAGTCGGTGAAGATTCTAGGGAGAAAGTATGATAAAATACTATAGATTTTGAATTTGGATTGTTATGATTCAAAAAAAAAAAAAAACAGAGAGGATATCAATTTTGTAGTAAATTATTCGGTAAAGATCTGGATGATCATTTCAGCATGTGCAGAGTTCACATTTGACAGACTACTGAGTATATGTACCCTAGAGAGAGTAATTTAGATTTTAAAGATGTGCTTCAATATTGTGTACTAAAGTTTAAAAGTCATTAGCAAGAGATACGAGAATAAATCAATTTGTGATTCTGAAAAGTTGGTGGCAACATTTCATGAAAGCTGAAAGCAACTTCTTCTAGTAAGATTTTTGGGGACAAAAATCCTAAGGGGGAGAATAGTAACAGCCTGATTTAGGGGCTAGTCGAAAAGTGGTCTCGGGACCACTAATCCGAGGTTAGAGGAAATTATTTTAATTTTATTTTATGAGTTATAGCATGATTATAAGGGTGCATGAAAATTTTGGTGCTTTAATTTTAGTAATTTCATGCTTAATCACGAAAAAAGGACTAAATCGCATAAAATGCAAAATTTCTAGTAATTACTAGAGGTGCCAAATAGCCATAGAATATTAATTGGAGGTCCTTAAAGTGCAAATAGACCATGGGGGAGTGATGGCCGACCATAGGGGACAAAGAATAGACTTTGTCATTTGGTTAGGTGAAATTTGGTGATAAAAATTGATTTTTATAATAAAATAAAAAGAAAAAATATATCATCTTTTCTTTCCCTTCTCTCCATCGAATTTTTTCAAGAAAAACAACCATGGAAGCTTGAAAATTTTAGCACACTTTTCTCTTTACAAGTAAGTGTTCTAGTGATCATTTCTTGATAAAAATTGTACTTTTGGAACCCATAAAGCTTAAGCTAGCTAATGAGGGGACTATTTTGCAAAATGGTTAAAAGTGTAGGGTTTTTCGATGAGAGCAATTAAAACTTTTGCTGCATTTTTATGGAAGGAAATGAGTCTTAGTTGTTAGATGAACAACTTTTGTGAAAGGTGTTACCATGAAAACACCTAAAAGGACCTTTTTGTAAAAGTTGTGAAATAAGTGGTAAATGTGTTTAATAGTTGAAATCTTGAGTTGCTATAGGAGGGAATGTGAATTGACTAGGCTTGATTAACAAAGAAATTGGATAAAAATCGATATACGAGCCTAGGGACAAAATTGTAATTTTGCGAAAGTAGAAATTTTAAAACGTATTGATTAGTGTAATGATTAAATGAGCAAATTTTATTGTTATAAATCAAGGAAAACGAGATTTGGACCTAGAACAGGAGAAAAGATAGATATGGGCAAATAGGTCCCTTTTTACCCTTTTGGTATTGAGGTAAGTTCGTGTGCAAATAATGCAACCTTACGTGAGGTATTTGATATTTTGACATTGTATGAATTGTAAATTGTCTTTATGAAATATATTATTCATGAAAATCTCCAATTGAACTTAAGTATAGAATGGAAGGCAAATATCATAATACTACGATAATTAATGTCCTATGTAAGACCATATTTGTAATATGGCCTCGGTGTGAGATTTGTATAAGACCATGTAAGGGACATGGCATCGATATGATATTTCATGTAAGACCCTATCGGGGATATGATGTTGATATAACACTAAATGTATGAGACTCGAGAGTATCCTTTAGCATTTTGAATGATTCAACAGTTATGTTGAAAATGAGAAAGTATGTGGACATGTCATGAGATGTACATGTATGTGCCCAGAACTCATTTGAAGTTAATTCGGTATGCGATGAACCCATGGTAAGTTCATGTTTAAACGATGCCTCTTGATTGCATATGTTATACTTATTAATGCATTGTGCGAATGCAAATGATTATTGTGTATGAGCATTCAAAATAGGAAAATGAATGTGGATAAATATCTATGAATGTGTAATTAAATGGTGGGCTGTGTGTGATACCACCTTAATATTTATTTACGATGGGCTGTGTGTAATGCCATCGTATTTAATATCAATGGTGGGCTATGTACGATACCACCTTATCGTTGTTATCGACGGCCTGTGTGTGATACCATCGTATTTATTATCAATGGTGGGCTGTGTGCAAAACCATCGAGTAATTATTGTTCCAAGGTGTTGTCGAGAAACTTTACTAAGTAAATTGGAGCATTATATTTGTTTTTTGGTAGGAATGTGGTAAGACATGAAATGAGTAAGCATTATGAGTGATTGATTAGGTAACCATGAGCTTAAATGTAAATCTTATTATAATACATTTGTAATGGAGTAAAATAAATGAATGTCAATCGTTGATCCTATCTTTTGTTTAATTAAGTCATATTCAATGTAGCCAAATGAGTTGGCCTAAAATAGGTTATGGTTTGATGGTGTATAGCCATGGATGATGGCTTATGCCTGTTGTATTTGTGCTAGTGATAGTACTATCTCGTATATGGAAAGATAGTTTGGTTTCCATGGTTTAAATGTGAGAATTTAAGTATTACAATTGATGATTTGAGAATGATGTGTGAATATGTGCAAGTGCGGGTAGCTAAATTGCTTGGAAAATAGCCTTGAATTGGTACACACGGGTAGACACACGGGCGTGTGTCTAGGCCTTGTGACACACGATCAGTCCCATGGGTGTGTGGCGGGTCGTGTGCCCCATACATATTAATGATGCAAGTCAGTGTGGACCACGGGCTAGACACACGAGTGTGTGCCTAGGTCGTGTGCCCTTTATGAGGTTGTTGATGTCATAAATAGAATACCTAGGTTTGCACACACAGGTGAGGACACGGGCGTGTCTAGGCTGTATGATGGACACGGGCCAGAGACAGGGCGTGTGCCAGGCCATGTGAAAACCCCTGTAGGTTCGAAGTGAAAATAAATTCCACATGGGCTAGGAACATGGGCGTGTGTGACCACATGGCCTGTCCACACAGGCGTGTGGCCCTTGTTTAGGCAAAAGTTTTCTAAGTGAGTAAAAGTTTCTGGTTTAATTTCGAGACCTTCTGAATGTATGTTTAAAGCCTCGTAGGCCCATGATAAGGATGTTATGCATATGTATGAGAAGTCTTAAGTTGGAAATGAAATTTTATAGCCCAAGGTTGTATGTTCAAGCAAGTTAGGTATGGTAATGCCTCGTACTCGGCTCCAACATTGAGTACGGGTAAGGGGTGTTACATGTGGCATAATAGGTATTTGAGGAGGAATCGGTGGGGGAGAAGGTTGTGGAACAGCCAGATTCGTCCGGATATACTGAGTAAACCATTCATTCATCATTTGATAAAAGGCTTGTTTAGCTTCTCCCTATTGGTTACTCGAAGTCGGCCAAGATTCAAATAGTGCTGGCCCTTGAGCAAGAGCAGGTGCTATACTTTCTACATCATCAGCTACAGCTTGATCGGGATCCATTTACTATACGAAAACACATTTCAATTGTCAGGAATCATCACACTTTCGCAGTTTATATATATGACATGTATAGCTAGACTCACACACGCTACGTTAGTCCTAGAATTGACTAAATCGTAGCTCAGATACCAATTAAATGTAACACTCTAACCCGCATCCGTTGCTGGAATGGGTTACGAGGCATTACCGGATAAAACACAACTTTCATTCATTCACATAATCACTTATATCATATTTGGAATTATATAAATATACAAAGTGATTAGCTAATTTACTTATCAAGCATGCATTATTAATCACATTGTATACAAAAACCATACCAAAATTTTCAAATTATCTTACACAGTATAAAATGCATTATTATGCATGGCCTTAGTTAGCTACAACATGGTCAAGCATACTTATAATTCCATTTAAGTAATTATGCGTGTGGCTACTAGAGCACATATCATTTCAATATGTATTATCTCATTCATACATAAAGTATATGCCATTATGCCTATTCATTTACTAATAACCAACCTAACATTTCCTTAACACAACATGTGCGCAAGTTATAAACCAAACAACCTATTATTCACCATTCATTGACCAAACAGATATACAACTTTAGTAACAATTTCATAGGCCAAACATGCTTTAATGTTGTTTATTTAATATTCACTTTAGCTTATCCATATATACCATTATAAAAACACAAATACAAACTATAATATGCTTCAATTACATACTAATTATTATGTCAAAAATTTACATATACTTACTAATTTATTTCATGACAAATCGGCAATCAAAATTAACCACATAAATAGTACAAGTTTTAGCCATCAAATCACAAGCCAAAATATGCCATTTCATATTCAAATCATATCAATTTCGCACATCATGTAGTATACCAAATTATTTTTCAATACATACTCATTGTTTCAACTCATATCAATTCACATAATAAAATCATACATATCACTTCACATTTTCCAAAACTATATCCATTCACCAATTTATAGCATAAAACACACTTCCAAAATAGGTCTAGATCATGACCGAATATATACATGTTCTTCCATACCTTATAGCCGAACATACATATGCAAATTACTAGTTACTTTCGATACAAGCTTAAACCATGACTAAATTCAGACAATCATTAGCAAAGCATACTAAACAAATCACACATAAATATACCATGACCGAAATAATATAACTTAGGCATTATAGCTAGCCATTTTCCCATGGCTTTATATTTATAACCTCAAAAGTAATTAAAACATAAGCTAGCCAATACATGCCATAAGTTCAAAGTTAAAATTTTTATAAGTACTAAAAAACGATCAATAGTGTGACGAATTTCTTTGACGATCCCCGAGCTCGTAACTAGCTTCCAAAATCTATAAAACAATGAACAAATACACACAGAGTAAGCTTTCATAGCTTAGTAAGTCATAAGCAAATAATTTTCCAAATGAACATTAACATTATATTCAATTAGCGAATCAATCCAAACCTTCACTAAATGTACATATATCACACTAACAAATTCGTATATCGTCAAATATACATTAGCATTTTAACATCATATGGCCGAATGCACAAATACTGTAACACCTATATCCATCGCTGAATTAGGGTTATGAGGCATTACCGAACTAGACACAGTTTAGCACAGTCATTTATGGAATAAACCCAATACGCATTTTTTTAAATTTTTCCATATCAACAATAATGTTCAAGACTTACGTTACAAACCAGGTTTCATAATGAACACATCACTACTCATAATCTATACAAGTTTCGAATCAAGCTTCCACATAACAACACCAAATTTCATATGTTAAACATATATAAATACATCTATTTCATTAGTCGAATATCAACATATCTTTTTATACTTTATACAAATATGCATAATAAAAACGAATAGATCCATGATACTCTATTTGCTTTTCATTCACATATGTGACATTCTAACCTTATAACATAACCAAACAAACACATCATGCTATTGTAATATGCGCAATGTCCCTAAAAAAAAAGCCATGTCAAACCATAATTTTCAATACATTTTACCTTATTAATTCATGGATACAAGATCATTGAATAACCTACCAAACACACATTGACCATATATTCGGTTCTCAATATAAAACTTCAATGATCAACCCAAAGCATTAGTATATACATTTTCATGATCATCTCTGAATTATACCAAGCACATAATAATCTAAGTAGAGATATTCGCATGACATAATAAGCATACTTATACATATATATAATCATTTCTATACAACTACATTTAACTTCCAAGCATTATAACCATACGTCTTATAATGGGACTTATGCTTACCTGAGTTTTTAGCTCAATAGATTCACTATGTTACACCTTGAGCAATTTATGGTTCCTTCGTTTTTAAAGTATCACACACTAAGCACGCGCTAGGCACGGCCCGAATATATCACCAAGCACTAAGCCCGCTAGGCACTAAGCTTCGAATATATCATCCAAGCACTAAGCACTGCTGAGGCACGAAGCCCGAATATGTCACCGGCACTAAGCCTGCTAGGCACGAAGCCCAAATATCAACACGTTCAACTTTGCGATACACAGTACTTAGTACTAAACTATTAACCATCTCATATTCTTAATTTTACTTTCACCTATTAATCCAAACATACATATTCACATTGTATTAACCAAATTAATTTCACTACAAATTCATACTCCACATTCGCCCACATGTGTATTTATGCTTTAAATATTCAAACATCATCATATACTATGTTCGTAAATAATTCTTTGGTGTATACTTGCTTAAGGACTTACCTCGACCGTTGACGGACCGCGTAGACCGGCTATTCGATAACCTTCATATTTCCTCGATCCAAATCCGTTTTTCTTTGTTCTTGATCTAAACACATTAAAATTCAGCTCGTTCAAGTACATTTCATCTCAATTTAGTCCCAAAACACATAAATGGGCAAATTACCATTTTACCCCACTATTTCAAAATTTTGCAATTTAGTCCTATTTGCATAAAACTTAAAATACACAAAATTTCACTAATCAACTCAAATGCCGAATATCTATAAGGGCTATACAAGTCCATATTTTCCATTTATTTTGCAAATAAGTCCCTATTAATTTTTATTTTTGCAATTTGGCCCAAATCATTCAAAATTACTAAAATTTCCATTTCAAAACTTGTAAATTTCTAACATAACTTTAATATTTTTCCATCAAACATCATAAAACATCAACATTTAGCCATAGCCGAATATTAAACATGCTCAAATCTAAAAATTCTAACATGGGTCAGCTACCGATCGAAGCAACGATCTAAAAAACGTAAAAATTATCGAAAACCGATTGAAAACTAACATTTAATTCAAGCCAACACCATGACCGAATGCTTAAGCTCTCAAATTTTCTTATTTCAGTAGCCAAAGGATGAAGACAACCATTATTTCATATTTTATTATTAACATATATTATGGTTTTAATTTAATTACTAATTTAACCTTATGTTATAAAATTATATAATAATAAACTAAAGGTTAATCTTGTCATATAGCATCCACTAACTTAAAAATGGGTTATTTACCCATTTAACACCTTACATTAAAAAGCCATGATCAATTAAGCGCATTTCACTTCAGTCTGCCACTTTTTCACTTTACGCGATTAAGTCATTTTTATCAAATTAAGCACTTAAACGATAAAATTTTTCTACGAAACTTTCACACACATTAATTCACATATAATAAACACAAAATATAATATTTAAAAATTTATCGAATTCGGATTAGTGGTCCCGAAACCACCGTTCCGATTAGGATCAAATTCAGACTGTTACAACTCTCCCCCTCTTAAGGATTTTCGTCCCCGAAAATCTTACCGTTAAACAAGGTTGGATATTGTTGCTTCATTGAATCCTCAGGCTCCCACGTAGCCTCTTCAACTCCGTGTCTATTCTATAATACTTTCACTAATGGAATCCTCTTATTTCTCAACTCTTTCATTTCCCGAGCTAAGATACGGATCGGTTCTTCATCATATGTCATATCGAATCGGATTTCAATCTCTGACGATGTGATCACATGTGACGGATCTAATCTGTACTTACGAAGCATTGAAACGTGAAATACGTCATGCATCTTTTCTAACTCAGAGGGCAACTTTAATCTATAAGCAACAGGCCCAAAATGTTCAGTGATTTCATAAGGTCCAATGAATCTCGGACTAAGTTTGCCTTTCCGACCAAATCGAAGTACTTTCTTCCACGGAGAAACTTTCAAGAATACTCGATCTCCGACTTGAAATTCAACATCTTTACATTTTAAATCAGCATAAGACTTTTGTCGGTCTGAGGCAACTTTTAAAGTATCTCTGATCACAGCCACTTTTTGTTCAGTTTCTTTGATCAAATCGACCCCGTGTATTTTGTTTTCACTGAGCTCAGTCCAATACAACGGTGTTCGATATTTGCGACCGTACAAAGCTTCGTAGTGCGCCATTTTGGTACTAGATTGAAAGCTATTATTATAAGCAAATTCAATCAAAGGTACGTATCGTTCCCATGTACCCTCAAACTTGAGAACGCAACATCTCAACATGTCTCAAGTATCTGAATAGTTCTCTCGGATTGACCGTCAGTCTGCGAATGAAAGGCTGTACTAAAATGAAGTTTAGTACCTAAAGCATCTTGCAACTTCTTCCAAAACCGCGATGGGAATCTCGAGTCTTTGTCTGAAACAATGGAACTCGGTACACCATGCAATCTCACAATCTGTGATACATACAATTCAGCAAGTTTATCGAGTGAATAGTCTGTACGAACTGGCACAAAGTGAGCTGATTTGGTCAGTCTATCTACTATAACCTAGACTGCATCTTTCTTGCTCGGTGTCATAGGCAAATCGGATACAAAATCCATAGTGATTCTATCCCATTTCCATTCAGGTATCATGATCGGTTGAAGCAACCCAGAAGGCACTTGATGCTCGGCTTTTACTTGCTGACAGATTAAGCACTTTGAAACAGATTCAGATATATCCCGTTTCATGCCAGGCCACCAATAGAACTGTTTCAAATCGTTATACATTTTCGTGCTACCCGGATGTATCGATAATCAACCACTATGAGCCTCACTCAGAATCATCTGAATCAAATCGAGTTCTTGAACACACATTCGGCTTTTAAAGTTCAAGCGATCATTTGCATCAATTTGAAACTCGATTCGCATCTTTTTCACACTGAATTCGACTAGCAATCAAATCTTTGTCAACTTTCTGTGCATCACAAACTTGTTGAATAAACATCGGTCTTGCTTGTAACTCGGCTATGATCGAACCATCACCAGACATAACCATCTGTGCGTTCATTGCACGAAGAGCAAACAATGATTTTTGACTTAACGCATCTGCAACAACGTTAGCTTTCCCCGGATGGTAGTCAACCACCAACTCATAGTCTTTCAACAATTCTAACCATCTGCGTTGTCTCAAGTTCAAATCTTTCTGAGTCATCAAATACTTTAGACTTTTATGATCCGAATAAATGTGACATTTCTCACCGAATAAGTAGTGACGCCAAATTTTCAATGCGAAAACAATAGCTGCTAATTCCAGATCGTGAGTCGGATAATTTCTTTCATGCGGCTTCAATTGTCTCGAAGCGTAAGCTATAACTTTGCCTTCCTGCATCAAAACGCAACCCAACCCATTCAAAGAAGCATCACTAAAAATGATAAATTCTTTACCCGATTCAGGCTGAGATAACACTGGAGCTTCAGTCAAAAGGGCTTTCAGCTGCTTGAAACTTTTCTGACACTTTTCCGACCACTCAAACTTGACATCTTTCTGTAGTAGCTTTGTCAAAGGTGTAGCTATCACAGAAAAACCACTTACAAACCGTCTATAGTATCCCGCAAGGCCTAGGAAGCTTCGAATCTCGGAAACATTCTTTGGTGGTTTCCAATTGAGTATAGCTGCTATTTTGTTTGGATCCACCCGAATACCTGATGCTGAAACAACATGACCCAAGAAGCTGACTTCATTCATCCAGAACTCACACTTACTAAACTTTGCATATAGCTGTTGATCTCGTAAAGTTTGTAGCACTAATCTCAAATGCTCGGCATGCTCGGTTTCATCTTTGGAGTAGATTAGTATATCATCAATAAACACTACTACAAACCGATCCAAAAACTGTCTGAAGACCCGATTCATTAAATCCATAAAAATAGCAGGTGCATTAGTGAGTCCAAAAGGCATAACCAGAAACTCAAAATGTCCGTACCTCGTTCGGAATACAGTCTTTGGCACATTTGTATCTCTGACTCGTAACTGATAATAACCCGATCTCAAATCTATCTTCGAAAATACTGAGGCCCCTTTCAACTGATCAAACAAATCATCAATCCGAGGTAGCGGGTACTTATTCTTTATAGTTACCTTATTCTGTTGTCGATAATCAACACACATTCACATCGTTCCATCTTTCTTCTTCACAAAAAGAACTGGTGCACCCCAAAGAGAGAAACTCGGTCGTGCAAAGCCCCTATCTCATTAACTCTTGCAATCTGTGCTTTCAACTCTTTTAACTCGAGAGGTGCCATCTCGACACGGAGAGCTATCGAGATTGGAGTCGTTTAGGTGCTAATTCAATGCCGAACTCAATCTCTCGTCATCGTGGTAAACCGGTAGTTCTTCAGAAACACATCCGGGTATTCACACACAAGTGCATGCTGATTCAATATGCTTTTTTCAGACACTTTATTATCCAGTACATAGGCCAAATAAGCTTCGCACCCTTTTCTCACATACTTTTGGGCTAACATCGAGGATATTACTGTCGGAAACCCACTTAAATCACTAGATTCAATTCTGATGATCTCACCGTTCTGACATCTCAAATCAATAAGCTTTTTTTTTGCAATTCTCCACTGCATCATGTGAAGTTAACTAGTCCATTCCCAAAATTATATCGAACTCTTCGAAGGGCAACAACATTAAATCGGCTGGGAAGCAAGAATCCCGAATCATCAACGGGCAACCTCTACACACTTTATTAACAAGTACACATCTACCCAAAGGGTTGGACACACGAATCACAAACTCAGTAGACTCAACTGGCAGAGTCTTACCGAATACTAGAGTTTCACACACATGAATGAGTCGAACCAGGATCAATCAGTGCAATCACAGTAGTATCATAAAGGGTGAAAGTACCAGTAATGACATCGGGGGAGGAAGCATCCTCTCTGGCTCGTGTAGCATAAGCTCTAGCTGGAGCTCTAGCCTCTGATCGTATTGCGGTGTCCTTCGTCCCTCTCTGACTGCCACCTACATTGCCTGAATGTCTGAGTGGTCTACCCCGTGCTGGCGCACTGCTCGGTCTAGTGTTCTGAGTTGTATTTTGCTCGGCTAACATCGGGCACTCTCGAATAAAATGATCCGACGATCCACATTTAAAGCAGGACCGATCACGAACTCTACAACTCCCAGGATGTCATTTCCCACAATGTTTACACTCAGCCCGGTTCTGTGGAACATTACCGACACTAGCTATCGAAGTGGCTTGGGAACTCACTGGAGGTCGATCACGGCTAGGCAAGTCTAAAGTGGCTTAATGTTGACTGGGGTCATCTCTGAACTTCTTATGCACAGAATGGAAAATTTTCCTCGATGATCTTTTTTGAGTGTCTCTAGTTTCTACTTCAGCTTTTCTTTTCTCCTTTCCGAGCTCTTCGGCTTTACAAGCTCGCTTGACTAATGTCACAAACTCTTTGATTTCAAGAATGCCAACAAGTAACGTTATGTCTTCATTCAGGCCGTCTTCAAATCTTTAACACATAATGGCTTCGGTAGATATACATTCCCGAGCATAACGGCTCAATCTGACAAACTTTCATTCATATTCCGTCACAGTCATGCGACCCTATTTTAATTCCAGAAATTCTTTCTGTTTTTGATCGATGAATCTCTGACTAATATATTTCTTACGGAACTCAATTTGGAAGAAGTCCCAAGTTACTTTTTCTTTCGAAACTACGGATACCAGTGTGTTCCACCAGTGATAGGCAGTGTCCTGAAGTAGAGATATAGCACATTTTAGGCATTCATCTGGGGTACAAGATAACTCATCGAGTACCCGAATAGTGTTATCAAGCCACATCTCGGCTCGCTTTGCGTCATCATCATCATTGGCCTTGAATTCCTCAGCTCCATATTTCCTGATTTTATCAACGGGAGGCCTGCTAGATCTCATCGGATCTATCATCGAGGGTGCTAAAGGTACTGGAGTTGGATTATTCGGGGGTGGAGGTTGTTGTACAGCTGGATTAGTCTGAATAAACTGGGTAAACCATTCGTTCATCATCTGATAGAAGGCTTGTTTAGCCTCCCCCTCATGGCTACCCGAAACTGGTTGAGAGTCTAATGGCACTGATCCACTTGCGAGACCAGGTGCAACGCTCTCCACATCATCAGCTACGGCTCTATCAGGATCGGGATCCATTTATTATATAAAACACAATTGAAATTGTCAGAAGTCACCACACTATCATATCTACAATTCAAAGGCATGTATAGCTAGACTCTTACGCACTACGGTAGTCCTAGAATCGACTAAACCGTAGCTCTGATACCAATAAAATGTAACACCCCTTAACCCGTATCTATCGCTGAATTAGGGTTATGAGGCGTTACTGAACTAGACACAGTTTAGCACAGTCATTTATGGAATAAATCCAATACGCATTTTTAAATTTTTTTCCATATCAACAATAATGTTCAAGACTTACGTTACAAACCAGGTTTCATAATGAACACATCACTACTCATAATCTATACAAGTTTCGAATCAAGCTTCCTCATAACAACACCAAATTTCATATGTTAAACATATATAAATACATCTATTTCATTAGTCGAATATCAACATATCTTTTTATACTTTATACAAATATGCATAATAAAAACGAATAGATCCATGTTACTCTATTTGCTTTTCATTCACATATGTGACATTCGAACCTTATAGCATAACCAAACAAACACATCATGCTATTGTAATATGCGCAATGTCCCTAAAAAAAAAAGCCATGTCAAACCATAATTTTCAATTCATTTTACCTTATTAATTCATGGATACAAGATCATTAAATAACCTACCAAACACACATGATATGTAACTAATTCAAAATATATATATAAATATAGCCAATCCATTGACCATATATTCGGTTCTCAATATAAAACTTCAATGATCAACCCAAAGCATTAGTATATACATTTTCATGATCATCTCTGAATTATACCAAGCATATAATAATCTAAGTAGAGATATTCGCACGACATAATAAGCATACTTATACATATATATAATCATTTCTATACAACTACATTTAACTTCCAAGCATTATAAGCATACGTCTTATACCAAAGATTAAAACAGACCATTATATCAAACATATACACGATGCTTAATCCAAAAGCAACAGCCTTATTCGCAAGGCCATATATATACATTTACAAAACCGAACATCATTCATTACTTATCATAATACAGCCTCTACATGCCTTTGATTCAAAAAGTAAACATATATATATACCAAAGAGAGTGATAGTGTGCTTGACTTTCTTGATGATCCCCTGAGCCCGTAGTTGAATCAATGATCTATAAAACAGAAATACAAACACATACAGAGTAAGCTCACTAGCTTAGTAAGTCTTAAGCAAAAGATAATTCACTACTCAAGCACTTTAACATTTTTAATCAATAAATGTAGGACATTGTGTATGTATATTTCGATATGCAATTGATACAAAACCGAATACTAGTAATGTATTAACTCAATTACTTTACTTCACTACCATCAACCTGCAACTCATCAAAGCACAAAGTACATATATTATATGAATCGCATGTTTATAATCATGTAAATTCAACATTCATATCCATTACATTATCACACTAAAATTCTATTATTTCTATATTCATACACGTCGATTATAAGTTCAAATTCACATAACACCATTCCTAACATAATATTTCAACTCAAGTAACATTAATCACAACTTACCTTACTTCTGATGAATTCAAATGGGACTTATGCTTACCTGAGTTTTTAGCTCAATAGATTCACTATGTTACACCTTGAGCAATTTATGGTTCCTTCGTTTTAAAGTATCACCGGCATTAAGCCTGCTAGGCATGAAGCCCGATTATATCACCGGCACTAAGCCTGCTAGGCACGAAGCCCGAATATATCACCGGCACTAAGCCTGCAAGGCACGAAGCCTGACATACACTAAGCCTGCTAGGCACGAAGCCGGAATATGTCACCGGCACTAAGCCTGCTAGGCACGAAGCCCGAATATCAACACATTCAACTTTGCGATACACAGTACTTAGTACTAAACTATTAACCATCTCATATTCTTAATTTTACTTTCATTTATTAATCCAAACATACATATTCACGTTGTATTAACCAAATTAATTTCACTACAAATTCATACTCCACATTCGGCCCACATGTGTATTTATGCTTTAAATATTCAAACATCATCATATACTATGTTCGTAAATAATTCTTTGGTGTATACTTGCTTAAGGACTTACCTCGACCGTTGACGGACCACGTAGACCGGCTATTCGATAACCTTCGTCTTTCCCCGATCCAAATATGTTTTTCTTTGTTCTTGATCTAAACACATTAAAATTCAGCTCATTCAAGCACATTTCAGCTTAATTTAGTCCCAAAACACATAAATGGGCAAATTACCATTTTACCCCACTATTTCAAAATTTTGCAATTTAGTCCTATTTGCATAAAACTCAAAATACACAAAATTTCACTAATCAACTCAAAGGCTGAATATCTATAAGGGCTATACAAGTCCATATTTTCCATTTATTTTGCAAATAAGTCCCTACTAATTTTTATTTTTGCAATTTAGCCCAAATCATTCAAAATTACTAAAATTTCCATTTCAAAACTTGTAAATTTCTAACATAACTTTAATATTTTTCCATCAAAAATCATAAAACATCAACATTTAGCCATAGCCGAATATTAAACATGCTCAAATCTAAAAATTCTAACATGGGTCAGCTACCGATCGAAGCAACGATCTCAAAAATGTAAAAATTATCGAAAACCGATTGAAAACTAACCTTTAATTCAAGCCAACACCATTACCGAATGCTTAAGCCCTCAAACCTATCTTTTCTTTTCTTATTTTGGTAGCCAAAGGATGAAGACAACCATTATTTCATATTTTATTATTAACATATATTATGATTTTAATCTAATTACTAATTTAACCTTATGTTATAAAATTATACAATAATAAACTAAAGGTTAATCTTGTCATATAGCATCCACTAACTTAAAAATGGGTTATTTACCCATTTAACACCTTACATTAAAAAGCCATGATCAATTAAGCACATTTCACTTAAGTCTGCCACTTTTTCACTTTACGCGATTAAGTCCTTTTTATCAAATTAAGCACTTAAACGATAAAATTTTTCTACGAAACTTTCACACACATTAATTCACATATAATAAACACAAAATATAATATTGAAAAATTTATCGTACTCAGATTTGTGGTCCCGAAACCACCGTTCCGATTAGGGTCAAATTCGGACTGTTACAAATACCCACGAGCATAAATAATTCTCACTTTTAATATCACATATACATCATTTGGCCGAATATGAGCATTCATTTATACATATAATTACACTTTGTATCATGTATAATTTATATCACCATTTCAGATAACAAGCTTACCTTATCTTCATTAACATTAAACTTGGCATGTACCTGAACCTTTTGGCTCGATTTCACATTCAATCATAACTTGTTAATGCCCGTTGAACCATTAGGAATTAAAAAGGATACTCGGATAGTCAAAAAGCTCATACAATGCCAACGTCCCAAATGGGGTCTTACATGTAATCACATATCGATGCCACTGTCCCAGACAGGGTCGTACACGATTCAAATACGATGTCGATGTCCCAAACATGGTCTTACACGTAAATCAAAAGTCAATGCCAACGTCCCAGACGTGGCCTTACACGTAAACTTATATCGGAAATCCTATGTCATGACATATGTATCCTAACTATTCCTAAGGTTCGTACGAGGCTTTCAGACATCGTAATTCGATCGATTCAGGCTCGTAAACAATTCTCCCATACTTTTACCAAATTGGCATACACATATATTTTATACTAAAACTCAATTCAACATAATAAACACATTTTCATATAAATTTAACAAAGATTATTTACTTATGAACTTACCTCGGATAACGATGGACGAAACGGGACGATTATTCAACCACTTTAGATTTCCCCTGATCCAATTCTGATTTCCTCTTTTCTTGATCTAAATTAATACAAATTTATCTTGTTTATTAACATATTCATTCAATTTAGTCCAAAAACACATAAATAGGAAAATTACACTTTTGCCCCTAACATTTCACACTTTCACAATTAAGTACCTATTTTACAAAACACAAAATAAATTTCATTACACTATATCTTGGTCGAATATTCACCTAGATCATACTAGTCCAATATTTCATTTATTTTACATTTTAGTCCCTCATAATATAATTTTCACAATTTAGCGCAAATTACTTAAATTCATCAAAAATTCAAATACATAATATATTAATCTATCACATATCTTTCATGTTTCACCAACTAACATCACAAAGCTCACAATTTCATTAATGGCATATCTCAAACTCTTCATCAAATTCAGAAATTGAAACATGGGCTTGATAGATTACATAGCAGCAATCTTAAAAAACGTAAAAATTATCAAAAACCGAGCAAAACACATGCCCGAATTAAACTTGGAAGTGGTCGAACCTTGTTGTTCTTCTTTCTTTCTTTTTCTTTTCTAATTTCGGCTATACCTAACTTAAACTCATGCATACATACAATTCCAAATCATAAAAGTCCGTTCAAATTTAAAACTTTTCAAACTTCCTCTTAACAACCTTAAAATAGGCCTACGAGGCCCAAAACACATCGTAGAAATGTTTTGAGATCAAATTGAGTTCTTTAGGAGATCTCTGGAAAAATTTATAAAAATTCTCATCAAACAGTCCACACGCCTGTGTGGAAGAAGGGACACACATATCACATGCCTGTGTTCCACACCCGTGTAGATTTATTTCTCAATTTGAACCTTTAGAGGTTTTCACACGGCCTGACACACACCCGTGTCATCTCCCTTGTGTGAAAACCCAGATATGATCTTACATGGGATCACATCTCGATGCCGATGCCATATACCAGATATGGTCTTAAACAGGATCTCATATCGATGTCGATGCCATATCCCAGATATGGTCTTACACGAAATCGTCTATCGATGCCACATCCCAGACATGGTCTTACACGATTTTCTTATTTGATGCTGATGCCATATCTCAGATATGGTCTTATACGAGATTTCAATTCAGTGTCAAGGCCATGTCCCAGACATGGTCTTATACGGGACCTTACAAATCTCATGTCTTGACGATGGTATCCTCTCACTTCCTAAGGTTCAACCGGCACATCAACATTAATTTTTTCATCATATTCTCATCGAAACATCATTGATCAATTTTATAGAAATAATATACATCTTCACAAAATGTCAAGCATTTTAGAACATAATAACATGATGTTGAATTATTACACACAAACTTACCTCGGTACCAAAATATGCCAATTTGAAATTCTAGTCCGAAACCTTGTCTTTTCCTTGATCAAGGTTAATTCCACGTTCTTCTTGATCTATAAAACAAAGTCACTCATTTAATCACTACATTGATCAAGACATTTCAAAAGTCATAATTTGGCAAAATTACCATTTTGCCCTTAGACTTTCACAAAATTATAGTTTAACCCCTAGGCTCGTAAATTGATTCTAATCAAATTTCCTCCTTTAACAAGCCTAGCTGAACATTTTTTACTCTTATAGCAATTCACAATACCAATTATTTCACACATTTACAACCTATTTTACAACCTTTACAAAAAGGTCCTTTTAGGTGTTTTCATGGTGACTCCTTTCATATAAGAGGTTTATTTAACAACTAAGATTCATTTTCTTCCATAAAATTTTAGAAATCAACATGAATAGTCACATGGAAAAACCCTAGACTGTTAACCATTTTGCAAAATAGTCCCTTCATTAGCTAGACTAAGATTTAGGGGTTCCAAAAACACAAAAATCATCAAATATGATCATCTAGATGACTTCGATGCAAGGATGAGAAGTTGCTGAAAATTTTAAGCTTTCAAAACCCAGGCTGTTGTTTTTGGTGGAAGTATGAAGATGAAAAAGATGTTATCGTTTTTCTCATTATATTTTATATCCTCAATTTAAGCCACCTAATTCCAACTACTTTGACAAATTTCTTATTTTCTTGTCGCCTATGGCTGGCCAACCCTTTCTAAGGGTCTAATTGCACATTAAAGTCCTCGAATTTAAGGTTTTATAGCTCTTTGGCACTTTTAGCTTGTAGATTAAAACTTTTGCACTCTATGCGATTTACTCCTTTTTTGCAATTAAGCATGCAAACGCTAAAATTAATGCACCAAAATTTTCATACACTCTTATAAGCATGCTATAGCTTATAAAATAGTATTAGAATAATTTTCTCCAGCTCGAATTAGTGGTTCTGAAACCACTGTTCTGACTAGCCCAAAAATTGGGTTGTTAAAATTCTCCCCCTTAGGGATTTTCATCCCCGAAAATCTTACCGGTAAAAAGGTTGGGATATTGGTTTCTCATAGCCTTCCCGGGCTCCCTTGTAGTCTCTTCTACCCCATGTCTTTTCCATAGTACTTTCACAAGAGCTATACTTTTATTTCTTAACCGTTTGACTTCTCGTGCCAAAATCTTAATCGGATCTTTGCCATAAGTCATTTCTGGTTGAATTTCTACCTCTGTCGGTACAATCATATGCGAAGGGTCTAATCGATAGTGACAAAACATAGACACATGGAATACATAATGAATCTTTTCCAACTCAAATGGCAAAGTCAAACGATAAGCTACCGCCCGTATCCTCTCGGTAATCTCATACGGTCCGATAAAACGCGAATTAATTTGCCTTTCCGGCCAAATCTGAGAACTTTCTTTCATGGTGATACATTCAAAAATACCTTATCACCTACTTGAAACTCAATCTCTTTCCATTTTAAATCTGGGTAGGACTTTTGTCTATCCAATGCAGCTTTTAAGTAATCACGAATTACTTTTACCTTATCCTCGGACCAGGTCGACCCCGTGAATTTGATTTTCTCTAAGTTCAGACCAATATAATGGCATTCAGCACTTAAGCCCATATAATGCATCATAAGGCGCCATTTTCAAACTCGACTAAAAGCTGTTATTGTAGGCAAATTCCACTAACGGTAAGTATTTTTCCCAACTACCTTGGAATTCCAAAACACAGCATCGAAGCATGTCTTCAAGTATCTGTATTACCCTCTCCGACTGCCCGTAGGTTTGCGGATAGAAAGCTGTACTAAAACTTAACTTCGTGCCCAAGTCCTCTTGCAACTTTTTCTAAAATTTTGATGTAAATCTCGGATCTCTATCCGATATGATCGACAATGGTACCCCATGTAATCTCACAATTTCTAACACATACAAATCTGCCAACTTATCAAGTGAATAGTCAATGCGTACCGATATAAAGTGGGCTGACTTTGTAAGTCTATCAACTATAACCCATACGGCATCCTTCTTTTTAAATGTCAAAGGCAAACCCATCACAAAGTCCATAGTAATACGGTCCCACTTTCACTCGAGAACCACAATAGGCTGAAGTAGACCCAAAAGTACTTGGTGTTCAGCTTTCACTTGTTGAAAAATCAAGCATCTCGATACAAACTCGGAAATATCTTTCTTCATACTCGGCCACTAATACCATTTCTTCAAACCATTATACATTTTTGTGCTGCCTGGATGCATAGATAAACCTCCACTATGTGCTTCGTGAAAAATTTTCTGAATAAGCTCCTCATCTCTGGGTACATAGACCCTATCTCGAAACATCAAACATCCTTCAGAATTAATCCGAAAGTCTGACTCAACACCTGACTCACACTGAACTCTCTTGGCCTGTAAGTCGCTGTCGCCTTTTTGAGCTTCACAAATCTCTTGGAGAAACATCGGTCTAGTTCTCAACTCGGCTAGAATAGAACCATCATCTGACAAAGCCATCCATGTATTCATGGCTCTCAACGTAAACAAG
Organism: Gossypium bickii; assembly: GCA_025503065.1. NCBI lineage: Eukaryota > Viridiplantae > Streptophyta > Magnoliopsida > Malvales > Malvaceae > Gossypium > Gossypium bickii. The sequence continues at coordinate 35,505,881 of CP106712.1, read as the reverse complement.
GATTTCCTACTCAAGGCATTAATGACCACATTCGCCTTTCCTGGATGGTAGTCAATCACTAGCTCGTAATCATTTATCAACTCTAACCATCTTCGTTGCCTTAGGTTCAACTCTTTTTTAGTCATCAAGTACTTTAGGCTTTTATGATCAGTAAACACCCGACATTTCTCACCATACAAATGGTGTCTCCAAATCTTCAACGCAAACAAGATGGCAGCTAGCTCCAAATCATGGGTCGCGCAATTCTTCTCGTGCGACTTTAACTATCTAAAGGCATAAGCTATTACTTTGCCTTCTTACATGAGTACAACCCAATCCATTCAAGGATGCATCACTATAGACCACAAATTCTTTTCCTGGTTCGGGTTGTACTAAAACTGGAGCCTCAATCAACAATGCCTTCAATTTCTCAAAACTCTGTTGGCACTTTTCGGTCCACTCAAACATCACATCTTTTTGCAATAGTCTCTTCATCGGAGTAGCTATCATGGAAAATCCCTTGACAAATCGTCTGTAATACCCAGCTAGGCTTAGAAAACTTCTAACCTCGGATATGTTCCTTAGTGACTTCCAATCCACAATTACTGAAATCTTACTCGGGTCAACTCTAATTCCATCTCCCGAGACAATGTGCCCCAAAAATCTGACTTCTTTAAGCCAAAGTTCACTTTTACTAAACTTGGAATATAATTGATTATCCCGTAAAATTTGTAAGACAATCCTCAAATGCTCTATATGCTCATTCTCATCACGAGAGTAAATCAATATATCATCAATGAAGGCTACAACAAATTTATCCAAATATAGCAGAAAGATGTGGTTCATTAAATCCATAAACACGGCAGGGGCATTTGTTAAACCAAAAGGCATGACTAAAAACTCGTAGTGACCATACCATATCTGATATACAGTTTTCGGCACATTTGAGTCTTTGACTCTCAACTAATAATATCCAGACCTCAAGTCTATCTTGGAAAACACAGTGGCTCCCTTCAATTGGTCAAACAAATCATCAATCCTTGGCAATGGGTACTTGTTCTTTATGGTTACCTTATTAAGTTGCCGATAATCTATACATCACCTCATGGAACCATCTTTCTTTTTCACAAATAATACAGGAGCACCACACGGAGACTAACTTGGTCTTGTGAAACCTTTATCCGTTAACTCTTGTAACTATGCCTTCAATTCTTTCAACTCGGTTGGAGCTATTCTGTATGGTGCAATTGAAATAGGGGCGGTACCAGGGACTAGCTCAATACCAAATTTGATCTCTTTCACTGGAGTCAACCCTGGCAATTCTTAACTCAGTCTCTTTGACATTTATCACAAAGGCAAGATAAGCTTTATATCCCTTTCTTACATATTTCTGAGCAGACATATGAGAAATCACTACAGGTAATCTGTCCTCCTCATCTGATTCAACACGATGAATATCCCCATCTTCATATTTTAACTCAATAAATTTCTTTCCACAATTTACTATCACATCATGAGTAGTTAACCAATCCATACCAAGAATTACATCGAATTCATCAAATGGTAATAGCATGAGATTTGCCAGAAAATAATGACCTCTAATCATCAAAGGGCAATCTTTGCATACTTTATCAACTAACACATATTTACCTAGGGGATTTGACACTCTTATCAAAAATTCTATAGACTCTATAGGCATATTCATACTAAAAACTAGTTTCATACAAACATATGAGTGGGTAGATCCTGGATCAATTAAAGCTACAACATGAGTATCATAATGAGAAAATGTACCCGTGATCACATCAGGGAATGACACCTTTTCGCGAGCGCGAATAGCATAAGTCCTCATAGGCGCTCTACCCTCAAATCTTGCAGTCTACTCTTTAGGTGTATTCTTACTACTCCTTCTGTTTATCAGATTTCTTTGTGACCTTCCTCTAGCAGTACTTCCTGATCTTGCACTCTTAGATTACTCTTTCTTACCCATCTCCGGGCAATCTCTAATAAAATGATCTAGGGATCCACACTTGAAACAAGCTCTCTCATTTGCTTAACACTCACCGTGATGACGTCTGCCATACTGTGGACATTCCAATCCACTGGTTCGGGCGTTACCAACACTAGCAACCGAAGTAGTCTGAGCTTTAGACCCCGAGTGCTGTTTACCCTTACTTCTATTTGAAAACCCAGCTGAAGTGGTTGATCAAGTAGTAAACTCTCTTGATTTCTTCGATGCGGATTGAAATGACTTGCTCAAATGTCTTTTCCTCGAGTCATGAGACTTGATTTCAGCCTCTCTTTTCTCTTTTGCCAACTCCTCGGCCTTACAAGCTTTATCTACTAGCAGAACAAACTCTTTTAATTCTAGGACACCAACAAACAATCGGATATCCTCATTTAACATGTCCTCAAACCTTTTGCACATAATGGCTTCAATGGACACACACCCTCGAGCGCATTTACTGAGGCTTCTGAACTCACGCTCATATTCGGTTACCGTCATTCGACCTTACTTTAGCTCAAGGAATTCATTTCTATTCTAGTCGATGATCCTTTGGCTAATATATTTCTTTCAGAACTCTTCTTGGAAAAATTCCCAATTACTCTCTCCCTTGGTACAACCGACACAAAGGTGTTCCACCACTGATAAGTCAAATCTCTTAAGAGAGACACCACACATTTCATGCACTCTTCAGGTGTGCAAGACAGTTTATCAAATACCCTGATGGTATTTTCAAGCCAAAATTATGCTATTTTTGGATCATCATCTTTATTAGCTCGAAACTCCTCAGCTCTTTGCTTTCGGATTCTATCAACAGGGGGCTTTTCCCTTCTTACTAGTTCTACAACTTAGGGAGCTATAGGGGTAGGCTAAGGAATAGATGGAGGTAGAGGGGGTTGCGCGTTTGGGTTAGTTCGAACGAACTCTGTATACCAAGCATTCATCATGTGGAGAAAGGCTTCCTTAGCCTCTTCTCCTCCTCTCTGATTTACAGTCGCTGGTCTATTCTCATTTTTAGTTGGCACCGTCCCTTGGATAGGTGCCGGCGCATTATCCACCATTGTTCTATCGAGATCCATTAACTATGTGAAAACATAATTTAAATTGTCTAGAGTCGTCACACTATCATTATGTAAATACTCATATGTATGGCATGTATAGCTAGAGTCGTGTATACGCTATGTTAGTCTGGGAATTGACCCTAAACTGTAGCTCTGATATCAATAAATGTAACACCCCTTACCCAAATCCGACGCCGGGACAGGGTACGAGGCATTACCTAACTTAAACTTATGCATACATCATATAAACACATCATAGAAATGTTTCAAGATCAAATCGAGTTCTTTAGAAGATCTCTAGAATAACTTAGAAAAATTCTCATCAAACAGTCAACACGCCCGTGTGGAAGAAGGGACACACCCGTGGGACATATCACATGTCCGTGTTCCACACCCATGTAGATTTATTTCTCAATTCGAATGTACAGGGGTTTTCACATAGCCTGACACACGCCCATGTCTTCTCCTGTGTGAGGAAAGCTTTACATTTTGTTTCTGATGTCATCATCGCAACAAAGTCATACGGCCCGGGCACATGCACATATCCTATGGCCGTGTCTCTCACACGGTTGAGACACACGGCCGTGTCTCAGCCCGTGTGGTTACTACTGGGCATTCTGTTTTGCCAACTTAGGATGCAAAGGGACACACGACCAAACCACACGCCTATGGAGCAGACTTTGTGTCACACACGGCCTAGGCATACGTCTGTATGTTTACCCGTGTGGACAAGAACAAGGCTATTTACCAAGCCCTTTTTTTCACCCTTAATTGCGCCAACATAAGTCACATCAAACAACCTACTCATTCATGCAATAATATACCAAATGCTCAACCATGAAAAACATCATCATTTTCATATAACAATAATGAGAATTAGCCATCAACCGTGGCCTTATACAATGTAACACCCCAAACCCGACCTAGAAGTTTGGCCCGAATCCAGCGTGTCACATCAAAGGCATATTTGAAAACGATTTTGCTAAATTAAATTTTAGGGCCCAAAAGCCCAAAACCCATGAGTCTTGTTAAGTAATGATAAAAACCCATTTTATAGCTTTAAGTATTTCAGAAACCAAGTTTAAGCATAAGAAATTTACTTAAGTTTACTCATTAAGAAAACAGTTAAAACATCAAAACCCAAAATTTAAAATCAAATCAAAGTACAAGGCCTTATTACATCCAACGAAAGTAAAGCAACTAAAACCATGTCTTTTGAAACAAATAAATAAAAATAAAAATTTAAAGATCTTGTAGTGTGGCCATCTCCGAGTCCTCTCCCACGTCGAGCCGTTTACTGAGGATTACCCGAAACATTAAATAAAGGGTGTAAGTTTCGAAACTCAGTGTATACAACCCTTGGCAATCAAATCAACATACAAATATTCACATTGGGCTTAAGCCCTATTGAAATCGGTGGTCTTGGGCCTTAGCCCACAATGGCCTCATATCATATCATGTCATATCCTATCATATGCAAGACAAGGTAATGCAAAACCCTCCCAAAAATCATCCGCTACACACACCATTTCCCTTCCAACCTTACACACCTGTAGGGATTTCTAAATCGACCCACCCATCCTCTACACACAAAAGGTAGCACTCACAGCGGCACTACCCAACGTTGCAGCAAAGCTACTAATCATATAATGGGCTTAAAGCCACCGGTGCATCCACGATCGTCAAGCGACTATGCGATCCTCAAATCTTCCTCCGTACCGTAATTCCCACCCATATGCATCCTAAGCAGAATATCATATGAATGCATCAAACACATAAGTAACATCCATAAACTTATACTCATCACATAGGGGTATTTTCGTCATTTCACAATCTAAGGGTATTTCTGTAAATCTACTCTACAGGGGTATCTAGGTAATTTTGCAAATTAGAGGTACTTTTGAAATTTTGTAAATCAGGGATGTTTTAGTAATTCTGCAAATTAAGGGTATCCTGGTAATTTCACAATTCGGGGCTATCTTAGTGATCTTTCAAACCAAGGGTATTTTGGTAATTTAAAATCAGGGGTATTTTAGTAATTTTACAAATCTAGGGTATTTGATCCCTCTCGGGTTTTAGTTATGAACTTTGGCCCATTAACAAGTCCTTGCGACTAAAGTGAACAGACACTATGCACCAGGTAGGATTCCAGAGAAGAGGAGGTGGGCCGCTAGGGCCGCTTAAGTACCAATCTCTCTCTTGATCCAATCTTAGACATGCATATGCCCGTTACCACACTCTAACCTAGCGACTTGTCCACGGGCATGTTTAATTATTAGAAAGTCTTATGCGGTTTAAGAGTTGTTCAATACTAAGCCTAAAGTCCATAAATCCCTAGCATACTAGTCTAAGTCCCCATAAAGCCCATCAAACCCATTTCACGTTCATATAACCCATAACGGCCACGTCACATCGTTATTGCCTAATCAGCATATGACCCATTGCGCCCAAAATAATTTCAGATCATGTAACATGTTTGCTTAACCCAATTCATATAATTAAATCAAACCATTTCATTAAACTTAGCATCAGGGCCCACCAAGCCCATTTAGCCACTTTTGGCTTTTCGGCTTTTCGGCTTTTCGGCATTCTAATTTCGTCTGCGTATAGTGTTGTACACACCTGAATACTACGACGTGCTATTCTATCCTTAGCCTTGATCCTACAACCAACAAACCTTCAATCAACCACTTATACTTAATCAAAATATTTACTCAAAAGCCGAAACCTTACCGTAACCTTACCGTGTGCCACCGAGTTCTAATGGCCCTTCCTTCGCTACTAATCACAAGTGTTCCCTAGATCTGCACTCACACATACACCATCAAAATTCGGGTGACTCGTAATCCACACAAGTCATCCACACATTCAGCCATTTCCTTCAACCATAATCGAGTTGAGTATCCTTACCCTTGCTAATGATCCTACCACGCTTGCGATCTTTGATCCTTACCCTTGTTAATACAAGATCACTGATAATGAAAAATTAGATCACCCTTCGGCTTTTAACAAAACATACTAAGGGGAGTTAAGAGAATACTTACTGAATCCAACCTTAGATCCTGCGGCCTAGATAACTACCGAACGAGATTCGGCTTTTAACTTTGAATGAGAGTAGCTACCAACTGATTTATGATAGAGAAAAACAACAAATATTCGACACTAATAGGGATTTCGAAAAGGAAGGCTGATAGTAATTCGACAAAGAAGAGAATTTGGCTATAGGGGAATTTAGCTTTCAGAGAAAGAAGAACAATACAACTCTAATAGGAATTTTAGCAAAAAAAAATTATGGGTTTTCTTTTCGACAAATGAAAGAATTCGGCTGAGGGGGAGAAAAGAAAAGTAATGGAAACACTAGGAACCTTTCAAAGGAATTCGATAAAGAAAAGAAAGACTGACCTATTTGCAAAACTCTTCAAATGCCGAAAGCCACAAAGAAAATTCGTAATACCCCTTAAAAGACCCAAAAACGACACTCATCTACCCTCCTAAGCTGAATTTATACACTCTCCACTTCCTAAAACGGCACCAACTCTTCACACTTCTCAGCTCCTAACTTTTCTCCTTGATAACACCTTAGCCTTAACCGAATTTCCCTCCATTATCAGTTCCCCATACCACTCAAACACTCCAACGCAAGAGTTCATATTCAACACAACTCTGGCCGTCCACCTATACAAAATAAAACACTCCAAAAATACCACTCCTAATGCTCGAACCTTGGACCTCCTTAGCTAACAACACACCACCTTATAGCTCCCCAAGTGACGCCACTTGCCACTGGACCACAAGCCCATTTGTGTCCTATTTTCTCTTAATCTGCTTAAGAGGCCTAATGCCTGAGACTAGGGTCTGCTAAAGCAAGAAAAATAAAATTTTCCCTATGGTCTTCCCTATCTATAAGACTTCAAATAATCCTGATAATACCTTAAAATTAATATTCTAAGTGCTACTCATACATACCAACCTCAATGCACAAAAATTTAGAGTTTCGAAATTTTTGGGGCGTAAACCAAAATTTTTCCTATACCCTTACTTGATCTCAGAACATCTCCAACACCCCTAAACACTCCAAATTCAATAACCCTCAAAGCCCACATGCCAATTGTCATTTTCTTGCTCACTTAAAAATTTTCTGAGACCCAAAGCCCAACGCTCAATAGGCCCAATTCTACTAGGCTCAAATTTGGGGTGTTACATACAAAATGAATTTAGTAACATTAATAGCCAACATCTTGGCTAACCAATATGACATATAACAAAATAACCAAGTTCCTATACATGCCATACCCAAAATAATCAAACTTTACTATACCAAAAGAATAGCTTGATAGTGTGAACCGAGCTCCGACATTCTATGATCCCCGAGCTAGCTTGGCGATACTATAAAGAAATGGAAAAAAAAGGGAGTAAGCATAAAGCTTAGTAAGTTTGTATGCAATGAATAGCAACATAAAGGCTTATGATAACATCCATTCATTACACTAAATAATAACACAAGTTCTCAAGCACATCGGCATAACTTACTCATGCTTACTCTTACCAAATCACACATCAGATTTTGCATTCATTTCTCGTAAGTTAATCATGGATACTTGTATCACTTCATCACATATCTTTAGCACTTTTACTCTCTTGAACATAGGCTTAACTCTTTATTCCTTTGAACCACTTGAAATATCGAAGGATACTCAAACTCGTCATACACGTAATACGATGCCAATGCCATATCCCAGATATGGTCTTACATGGGATCACATCTCGATGCTGATGCCATATCCCAGATATGGTCTTACACAGGATCTCATATCGACATCGATGCCATATCCCAGAGATGGTCTTACACGAGATCATATATTTATGCCATGTCCCAGACATGGTCTTACACGATTTTCTTACTCGATGCTAATTCCATATCCCATATATGGTCTTATACGAGATTTCAATTCGGTGCTGAGGCCATGTCTCAGACATGGTCTTATACGGGACCTTACAAATCTCATGTCTTGACGATGGTATCCTCTCACTTCCTAGGGTTGAACCGGAACTTCAACATCATAATTTTCATCATATTCTCATCGAAACATCATTGATCAATTTTATAGAAATAATATACATCTTCACGAAATGTCAAGCATTTTAAAACATAATAACATGATGTTGAATTATTAGACACAAACTTACATCGGTACCAAAATATTCCAATTTGAAATTCTAGTCCGAAACCTTGCCTTTTCCTCGGTCAAGGTTAATTACATGTTCTTCTTGATCTATAACAACAAAGTCACTCATTTAATCAATACAATGATCAAGACATTTCAAAAGTAATACTTTGGCAAAATTACCGATTTGCCCTTAGACTTTTACAAAATTATAGTTTTGCCCCAAGGCTCGTAAATTGATTCTAATCAAATATCCTCCTTTAACAATCCTAGCTTAACATTTGTTACTCTTAAAGCAATTCACAATACCAATTATTTCACACATTTACCACCTATTTTACAACCTTTACAAAAATGTCCTTTTAGGTGTTTTCATGGTGACTCCTTTCATATAAGTGGTGTATTTAACAACTAAGATTCATTTTCTTCCATAAAATTTCAAAAATCAACATGAATACTCATATGGCAAAACCTAGATTGTTAACCTGTAAAAATTCGGTTTAGACCCTCGTCAGAATAGTGGTGTTGAGGCCATAAATTTGAGTTAGAACAATATTTTAATATTATTTTCTGTGCCTGCAGTAAGTGATTAAGCATGTGTGAAAGTCTCATATAAAAATTTGTCCATCTGTGTGTATAATTTGTGAAAAGGTTTAAATTGCATTAAATGCAATATTTGCATGTTATTTGTCAGAAGCACATATGTGTTGTGACTTTTAAATGTTGTTGCCTTCTGAGGCAATTATGCTAATATTTAGATAGTGGATGATTGAAAGACATTTATTACCTTATGTACATATGTTTTGTATGTTATATTAAAAGGGTAAATTAGTAAAATAGGTGTTAATGTTAGAATAATAAAACAAAAAGATGAAAGTGATCATCTTTTATTCCTTCATTTGACTGAATATAAAAAAAGAAAAATAAAGAAAAAGAACCTTCAAGGTTTCGGCTAGGTTTGATCCAATTTTAAAGTATGTTTTGCTTCGGTGTTCGATAATTTCTACGTTTTCGTAAACGTTGCTTCGTATGCTATAAAACCCATGTTGTAATTTGAAGAATTGATGATGTTTATGAGATGTGCCATTGATGAAATGGTGAGCTTTGTGTTGAATATTGGTGTTATGAAAGATACCTGTTTAATGAATATGTTTTGTTCTTGAATTTTTGATGAATTTTGCTAATTAGGGCTAAATTGTGAAAATAATATTTTGGAGGGCTAAATTGTAAATTTGATGAAAAATATGGACTTGTATGGTCCTTAGGGAATTTCGGCTATGCATGTGTATAAACAAATTTTGTATATTTGATGTTTTTAGAAAAATAGACTAAATTGTTAAAATGTGCAAATGTAAGGGCTAAATTGCAAATTGCCAAAAATATGTGTTTTTTGATTGAATTGGTTGAATTAGTGAATAAATGGATTAAAATTGAATATGTATAGATCAAGAATAGAAGAAAACGAGCTTAGATCGCGAAAAAGAAAAAGTAGTTGAATAACCGAGTTCAACCGAATATCTAAATCCGAGGTAAGTCCATATACAAATAAATGTATTTGGTATTGAATTAAGTATGTTCATATGACTACCTATAATGATGAATGTGTATGAGATGTTGTGTACATGAATTCTGAGATAGAATCAAGATAGCGTTAATGTCCGAGAAGTCCCGTCTGAACCTAAGAATAGATAGGATTAACTATGTCATGACATAGGTGTCTGTTGTATGATATCATGTAAGACCACATCTGGGACATTGGCATTGATTCAAGACTTCGTGTAAGACTACGTTTGGGACATTAGCATCGATATGAGATTTACGTATACGACCATGTCTGGGACATTGGCATCATAATGATTCGTGTAAGACCTTGTTTGAGACAATGGCATCGACATCTGATTACATGTAAGACCACGTCTAAGACGTTGGCATTGTATGACTATTTTGAGCACTCTGAGTATCCTATTAGATTCCAAAAGGTTCAACGAGCAAGTCTGAGATACAAATGACTATATGATTTGTATATCTATTTCAGGAACGTTTAATATGTACACTAAGTGTGTATGAAAGGTAAGTGTCTATATGAACTTACTAAGATGAGTACGTGCAATGGAATGATGAAATGATATGTGAAAACATGCTTAAATGAGCTATGTGTATATGTGACATTTGAGTTGAAGAATGTGGTAAGATATGGCTAAGTATATGAGCCAAAGAATATGTGATGAATTTGCTATGAGAACCATTATTGTCATTGTATCAATATGATTATGTACATTATATGCTAAGTTTATTTGTATATGACTTACTTATCTTTTGAAAGCTTACTTTGTGTGTGTGTTTGCTCTGTTTTATAGATCGCTAAAGCTAAGAGAGGCTTGGGGATCGTCGAGGATCATCATCACACTACTCAAACTTGTTTTGGTACTTTTGAATGTGTATATAGCTAAATATGGCATGTATAGGCTAGTCATTTAGTATATGTTTGAGATGTAAATAGCCATGTGATTTTGCTAGATAAATGTTGGTAATATGCATGAGTGAATATAGTATATGAGGCATGTTGTGATATGTTTTGATGGCAATGAATGGCCTTATGAATGGTAAGTTTATTGATAGATTGATGCTATAGTGATTTAGTGAAGTTGTGAATGAATTATGCTTGGATATACATGTGAATTGATTGTGCAATTTGGCATGTGTAGAAATGAAATGATATGTTGATCATTTGTCATGTATTTGGTTCAAAATTGAGTGTGGAATTAGACTTGTATATGTTTGTAGGTATGACCCAAGTGTGGGTGGCATTTTGGCCTTCCAAATGGCCTATTTTGCATATATGGCCAAGGGACACGGGCGTGTGTCTCTGCCATGTGGCTCAAGGGCCACTTCAAAAGTGTGCCTGGGCAGGTTACACGGCTGTAGCACACAGGCGTGCCTGGTAACCATGTGACCAAGTCAGTAGCTAGCATATTTTCACACGACCATGTCACACGAGCGCGTCTGGTGGCCGTGTGGATAAGTCAGTATACATGCTCTGTTTTGGCACGGTCAGGACAAATGGGTGTGTCTGGTAGTTGTAGGAGGCACACGGCCAGGTCACATGGGCGTGTGACCTCAGCAGATTTGAAAAAGTTTTAAATTTCTAAAAATTTCTATATGTGCTTGGATTAGTCCCAGCCCTTTTTTGAAAATATGCTTAAGGTCTCGATGACCTAATTAAGGGACGCTTTGATTGCATTGAATGAATTATATTATGAAATGTCTGTAAAATGTTTTGATTTGTCTGGTAACGCCTTTAACCCTAATCACGCGACGGATACAAGTTAGGGGTGTTACATTTGGTTGGTATCAGAACTATGGTTTAGTCGATTCTCGAACTAACATAGCGTGTCAGAGTCTAGCTGTACATGCTATATTTTTAAACTTTGATAGTGTGATGAATCCTAACGTGTAAAATGTGAATTCCGTAAAGTAATAGATCCCGAAAGAGCCGTAGCTGATGACATAGAAAGCAATGCACCTGCTCCCGCTCAAGGGACAGCGTTCTCTGATTCGAGATCGACTACGATCGGTCAAGAGGGAGAAGCTAAACAAGCTTTCTTCCAAGTGAGTGGTTCACTCAATTTGTAAGAAATAATTTGCCTACTTCACAACCTCCGCCCCTGTCCAATCCCCCTCAGGCCTCAGTTATGCCTCCGGTAATGGGTATAAATCTGTTGAATAAGCCTCTGGTCGATAAAATCAACAAGTTTGGGGCTAAAGAGTTCAGGGCTACCAGTGATGATGATGCTGAGAGAGCTGAGTTTTGGTTAGAGAGCACAATCCGGCTATTTGATGAGATGTCACTAAGTCCTGAAGAAAACATAAAGTGTGTTGTTTCTTTGTTACGAGACGCGACTCTGAGTGGTGGAAAACTTTGATTTCTATTGTTCCGAAAGAGCGGGTCACTTGGAATTTCTTTCAGTCTGAGTTTCGAAAGAAGTACATTAGTCAAAAATTTATTGATCAGAAACGAAAAGAATTTCTTGAATTGAAACAAGGTCGCATGTTTGTTACAGAGTACGAACGAGAGTTTGTGAGACTAAGTCATTATGCTCGGGAATGTGTATGGACCGAAGCAATAATGTGCAAAAGATTTGAAGATGGCCTCAATGAAAATATTTTCTTGCTAGTTGGGATTTTAGAGATAAAAGAGTTCGTAGTGCTTGTTGATCGGGCATGTAAAGCCGAAGCACTTGAGAAAGATAAAAGAAAAGTTGAGTCCGAAGTTAGAGATACGAGAAAGAGATTTTTGAGTAAATCATTTCAGTCTGCTTCAAAGAAATTCAAAGATGAACATAGCCGTTCAAAGGCTAATGTGGGATATTCGAGCAGAGACCGAGCTAGATCCCAGTTGAGTTCCAAGGCTCTAGCAACATCAATAGCGAGTGTTGGAAATGTTCGATATGAGCGACCCAAGTGTAGGCATTGTGGTAAAAGACATTTAGGAAGTTGTAGATGAAATGATCGAGCTTGTTTCAGATGCGGATCGTTGGATCATTCTATCCATGACAGCTCAGAATCTGTTGAGCAAGAGATTGCCCAGAATCCAAGATCCGATAATACTTCAGTTAGAGGTAGATCATCTCACAATGCAAGAAATGTTAGTGGTAATCAGAGAACTACGAGAGACACTGTAGTGAGATCTGAAGCTAGGGCACCTACCAGATCGTATGCTATCCGAGCCCGTGAGAAACCTTCGTCTCCTAATGTTATAATGGGTTCTTTTACTTTTTATGATTCTTCTGTGATTGCATTGATAGACCCTGATTCTAATCATTCATATATATGCATGAAATTGGTATCCAGTAAGACTTTGCCTGTAGAGTCTACTGAGTTTGTTATGAAAGTATCGAACCCCTTAGGTAAAAGTGTTCTAGTTGATACAGTATGCAAGAACTATCCATTAATGTTTCGAGATATTTATTTTCCTGCTGATCTGATGCTATTACCGTTTGATGAGTTTAATATCATTCTGGGTATGGATTGGTTGACATTTCATGATACTATTGTGAACTGTAAAAGAAAGACTATTGATTTGAGATGTCCGAATTGTAACACCCCAAACCCGACCTAGAAGTTAGGCCTGAATCTGGCGGTGTCATATTGGAGTGCTTTTTGGAAACCTTTTTTTGTTCCTTATTGAAAAAAAAACTCGTTAGGAGGTTAAAGCCTCTTCGTAGAACTCATGTTAAACCAGCATTTTGTTAATCAATTTAAAACATAATTACTTTTAAAACCTTATTTGGTGTAGAAGCATATTTAAATAATCAATTTACGAAAATGTGATGTTTAAAAATTGAGTTGCAGAAGCATTTTGAAAACATTGTGGAAATGTATTGTTTCAAAGACAATCATCATTTTGGAAATCGTATTTCACTTTTAGCAGTTAGAAAACATCATAAATAAATATCACAAATAATAAGTTAAAAATAGAGAGGCCTTATTACAACCGAAATCAAAATATTTAAAAGTAAATAATCAAAACAACAAGCATAAGCAGTCTGTGGTCTTCTCCGAGTCCCTCATAGCACCGATCCCTCTAAGGCCAAGGATTACATACACAGTTAAAAACGGGGTGAATTTACAAAAACTCAGTGTGTAATTCCCTTCATAGAGTAACAGTTAGTATACAGAAATAGAACCCGAAATAGTCTGGGCCAAAGCCCTTTTAACAGTAACAGTACAGTATAGATCAGAGCATACGTGAGTTAGAGCCCACTACAATATCATTTGGATCACAGCCCATAACAGAACCAATTGAGCCCAGCCCAAACCAATAACAGAACAAGTGGCCTAAGCCCAGTACAGTGACAGATCCCATAAATAGATATGCAACAGTATGAGGATGCATCCCACCTCAATCCAACCAACACACCACCCGTAACATCCAACACACCAAGCTTAGCACTGGTTGCGGCACTAAGTCAACAGAACGGCTCGGCGCCATGAACAAAACAGCTTGGTGCTGTGAACAGAACGACTTAAAAGCCATAAATATCGCAGCATCATTGCCAGTTAATAGAACGGCTAAAAGCCATTAATATCGCAGCATTGCTGCCGGTTAACAGAACGGCTAAAAGCCATAAAAATCGCAGAAAGGCTGAAAGCCTTGTACAGAATGACAATGGGCCGTACACTTCCTCCGTAACTTTGTTCCAATCCCATGCAATATGTCGTGTATGTCATGCTCAATCATCACAGGTGTATGCAGAATGACCATACTCAGTAACAGTCATTTAACATATATTACAAGCATATCAGTCACACGACCACAGTCAAGTCAGTTAAAATACAGTCATACGATCGCAATCAAGTCATGGCACAAAATCAATCATTTACCTTTAGGGGCAAAATAGTCATTTTACCCTATAAGGGTATTTCGATAATCCTACCCTTCAGGGGTATTTCGGTAATTCTACCCTACAGGGGTAGCTCAGTAATTCTACCCTACAAGGGTATTTCGGTGATTTCACTAATTAAGTGTATTTCGGTAATTTTACAAATCAAGGGTATTTTGATAATTTTACAAATCGAGGGTATTTCAATAATCTTGCAAACCAGGGGTATTCCTGTAATTTCACAAATTTAGGGTATTTCTATAATTTTGCAAATCGGGGTATTTTGATAATTTTGCAAACTTGTGGTATTTTAGTAATTTTGCAAAATGGGAGTATTTTAGTAATTTTGCAAGTCGGGACTATTTCGGTAATTTCAAAAATTGGGGGTATTTTAGTAATTTTATAAACCAATGTATTCTAAACAGAGATAATGATGCGAATGGGCCTAGGGCCCATTCTCAGCCCAAATGGGCACACACGCTCGTGTGGCCCATTTTGCCCAAATCTAGCCACATATATGAGATTCACATAGTCTAGTCTAATATTTACTACACAATCATACAACTTATCAAATTGGGCCCACAGGCCCATTGGCCCCACATGGCCCCTTTCAGCCCATCGTGGCCCAAACAACCTAAACCCACAAGAACGCTCATGATGGCCTCAACTATCGCATCGAAGCTCCCACACGTGCGCTCATACGCTTGTGTGGCTATCATCGCCTTGTGACCGGTATTTCGGCATTTGCCGCTCTACAGCTAGAGTAGTGCGAAATACATACCTTATAGGAATTTGGAGTTAATCTGTGCTCCAAACACTCCTATGCCAAAACGCCAACCAAGGTATGCTTACTTTCCTCATAGATTGCTCTATTTAAAGCCAGCTTCTTGCCTACTGTCATGCTAGCTTCCCGATGTGGGATCCCTCCTTCAGCAGAGTTTAATTCCATCACAACCACCTGTCATCTCGACTTAGCAAAATAAATATCCCTTTTTGCTTGCAATGGGATTCAAACCCTTGCCCTACTCCAGACTCCACATGCCACCACAACACAACCTCTTTTTGTGACTTAAAACATGCGCAACTAAATATAAGTCTATGGGACAAAGTCTAAGTTCACTGAAAAAGAAATCAAAATGAAATGCAAGCGCCAAGACTTGAACCTTGGACCCCTTGCTTCCTCTATGGCGTCACTGTCTTGTCTCCCATGTAGCGCTATTTGCCACTAGACCACAACTCCTTTTGTGTCATTTTTCTCCACCTTTTATTCTTAAAGCCTACTTATTAACTCCAGGGTTTTATTCACCTAAAACCAAATTTTTTCCTAAAGCCCAGGTTTGAACCCAAGACTTCATGTAAGCCTCCTAACCTTCCAAAATACTCACCTAATAGGTCCAACTAGCATTAGTGCCATTATCTTGTTCTTAAAAATTTTAAACGCTCTCGTGCCGAAGACCCAATAGGCACAATTCTACAAGGCCCACAAATTCGGGGCGTTACAGGAATGATGAAATAGTTCGTATTGAGTCTAATGATTTGACCGGGTTATCTGCTGTAATATCTTTGTTGAAAGCTCAAAGCTATGTGAAAAAGGGATATGAGGCATATTTTGCATATGTTATTGATTCGAAAGTGTCGAGTTGTTTGTGAGTTTTCTGATGTATTCCCTTAAGAATTGCTGGGATTACCTCTGATACGTGAAGTTGAATTTGGTATAGATTTGTTGCCTGGTACAACTCCTATTTCGATAGCTCTGTATAGAATGGCACCAATGGAATTGAAAGAGTTAAAGTCTCAGTTTTAAGAGTTAACAGATAGAGGGTTTGCAAGACCGAGTTTCTCGCCTTGGGGTGCTCCTGTTCTGTTTGTGAAAAAGAAAGATAACAGTATGAGAATGTGCATTGATTATCGTCAGTTGAATAAAGTGACTATAAAGACCAAATATCCGTTCCTCAGGATTGACGAATTGTTTGATCAGTTAAAATGAGCCACTATGTTTTCTAAGATTCATCTGAGATCGGGATACTACCAATTGAGAGTGAAAGATTCAGACATTCCGAAAACTACTTTCAAAATGAGATAATGGCATTATGAGTTTTTAGTTATGCCTTTTGGACTAACGAATGCTTCTGCTGTCTTTATTGATCTAATGAACATAATTTTTAGACCGTACCTAGATTGATTTGTTGATGTATTCATTGAAGACATTTTGATTTATTCACGGGATGAGACTGAACATGTTGAACATTTGAGAGTTGTGTTGCAAACCCTAAGAGAAAAGCAGTTGTATGTAAAATTCAGCAAATGTGAATTCTAGTTGCGAGAAGTCAATTTTCTGGGACATACTGTATTGGCCTCTGGAATACGAGTTCATCTGAGCAAGATTTCTTATATTTTGTATTGGAAGCCTCCGAAAAATGTGTCTTAAGTTTGTAGTTTTTCTGGGACTTGCTGGTTATTATCGAAGGTTTGTAAAAGGATTTTAAATGATAACTACTCCGTTGACTAAATCGCTTCAGAAAGATGTAAGATTCGAAAGGTCCGATAAATGTCAGAAAAGTTTTTATCAGTTGAAAGCTCTTTTGACCAAAGCTCCGATGTTGATACAACCAGATTCAGGCAAAGAGTTCGTGATATATAGTGATGCTTCGTTAAATGGTCTGGGATGCGTATTGATGCAAGAAGGCAAAGTTATAGCTTATGCCTCAAGACAACTGAAACCTCATGAAAAGAATTATCTGACACACGATCTTGTGCTAGCTGCAATTGTGTTCGCATTAAAGATTTGGCGTCACTATCTTTTCAGTGAGAAATGCCATGTGTTTTCAGATCATAAAAGTTTAAAGTATCTGATGACTCAGAAAGATTTGAATCTGAAACAGAGAAGATGGTTAGAGCTGTTAACAGAGTATGAGCTTGTGATAGATTATTAACCGAGAAAAGAAAATGTTGTAGCTGATGCATTGAGTCGAAAATCATTATTTGCATTGTGTGCTATGAATGCTAAATTAGATCTGTCTGATGATAGTTTAGTGTTTGCTGAATTGAAAGCGAAATCCTTGTTTTTACAACAAATATGTGATGCTCAGAAGATTGATAATGAAATGTTAGCGAAACGAGCTCAGTATGATTTGAACTCTGATTCTAAATTTTGAGTTGATGTTGATGATTGCTTGAGATTTCGAGATCGATTATGTGTTCCGAGAAACCCAGAGTTGATTCAGTTGATTTTGAATGAAGCACACAATAGTCGTTTATCTGTTCATCTGTGAAGTACAAAGATGTATCATGATTTGAAACAACATTATTAGTGGTCTATATGAAAAAAGATATTTTTAACTTTGTTTTGAAATGTTTAGTCTGTCAGCAAGTTAAAGCTGAACATTAGGTTCCGTCTGGTTTGTTTCAACCGATTCTGATTTCTGAATGGAAATGGGATAGAGTGACAATGGATTTTGTTTCGGGATTGCCTCTGACTCTGAGAAAGAAAGATGCGATTTGGGTAGTAGTTGATCGATTAACAAAATCCACCCATTTTATTTCGGTACGATCTGATTACTCACTTGATAGATTAGTTGAGCTGTATATTTTTAAGATTGTATGGCTGCACAAGGTGCCACTATCCATTGTGTTTGACAGAGATCTGAGGTTCACTTCACGATTCTGGAAGAAACTGCAAAAAGCTTTAGGCACACAATTGCATTTCAGTACAGCTTTTCATCTGCAAAGGGATTGTCACCGGTCGCTAAAATCAGATCTTTAAAATTTAAAAAAGAATGATCAAACCTACAAACTAACTCTGACAACGATTAAAGGCAAGTGTACCTATCGAACAGTAGTATAGCTTAGGCAAGACCAGATTGTCGAACCCAAAGGAACTAAAAGTACGAATACTAACTTTCCTTTTATTATTTAGCCTAAATATTAAGTGAAATTGTTTTAATCTAATCTACTACTAAGCTAAAGACACAAAGACAAAAATAACGAATTGGGAAAATAACTTTAGGAAAAACTCAGTTGATCAAGGCGATACCCTCAAGAAGAATCCACCAAGACTTCACTTGTTATTAAACCCTGAACCATATGACTTATTTACTTAGTTTGATCTATAAGACTCCCTAATGTATATTAAACCCTCTCTCGAGGCGAATAATGTCTAACCCTATGTTAATTAGTGGAACTCTCGTTCTCTTATAATAACCCCATAGAATAGAGGTAAATCGATCTATGGACTCCCATATTAGGTTTTACCCTAATCCGAAAAAATCTCGTCACCCTATCTCTAGGCATGCGATCAACTCGGCTTAATTATGCTAGATCTACTCTTAAGCAGGGTCTATTCCTCCTCCACCTAAGCACATCAAATTTGGATTAAGCGTGTATAATTAAGAATAAACTAAGTATTTATCATATAATTTTAGAAAATAATAACAAAATCCATCATAGGTTTTATCCCCTTCAGGTACCTGAAGGGTTTAGTTCATAACAAAATAAGAAAACATCTCAAGAGAAAAGATAAAACAAAACATAAGAAATCCCTAAAACTCCCTGAAAGAATTGAAGGAGAATTCCGCCGTCTTGAGTATAATTCCGACTTCTTGGGATGGATCAACCGGCTAACTTCGAGCGACTCCCACAATTATGATATTTCCAGCTTGGCTCTTTGGCCTAGCTCGACTGCCGGTTTCAGCTTCTGCCGAACTCCCTTTGCAAGTTGCCCCCTTAGTTGTTTATATAAGCTCTGAGACGGCTTACTTAGTCCCTAAGTATCCTAATCTGAGTAGTATTCCTACTAGGGTGTTTGAATAGAATTTGGAATGTGTTTCTTTGCCTCCAAGTATCCTTTCCCGAATGTAATTGCTCTTTCCAGTGACAGGGACACGGCCATTGCACACGCCCGTGTGAATCATGGCCAGGCTGTGTTTGGACTTTTAAGGAGACAAGGCCATGCAAGTCGGGGTTAGGCCTTGTTCTAGATGCTTGCTGAGGCACGGCCGTGTGGTCTTGGGCCCAGGCCGTGTCGATTTCATGATATGGCCCATTTACTCCGTTTTGGGCCCGTTTCTCGTTCTTTTTATCTTCGGGTTCTTTCCTGGGTATAAGACATAAAAAGAAAGGATTAATAGCACCTTTTTATATGAAACAGAGGATAAATCATCCAAAAGCATACTAAATGTGGGATTAAAATATGTTACTTTTATGGTTTATCAAATACCCCCAAGCTTAAGCTTTTGCTTGTCCTCAAGCAAAATTCTCAACTTACAATTAAAACAAACTTTCCATGATCCATAATTCCTATCAGCAATGTTTCATAATAATTCAGAGATAATTTATACATGGATAATTCAACTCAAATATTCCTAAAGATTCAAACAAGATAAGTCATGTGTTTGTATCGCAAAAATATAGGTGTCTCCCTTTATCTGAATAGTTATCTTTAATTCAAAACCTACAAGGATTGACATCCTCACAAAAGATGTAACATTCTGAATTGGGGGCTTTGCATTTGATGTATTTCTGTGTGTATGCTATGCTCTGTGTGTTGTGCTGGTGTGTTTGGGGGTCCCAGAAGGCTTGGGGTGCTTCTGAGCCTTCTTTGAAAATTTTCATTTTAGGTACTTTGGGGAAAGCTAGTTGAGTTGGGCCTTAAGGGTATTTAAGTAAGTTTTGTTGACACAAAAATAAAGTTGATGAAGTGGCAAGGAGGCACCACTTAGGGTGCTTGAAGTGACGCCACAATGAGAGGGAATAGGTTCGAGTAACATGGGTTACATTTTGGAAATTTTGTTTTTGAAGACAGATAGGAGGTGGTGGATTTGGTTAGGGACCTTAAAGAGGGGGTGTTGAATGAGTCAAATGAGTTTAAAATGGATGGATGAGAGGAGATGGGGGAGTTGAAGTGGTCAATTGATTTGAATGGGTGATGGTGAGCATTCGGTGGAGGATTTTCGGCATGATGGGGGTGTGTTGTCAACCGAGAGCTCTTAGTAAGGTTAGTGCATTTTGCCTTATCTGCCGAAAGTGCCTAGGATTTCCGAAGGGTTCCTTTCCTTTTGTTTGAGGTTTCAATTCTTTTCTCATTTTCTCAAAACACAAATCCCCTACCTTTGCCGAAAATTCTCTTGACTTACACTTCCCGTATTTTTTCTTCTCTTGTTATTTTCTCTGCAAAGCTGAATCCCCTTTCCCCTTCTTTGCTTTTCTTTTGAAACACCATAACCGCATCTAAGACAACTCTCATTTTCTCTCTTGTCAAACCCAAAATATTTTTTCTCATCTTCTTCTCTTTGTTTCTCTTTTCTTCCTTTGTTTCTTTGGGGGTGGTAGCCGAACCTTTCAAGGCCATTGGATATCCATTTTCTTCATAGCTGAAACTACCATTACCTTTCTTCTTTTCTTTAAACTTTTACTTTTTCCTATTTTTATCAAGTGCCGAATACTCTTTGCTTTATCGTTCACTCCTTGGGACAACTGTCGACTTGGTAATCCTTCGTTCCTCTTTTGGCTATGTTAAATCTTTCGCTTTGGCCGAATAGAGGGGGTGTTCTTTTGTAACATTCTAATCTTCTGGTTTAGCTATTTGCACTTGTGGCTGTCTAAACTCTTTTTATTTCATTTGGGGTAAGAGTCGAATCGAATCACCCTTTTTATCGGGAGTGCAAGCCGAATCTTCTGGTGTGATTCGTTAGAAGTAAAGGTAAGGGGTTCTTCTTCTGTTCATTTCGACTAGTTTATATTCGTGTAGTCTACCTAAAGCAATCTTTCGGTTAGACAATTAGTGTTTCTTTTGAGTAACTGATTAGGGTTCTCTCCATGGATACAAGTACCGATCAAGTTGAGGAGGAGAGGGTACCCGTGGTATCCATTCCAAAGTTCAAGAAGCGCGCGGTGTCTGCTGTTCGAGATTGGCCACCAGGTTGTGGGTCGGCTTCCAAGCAGAATAGTAGGCAGATAGCAGTAGTTCCTATTAGCGATAGTGTCGTCATAGAAAGCGTTGTATTGGGTGTTATCAGGTGTGTAACTCTTACACATTTCGTAAATTAATTATGTTATTAACCGTGATGGCTAAAAGCCGAAGTGACGATATTGGTCACTAAGATACCTTTGTAGGTAAGATCGAAGACTCCAGGTAAGTTCCGCTATGTTTTGTTATTAGCAAATGTATGTATGAGTGAAATCATTGATTGTTATGCATTGAAAGCATGATCATACCATATTAGTTGTTATTCATGGGCATGGACTTGGGGTATGACGTGAAGAGGGAGAAAACATGATTCTTAGACTGTCACCAGTGGTTTGGTACCACAAGTGGGTTGGCCCCACATAATATTATTTGTGACTATGTTTCAGTGGTTTGGAACCACCAGTGGTTTGGTTCCACAGATATTATTTCAGTGACTCGTCCCAGTGGTTTTGTACCACGGTGGGTTGGCCCCACATATCTTCATCAGGGATTGTCACCAGTGGTTTGGTACCACAAGTGGGTTGGCCCCACATATTATTATTTGTGACTTTGTCACCAGTGGTTTGGAACCACCAGTGGTTTGGTACCACAGTGGCTGGGTGCCACAGATTTTTGATAAATTCAGGAGATGTGGAGGATGGAAATAATAGATTGGTTGAGCTGCATTACATGCACACATAATATATGAATTTGTGTGGGTAATGGGGAGTTACACACTGAGTCTCGGTGACTCACCCTTCTGTTAAATTTTGCAGGTAATCCTTAGTTCGCGGATACGGAGCCGAGGTGGACTCGAAGTGGCCATGCATAATGTTTTAAGTAATTTCATCTTTAGTATTTATCTTAAATTTTACTATTTTAGTTTGGGTTTTGGTGTTGTAATAAGGCCACATAAACATTATCTTGGGTTTTATTATGAATTTGTTATAGCATGCCTAATAAAGTATCAAAATGGGAGTTTTTCTAAAACTAAGAATTCGGGATTAATGATTTTCTAATTGGCTAATGAAAGATGAATTTCAAGTAATAAACTTACTAAAGTTTCCAACTAAAAACCACAATATTGTTTTCATTTGACAGCTTAATGAAATTTTCTTAAAATTCAATTTTGGATTAAGGAACCTGAACTGTATTACGGCCTAAGTTAAGCAATTGTTTTAAATTTTTCACCAAAGGCTTAGTGATATGCAAAATTTTTATCAACTTATGATTTTTAATTTGATTTTTCTGAAATTTTCTTTCCTATAACATGCTAGATTCGGTCGTAGCATTTTGACCGGGTTTGGGGTGCTACAAAAGATTTAATCAAATCGCTCAAGAAGTGTTTAAGGTTCAAAGTCAAAGGATCACTCATAAGTCGAACCTGAAAAGTTAATCCCATAGGCTTGCCTGAAAATCAAATCTCCACCACTAAAAAATGGGATGATACATAAATCAAAAGGTCTTTGCCAGTGTTGTAACGGGGCTAGGGTTAAAGGTGTGGATAAAGGCTAAATTAGAGGGTTAGAATCGAGATTGAATTGATAAATTACCTAACTAGAAAAATGACTAATCTTAAATAATTACATTAATTGAAAACTAATAATACGAGCTTTTCTTCAATATTTTGAAATTTACAAGCATAAGCTCTTTTAACATTGAACTAATAATGAATATACTTCGTTTTTTCTAAGAATAAACTATTAGGAAAGAACTTTTACAACTGAAATATAGCACATAGTTAGGAAACTGTTCAAAGTCAATTCTCGACAAAAAGGGTAGTTATAAAAAATGGTGATAACAAGTACAAAGGGGTTTTTGAGTTAAAATTAGCGGGTGAGTCAATAAAAAGGGTTGTTAGGATCAACGGGGTTCACTAGGGGTTAATTGTGAAGGTAGGCTTTTTAGTGGAGTAAGTGGGTGAAAACCTAAGTGCCTTTATCATCTCGGTATATCAAATCATAGATGTGGTCTTGACATGTATAATCAAGGCAAGTTCTAGAATCACAGTTCATAGTTAACACACTCATAATCAATAAAGTGAGCATGAAAAAGAATGTATGCTCTATAAGGCTCAAAATCTCACAAAAATTATGGGTGTTTTGATACCAACCTTGTAAATTTCAAACTTCAAGATAACGTTCAAATTCAGGTTAAAAACCTAAAAATTTTAATTTTTAAAATTATCAATGACAATGACTTCCTCTAGTATTCTTGAGTGCTTGATTCTCAAATTATGGGTGCTTGATTCTTTAGTATTCTTCAAATTTAATCATTAATGCACAATTATCAATGACTTACTCTAAAACACATCAATAAAAATCATATATCATCAGAAATTTCATCCTAATTAGTAATATGAGGAAATTACTTAAGAACTAGGCATAATTCAGGGATCAAATAATACTATAGTTAACCCCCCCACACTTAAGATGTACATTGCCCTCAATATACAAAGATAGATAATATCAAAATAATCATAAAATCATAAGATAGGGAGAGAAGTGAAACTTCCTGAATTATGGATCAGATCCTTGGAGGAGGTGGAAAATACGTTAGAGGTGAATGTGGGGTAGCACCTTGAAGCGTTTGAAATTGAATCCTCGAAGCAGTTGGTCGAATTTTATTGCGTCCTAAGCTAAATCTAAATGTCATAAAGAATAAAAAATAGAAAATGAAAAATAGAAATAGAAATAAAAATAAAAGTAAATAATGGAAAATGAAAGAAGAAAAACAATTGGAAAAGAAAAAGGGAGAAGAGGGTTAAATAAAAATTATGGATCTGGTGGTTGCCCCCTCCCTTGTACCTTCCTGTGGTGGCCACGCAGCCACGGCCACGGCCGTGTGCAAGGAAATCTGCACTTTGGTTAGTTTATGGTTAGGTGCTAAAAGGAAAAATAAAAGAAAAAAATGAAAATGAAATATAAAAATGTAAAAATGGGGTTACTGCTCGGGTTGCCTCCCGAGAAGCGCTCGTTTATAGTCTTAAGCTAGACTTTACCTCTCATTCGTATGGTTATGGTGGTTTGAGGAGGTGAAAATCCTTTCTCATTCGATCAATTCGGTTATGGATATAGAGTTTAAGTCGAGTAATGTTTACCTCAAAAGTAATGGATTTAGGATTGCTTACCTCGACTGTGCCGTATAGGAAGACATTAAGTACCCCAAAAATGATTTCTTCATTTGCCATGAGGTCTGAATTGGTGATTCGAGGGTCTTCCTTATTCAAAAATACTTGATCCCCTATTTTGAAGTGATTTGTTGTTCCTATCGGCTTGTCTGGGGGTTCCTTCAGTTTTTCTTCGTGCGGTTTCAGTTTATCTTTAAAGTGTGTCTTCCACTCTTCTATTTTGTCGACCTTAAGGCTTTGTTCCTCATATAATTCTTCTTTATTGGCACGAGGTCTGTGATTCGGCTCAGGTTTGTGGCTTCGTGGTGTTTCCGAGGATGAAAGTTGAACAAATTTGTTATCAACTGAATTTACTTTCTCACCTTCATCAGTTGATGTTCTGGCTGAGTCAAGAGCTTGTAGACTGATTGATTCATCACCTGTACGAAGAATGAGTTCTCTTGTACCAACATCAATTTTAGTCCTGACATTTGCTAGAAAGGGTCTTCCTAAAATTAAAGGAATTGAATTGTCCTCATCCATGTCTAAAACGACAAAGTCTACTGGGAATACGAATTTATCAATTTTGATTAGAACATTTTCTATTATACCCCTAGGAATTCTGATAGTTTATCAGTTAATTGAATGCTCATCCCAATTTGCCTAGGTTTCCCTGGACCTAGTTGTTTAAACATTTTATAAGACATAACATTGACGCTTGCCTCTAAATCAGCTAAAGCATTATCAATAGATAAACTACCAATCAAACATGGAATTGTAAAACTCCCTGGATCTTTTAATTTCCGTGGTAGTTTATTTTGTAGAATTGTTGAGCACATTGCGTTTAGCTCTACGTGCGATGCCTCGTCTAGCTTCCGTTTGTTTGTCAACAGCTCTTTTAAAAATTTTCTATAATCGGGTATCTGCGAAAGAGCTTCGAGAAACGGTAAGTTAATATGTAATTTCTTTAAAAGTTTAAGAAACTTACCAAACTGTTCCTCTGTGTTGTCCTTCTTCATTACTTCGGAATGTTGTATACGAGGTTTGTACTCTGTACTTGTCAATTTTGGTAATTCATGGCTCACCTCAACCTTACCTTCACTTACCACAGGTTCTTGCATTGGGTCAGATTCCACTAACCTTTCACTGTTGTAAGCTTGTACGGCTTGAATTTGCTCTTTTGGGTTAATCTCTGTGTTGCTTGATAGACGTCCTTGCGGTCGTTCAGACATTAACTTTGCAAGTTGACTGACTGCCTTAGTGATTTTTCCAACTTTGCTTTTGATCTCTTCAATCGATGTTCGTTGGTTTGTTTCAGTGTTGCTTGGCAAGCTTTCTTGTGGTTCTTCTAAGATCAGCTTAGCAGGCAGACCTAACTGATCCTCGATCCCTTGAATCGATGCTTCTTGTTTTGTTTCTATATTTTGGCAGCGTGTTTTTGTGTTTGCTATGAATTTTGCCAGCATCTCTTCAAGGTTGGACTTATTTTCCTGTTGGTGAGGTGGTTGTTGAAAATCTGGAGGAAGTCCCTAAGTGCCGAATGGGTGGGAATATGTGTGTTGCATTCAAGGAATATATGTTGCACTTGGGTGGGTTTTGATGATACGGCGGAAGATTTGAGGATCGCATAGTGGCTTGACAACCATGGATCCACCGGTGGCTTTAAGCCCATTATAGCAGCTTTGCTGCAACTTTGAGTAGTGCCACTGCTGGTGCTACCTTTGGAGTGTAGGGATGGGTGGGTTGATATTTATACCCCCACAAGTGTGTAGGGTTGGAAGGGAAATGGTGTGCAGGGTTGGATTTGGGATGGGTGCATTGCATTCATGTGATACAGATGTGATATGAGGTCAGTGTGGGCTAAGGCCAAAGACCACCGATTTTGATAAGGCTTAGACCCAATGTAATATTTGCGTGTTGATTGGATTGCCAAGGGTCGTACACACTGAGTTACGAAACTCACACCCTTTTTATTAAATGTTTTAGGTGATCCTTAGTAGACGGCTCGATGTGGGAGAGGACTCGGGGATGGCCACACTACAAGATACTTAGACATTTTATTTAATTGTTCAAAAGACATGATTTTAAATTGCTTTATTTTTCAAGAATGTAATAAGGCCTTATACTCTGATTTGACTTTAGCTTTTGAGTTTTTTATTATTGTGTCAATTGTTTACTTAGTTATTAAACCTAAGTAAATTTCTTATGTTTAAACATGGTTTCCGAAATACTTAAAATAATAAAATGGGATTTTATCAATACTTAACAAGATGTTCAAGGATTTTTGGGCTTTTAGGCCTTAAAATTTAACTTAGCAAAATCATTTCGAAATATGCCTTCGATGTGACATTCCCGGATTCAGCCATAACATCTGGGTCGGGCCTGGGGGTGTGACTAATAAACCGTAAAAGTAACATATTTTAATCCCACATTTAGTATGCTTTTGGATGGTTTATCCTCTGTTTCATATAAAAAGGTGCTCTTAACCCTTTCTTTTCATGTCTTATACCCAGGAAAGCACCCAAGGATAAAAAGAACGAGAAATGGGCCCAAAACAGAGTAAATGGGCCATATCACAAAATCGACACAGCCTGGGCCCAAGACCACACTACCATGCCTTACCAAGCATCTAGAACACGGCCTAACCCCGACTTGCACAGCCCTGTCTCATTAAAAGTCCGAAGACGGCCTGGCCACGATTCACACGGGCGTGTGCCATGGTCGTCTCCCTGTCGCTAGAAAGAGCAATTACATCCGGATAAGGATACTTGGAGGCAAAGAAACACATTCCAAAGCCTATTCAAACACCCTAGTAGGAATACTACTTAGATTAGGATACTTAGGGACCAAGTAAGGCATCTCAAAGCCTATATAAACAACCAAGGAGGCAACTTGCAAAGGGAGTTCAACAGAAGCCGAAACCGGCGGTCGAGCTAGGCCAAGGAGCCAAGCTGGAAAGATCAGAATTGTGGGAATCGCTCGAACTTAGCCAGTTGATCCATCCCAAGAAGCCAGAATTATACTTAAGATGGCAGAATTCTCCTTCAATTCCTTCAGGGAGTTTTAGGGATTTATTATGTTTTGGTTTATCTTTTCTCTTGAGATGTTTTCTTATTTTGTTATGAACTAAACCCTTCAGATACCTGAAGGGGATGAAACCTATGATGGATTTTGTTATTATTTTTTGAAATTATATGATAAATACTTAGTTTGTTCTTAATTATGCATGCTTAATCCAAATTTGATGTGCTTAGGTGGAGGAGGAATAGACCCTGCTTAAGAGTAGATCTAGCATAATTAATCGGAGTTCATCGCACGCCTAAAAATAGGGTGACGAGATTTTGCCGGATTAGGGTAAAACCTAATATGGGAGTCCATAGACCAATTTACTACTATTCTAGGGGGTTATTATAAGAGAACGAGAGTTCCACTAATTAACCTAGGGTTAAATGTTATTCGCCTCGAGAGAGGGTTTAATATATGTTAGGGAGTCTTACAGATCAAACTAAGCAAATAAATCATATGGTTCAGGGTTTAATAACAAGTGAAGTCTAGGTGGATTCTTCTTAAGGGTATCGTCTTGATCAACTGAGTTTTTCCTAAAGTTATTTTCCCAATTCGTTCTTTTTGTCTTTGTGTCTTTAGCTTATAGTAAATTAGATTAAAACAATTTCACTTAATATTTAGGCTAAATAATAAAAAGAATGTTAGCATTAGTACTTTTATTTCCTTTGGGTTCGACAATCCGGTCTTGCCTAAGCTATACTACTGTTCGATAGGTACACTTGCCTTTAATCGTTGTCAGATTTAGTTTCTAGGTTCGATCATTTTTTTATAAATTTTAAAACTCTGATTTCAGCTATCAAGTTTTTGGCGCCGTTGCCGGGGAACTAAAATATTAAGAAAGCTCTATTTTTATTACTTTAGCCATTGTTTTATTATTGCAATTTATTTTCATTAATATTTTTTATTTCTTCTTTTTGTTTTTACTTGGCTAATTTTTCCTCTATTTTGCTTTTGGCAGATAATTTTAGTCATGGCACTGAATAATTATCAGTGGCAAGTTATGAGGACAATTCCTACTAAAGCAGCCAGTCCCTTCGACCTCGACGTGTTCGCCATGTTATCTACCCAGCTAGAGATGATGAATAAAAAGATTGATGGTTTGTGTAGACTCTCGTAGGTACACCCAGTAATGCAATATGACTCGAATCCAGGAGGCGTGGCAAATCCTGAGTACCCACCCTACAGATATGGCATGGAGAACGAACAAGTCCACTATATGGGTAACTACTCTAGACCTCAAAATAATTTTTATAATGACACTTATAATGCAGGTTGGAGGTACCATCCCAATTTCTCATGGAATGATCCCCTAATCAGAAGTATCCCCTAGATCTGCAATCACACATACACCATCAAAATCCTAGTGACTCATAATCCACACTAGTTACCCCTATAGATCATACACACATTCGGCCATTTACTTAAATCACAATCGAGTTGAGTACACTTAGCCTTGCTAATGATTCTACCACGCTTGCGATCTTTGGACCTTATCCTTGTTATCACAGAGTTAATGATAGGACAGTTAGATAGCCTTTCAGCTTTTAGCAAAACGTACAAGAGATGTTAACCTATTACTTACCAAATCCACTTTCAATCCTGCGGCCTAAATTCGGCTTTTAACCTTGACTGATAATAGATAATAATTGATTTGTGATGGAGGAAAACAACAAGGGTTTGGTACAAGTAGGAATTTTGGCAAGGAAGGCTAATGGTAATTCGGCAATAGGAGAGTTTGGCTATGAGAGAATTCGGCAAACAGAATTCAGCTATAGGAGATTTTGGCAATAGGGAGATTCGGCTATAGGAAAACCAATTAAGGGGGGAAAAGAAAAACTAATGAAAGCTTAAAGAACCTTTCAAAGCATTCGACCCTCTCCTTCTATAGCCACAAGCTAAATACTCCTTTCCCCACAGTCCCATTCGGCACAAATTCTTCTTCCTCTTCATCTCCTAACTTTCCTCCACGATAACACTTTAGCCTTCTCCGAATTTCCCTCCATTATCAGTTCCCCTTACCACTCAAACACTCCAACGCAAGAGTTCATATTCAACACAACTTTGGTCGACCACCTATTCAAAATAAAGCACCCCAAAAATACCACTCCTAATGCTCGAACCTTGGACCTCCTCAGCTGACAACATGCCACCTTATAGCTCTCCAAGTGATGCCACTTGCCACTAGACCTGTAACATCCTGGATTATAGCCTATGCAATAGCATGTCTTATGTGTTATAAATATATTACGAACATTTTTGGAAACCTGGAAATGTAAGGAAATGTTAAGTTTAAAAGAGGAAAGTGAACATTTTTGGAAACTTGGAAATGTAAGGAAATGTCATGTCTTGGAAATGTAAGGAAATGTCTTGTCTTGGAAATGTAAGGAAATGTCATGTCTTGGAAATGTAAGGAAATGTCTTGTCTTGGAAATGTAAGGAAATGTCTTAGAAATGTAAGGAAATGCTTAAGAAATGTTAAGTTAAAGTTTAAAAGAGGGACATGAAGTAATGTGGTCTTAAGAGAAAATGTAGGGAAAATTTGACACACAAATGGGCATGGAAAAATGGCTTGGAGGTGCCACTTAAGGCCTCTGTAAGTGACGTCAAATGCAGGGGAAATTGGGCCAAGGTTCGAGCTGTAGGGGAAGCAAAATAAAAGTTTTATTTTGCTGTAAGGATGGACAGAGGCGGACAGTACATAGGCTATATTTTAGGAGTTTAAAATCCTTTTATTTTTATTATTATTTAGAGATAAAAGGTGTGATAATAAGGATAAGGGATAATGATGGATTAATTTTATTAATTTAAAACAAGGTGATAATTAAAGAGATAAAGCTATCAAAATAGAAGAGTGATGGCCAAATAAGGGACACTAGGCCTAGTAATTTCGGCAAAAGGAGGAAAACTAAGGCCATTCATCATTCTTCCCTCTCCTTTTTCTCTCTGCCGAATTTCCTAAGCAATATTCTCTCTTCTCTTTTATATTTGCCAAGCCGAAAACACCTTGTGTTCTAGCCGAATCCTCCATCTTTATTCTTCTTTCTCTTTTCTTTCTAAATCCATTCAAAAGCAGGAAGTAAGCCTTTTTAGGGCCATAGCCGATTATTCAAGAAAGCCGAAATCAAGTTCTTTCCAACCTATAGCCGAATATCTCAAGTGGCATCAAGAGGAAGTGCTGTCGACTTCCACAAATAGGGTAAGGACCGATTATTGTCTTGATCATTCCTTTTCTTTATAGCCAAATGTTAGAAACTAACCTTAATAATCTTGGCCAAAACTTTGGAAAAAGGTTTCGGGATTTGCTAGTTGTCGATTTTAAGAGGAGTATCCTTCGGGATTCGTCCAAGTCAACTATTTTGGGATTTAAGGTAAGACAATAAAGTATTCGGCCTTAGGCCATTTTTATTGAGATTTAATGTTAGAAATTGATCTAACATGTGGCTATAGGGATTTCGACATACACCTAAGACAAGAGATCGATTACGGGATTTAAGATTTGGAAGGTAAGTACGTATGTACATTCGGCTAAAGCCTAGTTTAGTATTTTGATTTGTTTCTTAAATGTTTAAAAGCCGAAAACTAACCAAGTTAATGGATTTAATGTTGGCCGATTGAAGGAAGGTATAGCACAAAGTTTTCGGGATTTGATTTATAGTGAAATCGGCACCAAGGTAAGAATTCGATTACAATAATCCTAATGGGATTTGGTTTTATGGCCGAATGGGTTTTCATTAAATTTCTAAGTGTTGGCCGAATGTAGAAGTAAGGATCTAAAGTGTTAGATCGGGTTTTCGGGATTTTAGAAACGTTAATACCAGGTGTGTACCCTACACTAATCTTAATAGATTTATGGCTTAAACTTGATATATGTATTATATGAAAGTGTAAAAATGTGGCTAAGGTACCATGTTATGGTACAAAGTACTCAGGTACGTTTCCTACTCCTACTAGGATTATGAAATATGTTATATTTAACATGTGATAAGTGATAAGAATGTGAAATTTGGCATGTTAATGCATAATATATGATATGGGGCATATGGGTTATTGAAAAGGGGAAGTGAATGTGGTGACCTAAGACCACGAGATCTGAATGTGGTGACCTAAGACCACGATATCTGGATGTGGTGACCTAAGACCACGATATCTGAATGTGGTGACCTAAGACCACGATATCTGAATTTGGTGACTTCGGTCACAATTATTTAATCTGGTGGCTATGCCACAAATATTTATAAGAGGCGATGAGCACGTCGATCGCAATGATCGCGCCGATGGTGTGTAGCGGATGGAGGGTTGACTTAGTAGTCCACACGGTGTGCAGGTTGGTACGGGTGATGTGTAGCGGATGGCATCTAGGTTTAGGTTCAGGTTGCATCATTTTTAATTTAATGATATATGAATATGTATGTTATGAAATGCCTAAATTTGTTAAGACTTAGTGTTGTAGTACACATTGAGTCTGTTGACTCACCCCGTTGTAGGAACATTTTTCAGGTGATGAACAGTGATGGACCGGGGTCGGCAGAAGCTTAGGGATGGCCATGCTCAGCAAGAAGTTCAATTTATTTGGACTACTTTATTTTAAGTAGTTTGGTTTTAATTTTGGGATTCAATTGATGTAATAAGGCTATAGTTGAATTACTTTAATTTTTCTTTTAATTACTATGTATGAATTTTTACCAAGTGAAGTTTAAGTAGATTTATTTTAAAACAAAGCCTAAACCTTTTGTCACCTAAAGTAAAGGATTTTAAAAATGAAATAAACTTGTTTTCAACTCAAGCCCGACCCAACACAATCTTTCTTTCAAAACACACAAGTTTTTCCTAAGTAACAAAAGAATTTGAACCGGTTTTCGTCGAGGAACATACCAGATATGGTCAAGGCTTGTAGGCCGGGTGTGGGGTGTTTCAGTTTGGTATCAGAGCCTGTTTCAAACTCTCGGCCTGAGGTTTAAGGCCCAAAACGTTTTTAAAATCTAGCCCAAAAGGAATTTGTGGAAATTTTCAGGTTTTTCTGGCATGGCACCTAAGTCTCCGACCCGCAGTCCACCAAGTAAGTACTTCTATCCATTTGTGTGATTTATTGAATGATCTGTAGAAGGGTAGAAATGGAATGGAACCTAGATTATCACGATAAGTACTTGAACCCTAGGATTAGTTTTCCCCAACACTTACAAAAGACTTAAGGGCCTAATTAAACAAACCTATGGCTAAGTCGCCGAGCTAGGGGGTGGCAACCCCTGTGCGCATGTCTAGGATTGGATCCGGAAGCGCCTGGTACTTAAGCAGTCCTAGTGGCTCACCTCCTCTTCGCAGGAATCCTACTTGGTGCGTAGCTTCAGTTCACCCTAACCAAGAGGACTCGGTCATAGGCTAAACACAATAACTAACACCCGAAAGGGAACTAGCCGTGTTTTTATAAAAACCCTAGTTTTAAAATTCTTAAAATTACCTTTTTAATTTGTGCAAACTATTTTTACAAAATTTTCCGAAAAATTTTTGATTTATGAAATGACAAAAGTACCCCTAGTGGTAACATTACAAAAAATACCCTTGGTTTATGAAATTCCCAAAATACCCACAGTTCTTATCAAGATTTCATTACTTTATAAAATGTTCAAAAACCCTAATTTGCAAATTATCAAAAATACCTTGATTTTGGAAAATTACGAAATTGCCCCTAACTTACAAAATTACCAAAATGACCCTGATTTCCAAAATTTTTGCAACATCACCGTTTTGGAAAATAGAAGTCTCAAAAAGAACCCTTAAAGTTTTGCAAATTTTGAAATAACCCTGAGTTATTAAACTTTACAAATTTACCCTGGTTTATTACCAAAATATCCCCGAGATTCAAAATTACTAAAATACCCTTGTTCACAAAATCAACAAGGAACCTTATTTTGAAAAATTACGAAAATACCCCTGTAGGACAAATGACGAAAATACCCCTGGGATAAGAATGGACAGAAATGTTCAAAGAGTGAATGTGTATGGGAGATACTAGGGAATGGATGTCACTGAATGAATGTTTGGATAAATGTACTTCTCTGAATTAAGATAGAAGACATGAAAACTTTGATTGATCGAAAGAACTACTTTTAAACTTCTTTCATAAAATTTCTTCGCAGATAATCAATGAAACAAGTATTAATTCATAAAATTCCATAATTAGATTAACACGCGAACATAGACATGAGCTCTAGGGGACGTTGACGTAATGTGCGAGGACGCGGTAGAGGTAGAATGACCGTATCGGAACCCGTTAGATCGAGTCAAGGATCAGAAAATGAGGTACCGCCACCACCACCCATCGTTGATCTTTGAGCAGCAGGATCGAGACGGAGACGACGTCAGATCGCAGTTGTCTTTGCGAGTTCTTGAGTTGGTGGCTGGTGCAGGAGGAAATTCGAGAGCTCGAAAGTCGGTACCTGAGCGACTTCGTGCCAATGGAGCTGAGGTATTCTGTAGCGTATCTGGTGTAGCACCCAGTACGACCGAGTATTGGTTGGAGGCAACCGAGCGCATTATGGATGAGTTCGATCTGACCCCTGAGGAGAAGTTGAAAGGAATGGTGGCAATGTTACGCGATGAAGCGTATCAATGGTGGTTAACAGTTCGGGATGGTGCAATAGCTGAGGATCTGACCTGGGAATATGTTAAGGCCGCATATCAGAAGAAGTATGTCGCCACAAGGTATACTGATGAGCAAAGGAAGGCTTTTCTGGGCCTAGTTCAAGGGAATAAGTCTGTAGCAGAGTATGAAGCTGAATTTTTAAGGTTAAGCCGGTATGCTCGAGGAGTAGTGGCAACGGAGCATGAGCGATGTGTCTGTTCTGAGGACGGACTAAGGGATGATATAAGGTTGTTGATAGCTCCACATCAGGAGTGGGAATTTTTTGCGTTAGTAGAGAAGGCAAAAGTAGCTGAGAGAATTAAGGATTCTACAAAGCAGAACTTCGACCGGAACGGGCAGGAAAGAAGTTTTGGATCGTCAGGATCGTCTGGGAATATTCAAAAAAAGCCTAGAGTTGATGGGCCGCGAGGTCAGCAGGTTGCTACAGGAGGGCAGTATCGTACCTGTGACCAGTGTGGGAAGAAACACTTAGGAGAGTGTTGGAAAAAGACTGGAGGATACTTTAAGTGTGGGTCCAAGGATCATATGATTAAAGACTGTCTGCAGGATCCGAATAGGGCCCGGACAGCAGGTCAAGGTTATGAGCAGACAGGTAGAGGTGGTCAACAAGCGACAAGGGGTCGTGGTCTGAACCATGGAGGAAATGGTTCCAGCCAAGGTCGTGGAACACCAAATAGAGGTGTTGAAGGTTCTGATGAGAGGCAACCAAGATTGGTTTATGCAGTTGGCCGTTGCGAGGAGGAAGATGTACCAGATGTGACAACGAGTATGTTCCTTATTCTGGAATACCTTTTATTACTTTGCTTGTTATGAATTAGCTCATTCTTGTACTGCTGGTAAAGTGCCTGAAACCTTGCGTATGGATTTAGAGATCATGCCTAGGAAGTATGACAGTGTTATTAAGATCAGAGTGCGTAGCATAAGCGTAGTATGGTGAGTAGGAATGCAGTTAGACAAGTAATTTCGAGGACGAAATTATTTTTAAGGGGGGTAGAACTGTAACATCCTGGATTATTGCCTATGCATTAGTATGTCTTATGTGTTATAAATGTATTACGAACATTTTTGGAAACCTGAAAATGTAAGGAAATGTTAAGTTTAAAAGAGGAAAGTGAACATTTTTGGAAACTTGGAAATGTAAGGAAATGTCATGTCTTGGAAATGTAAGGAAATGTCTTGTCTTGGAAATTTAAGGAAATGTCATGTCTTGGAAATGTAAGGAAATGTCTTGTCTTGGAAATGTAAGGAAATGTCTTAGAAATGTAAGGAAATCCTTAAGAAATGTTAAGTTAAAGTTTAAAAGAGAAACATGAAGCAAGGTAGTCTTAAGAGAAAATATAGGGAAAATTTGACACACAAATGGGCATGGAAAAGTGGCTTGGAGGTGCCACTTAAGGCCTTTGTAAGTGACGCCACATGCAGGGGAAATTGGGCCAAGGTTCGAGCTGTAGGGGAAGCAAAATAAAAGTTTTATTTTGCTGCAAGGATGGACAGAAGTGGACGGCACATAGGCTATATTTTAGGAGTTTAAAATCCTTTTATTTTTATTATTTAGAGATAAAAGCTGTGATAATAAGGATAAGGGACAATGATGGATTAATTCTATTAATTTAAAACAAGATGATAATTAAAGAGATAAAGCTATCAAAATAGAAGAGTGATGGCCAAGTAAGGGACACTAGGCCTAGTAATTTCGGCAAAAGGAGGAAAACTAAGGCCATTCATCATTCTTCCCTCTCGTTTTTCTCTCTTCCGAGTTTCCTAAGCAATATTCTCTCTTTTTTTTTTTTGCCAAGCCGAAAACACCTTGTGTTCTAGCCGAATCCTCCATCTTTATTCTTTTTTCTCTTTTCTTTCTAAATCCATTCAAAAGCCAGAAGTAAGCCTTTTTAAGGCCATAGCCGATTATTCAAGAAAGCCGAAATCAAGTTCTTTCCAACCTATAGCCGAATATCTCAAGTGGCATCAAGAGGAAGTGCTATCGACTTCCACAAATAGGGTAAGGGCCGATTATTGTCTTGATCATTCCTTTTCTTTATAGCCAAATGTTAGAAACTAACCTTAATAATCTTGGCCAAAACTTTTGAAAAAGGTTTCGGGATTTGCTAGTTGTCGATTTCAAGGGGAGTTTCTTTCGAGATTCATCCAAGTCAACTATTTCGGGATTTAAGGATCAAGGTAAGACAATAAAGTATTCGGTCTTAGGCCATTTTTATTGAGATTTAATGTTAGAAATTGATCTAACATGTGGCTATAGGGATTTC
The DNA here is from genome assembly GCA_025503065.1 of Gossypium bickii. NCBI lineage: Eukaryota > Viridiplantae > Streptophyta > Magnoliopsida > Malvales > Malvaceae > Gossypium > Gossypium bickii. The sequence goes on along the minus strand of CP106712.1, from coordinate 35,469,266 downwards.
GACATACACCTAAGACAAGAGATCAATTACGGGATTTAAGATTTGGAAGGTAAGTACGTATGTACATTCGGCTAAAGCCTAGTTTAGTATTTTAATTTGTTTCTTAAATGTTTAAAAGCCGAAAACTAACCAAGTTAATGGATTTAATGTTGGCCGATTGAAGGAAGGTATAGCACAAAGTTTTCAGGATTTGATTTATAGTGAAATCAACACCAAGGTAAGAATTCGATTACAATAATCCTAATGGGATTTGGTTTTATGGCCGAATGGGTTTTCATTAAATTTCTAAGTGTTGGCCGAATGTAGGAGTAAGGATTTAAAGTGTTAGATCGGGTTTTCGGGTTTTCAGAAACGTTAATACCAGGTGTGTACCCTACACTAATCTTAATAGATTTATGGCTTAAACTTGATATATGTATTATATGAAAGTGTAAGAATATGGCTAAGGTACCATGTTATGGTACAAAGTACTCAGGTACGTTTCCTACTCCTACTAGGATTATGAAATATGTTATATTTAACATGTGATAAGTGATAAGAATGTGAATTTTGGCATGTTAATGCATAATATATGATATGGGGCATATGGGTTATTGAAAAGGGGAAGTGAATGTGGTGACCTAAGACCACGATATCTGGATGTGGTAACCTAAGACCACGATATCTGAATGTGGTGACCTAAGACCACGATACCTGAATTTGGTGACTTCGATCACAATTATTTAATCTGGTGGCTATGCCATAAATATTTGTAAGAGCGATGAGCACGTCGACTACAGCAACTGCCTTCGATGGTGTGTAGCGGATGGAGGGTTGACTTAGTAGTCCCCACGGTGTGCAGGTTGGTACGGGTGATGTGTAACGGATGGCATCTAGGTTTGGGTTCGGGTTGCATCATTTTTAATTTAATGATATATGAATATGTATGTTATGAAATGCCTGAATTTGTTAAGACTTAGTGTTGTAGTACACATTGAGTCTGTTGACTCACCCCGTTGTGGGAACATTTTTCAGGTGATGAACAGTGATGGACCGGGGTCGGCAGAAGCTTAGGGATGGCCATGCTCAGCAAGAAGTTCAATTTATTTGGACTACTTTATTTTAAGTACTTTGGTTTTAATTTTGGGATTTAATTGATGTAATAAGGCCATAGTTGAATTACTTTAATTTTTCTTTTAATTACTATGTACGAATTTTTACCAAGTGAAGTTTAAGTAGATTTATTTTAAAACAAAGCCTAAACGTTTTGTCACCTAAAGTAAAGGATTTTAATAATGAAATAAACTTGTTTTCAACTCAATCCCAACCCAACACAATCTTTCTTTTAAAACACACAAGTTTGTCCTAAGTAACAAAAGAATTTGAATCGGTTTTCATCGAGGAACATACCAGATTCGGTCAAGGCTTGTGGGCCGGGTGTGGGTGTTTCAGTTTGGTATCAGAGCCCGTTTCAAACTCTCGGCCTGAGGTTTAAGGCCCAAAACGTTTTCAAAATCTAGCCCAAAAGGAATTTGTGGAAATTTTTAGGTTTTTCTGGCATGGCACCTAAGTCTCCAACTCGCAGTCCACCAGGTAAGTACTTCTATCCATTTGTGTAATTTATTGAATGATCTGTAGAAAGGTAGAAATGGAATGGAACCTAGATTAGCATGATAAGTACTTGAACCCTAGGATTAGTTTTCCCCAACACTTACATAAGACTTAAGGGCCTAATTAAACAAACCTATGGCTAAGTCGCGAAAGTTAGGGTGTGGCAACCCCGTGGCGCATGTCTCAGGATTGGATCAGGAAGAGCACAGTACTTAAGCAAATCCTAGTGACTCACCTCCTCTTCGCAGAATCCTACTTGGTGCGTAGCTTCGGCTCACCCTAACCAAGAGGACTCGGTCATAGGCTAAACACAATAACTAAAACCTGAAAGGGAACTAGCCGTGTTTTTATAAAACCCCTAGTTTTAAAACTCTTAAAATTACCTTTTTAATTTGTGAAAACCATTTTTTACAAAATTTTCTGAAAAATTTTCGATTTATGAAATTACAAAAATACCCCTAGTGGCAACATTACAAAAAATACCCTTGGTTTATGAAATTCCCAAAATACCCACAGTTCTTATCAAGATTTCATTACTTTATAAAATGTTCAAAAACCCTAATTTGCAAATTATCAAAAATACCTTGATTTTAGAAAATTACGAAATTGCCCCCAACTTACAAAATTACCAAAATGACCCTGATTTCCAAAATTTTTGCAACATCACCGTTTTGGAAAATAGAAGTCTCAAAAAGAACCCTTAAAGTTTTGCAAATTTTGAAATACCCCTGAATTATTAAACTTTACAAATTTTGAAATACCCTTAAAGCCTATTTGTGTCCTATTTTCTCTTAATCTACTTAAGAGGCCTAATGCCTGACACTAAGGTCCACTAAAGCAAGAAAAATAATTTTTTCCCCATGGTCTTCCCTATCTCTAAGACTTCAAATAATCCCGATAATACCTTAAAATTAATATTCTAAGTGCTAATCACACATACGAACCTCAATGCACATATATTTAAAGTTTCAGGATTTTTGGGGCGTTACACGGATGGTGAATCCAAGCAAATCATTCAGATTCTCGAGGATCTGTTGAGATGATGTATTCTTGAGTTTGATGGTATGTGAGAATAGTACCTGCCATTGATCGAATTTGCCTATAATAATAGTTCTCAGTCGAGTATCAAAATGGAACCTTATGAAGCTTTGTACGGACGTAAAAGTCGAACACCTCTATATTGGACTGAGCTCAGTGAAAATAAGATGCAAGGGGTCGACCTGATAAAAGACACTTAACAGAAAGTGAAAGTGATCCGTGATAGTCTGAAAGTAGCATCTGATCGTCAGAAGTCCTATTCAGATTTGAAAAAAAAAATGATATTGAATTTGAAATCAGTGATAAAGTGTTTTTGAAAGTGTCTCCGTGGAAGAAAATACTCTGATTCGGACGTAAAGGTGGCGTGAGTCCGAGGTTCATCGGACCGTATGAGATCATTGAGCGTGTTGGGCTAGTTGCGTACAGATTGTTATTGCCCTCTGAGTTAGCAAAGATTCATAATGTATTTCATGTGCCAATGCTCCATAGATATCGATCCGATCCGTCACATGTAATTATTCTGTCTGAGATTGAAATCTGATCAATATGACGTATGAGGGGGAACCAATTCGTATATTGGCTCATGAAATGAAGGAATTGAGAAATAATAAAATTTCGTTAGTGAAAGTGTTGTGGCATCGACATGGAGTGGAAGAGGCTACATGGTAGCTTGAAGATTCGATGAAACAACAATATCCGAATCTATTCAACGGTAAGATTTTCGTGGACAAAAATCCCTAAGGGGGGAGAATTGTAACATTTCGGCCTAGACCCTAATCAGAACAGTTGTTTCGAGACCACAAATCCGAGTTAGAATAATATTTTAATATTGTTTTCTGTGCCTGCAGTAAGTGATTAAGCATGTGTGAAAGTCTCATATAAAAGTTTGTCCGTCTGTGTGTATAATTTGAGAAAAAGGTTTAAATTGCATTAAATGCAATATTTGCATGCTATTTGTCAAAAGCATCTATGTGTTGTGACTTTTAAATGTTGTGGCCTTATGAGGCAATTATGCCAATATTTAGTTAGTGGATGATTAAAAGACATTTATGACCTTATGTACATATGTTTTATATGTTATATTAAAAGGGTAAATTAGTAAAATAGGTGTTAATGTTAGAATAATAAAACAAAAAGATGAAAGTGATCATCTTTTATTCCTTTATTTGACCGAATATAAAAAAAAGAATAAGAAAGAATAAGAACCTTTAAGGTTTCGGCTAGGTTTGATCCAATTTTAAGGTATGTTTTGCTCCGATTTTTGACAATTTCTACTTTTTCGCAATCGTTGCTTCGTATGATATAGAACCCATGTTGTAATTTGTAGAATTGATGATGTTTATGAGATGTGCCATTGATGAAATGGTGAGCTTTGTGATGAATATTGGTGTTAAATAAAAGATATGTGTTTAATGAACATGTTTTGTTCTTGAATTTTTGATGAATTTAGCTAATTAGGGCTAAATTGTGAAAATAATATTTTGGAGGGCTAAATTGTAAATTTGATGAAAAATATGGACTTGTATGGTCCTTAGGGAATTTCAACTATGCATGTGTATGAACAAATTTTGTATATTTGATGTTTTGAGAAAAATGGACTAAATTGTTAAAATGCGGAAATGTGAGGGCTAAATTACTAATTGCCCAAAATATGTGTTTTTGGATTGATTTGGTTGAATTAGTGAATAAATGGATTAAATTTGAATATGTATAAATTTGAATAAGTAGTTGAATAATCGAATATCCGAAACCGAGGTAAGTCCATATACAAATAAATGTAATTGGTATTGAATTAAGTATGTTCATATGACTACCTATAATGCTGAATGTGTATGAGATGTTGTGTACATGAATTCTGGGATAGAATCGACATAGCGTTAATGTCCGAGAAGTCTCGTCTGAACTTAGGAATAGATAGGATTAACTATGTCATGACATAGGTGTCTGTTGTGTGATATCATGTAAGACCACGTCTGGGACGTTGGCATTGATTCGAGATTTTGTATAAGACCACGTCTGGATGGTACGGCCTCGAACATGGGCGTGTGCCCTGGCCGTGTGAAGTTTGCACCTATTTTATGAAAAAATATAAAAATTTAATCGATCACATGGCCTAAGCACACAGGCGTGTGACCTCAATTTGATGATGACATCATAAACAATATTCTCCTTAATTTGAACACGGCCTCAAGCACGGGTTTCTCATAGGGTCACACAGGCGTGTCCAGAACCCACACGGGCGTGTGACCCCTTTTTCATGAAAAATTTACTAAGTTTCCTAAAAGTTTCCAAAGTTTTTGGTTTAGTCCTAAACCTCTTCCGATGCATGTTTTGGGCCTCGTTGGCTCGTTTTAGGGACGTTATGAATGTTTTTGAAAAGTTTTGAATTTGAGTGGAATTTCATGTCTCGATTTTGAATGTTTGCTTGCGAATAAGTCCGGTAATGCCTCGTACCCTATCCCGTCGTTGGATACAGGTAAAGGGTGCTACATTTAGTGGCATCAGAGCTATAGTTTAGTCGATTCTCGGACTACCGTAGCGTGTGTAAGAGTCTAGCTATACATGCCATAAATGAAATATGATAGTGTGATGACTCTTGACAATTTTATATTTTGTTTTCATATAGTAATGGATCCCAATCGAGCTGTGGTTGACGAAGTCGAAAGTAATGTAATGCACCGGCTCCTGTTCAAGGGGCAGCGCCATCTGTATAGTGAACCCCCTACGGTTAGTCAAGGAGAAATAGGCAGGGAAGCCTTTCTCCAAATGATGACTGAGTGGTATACGAAATTTGTTCGAATAAATTTGAATGCTCAACGTCCTCCACCCCCAACCATTCCTCGACTAGTTCCCGTAGCCCCACAAGGTATGGACTTTGTAAGGATGAATAAGCCCCCGGTTGATAAAATCCAAAAGCATGGTGCTAAATATTTTCGAGCTAATATGGATGATGATCCCGAGAGAGCCGAGTTTTGGCTCGAAAACTCCATCATGGTATTTGATGAGTTTCCCTGTAGACCAGATGAGTGTTTAAAGTGTGCTATCTCACTTCTGAGAGATTCTGCATACCATTGGTGGAATACACTTGTATCTTTAGTTTTGAGAGATAGGGTCAGCTAGGACTTCTTTCAAGAGAAGTTCCAAAAGAAGTATATTAGCCAACAGTGTAACAGTCTGGTTTAGACCCTAGTCGGAATATTGGTTTCAGGACCACAAATCTGAGTTAGAAAAATATTTTAATATTATATTCAGTGCATATGATACGTGTTTAAGCATTGGTGAAATTTCTGTGAATTAATTTGTCTGTTTGTGTGCCTAGTTTGGGTAAAAGATTAAATCGCGTAAAAGGAAAAAGTGACAAGCTATTTGTTTAATTGAGAAATTGCCATGTTCTATTAATATGAAGGCCTTAAAATGAAATTTAGCCATTTGTTTATAGCATGGACGGTTATGGGCTTGAGTGATATGGTTTTCAAATTAATTTAGTAAGGTTATTTTAGTAAATCATGTATTAAAATGTTTTATAATAAAAACTATAAAGTATGAAAAACGGAAATTATTCATCCGTCTTTTGACCGAAAATAGCAAAGAAGAAGAAAAGAAAAAGAAAGCTAGGTTTCGGCAAAGTATAAGCTTGATTCAATGTATGTTTGGCTTCAGTTTTGATAATTTCTACGTTTTTGTAATCGTTGCTTTGTATACTTCAAAACCCATTCTTCAAATTTATGAATTGATATATATTTTGAAATGTGGCATTGATGAACACATGAGTTTTGTGTTGTTTCATGGTGAAATATGAAAGATATGCGTTTGACCAACATAGTTTGTCTTTGGAGTTTTAATGAATTTGAGTAATTTGGATTTAATTGAGAAAATGATTTTTAAAGGACTAAATTGTGAAATAAATGAAACATGTGGACTTGTATGAGCATGGGTGACATTAGGCCAAGCATGAGTAATATGGAATTTGATGTATTTTGTGATTTTGTGAAATAGGGATAAAATGTCAAAATGTGAAAATGTGGGGGCTAATTTGTAAATTGCCCTAAATATGTGTTTTTCGATTGAATTGAATGAGTTGATGAATAAATGGATTAAATTTGAACATGTATAAATCAAGAACCGAAAAAAACGAACTTAGATCGCTGGAAATCGAAAGAAATCGAGTAGTCAAGTCTATTTCTGTTAAACCGAATCTGAGGTAAGTCTATATACAAATAAATGTATTTGTATTAATTTTCTATATGTTCATATGAAATCTCATTGTGACGGATGTGTATGAGAATGATAGTATATGAATTCCAAGGAAGTATCGACTATGTATCAATGTCAGAGAAGTCCCATACAAACCTAGGAATAGATAGGATTGCGTATGTCATGACATAGGTGTCCGATATGTGATATCATGTAAGACCACGTCTGGGATGTTGACATTGATTCGAGATTTCATGTAAGACCACGTTTGGGACGTTGGCATTGATTTGAGATTTACGTGTAAGACCATGTATAGGACATTGGCATCGTATTGCTTCGTGTAAGACCTGTCTTGGACAGTGGAATCGATATTTGATCACATGTAAGACCACGTCTGGGACGTTGGCATTGTACGACTATTCCGAGTAGTCTGAGTATCCTATTAGATTTCGAACGGTTCAACGGGAAGTCCGAGAAATGAATGACTATGTGATTTGTATATTCGCTTTAGGTACGTTTGATGTTTATGTTTTGAATTAGGCATGGAAGGCGAGTAAATATGCATATAGATGCAATGAACCAAAATGTGATATATGAATGAATGTGAAATGAGTAAATGATGAGATGATATGTGATATACATGATTAAATGAGTTATGAGCATATGAGATATTTGAGTTATGAAATATGAGTAAGTAATGGCTAAGTAATGAGCCAAGGATGATATTATGAAAATGTAAATGAGAAACATTAATGTCATTGTGTTTATGTGGCTATGTGTATTGTGTATTAAGTTTATTTGTATATGGTTTACTAAGCTTTTGGAAAGCTTATTCTGTGTGTGTTTTCTTTGTTTTATAGGTCGTCAAAGCTACGAAAGGCTCGGGAATCGTCAAGGATTATCACCACACTATCAATCTCTATTTTGGTACTTCTAATTGTGTATATAGCTAAATATGGCATTTATAGGCTAGATGTTCTGGAATATGTTTGATATATGTACTTGGCCATGTGATATGGCTAGATATATGGTTGTGTTATGAATGACTAGTCATGTCTTATGATACGTAGTTTTGGTATAGCTTAATAGCAAATGAAATTGTCATATGATTGGTAAGTTTATTGATGCATACTTAGCATATCATTGAAGGTAAGTTTGTGATGGATTATATGTTGAAATATATGTGATTGAATTGATCCAAATGTTTTATAAGTTGGTGTAAAAGTTAAACTCATAAGTGGTTAGAAATGATGAACATTTTGATATGTTTTGGTTGACTTTGATGCTTGGATTGGTGCTTAATTGTAACACCCTTAACCCGAAATCGTCACCGGAATAGGGATAAGAGGCATTACCAAACAATCGGAACATTTCACCTTCATTTTACAACACATAGTCAATCATCATTAAAACGTACCGCAACATAATCATATAGTCCCTTAATGAAGTCTACGAGACCTTAAACACGTGTTAGAAAGGGGTCGGGACTACACCGAACACGTACGAAAATTTTCAAAAATTTAAACATTTTTCAAAACTGTAGACATCACACGCCCGTGTGGGTAGGCTGTGTGCCTCCCATGGCCTCGACACGCCTGTGTGTCTAAGCCTTGTCAAAACAGGGCATACATACTGACTTGTCCACACGGCCGTGGACACGCCCATGTGCCTCACTCGTGGTCGCTACTGATTTGACCACACGGCCAATCACACGCCCGTATGTCTAGCCCGTGGTCGATTCTGACTTGTTTTAAATTTCAACCACTGGGGACTCGGTCGAGCCACACGCCTGTGTGCTCAACCGTGTGGGCAGTTATAGGTCATTTTCAAGGCCAAACTTGCCTCTCACACCTTGAATCACCTACAAGCTTCAAGGCAATACTAAATCATGCTTCTAAATGCATCCAAACATACCATTTCATGCACCAACTAATCACCAACAATACCATCTACTTCCATACCAAATATCATCACAAATATGTCCATCCAAAGTAACAAATGTACATCTCAAAACATATATATATCAAGCACCATATAATCCATGCCATAATTCATCTTCAAACCACAACTTTCATCAACTACATAAGCATGAAATATACCATATTCGTAGATCATTCATAAGTTCAACATCATTCAACTTCCAAGCCAAATCACATGGCAAGGATTAAACATTTTAAAACATGCCATAACTTCTAGCCTATACATGCCATATTTCAACTACATACATCTTTCTAAAAGTACCAAAATGGTTAGCCGATAGTGTGATTTAGTCATTGACAATTCCCTGATCCGACCAAGCTTTATTGACACTGTAAAATAGAGAAACCTATCACACAGTAAGCTTTAAAAGCTTAGTAAGTTCATAACATAATACATTCAAATCAACAAACTAAACTCATTAACAATTACACCCATCACATAGATCAATTCTCAACTATTTTTACCATTTCATCCATAGCTAAAATACTCATTCAACCATTCATAAAATCATATACAATCTCATCAACAACAAAGGTTCAACACATACCTTAGCCAACACATAGTTATTCACCATCCATGCTAATTTATGCTTGATATTGCATTTCAATCGACCTTTGTTATTTGTTTAATTTAATCGCACACTTAGTGCCAAATTCATAGTCGAAGCATAACAGTCATCGCACACTTAGTGCCTTTACTTTAAACGGAGTTCATATCGGTATTGACACACAGTGCCAATCATTATAGCCGAGACTTCCATAGCTTTGCACACATAGTGCTAGTCATATTTGTCTCGATTTCAATTTCGCACACTTAGTGCCATTCAATTCAATTCAACATATAGTATTTCTAATCTTATAATCATATGTATATTCATTTTATGATACTAAAACATTATTTAAGAACATGTATTATATCTGAACTTTCCTCGGACATCGAAATATCAAAACGGTCGACTAATCGAGCACTTTGTCTTTGCCTCAATCTCGATCTAAACCTCTCATTTCGTGGTCTATACACATTTAAATTTAACTTATTCAATCACCAATTCACTCAATTTAGTCCAAATATACATATTTAGGGTATTTTACAAAATAGCCCTCACATTTTCACATTTCGACACTTTAGTCCCTATTTCACAAAATCATCAAATTCACCTGATTTCATCTCATACATGCCTAGACGAATATTCATTGTGCTCATACAAGCCCATACATTCCATTGATTTCACAATTTAGTCCCTCAAAATATTATTCTTTCAATTTAATCCAAATTACTCAAAATCATCAAAATTCCAAAGACAAACTATGTAATTCAAACACATATCTTTCATATTTCATCACCAAACATAATAAAGCTCATGAATTCATCAATGGCTCTTATCAAAATCACCATCAATTTCTAAAATTAAAGCATGGGTTTTGTAGAGCACAAAGTAATGATTACGAAAACGTAGAAATTCTCAAAAACCGAGCTCAAACATACCTTAAATCAAGCCAATTGCTAGCCGAAAATCACAAAGCTTCAAACCCTTATTTTTTTTTCAACTTTCGGCAATAACAAAGATGATAATAGCTTCTTAATTCGTTTTTGTTTTATGAAAATATATATATCATCATTTATCAAGTTACAAATTTAACCTTACTAATAAACATTATAACATATAATATAATTGGTTATAAATGTCCATCAACCATCCACTATCTTTATAATGGCTTAATAACAACATAAGGACTCCTCCTTTAAAAAGTCATACCAAATAGGTACTTTAACAACTAGCACACAACTTTTACATCTTATTCGATTAGGTCCTTTTCGCAAATTTAACACACAATCAATAAAATCTTTACACAAAAATTTCACACAGGCTAAATCACATACTGTAAATGCAAAAAATAATATTAAAATATTATTCTAACCTCGAATTTGTGGTCTCAAAACCACTGTTCTGACTAGGGTCTAAATTGGGCTGTTACAACTTAATTGTGTTTAGAAGAATGACCCTTGTGTAGGTGGAAATTTGGCCTTGAAAATGGCCTATAATTTCCCACACGGTTGAGCCACACGCCCCCTCGTGGTTGAAATTCAAAACAACTTAGACTATACCACGGGTTGGACACACTGGCGTTTGACTGGCCGTGTGGTGCAAGTTAGTAACGACCACATGTGAGGTACAAGGGCGTGTCCACGGCCATGTAGACAAGTCCTTATGTATGCCCGACGTGGCTTAGACACACGGGCATGTCTAAGGCCTGTCAGGCACACGGCCTTCCCACACGGGCGTGTGTGACCCCTGTAACTTTGAAAAATTATTAAATTTTTGAGAATTTTTGTATGTGTTCGGTTTAGTCCCAGCCCTATTCTAAAGCATGTTTAAGGTCTCAAAGACCTATATAAGGGACACTTTGAACCTATTGGTTGAATTATATTATGAAATGTTCGTAAAAGATTCTGTTTGTCTGGTAATGCCTCTTAACCCTAATCTAGCGATGGATAAGGTTCAGGGGTATTACATTTGATTGGTTTCAGAGCTACGGTTTAGTCGATTCTCAAACTAACGTAGCGTGTGGGAGTCTAGCTTTACATACCATATATATGAAATGTGATAGTGTGATGTATTCTGACGTGCAAAATTTGTTTTCGTATAGTAATGGATCACGAAAGAGCCATAGCTGACGATGTAGCAAGTAACGCACCTGCTCCCGCTCAAGGGAAAACACCATCTGATTCGAGATCGGCTACGATCGGTCAAGAGGGAGAGGCTAAACAAGCTTTCTTCCAAATGATTAGTGAGTTGTTCATTCAGTTCGTAAGAAATAATCTGACTGTTTCACAACCTCCGCCACTGGCCAACCCCCCTCAGACTTCAATTGTGCCTCTGCTTATGAATCTGAATATATTGAATAAGCCTCTAGTCGACAAAATCTGTAAGTATGGGGCTGAAGAGTTCAGGGCCACTAGTGACGACGAATCCGAGAAAGCTGAGTTTTGGTTAGAGAACACAATTCAAGTATTTGATGAGATGTCTCTGAGTCTCGAAGAATGCATAAAATGTGTTGTTTCCTTATTACGAGATGCAGCCTATCAGTGGTGGATGACTTTGACTTCTATGGTTCCAAAGGAACGGGTTACTTGGGATTTCATTCAGTCTGAGTTTTGAAAGAAATTTATCAGTCAGAGATTCATTGATAAAAAACAAAAAGAGTTTTTGGAATTGAAATAGGGTCGTATGTCTGTCACTAAGTATGAACGAGTGTTTGTAAGATTAAGTTAGTATGCTCGGGAATGTGTATCAACCGAGGCAATAATGTGCAAAAGATTTGAAGATGGCCTAAATGAAGATATTCATTTGCTAGTTGGTATTCTGAAGATAAAAGAGTTCGTGGTGCTTGTTGATCGAGTGTGCAAAGTTGAAGCACTCGGGAAAGACAAAAGAAAAGCTGAGTCTGAAGCTAGATATGTGAGAAAGAGATTTCTGTGTAAATCATTTCAGTCTGCATCAAAGAAATTTAGAAATGAACATAGCCGTTCCAGGGCTAATGTGGAGCAATCAAATAGAGATCTAGTTAGATCACAGTTGACTGTCAAAATTCCAACTACTTCAATGACAAATGGAGGAAATGTCCAATCCGAGCGACCTAAATGTAAGCATTGTGGTAAAAGACATCCGGAAAGTTGTAGATTGAATGATCGAGCTTGCTTCAGATGTTGATCGTTAGATCATTTCATCTGTGATTGTCCAGAATCTGTTGAGCAAGAGATTGTTTAGAATTTGAGATCTGAGAATGTTTCAGCGAGAGGTAGATCTGTCCGAAATGCAATAAATGTCAGTGGTAGTCAGAGAACTATGAAAGATACTGTTGCGAGATCTAAAGCTAGAGCGCTTGCCAGAGCATATGCCACCCAAGATTATGAGGAAACTTCTTCTCCAGATGTTATAACGGGTACATTGACTCTTTATGATACTTCTGTGATTGCATTGATAAACCCTAGTTCTACTCATTCGTACATATGCATGAACTTAGTATCTAGTAAGACTTTGCCTGTAGAGTCTACTGAATTTGTTATTAGAGTATCGAACCCCTTAGGTAAAAGTGCTCTGGTTGACAAAGTATGCAAGAACTATCTGTTGATGTTTTGAGATATCTGTTTTCCTGTTGATCTGATGCTATTATCATTTGATGAGTTTGATATAATTTTGGGTATGGACTGGTTGATGTTACATGATACGATTGTGAATTGCAAAAGAAAGATTATTTATTTGAGATGTTAGAATGATGAAATAGTTCGAATGGAGTCTAATGATTTGAATGGATTTTGGTTGTGATATCATTGATGAAAACTCAAAACTATATGAAAAAGGGTTATGAAGCTTATTTTGCTTATACGATGGATTCAAAAGTAACCAAAAAGAAAGTTGAATCAGTGCCAGTTGTATGTGAATTCCCTGATGTATTCCTTGAAAAATTATTGGGATTACCTTCGATACGTGAAGTTGAATTTCATATTGATTTGTTGCCTGGTATAACTCCTATTCCAATAGCTCCGTATAGAATGGCATCAATAGAGTTGAAAGAGCTAAAGTTACAGTTGCAAGAGTTGACTGATAGATGGTTTGCAAGATCGAGTTTCTCACCTTGGGGTGCTCCCATTCTGTTTGTGAAAAAGAAAGATGGCATGATGAGAATATGCATTGACTATCGTCAGTTGAACAATGTGACTATAAATAACAAATATCCTCTGCCCAGAAATGATGATTTTTTTATCAGCTTAAAGGAGCCACCGTATTTTCAAAGATAGATCTGAGATCGGGATACTACCAGTTGAGAGTAAAAGATTCAGACATTCTGAAAACTGCTTTCAGGATGAGGTATGAGCATTATGAGTTTTTCGTTATGCCTTTCGGACTAACCAATGCTCCTGTGGTTTTTATGGATCTGATGAACAGAATTTTCAGACAGTATTTAGATTAATTTGTTGTTGTATTTATTGACGCTATTTTGATTTATTCTCGAGATAAAATTGAACATGCTGAACATCTAAGAATCGTGTTGCAAACTTTGTGAGAGAAGCAATTGTACGTAAAATTCAGCAAATGTGAATTCTGGTTGCGTGAAGTTTGTTTTCTGGGACACATTATATCGGCCTCTGGAGTACGAGTCGATCTGAGTAAGATTTCTGCTATTCTAGAATGGAAGCCTCCGAAAAATGTGTCTGAAGTCCGTAGTTTTCTAGGAGTTGGTGGTTGTTATCGAAGGTTCGTAAAAGGCTTTTCAATAATAGCTACTTTGTTGACTAGATTGCTTCAGAAAGATGTGAGGTATGAAAGGTCCGATAAATGTCAAAAAAGCTTTGATCAGTTGAAAGTCCTTTTGACTAAAGCTCCAGTGTTTGTACAGCCAGAATCGGGCAAAGAGTTCGTGATTTATAATGATGCTTCATTGAGTGGTCTAGGTTGCGTTCTGATGGAGGAAGGCAAAGTAGTAGCTTATGCTTCGAGAAAACTAAACCCTTATGAAAAGAATTATTCAACACATGATCTTGAGCTAGCTGCGATTATGTTCGCATTAAAGATTTGGTGCCATTATCTTTTTGGTGAAAAATGTCATGTATTTTCTGATAATAAAAGCCTGCAGTGTTTGATGACTCAAAAGGATCTGAATTTGAGACAACGTCGATGGTTAGAGTTGTTAAAACACTACAAGCTTGTGATTGACTATCATCTTGGAAAGGCTAATGTTGTTTTAAGCCAAAAATCACTGTTTGCATTACGTGCAATGAATGCTTATTTAGACTTGTCTAATGATAGTTCAGTTTTGGTGGAATTAAAAGCAAAACTGTTGTTTTTACAGCAAACATGTGATGCTTAGAAAGTTGATAATGAAATGTTGGTGAAATGAGCTCAGTGTGATCTGAACTCCGATTCTAAATTTTGAGTTGATGTTGATGATTGTTTGAGATTTTGAGATCAGGTTTGTGTTCTGAGAAATCCAAAGTTGATTCATTTGATTTTGAATGAAGCTCGTAATAGTCGCTGATCTGTTCATCCGAGAAGTACGAAGATGTATCATGACCTAAAGCAACACTATTGATGGTCTCGTGTGAAACGAGACATTTCTGACTTTGTTTCGAAATGTTTAATTTGTCAACAAGTAAAACCTGAAGATTAGGTTCCATTTGGTTTACTACAACCGATTCTGATCTTCGAGTGGAAATGGGATAGAGTAATGATGGATTTTATTTTCGGATTGCGATTGACTCTGAGAAAGAAAGATGCAATTTGGGTTGTAGTTGATCGATTGATGAAATCAACCCATTTTATTTTGGTACGATCTGACTACTAACTTGATAGATTAGCTGAGCTTTATATTTCTGATATTGTAAGATTGCACGGAGTGCCATTATCTATCGTGTCTGACAGAGATTCGAGGTTTACACCACTATTCTAGAAGAAATTGCAAGAAGCGTTAGGTACTAAATTACATTTTAGTATAGCATTTCATCCACAGATGGATGGTCAGTCTGAATAGATTATTCAAATACTTGAGAGTATATTGAGATGTTGCATTATTGAGTTAGACGGTATGTGGGAACCGTACTTTCCATTGATTGAATTTGCGTAAAATAATAGTTTTTAGTCGAGCATCAAATTGGCACCTTATAAGGCTTTCTACGGACCCAAATGTCGAACACCTCTGTACTGGACTCAGCTCAGTGAAAATAAGATACACGGGGTGGATTTGATAAAAGACACTGAGCAGAAAGTGAAAGTGATCCATGATAGTCTGAAAGCAGTGTCTGATCGTCAAAAACCTTATGTGGACTAAAAAGGAAAAGATATTGAGTTTGAAATCAGCGAAAAAGTGTTTTTGAAAGTGTCTACATGGAAAAAAGTACTCAGATTTGGTTGTAAAGGCAAATTGAGTCCGAGGTTCATCGGGCCATACGAAATTATCGAACGTATTGGGCCAATTGCGTATAGATTGTTGTTGCCACTTGAGCTAACAATGATTCATAATGTATTTCACGTGTCAATGCTTCGTCGATACAAATCTGATCCATCACATGTGATTCCTCCATCGGAGATTGAAATTCGATCCGATATGACTTACGAGGAAGAACCAATCCGTATCTTAGCTCATGAAGGGAAAGAGTTGAGAAACAAGAAAATTCCGTTAGTAAAAGTGTTGTGGCATCGACACGGAGTGGAAGAAGCTACATGGGAGCCTGAAGATTCAATAAGACAGCAATATCCGAATCTATTTCATGGTAAGATTTTTGGGGACGAAAATCCCTAAGGGGGAGAATTTTAACAGTCTGATTTAGACCCTAGTCGAAACAGTGGTTTTGGGACCACAAATCTGAGTTAGAAAAATATTTTAATATTATATTCAGTGCCTGTGATACATGTTTAAGCATGTGTGAAATTTCTGTGAATTAATTTGTCTGTTTGTGTGCCTAATTTGAGTAAAAGATTAAATCGCATAAAAGGCAAAAGTGACAAGTTGTTTGTTAAATTTCTAAATTGCCATGTTCTATAAATATGAAGGCCTTATAATAAAATTTGGCCATTTGTTTATAGCATGGACGGTTATGGGCTTGAGTGATATGGTTTTCTAATTAAATTAGTAAGGTTATTTTAGTAAATCATGTATTAAAATGTTTTATAATAAAAAAAAAACAAAGTATGAAAATGGGCATTTATTCATCCATCTTTTGACCGAAAATACCAAAGAAGAAGAAAAGAAAAAGAAAGCTAGGTTTCGGCTAAGTATAAGCTTGATTCAAGGTATGTTTGGCTTCAGTTTTTGATAATTTCAACATTTTTGTAATCGTTACTTTGTATACTTCAAAACCCATGCTTCAATTTTGTGAATTGTTGAACATTTTGAAATGTGCCATTGATGAACACATGAGTTTTATGATGTTTGATGGTTAAATATGAAAGATATGGGTTTGATTAACATAGTTTGTCTTTGGAGTTTTGATGAATTTGAGTAATTTGGATGAAATTGAGAAAAAAGATTTTTAAAGCACTAAATTGTGAAAAAAATGAAACGTGTGGACTTGAATGAGCATGGGTGTCATTCAACCAAGCATGAGTAATATGGAATTTGATGTATTTTGTGATTTTGTGAAATAGGGATAAAATGTCAAAATGTGAAAATGTTCGGGCTAATTTGTAAATTGCCCTAAATATGTGTTTTTTGATTGAATTGAATGAGTTGATTAATAAATGGTTTAAATTTGAATATGTATTGATCAAGAAACAAAGGCAACGGACTTAGATCCCGAGAAATCGAAAGTAATTGAGTAGCCGAGTCCCTTTCCATTAAATCGAATCCGAGGTAAGTCTATATACAGATAAATGTATTTGTATTAATTTTTTATATGTTCATATGAAATCTCATTATGATGAATGTGTATGAGAATGATAGTATATGAATTTCGAGGAAGTATCGACAATGTATCAATGTTAGAGAAGTCTCGTACGAACCTAGGAATGGATAGGATTACGTATGTCATGACATAGGTGTCCGATATGTGATATCATGTAAGAGCACATCGAGACGTTGGCATTGATTTGAGATTTCGTGTAAGACCACGTCTGGGATGTTGGCATTGTACGACTATTCCAAGCACTTTGCGAATCCTATTAGATTCAGAACGGTTCAACGGGCAAGTCCTAGAAATGAATGACTATGTTATTTGTATATCCGCTTCAGGTACATTTAATGTATATGTTTTGAATTAGGCATGGAAAGTGAGTAAATATGCATATGGATGCAATGAACCAATATGTGATATATGAGTGAATGTGACATGAGTAAATGATAAGATGATATGTCATATACATGCTTAAATGAGTTATGAGCATATGAGATATTTGAGTTATGAAATAGGAGTAAGTAATGGCTAAGTAATGAGCCAAGGATGATATTATGAAATTGTAAATGAGAAACATTAATGTCATTGTGTTTATGTGGCTATGTGTATTGTGTATTAAGTTTATTTGTATATGGCTTACAAAGCTTTTGGAAAGCTTATTCTGTGTGTGTTTTCTCTGTTTTATAGGTTGTCAAAGCTACGAAACGCTCGGGAATAGTCAACGATTATCACCACACTATCAATCACTATTTTGGTAATTCTGATTGTGTATATAGCTAAATATGGCATGTATAGGCCAGATGTTTTGGAATATGTTTGATATATGTACTTGGCCATGTGATATAGCTAGATATATGGTTGTGTTATGAATTACTAGGCATGTCCTATGATGCTTAACTTTGGTATAGCTTAATAGTAAATGAAATGGTCATATGAATGGTAAGTTTATTGATACATATTTAGCATATCAATGATGGTAAGTTTGTGATGGATTATATGTTGAAATGTATGTGATTGGATTGATCCAAATGTTTTGTAAGTTGGTGTAAAAGTTAAGCTCATAAGTGGTTAGAAATGATAAACATTTTGGTATGTTTTGGTTGCCTTTATTGCTTGGATTAGTGCTTAATTGTGTTTGAAAGAATGACTCTTGTGTAGGTGGCAATTTGGCCTTGAGAATGGCTTATAATTTCACACACGGTAGAGCACAAGGGCTTGTGGCTCGATCGTGTCCCTCGTGGTTGAAATTCAAAACAAGCAGACTCGACCACGGGCTAGACACAAGGGCGTGTGACTGGCCTTATGGTGCAAGTCAGTAGCGACCACTGGCGAGGTACACGGGTGTGTCCACGGCCGTGTGGACAAGTTAGTATGTATGCCTTGTTTTGACACGGCCTACCCACAGGGGCATGTGACCTCTGTAACTTTGAAAAAATTTTAAATTTTTGAGAATTTTTGTATGTGTTCGGTTTAGTTCCGACCCTATT
The DNA here is from genome assembly GCA_025503065.1 of Gossypium bickii. NCBI lineage: Eukaryota > Viridiplantae > Streptophyta > Magnoliopsida > Malvales > Malvaceae > Gossypium > Gossypium bickii. Next base: position 35,450,589 of record CP106712.1, on the reverse strand, counting down.
CTAAAGCATGTTTAAGGTCTCAAAGACCTATTTAAGGGACACTTTGATCCTATTGGTTGAATTATATTATGAAATGTCTGTAAAAGATTATGTTTGTCTGATAATGCCTCTTAACCCTAATTCGGCGATGAATATGGGTTAGGGGTATTACAAACGGTTTATGACCAGAAACGTAAAGAATTTCTAGAGCTGAAATAGGGTTGTATGACAGTGACTGAATATGAGCAAGAATTTGTCAGACTGAGCAAATACGCTTTAGAGTGTGTTTCTACGAAGGCTATTATGTGCAAAAGATTTGAGGATGGATTGAATGAAAATATTCGTGTGTTAGTCGAGATCTTAGAGCTGAAAGAGTTTGTGGTATTGGTTGAACAGGCTTGTAAGGCCGAAGAATTGAACAAAAGGAAGAGAAAAGCTGATCTTAAAGATAGAGACTCGACGAAAAGACCGATGAGTAAGTCACTCCCATCTCAATCTACAAAATCGAAAGAGATGTATTCCCATTCAAATGTTTAAGTAAGGTATTTACATAGAGATCATGAGAAACAACATTTGAGTTTTAAATCTCAAGCTAATTCGATGGTAAGTGTGGGTAATGTAAAGTCTAATAGGTCCGAATGTCAACGTTGTGGAAGAAGACATCCCGACAAATGAAGAACGAATGACCAGGCTTGTTTTAAGTGTGGTTTTCAATATCATTTTAGCAGAGATTGCCCGGAGATGACAGAGAAAGAGAAATTTTTGAGTGCAAGGCCTAGTAATACTGCTTCCAAAGGAAGACCCATGAGGAATACTGGAAATGGAGCCAGTAGTAAAGGTATGATGAAAGAAATCGCGGTGAGATCCGAAGCTCGAGCACCTGCTAGAGCCTATGCCATCCGTGCTCGCGAAGAAGTGACTTCTCTCGATGTTATTACTGGTACTTTTTCTCTTTATGATACTGACCTTATTGCATTAATTGATCCTGGATCTACTCATTCGTATGTTTGTATGAATTTGGTAAATAATAAGAAATTTCATGTTGAGTTTGCCAAATTTGTGATTAAGGTGTCAAACCCTTTAGGCAAGCATGTTTTAGTTGACAAAGTATGTAAGAAATGTCCTTTGATAATTAGAGGTCACTGTTTTCCCGCTGACTTGATGTTGTTACCATTTGATGAGTTTGATGTCATTTTAGGTATGGATTGGCTGACGTTGCATGATACTATAGTAAATTGTAGATAGAAAGTTATTGAATTGAAATGTGAAAATGGTGAAATTCTTCGGGTTGAATTAGATAGGTCAGGTAGATTGCCTGTGGTGATTTCTTCAATGTCAGCTCAAAAATGTATAAGAAAAGGGTGTGAATCTTACCTAGTCTATGTGTTAAACACAAAAGAGTCTAAATTGAAAATTGAATCGGTGTTGGTGGTGTGTGAATTTTCAGATGTTTTTCCAAATGAGTTGCCAAGATTGTCTCCAATTAGAGAAGTTGAGTTTGGTATTGAGTTAGCCCTCAGTGTTTCACCGATATCGATTGCTTCGTATAGAATGGCTCTGACCGAATGGAAAGAGTTAAAGACTCAGTTGCAAGAGTTGACAGATAAGGGTTTTGCGTGACCAAGTTATTCTCCCTAGGGTGCTCCAGTGTTGTTCGTAAAAAAGAAAGATGGGACTATGAGACTTTGTATAGATTACCAACAACTCAAAAAGGTAACCATTAAGAACAAGTATCCTTTGCCGAGGATTGATGATTTATTTCACCAACTAAAAGGAACGACAGTTTTCTCGAAGATAGATTTGAGATATAGTTACTATCAGTTGAGAGTAAAAGAGTTGGATGTGCTGAAAACCTCTTTTAAACAAGGTACGGACACTATGAATTTCTTGTCATGCCTTTTGACTGACGAATGCTCTTGCAGTTTTTATATACCTAATGAATCGAATCTTTAGACCGTACTTGGACAAGTTTGTAGTTGGTTTTATTGACGACATACTGATTTATTCTCATAATGAGTCCGAGCATGCCAAACACTTGAGAACTATTTTACAAACTTTGAGAGATAAGAAGTTGTATGCTAAGTTCAGTAAAAGTGAATTTTGGCTCCGAGAAGTTTGATTTTTAGGACATATTGTCTCAGGTGATGGTATTCGGGTTGATCCAAGTAAGATTTCGATAATTGTTGATTGGAAACTGCCAAGGAATGTATTTGAAGTTAGAAGCTTATTGGGCTTAGATGGTTACTACCGTCAGTTCGTCAAAGGGTTTTCGATGATTGCTACCCCTATGACCAAGTTGTTGCAACAAGATGTCAAATTTGTATAGTCTGAAAAAATGTCAGCAAAGTTTTGAGAAGTTGAAAGCTTCATTGACTAAAGGACCGATTTTAGTGCAACCTAAACTGAGAAAGGAGTCTGTGATTTATTGTGACGCATCACTAAATGGATTGGGATGTGTGTTGATGCAAGAGGGAAAAGTGATAGCCTATGCCTCGAGACAGTTTTAACCAAATGAGAAGAATTATTCGACGAATGATTTGGAGTTAGATGCCATTGTGTTTGCTCTAAAAATTTGGAGACATCATTTGTGTAGTGAGAAATGCCATGTTTTAACGGATCACAAGAGTTTGAAGTATTTGATGACTTAGAAAGATTTAAATTTGCGGCAATGAAGATGGCTTGAGTTACTGAAAGACTATGAGTTCGTGATTGATTATAACCCGGGTAAGACGAATGTAGTTGTAGATGCCCTAAGTAGGAAATCCTTGTTTACCTTTAGAGAAATGAAAATGAGGTTAGCATTGTCTGATAATAATTCAATTATAGCTAAGTTGAGAGCTAGACCATTATTTCTTCAGTAAATTTTTGAAGCTCAGAAATGTGACCGTGATTTGCAAGACAAGAGAGCTCATTGTGAATCGGTTACTCATTTAGATTTTCATGTCAGATTCGATGATTGTTTGATGTTTCGAGGTAGAGTTTGTATACCTTGAGGCGCATAATGGTTGTTTATCTGTGCATCCGGGTAGTACGGAAATGTATAATGATTTGAAAAAATTGTATTAGTGGTCTGGTACGGAAAGAGATATCTCCGAGTTTGTTTTGAAATGTTTGATTTGTCAACAAGGAATAGTCAAACACCAAGTACTTTCGTGTTTACATCAGCCAGTGATGGAACCCGAATGGAAATGGGATAGAATTACGATGGATTTCGTAACTGGATTACCTCTGACTCTAAAAAAAGATGTTGTTTGGGTTGTTGGTGATGGATTGACAAAATCTGCTCATTTTATTCCGGTACGTACCGATTATTCGCTTGGTAAGTTGGCTGAGTTGTACATTTCTGAGATTGTAAGATTGCACGGGGTACTTACTTCGATTATTTCAGATAGAGATCCGAGGTTCACTTCGAGATTTTGGAAGAAGCTATAAGAGGCTTTGGGTACAAAATTGAATTTTAGTACTACATTTCATCCACAGACTGACAGTCAATCCGATAGGGTAATTCACATACTTGAAGATATGCTTTGATGCTATGTTCTAGAATTTGAGGGTAGTTGGGAAAAATATCTACCATTGGTCTAATTTGCCTATAACAACAGCCATCAGTCAAGTATAAAAATGACACCTTATGAGGTATTGTATGGCTGTAAGTGTCAAACACCTTTATATTGGACCGAGCTTAACGAGAAACAGATTCACGGGGTTGACTTGGTTAAGGAAACCGAAGAAAATATAAAGGTAATCTGAGATTGCTTGAAAGCCGCTTCTGGTTGACAAAAGTTGTATGCAGACTTGAAAATAAAGGAGATCACATTTCAGGTCGGTGACAAAGTCTTTCTGAAAGTTTCTCCGTGGAAGAAGGTTCTAGGATTTGGTCGTAAAGGCAAGTTGAGTCCACGTTTCATTTGGCCGTATGAAGTTCTTGAAAGAATAGGGCCAGTGGCATATCAGTTAGTTTTACTAACAGAGTTGGAAAGAATCCATAATGTGTTTCATGTGTCTATGCTGGGACTTTATCAATCAGACACTTCACATGTGATTTCTCCGACAGAGGTTGAGATTCGACCTGATATGACTTATAGTGAAGAACCGATCAAGATTTTGGCTCGGAAAGTTAAACAGTTAAGAAAACCCTAATGAAAGTTTTATGGAAATGACACGGAGTCGAAGAGGCTACATGGGAACAATACCCAAACCTTTTCTCTAGTAAGATTTTTGGGGACGAAAATCTCTACGGGGTTAAAGTTGTAACAGGCCAATTTTGGGCCTAGTCAGAATAGTGGTTTTAGGACCACAAATCTGACACAGCAAATTTAGTTTTTGTTATATTTTTATGGTCAAAATTTTCACGGAATGTTTTCGTGAAAATTTCGTTCGAAAATTTTATCGTTTGCGTACTCAATTTAGTCAAAAGGACTAAATTATAAAAAGTGCAAAAGTTGAGTTCTGCATGTTAGAGGTGTCTAATTGTTATGGGATTTTAAATTAGAGGCCCTTATATGATAATTAGACAATTTCTTAAGATAGTTGACAAAAATGGAAATGGCGAGATAAAAATTTAAAGTTTGGCAAAAAGGGCATTTTGGTCATTTGGTTAATAAAAGAATAAAAAGGGAAAATAAAGCCAAAATTTGCTCATCTTTCTTCTACCTTTGCCGAATTTGATAAGAATACCATATCTAGGGTTTTCTTTCTCTTTCAAGTTTGATTGTAAGTACATTCTAGCCCTGTTTTTATTGCTCTTTATGTTTTTAAAGTCGTTATCATTTGATCTATCTATTTCTACAATTAATTTAAGGAAAGATCAAGGTCTAGGGTTTGACCCATGTTGGATATTTGTGTATTGTGATGTCTAATGCTAGATTATGCATGTTTGATGTGTGATAAACAACTTTTGCTAGGTGGTTTTTGATGAAAATGTTAAAAGGACCTAATTATAAAAAGATTATAAAATGTGTACAAAAGTGTAATTAAATGAAATATGTGGACTGCTATAAGTATAAAAGAGGATTGGCTAGGCTTGGAATCAAAGAAATTGAATAGATTTTATTTTTCGAGCCTAGGGGTAAAATTTTAAATATGTCAAAGTTTAGGGACAAAAATGTAATTTTTGCCATAATGTGATTTTGGACTGAATTGAATAATGTGAATAATAAATAAGTTAAATTTGCTATTATTGATCAAGAAAGATGAGGTTTGGACCTTGATCGGGGGAAAAATAATGTTATTGACGATTAGGTCCATTTATGCTATTTTTGTACCGAGGTAAGTACATATGTAAATAATGCATTATTGTTTATGCTTTAATTGTGTTATTATTGTATGAATTGTGTTTTACTCTTTGAATGAATTCAACAAAGTTCGACAAGCGAGAAAAGAATCCCAGTTGAACTTTAAGAATTGTTAGGATACAAATGTCATGAAATTAGGGTTAGTTGAGATTACGTATAAGACCATATCTTTGATATGGCATCGTTATGAGATTTTATGTAATACCATAGCTGGGATATTGCCATCTATATGAGATCCCATGTAAGATCATATCTGGGATATGGCATTGGTATAGTACTATGTGTGTGAGATTTCCCGATTATCCTTTAGTACTCCAAGTGGTTCAATAGGAAACTTATCAGCAAAGTTTATGTTGTGAAAGACTATGGTATGATGTGAAAGATTATGGTAAGTTGCAATATGTGATGAAACCTTAGATTGGTTCGATCGAGTAAGTTATGATGTTAAGATTTTAATAACATCTATGCTAAGCTAGATTATGAATTCACAATGGCATTTATGTTAATTTACTTTATGTTAAATATATGTTAAAGTGTGTATGATGCTTATTATTTGCATAGGAACTTACTAAGTTTTAAAGCTTACTCCTTTTCTTTTTCACTTGTCTTATAGTGTCACCGAGCAAGCTCAGGGGTTGAAGACAGTCGGAGATCTATTCACACTATCAAATTATCATTTTGGGTACTTATGATTACATTATTTTGAGCTATGGCATGTATAGGGACTTGGTCTTTTGGTTATGTGTCATAATTGATTTGGCCATATCTGTTGGCTTTAATAGTTGATAATTCATTTTGTAAATGGCCATTTGATATTGGCTAATATTGGTTAAGTATATATACATATGATGATGTTCTCATGACTGTGAGAAATTGCATGATTTGATATGTTAAGTAGGTGATGTTTGCATGTGATAAATGATAGTATGTAAATGATATGTGGATGCCTTGTGTATAATTGATTGGGTTTAAAGTATATGCCATGTGATAAATTATAGGTATTGTACTATGAATGTGAGATGTCCCGAGTATCCGTTAGTATTCCAAGTGGTTCAACGGGTAGTTTGACAAAAATGTTAAAGTTGTGAAAGACTTTGGTATGCTGCACTTGGGTACAGGTAGGTACATATGACTCACGCTTAATGAGCTCGATATGTGGTGAACCGTCGGTAGGTTTGTGATTGAGTAAGTTTAAATATGAGATTTATAATGGACATTTATGTTAATTTACATCATGTTAATTATGTGTTAAATGTGTGTTATAATGCCTATTATTTGCGTAGGAACTTACTAAGCTTTAAAGTTTACTCCCATTTCTTTTCCCTTGTCTTATAATGTCACCAAGCTAGCTCAGGGATCACAGATTGTCGGAGATTCACTCACACTATCAACATGTCATTTTGGGTACCGATGAATTTAACATTTTGAGTTATGGCATGTATAAGGACTTAGTTATTTTGTTATGTGTCATAATTGATTTGAGCCAAATGTGTTGGCTAATGTTGGTTGATAATTCATTCTGTAAATGGCCATTGAAATTGGCTAATATTGGTTTAGGTATATATATACAATTGACGATGCCTTTCATGGATGTGGAAGTTTGCATGGTATAAGTTGTTAAGCAGGTGATGTTTGCTTGTGATAGATGGTAGTATATGAATGAGTGTTGCTGCCTTGGTTGTGGTTGAATTGGTTGAATGTATATGCTTGGATTGGTGTTATGTTTTGTTGTGTAGGCATGTGCATGGATGGGTGACAAAATGGCTTGGTAAATAGCCCTGTTTTTTTCCACAAGGGGTAGACACATGGGCGTGTGTCTAGACCGTGTGTGACACACGACTTGCCCAATGGGCATGTGTTCTAGCTGTGTGTCCCCTGCACCTAAATGGTTGCAAAACAGAATGCTCTGTAATGAGCACACGGGTAAAAACACGGGCATGTGTCTCAGCCATGTAGAGGGCACCGCCTCGAACACGAGCATGTGCCCTGGCCGTGTGAAGTCTGCACCTATTTTATGAAAAACTATGAAAATTTAATCGATCACACGGCCTAACCACACGGGCGTGTGACTTGGCCATGTGACCTTAATTTGATGATAATGTCATAAATAGAAAGCTCCCTAATTTGAACACGGCCTGAAGCACGAGCGTGTCCCGAACCCACACGGGCGTGTGACCCTTTTTATATGAAAAATTTTCTAACTTTCCCAAAAGTTTCCAAAGTTCTCAGTTTAGTCCCGAACCACTTCCGATGCATGTTTTAGGCCTCGTAGGCTCGTAATAGGGACGATATGAATGTATGTGAAAGGTTTTAAACTTGGATGGAAATTTATGTCTCGGTTTTATATGTATGCTTGTGTTTATGTCTTGTAATGCCTCGTACCCTGTTCCGACATTGAATACAGGTAAGGGGTGTTACAGCTTCAGCTATGTATTGGCACTTAGGGTGCGAGATTCCCAAGTATCCGATGGTATTCTGAGTGGTTCAACGGGTATATCGAAAATATGAAACAGTGAGAAATAGATACGTATTAGTATAGGTATGTACGAAAACTATACGAACATTGAATCTAAGAAAGTTGTGAGTTCATGAATACTTAGATTGAATATATGTTAACATTATGGTTTAATAATTTTGTAGTATATATTGTTCATAATACTTAATTGGTGAATGAATGGTGAGCTTAACTTAGTAACTATATGAGCTTACTAAGCTTTATAGCTTACTCTATTTACTTCTCCATGTTTTATAGAGATTATCGAAACTTGCTCAGATTTGGGAGTCGTCGAAGATCTCATCACACTATCAAACTATCACTTTGGTACTTTTGAACTTATGTATTTGGTTATATGGCATGTATAGGAGTTATGGTCATTTTGGTATATGTATTAGTAATAGATTTAGCCATTTGCTTTGGCTTGTAAATAATGAATGGTTAGTTATGTGCATAGCCATGTGATTTGGCTTATTTTGGCATGTTTGGTGATGTATATATATGTGCAAATAGGCCTTTGTTATGTTGTGTATAATTTCCATTTATATGCTTGTTGTCAATTTGTATTTGGAGTACAAAATGGTTGAATTTGAGATTGGTATGCTTTTGGTTTTAGGTAAAGTGATGCATAATTGAAAGCGATCATATTGATGATTTGAGAATGTGAATTTTGATATAAAATTGAATGGCTTATTGTGATACTTGTGTAAATTATGATTAATGGTATGGATTTAGCATGAATTAGACTTGATTGAGATTGGTTGGAATGATTATTTATGCCATGTTATATGCCATTTGGTTTGTGTAGGTGATTCTAATTTTGGGTGAGAATAATTACTTGGTAAATAGCCTTTTTTTGTCCACACTGGCAGATACATGGTCGTGTGTCTGAGTTGTGTGTGACACACGGTTAGGTGATACGGTCATGTGTCCCCTAGTGTCTAATTAAAAACCAAGTCAGTATGCTCCACACGGCCCAGCACACGGGCGTGTGACTTGGCCGTGTGGCATAAGTCAGTATACCCTACACGTTTTGCACGGCCTAGCACACGGCCTGGCACACGAGCGTGTGTGGCCATTTCGAAGGGCACACAGGCTATGTAACAGCCCGATTTTGACCTTAGTCAGGACAGTGGTTTCGAGACCACAAATTCGAGGTCTTAAGAATATTTTAATAATATTTTCTGTGTGAATAGTATATGATTTAGCCTACGTGAAATTTCTGTGTGATAATTTTATTGACTGTGTATCAAATTGTGAGAAAGGACTTAATTGCATAAAGTGTAAAAATGTTGTGTGTTGATTGTTATATACTTATTTATTGTTGGCTTGTTAAAGAGGAGGCCTTATGTTGTTAATAACCCATTTTTAAGATAGTGGAGGGTTAAATGACATGATAATCATGATGATAATTTGTTTTATATGTGTAATGGAAGGCTATTTTTGTAAATGGATTAATAATATAATTTTTATACAAACAAAAGGTTAAAATAATATGAACATATTCATCTTTGTTAACCGTAAAACACAAAAGAAAGGAAGGAAGAAAAGCTTTGAAAATTTCGGCTAAGGTTAAGCTTGATTCAAGGCATGTTTGAGCTCAGTTTTTGATAATTTTTACGTTTTTGTAACCGTTTCTTTGTGCTTTACAAAACCCATGCTCAAATTTTGAGAATTGATGATGTTTATGAAATGTGCCATTGCTGAAATGGTGAGTTTTGTGATGAGTGTTGGTGTTAAATGAAATATAAGTGTTTAATGAACATGTGTTGTTCTTGAATTTTTGATGAATTTAGCTATTTAGGGCTAAATTGTGAAACTATCATTTTGAAGGACTAGAATGTGAAATAAATGGAATGTGTGGGTTTTATAAGCATGGTGAGAATTTGACAAGGTTTGAACCAAGTGAAATTATATGAATTTGATGATTTTATGAATTAGGGACTAAAGTGTCGAAATGTGAAAATGTGAAGGCTATTTTGTAAAATGCCCTAAATGTGTGTGTGTGGACTAAATTGAATGAGTTGGTGATTGAATAGATTGAATTTGAATGTGTATAGACCAAGAGAGGAGAGGTTCGGATCGAGATCGAGGTAAAGAAAAAGTGCTCGATTAATCAACTGTTTCGGTATTTTGACATCCGAGGTAAGTTCGGATATAATACATGTTATTAAGATATGTTTTAGTATTATGAAATGAATGTGTATATGTGTATGAAATCGAGATGCTATGTACAACATTTAGTTAATGGCACTAAGTGTGCGAAATTGAAATCGAAACAAAAATGAATAGTACTGTGTGTACGATGTTATGAAAGCTTCAGCTTATAGATTTGGTACTATGTATGTGTTACCGAGATAAGTCAGTTGAAAGATTAGGCATTAAATGTGCGATAACTAATATGTACCGACCATGTATATAACACTGAGTGTGCGATGAAATTCAAAGAATATCAGAGGATGATCGACTTGTAATATCAAGTATTGAGTAGCTTGGGAATTGAATAACTATGTGTTAGCTAAGGTATGTATTGAACCTTTGTGGTTGATGAGTTTATAGATAAAGCTATGAATGGATGAATGAATAATTTTAGTTATGGATGATTTGGTATGTTTAAGAGAGAATTGATCTACGTGATGGTTGGTTTAGTATAATGTTTTATGTTTCGAACTTACTAAGCTTTATAAAGCTTACTGTGTGATTTATTTCTCTGCTTTGCAGTGTCAGTAAAGCTAGCTCGGATCCGGGAATCGTCAGCATCTTAATCACACTATCGACATACTATTTTGGTACCTTTGGAAAGATGTACATAGTTGAAATATGGCATGTATAGGCTAGTTATTTTGAGACATATTTGAGATGTGTAAATATCCATGTGATGTGGCTAGATATATGATGGTATTGAGCATAAATGGCTTTGATATATGATGCATATTTTGGTATGGCTTGTGGGTAAAGAGAATGACCTATGAATTGTAAACTTTGTGTTGGTATGATGCTAGTATGATTTAGTGAATTTGGGAATGAATCATGGTTGGTAATGAATATATTCAAGCGGTGTATGTTAGTTTCTAAGTTGAAATGTTTAGAAATGAGATTGTATGAGATGTTATGTTGATCACTTGACATGAGATCGGTTGCCAAATTGTGTGTAGAATTATGTTTAAATATGCTTGTAGGATTGACCCTTATGTGGGTGGCAAATTGGCCTTGCAAATGCCCTATTTTTTCACACGGTTGTGGCACATGGGCGTGCCTAGTGATCGTGGGTGTAAGTCAGTGTAGGGCCGAAGAGCACACGGCCATGGCACACGGACGTGCCTGGTATCTGGTAGTCGTGTGGTTTTTGGCATAATCGACCACGGCCAAAGTACACGGGCGTGCTTGGTGGCCGTGGAAGCTAAGTCAGTTTAAACCATGGGGAGGACACACGGGTGTGTCTAGTAGTCGTGGGAGGCACACGGCCTACCCTCACGGGCGTGTATCCCCTGAAATGTAGAAAAGTTTTAAATTTCCGTAAAGTTTCTGTAAGTACTTCGGTTTAGTCTCGACCCCTCTCTAGCATGTGTTTAAGGTCTTATACACCTTAATAAGGGACTAATTGTTTATGTTTGATATATTATTATGATGATTGACTATGTGTCGTAATTGGGTTGTAATTAATCCTATTGTTCGGTAATGCCTCTTAACCCTATTCCGGCGACAGTTTCTGGTTAGAGGTGTTACAGGCTAGTCACATGGGCGTGTGTGTTGGGTGTGTGACCCAAGTCAGAGAGTTACACAGGGTCGGACATAGACTGGGACACGGCCATGTGATCCCATTTTGAATGTGCACATGGCCTGTGACACTGGTGTGTCTTTGGCAGTGTAAGACACACGACCGTGCCACACAAGCGTGTGTCCCCTTTATTTTGAAATATTTTCTAAGTTTTCCAAAAATTTCCTGAGTTATCAGTTTAGTTTCGAACCACTCTTAATGCATGATTTGGGCCTCGTAGGCTCGTATTAGGGACGATATGAATGATTGATTTATATTTACAATGGGAAAAATGTATGAGAAATGTATGTTTATTTGTAAAATAAATTTGGTAATGTTTCATAACCCTATTTCAGTGTTGAATACGAGTGAGGGGTGTTACATTTATTGGTATCAGAGCTACAATTTAGTCGATTGTAGGCCTAACGTAACGTATGTGAGAGTCTAGTTATACATGCGATATATAACCTGTTATAGTGTGATATCTCCTAACTGTTTAAATCGTGTTTTTATATAGCAATGGATCCCTATCGAGCAGTGGTTGATGATGTTAAGAGTAGTGAGCCAGCCTCCGTTCACAGAGTAGTATAGTCTAAGTCGAGACCTGTATCGGGTAGTCAGGGAGGAGAGGCCAAATAAGCCTTTTCCAAATGATGAACAAACGGTTCACTGAGTTTGTCCAAACTAATCCTGCTGCTCAGCAACTTCTACCCCCACATATTCCCCAACTGGTCCTCATAGCTCCTCAAGGTTAGGAACCTTTACGGTTGAGTAAGCCACCTACGGATAAAATTTGAAAGTATGGGCTGAAGAGGTTAGAGCTACCATTGATGATGATCCTGACAAAGCTGAGTTTTGGTTTGAGAATACAATTCGAGTGTTCGATGAACTATCTTGCATGCCAGTTGAATGTGTAAAATGCATTGTATCACCTCTGAGAGACACTGCATATCATTGGTGGAGTACTTTGATATCTGTAGTGCTGAGAGAACAGGTCACGTGAGAATTCTTTCAAACTGAGTTTAGAAATAAATACATGAGCCAGCGATTTATTGATCAAAAGTGCAAAAAATTTCTGGAACTGAAACTGGGTCGAATGTCTATGACCGAGTATGAGAGGAGTTTGTGAGACTTAATAAATATGCTCGAGAATGTGTTTTCACTGAGGCAATTATGTGTAAGAGATTTGAAGACGGATTGAATGAAGACATTAGACTTCTAGTCGGGATTCTAGAATTGAAAGAATTTGTTGAGTTAGTCGACAGAGCTTGCAAAGTCGAAGAACTTGCCAAAGAAAAGAGAAAACCTGATTTTGAGGCTAGAGATTCGAGAAGGAGGTCGATGAGTAAACCCTGTCATTTTTCTTCAAAAAAAATCATAGGATTCGTATAGTCATTCGAATGCTTCAGTGGGTTATCCAAATAGAGATCATGGGAAGCAATACACGAGTCCCAAAGCTCAAGCCATTTTAGTGTTGAGCATTGGTAGTGTTAGAATTGAAAAACCTGAGTGTCAACAGTGTGGAAGATGGCATTTTGGAGACTACTAGATGAATAACAAAGCTTGTTTCAAATGTGGCTCGCTACATCACTTTATTCGGGTGTGTCCTGAGTTAACTGAGAAAGAAAAATTTTAGAATGCAAGATCAAGTAACACAGCTGCTAGAGGGAGACGGCCTAGAAATACAAGAAATGTGACCAGTAGCGAAGGAGCGACAAAGGACTCTGCTGTGAGGTCTGAGGCTAGAGCACCAGCCACAGCTTACGCTATTCGCGCTCGCAAAAATGCGTCATCCCTAGATGTTATCACTGGTACATTTTCTCTCTATGGCACTAATGAAACTTCCTTGGTTGATCCTAGATCGACTCATTCATATACCTGTACGAATTTAGTGTCTAGTAAGAGTTTGCCTGTTGAGTCTATTGAATTTGTAATTAAAGTTTCGAACCCCTTAGGCAAGTATGTCCTAGTTGATAAAGTTTGCAAGAATTGTCCTTTTATAACTCGGGGTTACTGTTTTCTGACAAATTTGATGCTTTTATCGTTTGATAAATTCGATGTAATTTTGGGTATGGATTGGTTGACTCTGCATGATGTTGTTCTGAATTGTATATGAAAGACTATTGTATTGAAATGTCAGAATAATGAAATTCTTCGAATTGAATCTGATGAGTCGAATGGATTGCTTGTTGTGATATCGTCGATGTTATCTTAAAAATATGTGAGAAAAGGTTGCGACGCTTGCGTATGTGCTTGATACAAAAGTATCTGAATTGAAGATTGAATCAGTGCCAGTGGTTTGTGATTATCAAGATGTGTTTCCAAAAGAATTACCTGGTTTGCCACCAATCAGAGAAGTTGAATTTGCTATTGAATTAGTACAGGGAACATCACCGATATCGATAGCTCCGTACAGAATGGATCTGGTGGAATTGAAAGAGTTAAAATCTCAGTTGCAAGAATTAATAGATAGAGGTTTTGCTCGACCTATTTTTTTCGCCCTGGGGTGCACCTGTTTCGTTTGTAAAAAAGAAAGATGGATCGATGAGATTGTGTATTGATTATCGTTAGCTCAATAAGGTTACAATTAAAAATATGTATCCTTTGCATAGAATTGATGATTTGTTTGATCAGTTGAAAGGAGCAATATATTTTCGAAGATTGATCTGAGATCTGCTATTATCAGTTGAGAGTTAAAGATTCAGATGTATCGAAAACTGCTTTTAGAACAAGGTAAGGGCATTATGAATTACTTGTTATGCCTTTTGAATTAATTAACGCTCCTGCAGTTTTATGTATTTGATGAATCGAATCTTTAGACCATAGTTAGACAGATTTGTTGTTGTATTCATTTATGACATTCTAATCTATTCCCGAGATGAGTCTGAGCATACTGAACATTTGAGAATTGTATTACAAATTTTGAGAGATAAGAAACTGTTTGCTAAATTTAGTAAATGCGAGTTTTGGCTCCAAAAAGTTGGATTTTTGGGGCATATTGTTTCAGCGAAAGGTATACGAGTTGATCCGAGTAAAATTTCAGTAGTTGTTGATTGGAAACCACCAAGAAAGGTATCTGAAGTCAAAAGTTTTTTGGGATTAGCTAGCCACTATCGACGTTTTGTAAAAGGGTTCTCGATGATTGTTACACCAATGACTCGATTTCTGTAGAAAGATATAAAGTTTGATTGGTCTGAGAAATGCAAACAGAGTTTTGAATAGTTGAAAGCATTATTAACTGAAGCACCAGTTTTAGTTCAGCCTAAGTCGGCTAAAGAGTTTGTAATTTTTAAAGACGCGTCATTGAACGGTTTGGGATGTGTTTTGATGCAAGAAGGCAAAATGATATCTTATGCTTCCAGACAATTGAAACCGCATGAAAAGAATTATCCGACGCACAATTTAGAGTTGTCTACTATTGTGTTAGCATTGAAAATTTGGTGACATTATTTATTTTGTGAGAAGTGCCACATCTTTGCCGATCACAAGTGTTTGAAGTATTTAATGTCTCAGAAAGATTTGAATTTGCAACAACGAAAGTTGGCTCGAGTTGTTGAAAAACTATGAGTTAGTAATAGATTATCATCTGGGAAAAGCGAATGTAGTCGCGGATGCTCTGAGTAGAAAATCTATATTTTCTTTGTGAGCGATGAACACACAATTAACCTTGTTTGATGATTGATCAATTTTGGCTGAATTAAAGGGTAAACCATTATTTCTTCAGCAAATTTGTAAAGCTCAGAAGTGTGATAATGAATTGCAAGCTAAAAGAGTGCAATGCGAGTTGACTGCTGATTCAGACTATCAAATTGGATCTGATGATTGTTCAATGTTCAATGGTAGAATTTGTGTACCCAAAAATTTCGAGCTTATTCAGAAAATTCTACACGAAGCACATAGTGGTTGTTTATCTATTCATCTAGGGAGCACTAAAATGTACAATGATTTGAAACAGTTATATTGGTGGTCAGGCATGAAATAAGACATTTTAGAGCTTGTGTCGAGATGTTGGGTTTGTCAATAAGTTAAAGCTGAACATCAAGTGCCTTTAGGACTACTACAGTCAGTGATGATACCAGAATGGAAATAGGATAGAATTATGATGGATTTCGTACCGAGATTACCCCTATCTTCGAAAAAGAAAGATGCTATTTGAGTTGTTGTTGATCATTTGATGAAATTGGCACATTTTATTCTGGTACATACATATTTTTCACTTGATAGATTAGCTGAATTGTACATCTCTGAAATTTTCAGATTGCATGGGTTGTGTAACGCCTCGAATTTAGGACTATTGGGTTGTAACACCCCAAAAATCCCGAAGCTCTAAATTTCCATGCACTGAGTTTGGTATGTAGGAGTAGCACTTAGAATATTAATTTTAAGGTATTACCGGGATTATCTGAAGCCTTAGAGATATGGAAGACCATAGGGAAAAATTTATTTTTCTTTCTTTAGTGGACCCTAGTCTCAGGCATTAGGCCTCTTAAGCAGATTAAGGGGAAAATAAGACACAAATGGGCTTGTGGTCCAGTGGCAAGGTTGCGTCACTAGGGGAGCTACAAGGTGGCATGAAGAGGTCCAAGGTTCGAGTAGTGGTAAGGTGTTTTTGGAGTGCGTATTTTGCATAGTGAATGGCCAGAGTTGTGTGGAATTTGGACTCTTTTTTTGAAGTGTTTGAATTGGTCTTGTGAGCTGATAAAAGAGGGAATTTCGGATGAGATAAGGGAGATATCATGGAGAAAAATTAGGAGATGAGAGGTGGGTAGAGTTGGTGCCGAATTGGACTGTGGGGGAAGGTAGGATTCGGCTATTGGCTATAAAATGAGGTGCCGAATTCCTTTGAAAGGTTCCTTGGGTTCCATTACATTTCTTTTTCTCCCCCTTAGCTGAATTCTTCCTTTTGCCGAAAAACAAAAACCCATCATTCCATTGCCAAAGTTTTGGTTTTCTCTCTAACCGAATTTCCCATACCTTCTCTTCTTAAATTCCTTCTCTTGTTCACCTTTAGTTCTAGCCGATCACTTCTTCTCTTCTCCCTATTGATACTGAATTGTCTCTATCACCATACTAATCTCAAAACCCAAATTTAGGCCGCAGGATTGAAAGTGGAGTTGGTAAGTATTCGGTTAACCTCTTTTGTATGTTTTGCTAAAAGCCGAAAGGCTATCTAACTATCCTGTCGTTAACTCTGTGATAAGAAGGATAAGATTCAAAGATCACAAGCGTGGTAGGATCGTTAGCAAGGGTAAGTGTACTCAACTTGATTGTGGTTTAAGTGAATGGACGAATGTGTGTATGATCTATAGGGGTGACTTGTGTGGATTATGAGTCACTCGAATTTTGGTGGTGGATGTGTGAGTGTAGATATAGAGGATACTCCTGATTAATAGCTAAGGAAGGGCTATTAGAACTCGGTGGCACATGGTAAGGTTACGGTAAGGCTTCGGCTTTTGGTATATGTTTTGATTTAGTGATTGATTGAAGGTTGGTTGGTTGTAGGTTCAAGGTTAAGGATAATATAGCACGTCGCAGTAACCAGGTGTGTACAAACACTACACACACACGATATCGGCAATGCCGGAAAGCTAGAAATGCCAAAAATGGCTAAATGGGCTCGTGCGCCCTGAGGCTAAGTTTGACGAAATTGTTTGGTTTGGTCATACGAATTGAGTTAATCAAGCATGTTACATGATCTGGAATTGTTTTGGGCCTAATAAGCCATATGGATGAGATTTGGGCCTAATGGGCCGTAAGGATGTGATTTGGGCTTGATGGTCTTTATGGGGACGTAGACAAGTATGCTAGGGTTTAATGGACTTTTGGCCTAGTTCTGAACAACTCTTATACCACATAAGACTTAATCTAATAATTAAACATGTCGGTGGACAAGTCGCTGGGTTAGACTGTGGCAACAGACATATGCATGTCTTGGATTGGATCTAGAGAGTGCTTCGTACTTAAGCGGTCTGAGTGGCCCACCTCTTCTTCTCTAGAGTCCTACCTGGTGCATAGTATCTATTCACTTTAGGACTTGTTAATGGGCCAAAGTTCATAACTAAAACCCGAGAGGGACCA
Source organism: Gossypium bickii (assembly GCA_025503065.1). Classification (NCBI taxonomy): domain Eukaryota; kingdom Viridiplantae; phylum Streptophyta; class Magnoliopsida; order Malvales; family Malvaceae; genus Gossypium; species Gossypium bickii. Next base: position 35,432,987 of record CP106712.1, on the reverse strand, counting down.
AATACCCCTAGTTTATGAAATTACCAAAATACCCCCAGTTTATGAAATTATCGAAATACCCTCGATTTGCGGAATTACCGAAATACCCCAGTTTGCAAAATTACTAAAATACCCTCGGTTTGCCATATTACTAAAATACCCCTAATTTGAAAATAACCAAAATACCCTTAGTTTGAAAAAAAAAAATACCAAAACATCCTTAGATTTACAAAATCACTAAAATAGCCCCGAATTGTGAAATTACCAGAATACCCTTGGTTTGCAGAATTACCAAAATATCCCTGATTTACAAACTTTCCAAAGTACCTCTGTTTTGAAAAATTATATAAATACCCTTGTAGAGTAGATTTACGGAAATACCCTTGGGTTGTGAAATGACAAAAATACCCCTATGTGATGAGTATGAGTTTTGTGGATGTTACTCATGTGCATGTTGCATTCATATGATATTCTGATTAGGACGCATATGGGTGGGAATTTTGGTACGGAGGAAAATTTGAGGATCGCATCGTCGCTTGACGACCATGGATCCACCAGTGGCTTTAAGCCCCTTATATTATTAGCAGCTTTGCTGCAACATTGAGTAGTGCCGTTGTGAGTGTTACTTTTGGTGTGTAGAGGATGGGTGGGTCGAATTAGAAATCCCCACAGGTGTGTAGGGTTGGAAGGGAAATGGTGTGTAGCAGAAGGATTTTTGGGGAGGGTTTTGCATTACCTTGTTTTGCATATGATATGATATGATATGATATGATATGAGGTCATTGTGGGCCAAGGCCCAAGACCAACGATTTTGATAGGGCTCAGGCCAATGTGATAATTATATATTGAATTGAATGCCAAGGGTTGTACACACTGAGTTTCGAAACTCACACCCTTTATTTAATGTTTCAGGTGATCCTCAGTAAATGGCACAGCGTGGGAGAGGACTCGGAAATGGCCGCACTACAAGATGTTTAAATTTTTATTTACTTGTTTCAAAAGACATAATTTTAATTGCTTATTTTCGTTGGATGTAATAAGGCCCTGTACTCCGTTTTGACTTTAGACTTTGGGTTTGTTGTTTCAACTGTTTACTTAACTATTAAACCTGAGTAAATTTCTTACGTTTAAACTTGGTTTTCGAAGTACTTAAAATTATAAAATGGGTTTTTTTTTTCCATTACTTAACAAGACTCAAGGATTTTGGGCCTTAAAGTTTTAATTAGCAAAATTGTTTGAATTATGCCTTTGATGTGACACACAAGATTCGGGCCTAACTTTTAGGCTGGGTTTGGGGAGTTACAGGTTGCCAGTTTTTATTATTTGGGATAGAGATCCAAGGTTTACGTCGTGATTTTGGAGTAAATTGCAAGAAGTTTTGGGTACGCGGTTGCACTTTAGTATCGTATTTCATCCCCAAACAGACAGTCAGTCTGAGAGAGTAATTTAGACTCTCGAAGATAGGATTTGTTGCCATGTTTTAAAGTTTGAAGGCAACGGAGAGAAATATTTATCGTTGGTTGAATTTGCATATAAGGACAGTTTTCAATCAAGCGTAAAGATGGCACCGTATGAAGCCTTGAATGGTCGGAAATGTCGAACTCTGTTGTACTGGATCGAACTTAGTTAGAAAAAGATTCACGGGGTTGATTTTATCAGAGAGACCAAAGAGAAAGTGAAAGTAATTCGTGACAGTTTGAAAGCAACTTCAGATCGACAGAAATTGTATGCGGATTTGAAACGTAAAGACATTGAATTTCAAATTGGCGACAGAGAATTTTTGGAAGTATCTTTATGGAAGAAGATTCTTCGTTTTGGTTGCAAAGGAAAATTAAGTCCTCAGTTTATCGGGCCATTTAAGATTATCGAAATAATTGGGCCAGTGGCATATCGACTAGCTTTACCTTCAAAATTAGAAAAGATATATAATGTATTTCATGTTTTGATGTAACGACGGTATTGATTGGATCCATCAGATATCATTTCTCCGACAGAGATTGAAATTTAGCCTTGTATGACATATAACGAAGAACCAATCAGAATTCTGGCTCGAGAGATTAAACAGTTGAGAAATAAAGGTATAGGTTTGGTGAAGGTTCTATGGCAATGATACAATGCTGAAAAAGTTACATGGGAATCTGAGGAAGCTATGAGAAAATAGTACCATAACCTATTCTCTGGTAAGATATTCAGGGACGAAAATTCCTATGGGGGAGAGTTGTAACAACTCGTTTTTAGTCAAATAGGAACAGTGGTTTTGAGACCACAAATCAGAGGTTGAAATAATTATTTTATTATTATTTTAATGTCTACAACATGATGGTATGATTGTATGAAAATTTCGTTAAGAAATTTTATCGTTTGAATGTTCAATTTGATATAAAGGACTAAATCCCATAAAGTGTAAAACTTGCGCTCTATTAGCTAAAGGTGTCTAATAGTTATGGAATATTAAATTGAAGGTCCCTATGTGGTAATTAGCCCATTTTTAAATTTAGTGGATATTCTTGGACATGTATTAAGTGATTTTAATGTTTTATAACCAAGGTTAAAATAGTAAATTATTAAATAACTTAGTAAAAGTAATAGAAACATAATCTCATCTTTAATTTTCTATCACCTTCCATCGAAAATTGAGCTAGGAAACTCCATTGAAGTAGCTTAAGCATTCGACCATTCAAGTTCTTTGCATGGTATGATTTTTTACTCGGTTTTTAATGATTTATATGTTTTGGGAGTCGTTGTAACTTAATCTAGCTAGCCCAGGGACTAATTTGCAAAATTGTTAAAGGTTTAGGGTTCTACCTATAATAGCTTGATTTAGGGCCTAGTCAAAATAGTGGTTGCGAGACCACAAATCCGTGGTAGAAATATATGTTTTATGGTTATTATGAGGTCTATGACAAGTTTGCATGATTTTGTGGGAATTTCATGAAGAAATTTTATGATTTAGTGATCAAATTATCCTTTAGGACTAAATTGTATGAATTGAAAAATATGAGATTTTAGAAGTTTCAAGTATGAGATAGCATTAGAAAATTTATTAGAGGCCCTTATTTAGTAATCAAACCATTATATCTTAGGATGGACAAAAATGGACATGGGAAGGAAAAATTTCAAGGAAAGAGCCTTAAGGGCATTTTGATCGTATGGTTAATAAATTAATAAAAAGGGAAAAAGAAGTCAAAAATGGTGTCCATCTTCTTCCTTATGTGCCGAATTTTGAGGACAAGCCATAGCTAGGGTTTTGTTCATCTTCAAGGTCCAAGTAAGTGCTTCCTAGCTCCGTTTTTGATGTTCTTCGTATTTTGAGATCCTCGCAGCTTGATTTAGCTATTTCTAGCCATATTTTAAGCTAGAGCCCATGTTCAAAAATTTACTTATGTATGATATGCATGTATTTTGATGTTTCATGAAGGAATATGAAAGTTTGATATGTGATGAACATCTTTTTCGAAGTGATTTTCATGGAAAACACCTAAAAAGGACCTATTTGTAAAGGTGATAAAATGTGTGGTAAAAATCGGTTTTGAAGGAAAGTGTGAGCTATTATAAGCTTAAGATAGGTTTGGCCAGGCTTGGGTAACCAAGAAAATGAGTACATTTCATTATACGAGCCTAAGGATCATTTTGAAAATATTAGAAAGTTTAGGGGCAAAATTATAATTTTTACCAAAGTGTGATTCATGGACTGTTTCAGTGAATGTGATTATTAAATAAGTGAAATTGTCATTATAGATCAAGAAACATGAAGTCCGGACCTAAATCGAGGAAAGAACAAGGTGGTCGACTAGTGATCGTGTGTCAGAGTCTTAAAAATTTATATAAAGAATGATCGAGCCTAGAAACTAACAATGACAATGATAGAGGCTAGTGCACCTATCAAACAGTAGCATAGTTTAGTGGCAAATCCGGATTGTCGAACCCAAAGGAACCAAAAGTACTAATACTAACTTTATTTTTATTATTTAGCCTAAGAATTAAGGGAATTGTTATTTAATCTAAAATTAACTTACTATTAAGCTAAAGATGCAAAGACAAAGAGAATGAATTGGGGAAAATACTTGTGAGAAAAACCAATTGATTAAGACATACCCGAGGAAGAATCCACCTAGACTTCACTTGTTATTTAACTCCAAACTAGACGATTTATTCACTTGACTTGATCCGTAGGATTCCCTAATTTTTATTAATACCTCTTTTGAGGCTACTAACGTCTAACCATAAGTTGATTAATTGAAATATCTTTCTAATTAAAACCCCTAGAATTGCATTAACTCGATCTATGGACTCCCATATTAGGTTTGACCCTAATTTGACGATTTATCAACTCCGCTTAATTATGCTTGATCTACTCTTAAACAACGACTTTTGCTTCACTTCCTAAGCACATCAATACTTGAATTAATATCCTGAAATATCAAAGCAAGAATTAAGAACACATAATTAAGAACAAATCAAGTATTTATCATATGGTTCAGAAAAAAATAACAAGATCCGTCTTAGGTTTCATCCCGCTCAGGTATTTGAGAGGTTTAGTTCATAATAATAAAAGAATACATCTCAGAAGAAAATATAAAACAAAACATAAGAAAAACCCTAAAACCCTTGAAGGAATTGAAGAGAAGATCATCCGTCTTGAGTATAAAACTGGCTTCTTGAGATGAATCAACTGGCTTTCTTCGAGTAAATTCCTCAATTCTGGCCCCTCTGGCTCGGCTCTTCGGCCTAACTGGACCCCTAACTGGACTCTCCCTTGAAGGTTGGCCTCTAGGGTGTTTATATAGGCTTTTGGAATGGCTTTCTTTGCCTCTAAGTACCCTACTCCGAATGAAACTCTTCTTTGTCATGGGAGGGACATGCCCTTGGCACACGCCCGTGTGAATCGTGGCCAGGCCGTGTTTGGTCTGTTAGTGTGGCACAGCAGTGTGGTCTTGGGCCCAGGCTGTGTTGATTTCGTGATATGGCCCATTTACTCCGTTTTGGGCCCGTTTCTCATTCTTTTCATCATTCGGTGCTTTCCTGAGTATAAAACATGAAAACAAAGGATTAAGAGCACCAAATTCTACACTTCAAGGCTCAAATCATCGAAAAGTATGGCAAATGTGGGATTAAAGTATGTTTATATTACGGTTTATCAAATACCCCAACACTTAAGCATTTGATTCTCCTCAATCAAAATTCTCAACTCACAATTAAAATGAACTTCCTTGATTCATAATATTCATCAATAATGTTTCATCATAATTCAAAGGCAATTCATACATTGATAATTTAAGTAGAAGGGTCCTAAAGATTCAAACAATCAAAGTCATACATTTATAGCCTGAAAAACGTTAGGTGTTTCCCCTTACCTAAATAATTACCCTTAATTCAAAATCGACAAGAGTTGACATCCTCGCTAAAGATTCACTCAAATTACACAAAGTGTGTAAGGTTCAAAATTAAGCACTCAAAAGTCGAACATGAAAAGTTAATCCCATAGGCTTGCCTGAAAATCAAATCTCCACCACTGCAAAATGAGATGATACACAAATCAAAAGGTCTTTTAAAAAGGGTTGTAATGAGGCTCAGGTTAAAGGTGTGGATAAAGGCTAAATTAAAGGGTTAGAATCGAGATTGAATTGACAATTTACCTAACAAGAAAAATGAATTACTGCTAAATAATTACATCAACTAAAAACTTGTAATACTAATAACATGTGCTTTTTCTCAAGATGTGGAATTTAAACGTATAAGCTCAATTACATAGAGCTAAAATTGAATATACTTCATTTTTTTTAAGAACAAATCACAACAATAATAAGGAAGAATCTTAACAACTAAAATATAAAACATAGTTAGGAAACTGTTCAAAATCAAATCTCGACAAAAAGGGAGTCAAGGAACGGTGATAACAAATATAGAATGGGTTTTAGGTTAATATTAGTGGGTGAGTAAAAAGAAAGGGTTGTTAAGATCAAAGGGGTTCACTAGGGGTTAATTATGAGGGTACACTTTTTAGTGGAGTGAGTGGGTTAAATCCTAAGTGCCTTTATCATCTCTGTGTATCGAATCAATAATATGGTCTTGACATGTAAAATCGAAGCAAGTTCTAGAATAACAGCTCAATGTTGACACACTCATAATCAAAAAGTGAGCACGAAAGAGTGTATGCTCTAAAAGGCTCAAAATCTCACGAAAATTATGGGTTTTTGATATTAACCATGTAAATTTCAAACTTCAAGGTAATAACTAGATTTAGGTAGACAATCTAACAAATTTTAAATTTAAAATAGACTCATCATGGTTGATTCTCTAGTCTCTTAAAATTTAAATCATCACTGCACAATTATCAATGACTTAATTTGAAACATATCAATAAAAATCATAAATCAAAAGAAAATTTGTTCCAATCATAATATGGGAAAATTACTTAAGAACAAGGTATAATTCAAGGCATAATTCAGGGGTTTGAGAATAATGCAGAAAGTTAGGCACTTTCTTGAAATAAGTATTCACCCCCTACACTTAAGATGTACATTGCCCTTAATGTACAAAGATATATATGAAATTTAAGAGATAGGGAGAGGTGAAACTTCCTGAATTTGGATGGCTTCCTTGAGTTGGGAGTCCAGTGGTGTGGTGGCTGCCAACGAGCTCTTCGCTAGATGAAGAAATTAGGAAGGTCGTGAAGAATTAACCAAGAAATAATAAGCATAACTCAAAATATACTAAATATATATTTAAAGACAAGAAAGATAAAGAGAAAGTAAATAGAAAGTAAAAGAAAATTAAAAGAAAAGACTCATGGGCCGAAGGGTCCTTATTATTAGATGGTTAGCGAGGTGGGTGTTATTTCTAGGGCTGTCAGCTCGTGGCTATGGTCGTGGTCGTGGTGATTCCCAGTACCCTTTAGAACATAAAACAAAGAAACTAAACTAAGATAAACTAAATTTAGCAGAAGAAAAATAAAGATAAGGAAAATAAAGACAACAAGAAAATAAAAATAAAAGTTAAATGGCCTCAAATGTCCTTGGCTTGTCGAGTGAATGAAGCGGTCGGCATGAACTTATGTAGATCGATCTCCCACAGGGGAACTATGCTTGGATCCTTCTGCTTCTTCATCATGGGGATGGTGAAAAATTTGAGAGTTTGGAGTAGGAAAATGAGAGAAACTTGAAAAGGGGACAGGTGAAAGGGTATGGAAGAGAGGGAGTTAGGGTAGGTGGGGAGAGGAGGAGGGGTGTTTAAATAGAGTTTGGTTTTCTAGTACATCCCCACACCCATATACTGTGGGCGTGTCGAGTCACACGGCCGTATCGCATGATTGTATTGTGCTATGTTCGTTTCTCCCACGCCTGTGTGCAGGTCGCAACACCCGTGTTGCTGAAACCGTGTTGGCCACGACCGCATCGCACGACCGTGGTGTTCAGTTGGGGTCCGTGGCTTTAAGATATTTTTCGTCCAGTTTCATACTATCTCTGCCATGTTAGTACGTACATCCGTAGCCTCCACACGGCCATGGCCACGACCGTGGGCAAGACCATGTGGTAGGGAAATCTGCACTTGGTTAGTTTATAGTTAGGTGTTAAAAAAGAAAAGTAAGTGTAAAAATAAAAATGTGAAAATTAATGGGGTTAGTGCTTAGGCTGCCTCCCGAGAAGCACTCGTTTATAGTCTTAAGCTAGACTTACCTCTCATTCGCACAATCATGGTGGTTTGAGGAGTTGAAAATCCTTCCTCATGCTATCAGTCCTCTTGTCAGTATGTAATTTGAGTTGAGTAGCGTTTACTTTAAAAGTGCCGACTATAGGATTACTTACCTCGATTGTTCCGTATGGGAAAACATTGAGTACCCTAAAAGTGATTTCTTTATTTGTATTAAGGTCAGGAGGAGGTATTCGAGGGTCTGCCTTATCTAACAATACCTGATCTCCGATCTTAAATTCGTTTGTCCCACGGACTGGTGTTGGCTCTGCTTTATGTATTCCCAATTTCTTCTTGAAGTGTGTCTTCCATCCATCTAGTTCATCGATCTGAAGCCTTTATTCCTCATGAGTTATGTCCTAGCGGAGTTGAGAGCCTGGAGACTGATTGATTCCTCACTTACCCAAAGTATGAGTTCACCTGCGCTAACATCAATTTTAGTCCTGGCAGTTGCTAAAAAGGGTCTTCCTAAAATTAAGGGGATACTATTGTCCTCATCCATGTCTAAAACGACGAAGCCTACTGGGAATACGAATTTATCAATTTTCACTAGAACATATTCAATTATACCCCTAGGAACTCTAACAGTTTTATCAGCTAGTTGAATGCTCATCCTAGTTTGTTTAGGTTTCCCTAGACCTAGTTGTTTAAACAATTTATAATGCATAACATTGATGCTCACCCCTAAATCAGCTAAAGCATTATAATAGATAATCTACCAATTAAGCATGGAATTGTAAAACTCCCTGGATCTTTTAATTTCCGTGGTAGTTTGTTTTGCAACATTGTCGAGCACATTGCGTTTAGCTCCCCATGCGATTCTTCATCTAACTTTTGTTTGCTTGTTAAAAGATCTTTTAAAAATTTCCTTGAATCTGGCATCTGCGAAAGAGCTTCAAGAAACCATAAGTTAACATGTAATTTCATTAAAAGTTTAAGAAATTTACCGAATTGTTCGTCTGTGTTATCCTTCTTCATCGCATCAGGATAAGGTATACGAGGTTGGTACTCTTTAATTACCATTTTCGTGATGTCAAAGTCTTAAAATTTATAAAAAGAATGATCAAACCTGGAAACTAACTATGACAACGATTTGAGGCAAGCGTACCTATCGAACAGTAGTATAGTTAAGGCAAGACCGAAATGTTGAACCCAAAGGAACCAAAAGTTCTAATACTAACTCTCTTTTTATTATTTAGCCTAAGAATTAAATGATTTGTTTATCTAATCTAAAATTAACTAACAACTAAACTAAAGACTCTAAGACAAAGAAGAATGAAATTGGGAAAATAACTTGGGGAAAAAAACCAATTGATTAAGATGACACCCATGGAAGAATCCACCTAGACTTCACTTGTTATCTAACTCTGAACCAGACGATTTATTCATCCGACTTGATCTGTAAGATTCCCTAAGTTATATTAATCCCTCTCTCGAGGCGACTAATGTCTAACCCTAGGTTGATTAATTGAAATCTCTTTCTAATTAAACCCCTAGAATCATAGTAACTCGATCTATGGACTCCCATATTAGGTTTCACCCTAATCCGACAAAATCTCGTCACCCTATCTCTAGACGTGCGATCGACTCCGCTTAATTATGCTAGATCTACTCTTAGGTAGGGACTTTTGCTCCTCCACCTAAGCACATCATACTTGAATTAATATCCCGAAAATATCAACACAAAAATTAAGAACACATAATTAAGAACAAGTTAAATATTTATCATATAGTTCAGCAAACAATAACAAGATTCATCTTAGGTTTCACCCCCTCAGGTATCTGAGGGTTTAGTTCATAACAATAGAAGAAAATCTCTCAAAAGAAAAGATAAAACAAAACATAAGAATTCCCTAAAACCCCCTGAAGGAATTGAAGGAGAGATCCTCCGTCTTGAGTATGACTCCAGCTTCTTGAGATGGATCAACTGGCTCTTTTCGAGTAAATCTCCACAAATCTAGCTTCTCTAGCCTAGTCGGACGCCGCCTGACTAAATCCTTGGGTTCCCCCTTTTCTGGTCATACTTAGGGTGTTTATATAGGGTTTTGAATATGTTTCTTTGCCCCTAAGTATCCAAATCCAAGTGAAACTATTCTTTCCTGCGACAGGGACACGCCGTGTAAGTCGTGGCCAGGCCATGTTCGAAAATGTTGAATGGGGCACGGCCTTGTGATCTTGGGCCAAGCCGTGTGGATTTCGTGATATGGCCTATTTACTCCGTTTTGGGCCCGTTTTCCATTCTTTTCGTCATTGGATGCTCTTCTGAGTAGAAAACATGAAAACAAAGGATTAAGAGCACCAAATTACACAATTCAACGCTTAAATCATCCAAAATCATGCTAAATGTGGGCCTAAAATATGTTACTTTTACGTTTTATCAGTTAGTCTTAGTGTTGCTTGGGAAGCTGCCTTGTGGTCGTTCTGAGATCAGCTTAGCGAGTTGACGTAATTGGTTCTCGATCCCTTGAATCGATGCTTGTTGACTTTTAAGTGTTGTCTCAGTGTTTTGGAAATGTGTTTCTAACACCGCTATGAATTTTTTCAGCATCTCTTTAAGGTTCGACTTCTTTTCTTATGGGTAGGGTTGTTGTTGGAAGTTCGGAGGGGGTTGTTGTCTCTGATTTCCTTGACCACCCCATGAAAAATTAGGGTGGTTCCTCCAACCTTGATTATAAGAATTACTATAAGGGTTATTTTGAGATTTGAAATTGTTACTCATATAGTTCATTTGTTCGCTTTCCATGCCATGTCCGTAAGGTGGGTACTCAGGATTCGCCACACCTCCACTTGTTTTGCACTACATTACCAGATGTACCTGTAATGAACTACATAAACCATCAACCTTTTTGTAACAGTCTGATTTTGACCATAATCAGAATAGTGGTTTCGGGGCCACAAATTCGGGTCATTAAAATATTTTTATATTATATTTGGTGTCTATGATTATTGAGTGAGCATGTGTAAAAATTTTGTGAAGTAATTTGCTCGTTTGTATGTCTGATTTAAAGAAAATGACTAAATTGCATAAGTGGTGAAAGTAGCTATTTGTTTGATTGAAAGGTTAAATCAATGTGTCTTTATAATAAGGGGGTTTTATGTTGCAATTTCGCCTACTATAATGATAGTGGACGGTAAAGTGCTTTTATAATGCCTTATTATGTTTGTTTTTATATATTAAGTTATATATATAATATATTATAAACTAATTATAATAAAAACATAAAAGAAACAAAGTTTGCATGTTATTTATTTTCTTTCTTTCCTTGACCGAAACTAAAAGAGAGAAAAATATAAAAACTTCAAGAGGTTTCGGCTATATTCAAGCTTAATTAAGGTAAGAGACTAGCTCGGTTTTAGATAATTTTTACGTTTTTGATATCGTTGCTTCGAATACTATCCGAACTAGGTTAGAATTTTTGAATTTGATGAACGTTTGATATTCAACCATTGATGAATGCTTATGTTTTGTAATGTTTGATGGTAAAATATTAATTATATGTGATAGATTAACAAGTGTTGTTCTTGAATTTTTGATAAAATTGACTGTTATGGATTAAATTGCAAAAATAATTAGTTGAGGGAGTAAAATGCAAAATAAATGGGTTGTATGGACTTATATAAGCATGAGGAGCATTCGGACCTAAAGGAGAAAATTCAAATTATGTGTATCTTGTGTTTTGTGCAATGTCAGGGGTAAAATGGTAATTTGCATAACTATGTGTTTTTGGATTAAATTGAATGAAAATATATTTGAATGAGCTTCATTTGGAATTATTTAGATCAAGAACAAAAAGAAACGGGATTGGATCGAGGAAAAGCAAAGCTGAACGAATAGCCGAAAAACCTTAACCCGATAATTTCTGAGGTAAGTTTTTAAGCGATTGGGCTAAATCAAATTTTATTCTATATTATATGCCTATGTTAAATGGTGGTAAGTATATTAAATATATATTGCCGAATGTGTTAATGAATTTAGTATAAGTTAGCCGAATTTGAGGTTGCTTGGAGGTTGGATTTAATTGCATGAAATGTATATCTATATGTTAATGATGCAAATAGATATGAGAGATGCTAAATTAGGATATGAATATATCCAAAGGAAATGTTAGTTGCTTGTTAATGTTTTGGCCGAATATGATATAGATTTGGGTATGAAATAACAAAGTTATACCTATATGGATGTGTTTATATGTGAAGTTGTGGATTAGATCTTATATATATATAAGTGTACATTCAAATGAATAACAGGTTTACGAGAGGCACTAAGTGTGCCAACTTATAACCGAGCACTAGGTGTGCGAAATCGGTCACACGGCACTAAGTGTGCTAACTGCTAAAGTAACAGCACTAAGTGTGTAGGTTTGATGCTTGTTAGAAGACTCCTATTATTAATATTGTTAAGTATAATGAAATGATCGGGTATACAACCATATGTTATGCTTGGATGGTTAAGTTTGGAGAGGTAAATAAACTAGAGGTATGTATTATACATGTCAACTTGAGATTAATGGTAGCTTGAAATGTTAGTAGAAATTGGGTCAGTAAAAGATATGTATGCTGTTTATTTATTACGTGAGGGTGGTAAATGGATTTATATATATGCATATAATGTTACTATGAAATCTACTTTTGAATGTTGGACTATTCGGCAAGGAAGTTATAAATGAATTAATTTATTAAATCTTGATAAAGTTTATATGCGTAGTAATTGCTTAAAACTTACTAAGCTAAGAAAGCTTACTTTGTTCTTGGTTGTTTCCACTTTGTAGATATCTTTTGGGTTTTCATCTCGTGCTCGGGGATCCTCGTTGAAGCTCATCACACTATCGTTGAAATTTTGGTACCTCTTTTGTGAGTGAACTTTAAGTCTTTGGCATGTATAGGCTAAACTGTTATTGAATTGACTGAAATGATGTATATATGAATGTATAGAAATGCCATACGAAAATGGCTTTATGTTTATGTTTGAGTTGATAGCATATGCTTGAATTGGTTGAATATGCTTGAGATGTTGATTATGTTTGTGCATATCTAGACATACTATAAACATGTTATAGCATGAGTGAGTTTTAAGGAAATTATGAAAGGTAAATTATTTATATGCTATATATGAATATTTCATGCAAGATTTATAAGCTTAATTTGGAAGTTATTACTTATCAGGATATGTGTCATATTTAGGTAATAAAATAAAAAGGGGTTGATTTGCTTCAGGTATATAGTGCATTTTGGTTGGCATATATAATTTCGCTCATTTTGTATACACTTACAAGACAAGTCATGAAAAGATTAGGTCATATTTCATGTACACGGCAATTGAATGTGATATAATTGTAAATGAAATTTTAAACATTTTCACTTGTAATATTCGTCTATGATAATGCCTTAGTTTGAAGTTCATAATTTTCATTGGATATTTTTGTATTTTCGGTCATGAGATCCAAAGATTTGTATTTGTGGCAAAACATTTAGTAATGGTGTGTATATAATTGAAACTTAATCAACTTTAAAAGAAGCCATATACATGCCATGACTCATAAGAACTCGAAACACCATACCATGAGTTTACTCAATAGTGTGAAAACATCTCCGGCGGCCTCCAACCTAAGCCAGTTAAAAACCTATAATGGATGGGAAAGAGAAAAGGAGTAAGCAAGTATGCTTAATCGGTATAAAACTGACAATTCCTAATATTCATGGAATATCCATGACCAAAACGTATTATAACGAATTTTCTCATAAATTCTTGGTTACTTACTCAACCACTTTTGAAGTTTACTTATTCTACCTCTTACCACATTCTTACCATGCCACAAGCTAATTGCTCATTTAATTAGCATACATTCCTGCACTGATCACTACATGATCATATAAACAACATATCAAGCATTTTTGATGAGTCACTCACACCACTAATCTCTTGGTGGTTTCGCACTTATCCCACAATTGAATCTCTAATAGGGTGGTATCACACACAACCCACCAATCATTCACACTTATGGTGATTTCGCACTTAGCTCACCAATCATTTATAAGTGATGGTATCACACACAGCCCATCGATTACTAATTAATCTGGTGGTAACGCACATAGCCCACTGATAACAATATAATTGATGGTATCACATTTAGCCCATCACTAACATCAATAAGGTGATATCGCACATAGCTCACCGTTATTTTACACTCATGGATGGTAATCGAAATGTATATCTTTATTTCAAATGTTCAATCGAGAACATCCTCACACATTTCTATTATTACTTAACTTTCTACGATTCTCGTTCGCATTCACACAATGCATTAATAAATCTATTTCATACAACTAAGGTGTATCGATTACACATGACCAACTAGGGGTTCATCATATACTGAATTCATCTCAAATTGTTAGATATCACTATTGAGTCTCATACGCAAAGTGCCCCATTAACATCATACTCTAATAGGGTCTTACTTATTTTAACATATCGATGCCATGTCTCTGACATGGTCTTATACGAATTCTTATACTGAAGCCATATTCAAATATGGTCTTACACGGGGCCATAATTATCATCATATCATGCTATATACATTTCCCATTAATCTTAGGTTCAATTCTCTTAACCTCTCATTAAATGATATTTCATACATTCATAGAGTAAATATACATTCCATACAACATCAGAATATTAAATTAACTCATATGTAATTGCAACATTTGCACATGAACTTACCTCGATGTTGAAAGGCCCAAAAAGGGACTTTTTGCCCACATTTCTCTTTTCATCCATTCTAGGTCCGAAACTCGTTTTCTTTGCTCTAGAACAATGAAATTTACTGATTTAACCACTTATAAATCATATTAAACCATAATATACACTTTAGGCAAAAATGACTATTTTGCCCCTACACTTTGACAAAATTACGATTTTACCCCTAGGCTCGTAAATAAATTTTTATCATACTTTCCTGTTAAACAAGCCTAGCTAAACATTTAATCATCTTACAACTCCATGATTCCATCTATTTCATGCCTTAATGAACAAATTACAACTTTTGCATTTCAGTCCCAATTAGGTGTTTCTATCACAACACCTTTCACAAAAGTTGTTTATCAACATCCTATCATTCATTTTCTTCCATAAAAACTCATCAAACAACATAAACTCTATCATGGTAAGTCCTTTGACTTTCAACCATATTGCAAACTAGCCCTCTCATTAGCTACCTTAGGCTTTGAGGACTTCAAATATGTAATATTCGGGATTTAGGGGTTGTGCATTTTTGTTTAAATATATGTCAAAGCATGTCTATGTGTATGTTGAGTGTGTTTTATAAATTTCAGGAACTTTAGAATGTAGGAGAATGCCTTAGAAAATATTAGGTTTTAAGTCTTAAAGGGGGAACTAAGCATGATAGGCCTTAAGAAAATTTATAAGGGAAATTGGACATAAAAATGGGCTTGTTAAAGTGGCAAGGAGGTGCCACTTAAAGCCTTAATAAGTGATGCCACAAGCAGTGTAAAAGGGCCTAGGTTCGAGCAGCAAGAGATGTAAATAGGAGTTTTATTTTGCTGCAAGGATGAGTAGTGGTGGACAGCAATAGGACACTTGATGGATGAGCATTTGATCAAGTCAAATGCATTCAAAATTCGGCTAAGGTAGGGAGATAATTATTGGTTTATTTGAATTATTTTTGAGTAGGTAAAGAAGAGAGAAAGTAGGAGAAAAATAAGGGAGCTGATAAGGGGAAGAGTGTTGGCCGGCCTAGGGACTCTCTTGAGGTGATTTTCGGCCAAGATAATAGAGAGGAGTAGCCGAATTTCATAAAAACATTTAGCCTCTCTTTCGTTTACTCATTTCTCTCCAAAAACCTATCACTTTCTCTTATTTTTCTTTTAACCTGCTCTAGCCGAAATCCCTCCCCAAAGATCACCATTGCCGTAACCTCTTCAATCAAAAGATCACCATTGCCGAATTCTTCTGAGCATCCCTTCTTTTCTCTTTTAAGTTGACTGAACCTTTTTCTTGTCATCTAGACTAAATCGCGGCAAGTTCAACCCTTTTCTCTTCTTCTTTTTACAAACTCAATCAAAGGCCGAATGCACAAGTGATTCCTAGCCGATTGGTCAATTAAACCCCAAAAGTCGAAACCTACTGATCACTATCTAGTCTACATAGCCGGATATCTCTGTTATATGTACGAATTTGTTATGCCTAAATTGTTTGGGAGTTTGTGTGGTTGTTACACATTGAGTCTGTTGACTCACCCCTTTGTGGGATATCTTTTCAGGTGATACTTAGTGACATGGACCGGGTCAGCGGAGACTATGTGGTGGCCATGCTGAACGTTTTTGTGATTTCAAACGGTTGAATTTACATTTTCTATTATTTTATTTTCGGGAATTATTTGGTATTTTTCAGTTGTAATAAGGCCACTACTTAGACATTTAAATTTTTATGCTTTAAGTTTTAACTTTCATTTAATAATCGGTATATGAATTAACCAAATGTTTTTCGTAAAACTCTAAAGGTTTTATCACCTAAGTAACTACGATTTACAACTTAATAACCATTTCTTAAAATCGGCAACCCCACTTATTTTACAAAATATAAAACAAACGTTTCCTTAAAAATACAAACTCGAATCACATCTCACTATTTCAACACGCCAAATTTTTTTTAAAAGCCGACATGCTTTAGCAAGCACAAAATCATCACAATTTTCCAAAATGCAAACAAGATTTAGTTAAGGTTTTTCGTAAGGAACATGTCAGATCCGGTCAAGGCTCATGGGCCGGGTTTGGGGTGTTTTAGTTTGGTATCAGAGCCCAATTTTAAACTCTCAGCCTTGGGTTTAAAACCCACAACATTTTCAAAATAGAGCCCAAAGAAGTTTTGTGAAAATTTTAGGAATTAAGCAGGTTTTCCGGCATGGCACCTAAGTCTCCGACCAGAAGTCCACCGGGTAAGTACCCCTAACTGTTGTATGATTTATTGTATGATTTGTATGTGCGTATAACGGGATCGTACATTAGTACATTAGGAGTTATTGAACCCTAGGATTAGTTTACCCCAACACAAGGATTACATAAAATTTAAGGCCTAATTAAGCAAACCTGTGACTAAGTCGCCGAGTTAGGCTGTGGCAACCATTGTGTGCATGTCTAGGATTGGATTCAGGGAGAGCCTAGTATTTAAGCAGTCCTAGTGACTCACCTCCTCTTCGCTCGAATCCTACCTGGTGCGTAGTGACGGTTCACCCTAACCAGGAGGACTCATTCATAGGCTAAACTCAATAATTAAAACCCGAAAAGGACTAGCCATATTTTTATAAAAACCTTAGTTTTAAAATTACCAAATTACCCCTTTGATTTGTAAACACTAAATTAGATTTTGAAAGACTTTTTTTTTCAAATTATTCTCGATTTACAAAATCACCTAAATACCCCTGGTTTGTAAAAAAATTACAAAAATACCATTGGTTTATAAAAATTTACCATACTACCCTTGAATTTTTACTAAGATTTTCTTACTTTACAAAAATACCAAAAACCCTTATTTTGTGAAATATCAGGATACCCTGATTTGAAAATTTGCCAAAATACCCCTATAGGCCAAACTACGAAAATACCCCTGGGTTTGGAACGAACAAAGATATTCGAGTGGTGAATGTGTGTAGTAGGTACTATGGAATGAATGTGTCTCTCCGAATTAGGGTAGAAAACTTGAAAGGAAAACCCTGAATCGAAAGAACTACTACTAAACTCCTTTACATAAAATTTCTTCGTGGGTAATCAGTGGAACAAAGACTAATGCATAAAACTTTCTAAAACAGATTAAATCGCGATCGTAGACATGAGTTCTAGGGGACGTGGTCGTAATGTGCGAGGGCGTGGTAGAGGCAGGATGTCCGTACCGGAACCCGTTAGGTCTGGTCAAGGGTCCGAAAATGAGGTACCACCACCCCCACCACCAGCGGTTGGAGTTGAGCATCAGGATCAGACGGGGGATGATGCAGTATCGCAGGCGATGTTGCGGGTTCTTGAGATGGTGGCTGGAGTAGGTGGAGGTATGGGAGCTCAAAAATCTGTACCCGAGTGACTCCGAGCCAATGTAGCTGAGGTGTTCCATGGGGTATCTGGTGTGGCACCCAGTACGGTTGAGTATTGGTTGGAGGCGACCGAGCGAATTATGGATGAGCTGGATCTGACTGTTGAGGAGAAATTGAAAGGAATGGTGTCGCTTCTCCGTGATGATTCATATCAATGGTGGCTCACAGTTTGGGATGGTGCAACAGCTGAGGATCTCACTTGGGAGTATTTTAAGGTGGCATATCAAAAGAAGCATGTTGGGACTAGCTATGTTGATGCGCAGAGAAAGGCATTTCTGGGACTGGTGCAAGGGAATAAGTCCGTAGTGGAGTACGAAGCGAAATTCTTAAGGTTGAGCCGGTATGCTCGAGGAATCGTGGCTACGGAGCATAAACGATGTGTTTGGTTTGAAGACGGACTAAGGGATGACCTGAGGTTGTTGATAGCTCCACAGCAGGAGCAGGAGTTTGTTGTGTTGGTAGAGAAGGCTAAGGTAGCCGAATGGATTAAGGAATCTGTGAGACAGAATACAGATCAGAATAGGCAAAAGAGAGGTTTTGGATCGTCAGGGTCATCCGGGAATGTTCAAAAGAGACATAGAGCTGATGGGCCGCGGGGACAACACGTTGTTACAGGAGGACAATACCGCACTTGTACTCAGTATGGAAAGATGCACCTAGGAGAGTGTTGGAAGAAGACAGGGGGATGTTTCAAGTGTGGGTCTAAGGAACACATGATTAGGGACTATCCTATGAAAACAGATGGGAGCCGACTAACAGGTCAGGGTTTCAATCAGCTGGAAGAGGTGGACAGCAGCCACCGCGGGGTCGTGGTCCGATTGGTAGAGGTAATGGTTCTAGAAGAGGATGGGGAACACCGGGCAGAGGTGTTGGTAATACAGAGGCAAGACAGTCGGGTCTGGTGTATGCAGTTCGCGGGAGGGAGGATGGAGACGCACCGGACGTCATAACCGATATGTTCCTTATAGCTGGCAAGCCTTACTTTGCTTTAATTGATGTGGGCTCGACCCACTCTTATGTTGCATGTAGAGTAGTTGAAGCACTAGGCATAGCCTCTGAACTGTCTAATAGGAAAATGACTGTAGTGAGCCCATTAGGTCAAACGATAGTGGTAAATAAGATATTTCGGAATATACCTCTAGAGATTCAGGGAGTGATATTCCCTGTCGACTTGATGGAACTACCATTCGGAGAATTTGATCTCATTCTTGGCATGGACTGGCTAGTGGAACATCGGGCTAAATTGGATTGCGTGGCTAAGCGAATGGAGTTAAAGACAGCAGAGGGTGAGGAGATAATTATGATAGGAGAAAGAAGAAACTACTTGTCTAACATAGTTTCAGCACTAAAGGCTGATAAGATGGTTCGAAAAGGGTGCAAGGTAATTTTGACCTTTGTTAGTGCGTTGGATGCAAAAGAAGAGGGAGTTGGTAGAGTTAGAACAGTAAGGGAATTTGTGGATGTTTTTCCGGAGGAGTTACCTGGGATACCCCTGGATAGGGAGGTGGAGTTCGAAATTGACTTGCTGCCAGGTACAACTCCTGTGTCAATTGCTCCGTACAGAATGGCACCAAAGGAATTGGTTGAGCTTAAGGCTCAAATCCAAGAGTTGCTTGATCGTGGGTTTATTCGACCCAGTGTGTCTCTGTGGGGAGCACCGATCTTGTTTGTGAAGAAGAAGGACGGGACTATGCGTATGTGCATAGATTATCGTCAGTTGAACAAGCTGACCATCAAGAACAAGTACCCGCTACCAAGGATAGACGACTTGTTCGATCATCTTAAGGGGGCCGCGGTATTCTCAAAGATAGACCTAAGGTCTGGATATCATCAGCTGAAGGTGAAGGAAGTAGATATCCATAAGACAGCTTTCCGGACAAGATACGGGCATTATGAGTTCTTAGTAATGCCGTTCGAATTGACGAACGCCCCAGCTGCGTTCATGGATATGATGAATCGGGTTTTTCAACCTTTCTTGGATCGGTTCGTCGTTGTGTTCATAGATGACATCCTAGTGTATTCCAAGTCTAAGAAGGAACATGATGAGCTCTCCGGGTTGTATTGCAAGTGTTGAGGGAGAAGAAGCTCTATGCCAAATTCAGCAAGTGTGAGTTTTGGCTGAAGGAAGTCGCGTTCTTAGGGCATGTGGTGTTTGCAGAAGGGATAAGGGTGGACCCTTGGAAGATCGAGGCTGTGCTAGATTGGAAACCACCGAAGTCTATGGCTGAGGTTCGTAGTTTCTTGGGATTGGTAGGCTACTACAGAAGGTTCGTGGAAGGGTTCTCATCAATAGCCGCACCTTTGACAAAGTTATTGAGAAATGAGGTACCTTTCGTATGGGCAGATAAGCTTCAAGAGAGCTTTGAGAAGCTTAAGAGGGTTTTGACTGAAGCTCTAATTTTGATTCAGCCGGAGGCAGGGAAGGATTTCGTGTGTATTGTGATGCTTCTCATACAGGTTTGGGATGTGTATTGATGCAGGACGGGAAGGTAGTCGCTTATGTGTCTCGGCAATTAAGGCCACATGAGGTGAACTACCCGATGCATGATTTGGAGTTGGCGGCAGTGGTCTTTGCTCTTAAGGTATGAAGGCACTATTTATATGGAGAAAAGTTAGTGATCTACACAGACCACAAGAGCCTTAAGTATCTGTTGACTCAGAAAGAGCTGAACCTGAGACAGTGAAGGTGGGTGGAGTTATTGAAAGACTACGATTGTTCTATAGAGTATCACCCAGGCAAGGCGAATGTAGTGGCGGATGCCCTAAGTTAGAAAGTAGTGTCGGACTTGAGGGTGATGTTTGCACATCTTGGCTTGTATGACGATGGAAGCTTATTGGTAGAATTGCAAGTTAAGCCGACATGGCTGAATGAGGTGAAAGAAAGACAGTTGGCAGATGATGATTTAAGTGCTAATTTGCGACAAGTGCAGAATGGGGGGTTAGAGGATTATAGTGTTAACAGCGATGGAGTATTGTGCTTCAAGGGTAAGGTCTGTATGCCGAAGAACGAGGAGTTAAGGCAGAGAATTCTTCAGGAATCGTATAGTAGCCCTTATGCTATGCATCCTGGAGGTAGTAAGTTGTATAAAGATCTAAGGGAACAGTTTTTGTGGCTCTGGTCTAAGCAGAAGTTTCTACAGAATTTGTAGGAAGTGCTTAACGTGTCGCAAGTTAAAAATTTGAACACCAAGTTCCGTCAGGATTGCTTCAATCGATAAAGATTCCACAGTGGACGTGGGAGAGAATCACCATGGACTTCGTTGGTGGGCTTCCCCTTACGCCTACTAAGAAGGACTCGATATGGGTGATAGTGGATCGATTGACAAAGTCCACGCATTTCATACCAGTGCGGGTGGACTATTCTCTGTAGAGGTTAGCAAGGTTGTATTTGGCAGAAATTGTGAGGTTGCATGGGGTACTGGTATCGATTATTTCAGATAGGGATCCAAGATTTACGTCTCGGTTTTGGAAAGCACTACATCAAGCTTTAGGCACCAGATTGGATTTCACTACGGCATTTCATCCGCAGTCGGACGGTCAGCCGGAGTGAGTGATCTAGGTGTTAGAGGATATGTTGAGGGGCTGTGT
This sequence comes from Gossypium bickii, assembly GCA_025503065.1. Taxonomy (NCBI): domain Eukaryota; kingdom Viridiplantae; phylum Streptophyta; class Magnoliopsida; order Malvales; family Malvaceae; genus Gossypium; species Gossypium bickii. The sequence continues at coordinate 35,411,634 of CP106712.1, read as the reverse complement.
GATAGACTTTAGAGGAAGTTGGGAAGAATATTTGCCTTAGCAGAATTTGCATATAATAACAGCTATCAAGCCAGTATTCGGATGGCACCGTGTGAAGCACTGTATGGACGGAAGTGTTGCACTCCTACGAGTTGGACGGAATTGGGGGAACATCGAGTGTTGGGTCCAGAGATTGTGGCAAAATCTGAAGAAAAAGTTAAGGTAATTCGGGCACGATTAAAGGAGGCATCTGATAGGCAAAAGTCATATGCAGATCTCAAGCGGAAGGAAATAGGGTTTGCTTTGGGGGATCAGGTGTTTCTTAAAGTTTCGCCTTGGAAGAAGGTGATAAGATTTGGTCGCAAAGGGAAGTTAAGTCCCAGGTTTATAGGACCTTATCGGGTATTGAAGCGAGTTGAACAAGTGGCATACCAGTTAGAGTTGCCTCCGGAGTTGAAACAGATGCACGATGTATTCCATGTTTTTATGCTACGTCGTTACCGATCGGATCCACCTCACATAGTACCAGTTGAGGAGGTAGAGCTGAGATCAGATTTATCTTGCGAGGAGGAGCCAATTCAGATTTTGGAACGGGATGTAAAAGTGTTGCGAAGGAAATCAGTTTCTCTGGTCAAAGTGTTATGGCGTAACCATGGATCAGAAGAAGCTTCGTGGGAGCCGGAAGAAGCAATGCAACAGCAATACCCTCACTTATTTTAGCCAGGTAATTTTGAGGTCGAAATTATTTTAAGGGGGTAGAACTGTAATATCCGGGATTTAGAGGTTGTGCATTTTTGCTTAAATATATGTGGAAGCATGTCTATGCATATGTTGAGTGTGTTTTGTAAATTTCGGGAACTTTAGAATGTAGGAGAATGCCTTAGAAAATATTAGGTTTTAAGCCTTAAAGGGGGAACTAAGCATGATAGGCCTTAAGAAAATTTATAAGGGAAATTGGACATAAAAATGGGCTTGTTAAAGTGGCAAGGAGGCGCCACTTAAAGCCTTAGTAAGTGACGCCACAAGCAGTGTAAAAGGGCCTAGGTTCGAGCAGCAAGGGATGCAAATAGGAGTTTTATTTTGCTGCAAGGATGAGCAGTGGTGGACGGCAATGGGACACTTGATGGATGAGCATTTGATCAAGTCAAATGCATTCAAAATTCGGCTAAGGTAAGGAGATAATTATTGGTTTATTTGAATTATTTTGAGTAGATAAAGAAGAGAGAAAGTAGGAGAAAAATAAGGGAGTTGATAAGGGGAAGAGTGTTGGCCAGCCTAGGGACCCTCTTGAGGTGATTTTCGGCCAAGATAGTAGGGAGGAGTAGCCAAATTTCATAAAAACATTTAGCCTCTCTTTCGTTTACTCCTTTCTCTCCAAAAACCTATCACTTTCTCTTATTTTTCTTTTAACCGGTTCTAGCCGAAATCCCTCCCCAAAGATCACCATTGTCGCAACCTCTTCAATCAAAAGATCACCATTGCCGAATTTTTCTGAGCATCCCTTCTTTTCTCTTTTAAGTTGACCGAACCTTTTTCTTGTCATCTAGACTAAATCGCGGCAAGTTCAACCCTTTTCTCTTCTTCTTTTTACAAACTCAATCAAAGGCCAAATGCACAAGTGATTCCTAGCCGATTGGTCCATTAAACCCCAATAGTCGAAACCTACTGATCACTATCTAGTCTACATAGCCGGATATCTCTGTGGTGGCAGGCAAGGGTGCAGTCGATTTCTGTGGTAGGGGTAAGATCAAATGATATTTGGTTTCCTTCCTTTTTCTTTTAGCCGAAAGTGGAATCTAATTTCCTTTACTGTTCTTTGGCCGAAACTATGAAGGAGGTTTCGAGATTTTTACTGTAGCCGACTTTAAGAGGAGATCTTTGGGATTTCTAGATCTCAGGTAAGCGAATATGATCATAGGCCGAATGCCATTTATTGTGTTTAAATGTTAGAATTGGATCTAACATATGCCTATAGGAATTTCGACAGATACCACAAATAAGTGACAATTTCGGGATGTAGATCCGTAAGGTAAGTGAATATGAATATTCGGCCAAGGTCATATTAAGTGTTAGTGTCTAGCCGATTCTAACTATGATCTTTAGGGAGGAGTATATGCTATTTCGGCAGACTTTCGGGATTCAGTGAATACGATAGTAACCAGGTGTGTAGCCCTACACTAATTTCTAATAGATTTATGGTATCAATGATTTGTATGTGATAATGAAAATATGAAAAATATGGCAAATGGTACCATACAATGGTACAGAGTATTCAGGTACGTTACTCTCTAAAGCTCTGTTAATAGTGAATAGTGTTATGAACATTGAACATGACACATATAAGAATTTGTTACGAATATGAGATAAGCTAAGTTGCATTACTTCTGCATGAATGTATGACGCATGGGGCATATGGGTGATTATGAAAAGGGAAAGTGATCTGGTGGTTTTTACCACAATATCTGGTGACTCATGTCATATAATCTGAATGTGGTGACTTATGTCACATATTATTATCTGGTGACTCTGTCACATTATCTGGTGGCTATGCCACAATTTATAAGGGCGATGTGCATGTTGTCTGCAGCGACTGCCTTCGATGGTGTGTAGCGGATGGAGGGTCGATTTAGTAATCCCCACGGTGTGATTGGCTGGTACGGGTGATGTGTAGAGGATGGTTACTTAGGTTTGGGTTCGGGATTGCATCATTGCTATATTTGTTATATGTATGAATTTGTTATGCCTAAATTGTTTGGGAGTTTGTGTGGTTGTTACACATTGAGTCTGTTGACTCACCCCTTTGTGGGATATCTTTTCAGGTGATACTTAGTGACATGGACCGGCTCAGTGGAGACTATGTGGTGGCCATGCTGAATGTTTTCGGGATTTCAAACAGTTGAATTTACATTTTTTATTATTTTATTTTCGGGAATTATTTGGTATTTTTCAATTGTAATAAGGCCACTACTTAGACATTTAAATTTTTATGCTCTAAGTTTTAACTTTTATTAATAATCAGCATATGAATTAACCAAATGTTTTTCGCAAAACTCTAAAGGTTTTATCACCTAAGTAACTACGGTTTACAACTTAATAACCATTTCTAAACATCGGCAACCCCACTTATTTTACAAAATATAAAACAAACATTTCCTTAAAAATACAAACTCGAATCACATCTCACTATTTCAACATGCCAAAATTTGTTTTAAAAGCCGACATGCTTTAGCAAGCACAAAATCATCACAGTTTTCCAAAATGCAAACAAGAATTAGTTAAGGTTTTTCCTAAGGAACATGTCAGATCCGGTCAAGGCTCGTGGGCCGGGTTTGGGATGTTTCAAAATATACAAAAATCATCAAAAATAAACATCAAATTGACTTACTTGAATGGAGTAAAGCTTGCTGAAATTTTAAGCTTTCAAACCCCTCCCATGGCTGATATTTTCGTTTGGAGAAGAAAGATAAATAAAAAGATGATAACTTTTGCTTATATCATCTTATTTTATTTATTTTTCCAACTAATATCACCAACTATTCATCATAATAAATGCTCTTGTCCCCTATGTATTTTTATGACTGGTCAACTCACTTAAACAAGGTCAATTTGCAAATTTGGGACCTCCAATTAAATATCCATAGCTATTTGGCACCTCTAGGAAATAAAATAAAACTTTCGCACTTTATGCAATTTAGTCCTTCTTCACAATTTAGCTAGAAATCGCTAAAAATAAGGGACTAAAATTTTCATCCATCATTATAAACATGTTATAACACATAACATAACATGAAAATAATTTCTCTAACCTCGAATTAGTGATTCAGAGATCACTGTTCCGGCTAGCCCCTAAATCAGACTATTACAATTCTCCCCCTTAGGGATTTTCGTCCTCGAAAATCTTATCAGGAGGAGTTGCTACCAACATTTCTTAAAATGTTACCATCAATTCTTCAAAATTACGAATCCACTTATCCTCAAGTTTCTATTGCCAACAACTTTTAAGTTGTGATACACAAGGTCGGAATGTAACTTGAGACCTAGGTTATTCTTGTTCTAGGGCACATACTCAACAATCCACCAATTTGGAACTCTGTATATGTCCAAATAATCGTTCGGATCTTTACTGGTTGATTCACTAAAATTTGAATGACATTCCCCTTCTTGGAAATTTTGTCAAACCAAAATTTGGAATCTATAAGGTTTTATCTTACTTCCTCATTAAAGCATTTACCAACTGTAATAGTCTTGACTTGTACGCTTTCAAAACTCGGCTTTTAGTGGATCAACTACTTCTGACCATAGCTCAATCATATTGTGAAATTTACTCTATTGTCAAAACATTTATGCACATAACTGCACTTCCTTATTCTTGCATTAGCAGATGTGCTGCTACTAAAACTCATACCAAACTTCTATATAAGTTCTAGATTCATTATCATTCAAATTTTATCTCGAGAAATCATCAACAACGGAAAACTTATACAACCTGTATTTTATCATCACAAGTAAACATCATTCAGAGTTTATTTAAAATACCATTTGCTATCTCACTTCTGAACCCTTTTGTTCTAAAAAGAAAACTCACTCTTGTCATTAACCTTGCTGAAACAAGGATATTACCAACTAAGATCGACCAAGTAACTAACTTGCATTGCTTAACATGGATCTTTTCATAATTTCTAACTCATTACACAGACACAAAGGTGATTGTCTTTGGATCACCAATCTGGCAACTCTTTTTCTCGATTCAAACTAGACTTAGTACTAGAACTTTCAATTAATAGTTCTTTTTATAGCTTTCAACTCAACTATCATGGTTTGCACATTTCGATGAGCATACCCTTGTATCATGCTCCTTACTCACGTACACACAGAATTTTATTCCCTTTATTGATTCATGCGTGAATATACATAGAACTTGAATCATATCTCAAGACATTAATCCACTCTTTCTCCACACAAAGAACATATTTCTAACACACTTTCATTTGAGTTTCTCTTGCTATGCTAATCTAAAACCTTTATCAACATCATATTTCACGATAGTAGGGTCATCTCGATTGAATTCATTAACTCTATTCAGCTTACTTGAAAACTCATCATACAATGTGAAACTTGTGATTTCATCTCTTATACTAGAATCATCACCAACTTCTTCCTCAAAGTACCCGAATAGGATTACTAAGAGATAAGGGGATGTCGATTTCAAATAAATAAATCAACAACCGTTTTATTTGATTTTTACTATCAGCTAACATTCTCACATAGTCACAATTTATGAAAAGAACAACCACATCAGCCCTGAAAGGCAACAGATATTTGAACATAATACTCAAGGGGATTATTATAATCCATCCATGGCATCAACTAACCATACACAAACTACATGCTTCAAGCCAACTTACTCATTCTTTCCATTTATTTAGCACATATCGTGCCACACATCGTACTTGTTTCTTCATGATTCATTCACGAATATCTGCATTCACTCCTTCACATGACTTTAGTAATAATCTCATTTCTACTTCTAATTCATCTACCTGTCCCTTTAGTCACTAGAGATAATCAATGATGCGTATTCATTGTCATTCATGTAGGTATGAAACCAATGCCATATCCCCGAGGTGGTATTATATGGAGTCACCTCTAAATGCCAATGTCATATCCTGGATAAGGTCTTATATGGAGTTCCACATCAGGGATTGATGCCATACTCTAAATATGGTCTTACACGATTCTCATATTTATTACTGATGCAATATTCTGGATATGGTCTTATACGAAATCTCAACTCGGTGCTGAGGCCATGTCCCAGTCATGGTCTTATATGGGACCTTATCTATTTCATATCTCAATGTTAACCTTTTCATTTTTGTAACATCCTTAAATCGGGGTCTCTGCATCTTGCATGTGTCTACATGTGATAGTATGGTTATTGTGTTTGTTTGGTATGTTTTGGGGTTTAGGCATGACCTCAGGTTAGTCCTGGGTCATGGCCAAATTTTTGTTTTAGCATTTAAGGAAATGAAGTTAAGGGAAATAGGGGTTAAGAGATTTTATTGGGGAAGTTTGACACAATAATTCAATTAGAAAGGTGGCAAGGGGGCGCCACTTAAAGCTTGGAGGAGGTGACGCTACATGCAGGAGGGAGTGCCTGTGTTCGAGCAGCAGGAATTACACTCCCTGCTATTTCTTTTTGACGCCACATGCTAGAGGAGGAGTGCTTAGGTGGGGCTCTTTTGAATTGGATGGAAGGGAGAAAAATGTGGAGTTGACTCATTCAAATTTGTTTGAATGAGTGGATGAGAGGAATTCAAGGAGGGATGAAGGGGACGGCAAGTGTTTGAGTAGATGTGGGTTGTGCTTAGCCGAAATTTTAGATTGTGGTGTGAGTTTAGGAAGCAATCAGTTTTGGTGTTTGAGAAGGGGGATGTGCCGAATGTCTATGGGGCTTTAGGGAACATTTCGGCTAGTAGGAAGAGTCTCTCCTCTTGCGTCTAGAGTTAAACTGAAACCTCAATTGCTCTCCCTATTGTGTTCAAGCCCAAAGTTGACTTAACATCTCCTTCTCCATTACTTTCAATTTCATCCTTTTCTCCTCTCAAGTCCTTAGCCGAAATCCTCTTTCATATTTCTTTTTCTTTTCCATCTTTTCCCGAAACTGACTCATCTTCTTTTTCTTTTCTTATTCTTGCTCAAACCTTAAGTCTCACACCTTCTCCTTCTTTCTTTCCAATTTCCTTTGTGCCGAAATTTCTCCCACTTTGGCCGAATTCTCCTCAATCCCATTCCTTTCTTCTTCATCTCAAACACATTCAAAAGCCGAAACTTTGATCTAGTACTCTTCTTGGCCGAATACTCTGACCATAAAACTCTCTACTTTTATTTTTATCTCTTCACCATTTAAGTGCCGAAATTGAGATACTTTCGTTAGGGGGTATAGCCGAATATCCTGGTAAGTGTAGATTCCTTTCTTCAACTGATTTGGTTATGCTGAATCTCTTTCTGCTTATCTGTTGATACTTTCTTCAATCATTATTAATCGGGTTTTAAAGTTCACCCTTGTCCTATGTGGTGGCCGAAACTCTTAACACCAAGAAGTGGTGCCGATCTTTGGAGTTTACAAGCCGTAGATCTTCAGGATTTGATTGCTGAGTTTGGTAAAGTTTTTTGTGTATTTCGAATCTATTCTTTATTCTTACAAAGCCAAAGGCTAATTGTTTCTATGTGTTAGTGGTTGGCCGATTGTAAGGGAAAATCAACACGTATCTTCGGGATTCGATTGGGAACCAAATCGGTTTAAGGTGAGTACTATATTGGGCGACATATCCTTTGAAATTTCTAATAGAGCCGAATGGGCTTTTGGATTACTAACTATTGTTGGCCGAATGTAGGAGGGAGCAACGTTCGGGATCTCATTAGGTTGTGTAGTTTCGGGATTCACTTAGATTTATGAATAGCCAGGTGTGTAAACGCTTACACACTTTATTAGTTTCATAATACTTATTATGTTACTGTATAACTTTCGGTACTAGTGACTTTGCATTGTGGGCATGAGCTTGGATTCTGGGTAAGTCCCCTGTTATGTGATTTTTGTTATACATCATCGTGATTTGTTAAATGCTATGCTATGCCTTAAATGCATGATACATGATATTATGACACGTATGATATGAGCATGATGATGATGGGATTGATGAGAGGAGGAGGATGGTTTATTTAGACTGTCACCAGGGGTTTTGACCACAAGATGGGCTGGCCCCATCAGTTGATTTGTGGCTACGATCACCAGTGGTTTTGACCACACTATTGATATGATTTGTGACTAAGTCCCAGTGGTTTTGACCACACTATTGATATTTGTGACTACGGTCACTAGTGGTTTTGACCACACTTGGATATTGTGACTCGTCCCAGTGGTTTGGTACCACAGTGGGTTGGCCCCACATGCTATATTACGGGATTGTCATCAGTGGTTTTGACCACACGATGTGTAACATCCTGGATTATAGCCTATGCATTAGTATGTCTTATGTGTTATGGAAGTGATGTGTGCATTTTTAGAATCTTGGAAATGTAAGGAAATGTCTTGGAAATGTAAGGAAATGTCTTGTCTTGGAAATGTAAGGAAATGTCTTGGAAATGTAAGGAAATGTCTTGGAAATGTAAGGAAATATCTTGTCTTGGAAATGTAAGGAAATGACTTGGAAATGTAAGGAAATGACTTGGAAATGTAAGGAAATGTCTTAGAAATGTAAGGAAATGCTTTAGAAATGTCAAGTTTAAAGTTTAAAAGAGGGACATGAAGAAAGGTGGTCTTAAGAGGAATTGTATGTAAAACATGATAAACAAATGAGCTTGGAAACGTGGCTTGGAGGCACCACTTAGAGCTCCGAAAATGACGCCACATGCTAGGGGAAGGACTTCTGTTCGAGTCGCGTGGAGAGCAAAATTTTAAAGCCTTTATTTTGCTAAGTGGCGTCAATAAGAAGGAATAGGGGGATGGCACATAGCTAAATTTTAGGAATTTTATCCCTTTTATTTTATTTAAGGATAAAAGATGATAAATGAGGAATTATTCTTTAATTGGGAAAATAAGGGAGAAGTGATGGCCAAGTAAGGGACTTTGAGTTTAATAATTTCGGTTAAGTAAGGATAGTTGCTGAATTATCTTTTATTTTAAGTGATAATTAAAGAGATAAAGCTATCAAAATAGAAGAGTGATGGCCAAGTAAGGGATACTAAGTTAGTAATTTCGGCTACTAAAGGAAAAGAGGGCCATTCATTCTTTCTTTCAACTCTCTCTCTGCCGAATTCTCTCTAGCAAATAACTCCTCTCTTCTCTTTTATTTTTGCCAAGCCGAAATACCTTGTGCTCTAGCCGAATCCTCCATCTTTATTCTTCTTTCTCTTTTCTTTCTACCAATCAAAAAGCCGAAATCAAGATCCTTCTAGCCTACATAGCCGAATATTGTTAAATGTTCAAGCAAGGATTGAGGATTCCTAAAGTAAGGGTAAGATCTCATTTGGTTTCATCCTTTTTCTTTTAAGATTTGCCGAAATCTAGGACTAACCCCATTAATATCTTGTTGCCGAAACTTTGAAGAGATCTTTCGGGATTTACTAAGTGTCGACTACAAGGAAGGAGAAGTTCTTTTCCCGAAGGTACACCATAGGCCGTGTGTTCCCTAGTTATTCGGTGAGTTTCGGGATTTAAAATCCGCAAGGTAAATGTCTATAGCATTCGGCCAAGGGCCATCTATGATGATTTAATGTTAGAATTGAATCTAACATATGTATATAGGTATTTCGATAGATAATTAAGACAAGGGATACTTTCAGGATTTGAAATCGAAAGGTGAGTGCATAAGTACAATCGGCCAAGGTCTATTTTGGTAATTAGATCTATTATTTATTTGTTTAAAAAGCTAAAACTAATCAAGTTAAATGATCTAGCATTGGCCGATTGAAGGGAGGAGTAGCACAAAGTTTTCGGGATTTGATTTATAGTGAAATCGGTACCAAGGTAAGTTTTGGGTTACAACAATCCTAATAGGATTTGGTTTTATGGTCGAATGGTCTTCATTAAATTTTTAAGTAATGGCCGAATGTAGGGACTAAGGATCTAAAGCCTTAGATCGAATTTTCGGGATTTGAAGTGAAGTTGCTAAGTTAATCAGGTGTGTACCCCACACTAATCTTAATAGATTTATGGCTTAAACTTGATATATGTGTTTATATGAAAGTGTAAGAATGTGGCTAAGGTACCATGATATGGTACAAAGTACTCAGGTACGTTTCCTACTCCTACTAGGATTATGAAATATGTTATATTTAACATGTGATAAGTGATAAGAATGTGAAATTTTGCATGTTAATGCATAATAAGTATGATATAGGGCATATGGGTTATTGAAAAGGGAAGTGAATGTGGTGACCTAAGACCACGAGATCTGAATGTGGTGACCTAAGACCACATTATCTGAGTGTGGTGACCTAAGACCACGAATACTCATAAGGGCGATGAGCACGTCGACTGCAGCGACTGCCTTCGATGGTGTGTAGCGGATGGAAGGTTGACTTAGTAGTCCCCACGGTGTGCAGGATGGTACGGGTGATGTGTAGCAGATGGCATCTAGGTTTGGGTTCAGGTTGCATCATTTTTAATTTAATGATATATGAATATGTATGATATGAAATGCCTGAATTTATTTGGACTTAGTGTTTGTGTACACATTGAGTCTGTTGACACACCCCGTTGTGGGAACATTTTTCAGGTGATGATCAGTAATGGACTGGGTCGGTAGGAGCTTAAAGGTGGACATGATCAGCAAGGAATTTTATTTGGACATTTTATTTTTATTTAAGTATTTTAAATTATTTAGGTTTATTTGATGTAATAAGGACATAGTTGATCTATTTTACATTTATTTTATTTATTATGTTTACAAATTTTTATCAATTAAAGTTTAAGTAGATTTCTTTTAAAACAAAGCCTAAACATTTTGTCACCTAAAGTAAAGGATTTTAATAATGAAATAAACTTGTTTTCAACTCGGGCCCAACCCGACACAATCCTTCTTTCAAAACACACAAGTTTTTCCTAAGTAACAAAAGAATTTGAACCGGTTTTCTTCGAGGAACATACCAGATCCGGTCAAGGCTTGTGGGCCGGGTTTGGGGTGTTTCAGTTTGGTATCAGAGCCTGTTTCAAACTCTCGGCCTTAGGTTTAAGGCCCAAAACATTTTCAAAGCGAGCCCAAATGAGTTTTATGAAAATATTTTTGAAATAAGCAAGTTTCTGGCATGGCACCTAAGTCTCCGACCTGCAGTCCACCAGGTAAGTACTTCTATCCATTTGTGTGGTTTATAGTATGATGTGTAGAAGGGTAGAAATGGAATGGAACGTAGATTAGCATGATAAGTACTTAAACCCTAGGATTAGTTTTCCCCAACACTTACATAAGACTTAAGTGCCTAACTAAACAACCCTATGGCTAAGTCGCCGAGTTAGGGTGTGGTAACCCCTGTGCGCATGTCTAGGATTGGATCCGGAAGAGCACGGTACTTAGCGGTCCTAGTGACTCACCTCTTCTTCATTTGGAATCCTACTGCAGTGCGTAGCTTCGGTTCACCCTAACCAAGAGGACTCGGGTCATAGGCTAAACACAATAACTAAAACCCGAAAGGGAACTAGCCGTGTTTTTATAAAAACCCTAGTTTTAAAACTCTTAAAATTACCTTTTTAATTTGTGAGAACTACTTTTACAAAATTTTCTGAAAAATTTCCGATTTATCAAAAAATTACCAAAATACCCCTAAGTTTCAAAATTTCTGAAATACCCCTGGATTTCAAAATTTCCAAAAATACCCGTGTGCCCGTGTGTCATACTTTGATATACTGACTTATTCACACGGTCTGAAGCACACGCCTATGTGCTAACTGTGTGTCTCACACGGCCTGAACAAACGACTGTGTGGTTAGCCCGTGGTCTATTCTGACTTAAGACACTAAGGTGCAGGGGACACACAGCCTAGACACACGCCCGTGTGTCTATCCGTGTGGGTACTTAGAGGCTATTTACCAAGCCTTTTACCATCTTCATATGCATACATTCATACATCGCACATAATTTCACATAGCTTCAATATAACTCTTGAATTACAGACATTTAATCAAAGGAGAAATAAAGCCTTCATCCCATACACTAGGAAGAACTATATCCCATACAATTCCGCCAACTTAAGCCATCATCGATGGCTATACACAACCAAACTATAAATTCTCTTAGGCCAACACAATTTGGCTACATCAGTTAGAACTTAATCAACTTTAAAAGAACCCCTATACATGCCATGACTCATAAGAACTCGAAACACCATACCAGGAGTTTACTCAATAGTGTGAAAACATCTCCGGCGGCCTCCAACCCGAGCTAGTTAAAAACCTATAATGGATGGGAAAGAGAAAAGGAGTAAGCAAGTATGCGTATAGAACTGACTATTTCTAATATTCATTGAATATCCATGACCACAAATTATAATGAATTTTCTCATAAATTCATGGTTACTTACTCAACCACTTTTGAAGCTTACTCATTCTACCTCTTACCACATTCTTACCATACCACAAGCTAATTGCTCATTTAATTAGCATATATTCCTGCACTGATCACCGCATGATCATATAAACAACATATCAAGCATTTTCAATGAGTCACTCATACCACTAATCTCTCAGTGGTTTCGCACTTAGCCCACCATTGAATCTCTAATAGGGTGGTATAGCACACAGCCCACGAATCATTCACATTATGGTGATTTCGCACTTAGCACACCAATCGTTTATACTTATGGTGATTTCGCACTTAGCTCACCAATCATTTATAAACGATGGTATCGCACACAGCCCGTTGATTACTAATTAATCAGGTGGTAATGCACATAGCCCACCGATAACAATATAATTGATGGTATCGCACTTAGCCCATCATTAACATCAATAAGGTGATATCGCACATAGCTCACCGTTAGATTACACTCATGCATGGTAATCCACATGTATATCTTTATTTCAATTGTTGAACCGAGAACATCCTCACACATTCCTATTCTTACTTAACTTTCTACAATTTTTATTCGTATTCACACAATGCATTAATAAATCTATTTCGTACAACAAAGGTGTATCGATTACACATAACCCACTAGGGGTTCATCATATACTGAATTCATCTCAAATTGTTAGATAACACTATTGAGTCTCACGCGCAAAGTGTCCCATTAACATCATACTCTAATAGGATCTTACTTATTTTAACATATCGATGCCATGTCCCTGACATGGTCTTATACGAATTCGTATACTAATATGCTCTTACACGGGGCCATAATTATCATCATATAATGCTATATACATTTCCCATTACTCTTAGGTTCAATTCTCTTAACCTCTCATTAAAAGATATTTCATAGATTCATAGAGTAAATATACATTCCATACAACATTGGAATATTAAATTAACTCATACGTAATTGCAACATTTGCACATGAACTTACCTCGATGTCAAAAGGCCAAAGAAGGGACTTTTTGCCCACATTTCTCTTTTCATCCGTTCTAGGTCTGAAACTCTTTTTCTTTGATCTAGAACAATGAAACTTACTGATTTAACCACTTATAAATCATACTTCACCATAATATACACTTTAGGCAAAAATGACTATTTTGCCCCTACATTTTAGCAAAATTACGATTTTGCCTCTAGTCTCGTAAATAAATTTTTATCATACTTTCTGTTAAACAAGCCTAGCTGAACATTTAATCCTCTTACAGCTATTCATAATTCCATCTATTTCATGCCTTAATGAACAAATTACAACTTTTGGATTTTAGTCCCAATTATGTGTTTTCATCACAACACCTTTCACAAAAGCTGTTTATCAACATCCTATCATTCATTTTCTTCCATAAAAACTCTTCAAACAACATAAACTCTATCATGGTAAGTCCTTTGACTTTCAACCATATTGCAAACTAGTCCTCTCATTAGCTACCTTAGGCTTTGAGGACTCCAAATATACAAAAATCATCAAAAATAAACATCAAATTGACTTACTTGAATGGAGTAAAGCTTGCTGAAATTTTAAGCTTTCAAACCCCTCCATGGCTGATATTTTCAGTTGGAGAAGAAAGATAAATAAAAAGATGATAACTTTTGCTTATATCATCTTATTTTATTTATTTTTCCAACTAATATCACCAACTATTCATCATAATAAATGCTCTTGTCCCCTATGTATTTTTATGACCGGTCAACTCACTTAAACAAGGTCAATTTGCACATTTGGGACCTCCAATTAAATATCCATATCTATTTGGCACCTCTAGGAAATAAAATAGAACTTTCGTAATTTATGCAATTTAGTCCTTTTTCACAATTTAGCTAGAAATCGCTAAAATTAAGGCACCAAAATTTTCACGCATCATTATAAACATGTTATAACACATAACGTAACATGAAAATAATTTTCTCTAACCTCGAATTAGTGATTCCGAGATCACTGTTCTGACTAGCCCCTAAATCAGAGTGTTACATATAAGCATGAAGAGCATTCGGCTCTAAAGGAGAAAATTCAAATTATGTGTATTTTGTGTTTTGTGCAATAGAGACTAAATTGTAAAAGTTGTAAATGTCAGGGGTAAAATGGTAATTTGCATAATTATGTGTTTTTGGATTAAATTGAATGAAAATATATTTGAATGAGCTAAATTTGGAATTATTTTGAATAAGAACAAAAAGAAACAGGATTGGATCCGGGAAAAGCAAAGCTGAACGAATAGCCGGAAAACCTTAACCCGACAATTTCCAAGGTAAGTTTTTAAGCAATTGGGTTAAATCGAATTTTATTCTATATTATATGCCTATGTTAAATGGTGGTAAGTATATTAAATATCATATTGACGAATGTGTTAATGAATTTAGTATAAGTTAGCCGAATGTGAGGTTGCTTGGAAGTTGGATTTAATTGCATGAACTGTATATCTATATGTTAATGATGCAAATAGATATGAGAGATACTAAACTAGGATATGAATATATCCAAAGGAAATGTTAGTTGCTTGTTAATGTTTTGACCGAATATGATATAGATTTTGGTATGAAATAACAAAGTTATATCTATATGTATGTGTTTATATGTGAAGTTGTGGATTAGATCTTATATATATAAGTGTACATTCGAATGAATAACAGGTTTATGAAAGGCACTAAGTGTGCAAACTTATAATCAAGCACTAAGTGTGTGAAATCGGTCACATGGCACTAAGTGCACGAACTGCTAAAGTAACGGCACTAAGTGTGTGATACGTTACAGAAACTTGGCACTAAATGTGCGGAATGTCGAAGTAACGGCACTAAGTGTGCGATACGTTACTAAATCTGAGTAACAAGTGTTCAGGTTTGATGCTTGTTAGAAGACTCCTATTATTAATACTGTTAAGTATAATGAACTGATCGGGTATACAACCATATGTCATGCTTGGATGGTTAAGTTTGGAGAGGTAAATAAACTAGAGGTATGTATTATACATGTCAACTTGAGAATGCTGGTAGCTTGAAATGTAAGTAGAAGTTCTGTCAGTAAATGATATGTATGCTGCTTATTTATTACGCGAGGGTGGTAAATGGATTTATATATATGCATATAATGTGTAACACCCCTAACCCTTATTCGTCACCGAATTAGGGTTACGAGGCATTTACAAAGAAAATACAGCTTTCATACATTCACATAATCACATGGAACTTATCCACAAATGCATATATATATATATATATATATATATATAAGATTTTACTAATTTAATATTAGTCTTAAATGATTAGTCACACTTGATATGCAAATCATGTCTCACAGTTCAATCGAATTCATTTCAATTATAAATTATTTTATCAAGTCAATATACATGTCTTAAAGTCACACAATTTGCATAAAAAAAATACATACATAAATCATAAGCTTATCATTATAACGACGTATTCGAACTAAGCATATGATGTTTATTAGCCATGTACAAATGAAATCCATAACCAAGTATACTTTCTACTTAATTCCATGTGTTGCCGAATACATAACTCATAATATTTATTTCTTCAATTCACACTTAAGCAAAACATGTATATTTAATAATTGATATTACACAACTAAACACATCATGCTTATATGACAAGACTAACCTATATATATATATATCTATCCATATATATGTATACGATATGTACCTCGATTATAACCGAATATACCCACATACATTTCATAATATCCATGTATCATATTAATTTATATAAATTTAACTTATACCTCTAACTCTCACATGAAATCCTAACATTATTAACCTATGAACAAAACACAATTATGGTTCAATATAATCGAGTATACAAATGATTATTCATACCACATTACCCAACTCAAATGTTCATTTCACAAACATATATTTCCTTACCATATTCGATTTAAACCTTGATTGAATTTGCATAAGCATTAACGATATAAACCGAAAATTATATCAAACGCATGAAAAACATACTTAACCAAAAATTTATCCATATTCACATGGCTATTATATACATGAACAAAAAGTTTCATCTAAACAAAGTCAAAGTCTTTCCTATACATGCCTTTATCCGAAAACCAAAATGAAAGAGTACCAAATTAGATTGATAGTGTAGACGACTTTCTTGACGATCCTGATGAGCTTGTACCCAGAACCTAATCTATAAAACAGAGGAGAACATTTCACCCAAATAAGCTCACTAGCTTAGTAAGTCCTAAGCTCATGATAATATAACATTTAAACACTTAAACATTTAAATTTCATTCAACTTATGACATTGCACATAAACGTTTAAGTATATTGATTTATACAAGGCTGAATTCTAATAGTTCGTTAACCTAAGTAATTGTACTTCATTTCCATAAACCTGTATCTCTTCGAAGCACAAATAAGTATATTACAAGAATCACATGTTCCAAATCGTATAAGTACAGCATTCATATCAACCATGTTATTGTACTAAATTATCTTTTACTCTTAGCATTTCTATTTAAAAACCGAATCTCCATAATAGTACATTCAAGCTCAAATTCAATCATATAATACTTATGCACATCAATCTTAACCTCAAATGTACATAACACTGTTCTCATAGTATTAACTCGACTCAAGTAACATTAAACATAACATATCATACATGCTTACCTGAGCCGTTAACTAGATACATTAGCTATGGTTTGCCTTGAACAAAATTCGGTTTCTCCTTTGTCAAACACATCACCGGCATCAAGCACGCTGGCGTCAAAGCTCGATAAGTAACGCCGAAAGACGGCTCGCTAGGCGTCAAAGCCCGATAAGTAACACGGTACAAGGCACGCTGGCGTCAAAGCCCGATAAGTAACACGGCAGACAAGGCACGCTTAGGCTCGAGCCGTAATAAGTCAGCGGCACTAGGGCCGCTAGGCTTAAAGCCTGAAATAAATCACCGGCACTAGGCCTGCTAGGCTTAAAGCCTGAAATAAATCACTGGCACTAGGCCTGCTAGGCTTAAAGCCCGAAACACATCAATATGATCCATCATTCCTCACATATTTCATAACTATATTACATATCCAATTCAACTAAGCTTATTCACATTAAACAAATAAAATCATTACGTCATCGTACAATCCCACAATTCGCATCGAGACACTTATTCATATCATATTATCAAATTATGCAATCAATCTAATATAC
Organism: Gossypium bickii; assembly: GCA_025503065.1. Classification (NCBI taxonomy): domain Eukaryota; kingdom Viridiplantae; phylum Streptophyta; class Magnoliopsida; order Malvales; family Malvaceae; genus Gossypium; species Gossypium bickii. The sequence goes on along the minus strand of CP106712.1, from coordinate 35,394,364 downwards.
TTATATATATTCGGCTATGACATAAATATGTACTAAAATTTATCAAACATTATCATTTAATATGTTCATAAATAATTCTTTAATATATTTCAGCTTAAGGACTTACCTCGGTTGTCGATAGTCCGTGCGAATCGGCTATTCGAGAACCTTCGTCTTTCCCCGATCTAATTCTATTTTTCTTTGCTCTTGATCTAAAATACATTAAAATTTAGCTCATTCAAGTACATTTCATCTCAATTTAGTGCCTAAGCCCATAAATAAGCAAATTACCATTTTACCCCTACTATTTCAAATTTTTACATTTTAGTCCTATTTGCATAAAACACAAAATACACCAAATTTCTCCATACTCCTTAAGGGCCGAATATGTATAGGGACTATACAAGTCCATTTCTTTCATTTATTTTGCAATTAAGCCCCTTTAAAATTTCATTTTTTACAAATTGGCCCTAAAAACAGAAATTCACCTAAACTTCCAATATATAATATACTAATTTTTAACCTATCTTTTATCTAAATTCATCAAACATCAAAAACCATATAAACCTATCAATAGCCGAACATCTAGCATGCTTAGATTAAAAAATTTCAACATGGGTCAGCTACGGTTTGAAGCAACGATCTCAAAAACATAAAAATTAACAAAAACCGAATTCAAACTAACCTTGAAATCAAGCCTTCAAATGCCGAAAATCAAAGAACGTAAACTTTCCTTTTCTTTTTTAACATTCGGCCAACAACCAAAAAGATGATAATGGCCATTTTCTTTTGTTTTATTTCACATATATTACATTATTATTAAATTACCTAAATAACCTTAAAGTTAAAATAACTAAACAATATAATTTAAGGACAAGCTTGTCCATGGCCGGCCACTAACTCTTAAAATGGGTTATTTACCCTTTTCATACCTCATATTAAAAAGCCATGCTCAAATTAACACCTTTCACTTTAGTATGCTACTTTTACACTTTACGCGATTAAGTCCTTTTTATCAAATTAAACACTTAAACGATAAAATTTTCATACGAAACTTTCACACACATCAATTCACATATTATAGACTCAAATTATAATATTAAAATATTTCTCAGACTCGAATTCGTGGTCCCGAAACCACCATTTCGATTAGGGTTAAATTCGGTCTGTTACATAATGTTACTATGAAATCTACTTTTGAATGTTGGACTATTCGTGTAACATCCTAAAAATTTGGAATTTTATGTGTTGCATTATTTATGGTGTTAAGCTAGTTAAATTATTAATTTTGTATGTCTAAGGGAGGTCCTGAGAAGGCTCGGGGTCTATTTGGACCTAGTAAAAAATTTTGGCTTTTAGCACTTTAAGGAGATAGAGTAAGTGACCTTAAAGCTTAAGGAAATAAATGAGTAAATTGCTACCATAAATGAGCAATTGGTAAGAAGGTTATGGCGCCATATGAAGTACCTTGAAGGAAGAGGTTCAAATCCCATTGTATGCAAATTTTGACTATTATTTTTGCATTATTTCCCTAAGTATCAGCCAAGCATGTAAATAACGCAAGGTGGACTTTTTATTTTTGGCAAGATGGCTAAGGAAAATAGGAAAGGATGAAGATGAGGAAAGAAATCAAGAGAAAGGGGAAAGTACGGGGAACATGTGGCCTTTTTTAAGGAAGTGTTATGGACAGTGTGGTTGGCCAATTTTTGACCATTATGGTCATGGATGTGGACGGTTTTGGGTGTAAAGGGTGGTAGCTGAATTTTTCTTGGTGTTTTGGTATAGCTTTAGTGTTTGTTTTGGTCAAAAAATTCTTTTAGCATCAATAGTGTCATTTTCTCCAAATTGCTACTCTTTGTGAGTTTAGTTTTTCTTTTTTTCTTTCTTGTTTGCCGAAACCTCCTAGCACATTTGTGCATTTTTTTTTCTTTTGTTTGGTCAAAACATTCACCTCTTGTTCATCTCCCTTTGATAGCAGAATCAACTAGCATCTATCCAACCTTCCATACTTTTCTTTTAACCATTCCTTCAATCTTTCCTCTTCTCTAAAATTGACACCACCATAAGATCACATCTTCTATGATTATCCTCTATAGTCGAATATCAATATTCATTTTCTTCTATAACCGAACATTTATCTCTTTTCTATCTTTTCTTCTCATCCATATTTACACTCAATTCTTGATCAATCGGTAAGTGTGCTTCTCAACATTTTTTTTTCTTTCTCTTAATGTCGAATTTATGCTTTGGTTTGGGATGGTCATATTAACTGAGACCATCACCTTACTCTCTCTCTCTCTCAAACGAGATCATTTTCTTCTTCGTAGTGATATAGTGGAAGGCTGAAACTTTGATTCTTCCGAAGTTATCATACAATCATTGGGAATCAGCCCTAAAAATCTTTAAGGTAAGGAGTTCTTCAAGGATTCTATAAAATTGTTCTTTATTCGTTAAGATGTTATTGGAATAGCGATGATTAACCGATTATAATTATAGGGATTAAATCGTTCGATCTATCCAACCGTTGGTTACTCGGAATTAGTGGTAAACTGATCTTTTACCCATTGATAATCCATATTTTCTCGTAATATCGATCTATATAAGATCTAATCGAATGGAGGCTTGTGGTATTGATTCAAAAGGAAAATTGAGTGGAGATCTCAAAAGGAGCGGATTAGCGATCCCTACTTCTAAATTCAAACGAAGGGTAGTTTCAGCAATTCGAGACTGTCCACCGGGTTGTGGACCCTCATCCGGTGAGAATCAACTATTCGAGGTCGTTCACAATTTTGAGGCATCAACGATTCGGGATTTTCCACCGGAGAAAACTGACAAATCGTGGTCATTCATGATTCTAAGGGTAAGCACAGTAGATCGTTCATTTTAGAGTTGATTAATAAATCGCGTATGTCAACTAATCAAGCGTTATAATATTTTAGGTGTTGACGATCAAGAAAGCTTAGTGCTTACTGTAATCAGGTGTGTAATCTCACATCGTTTTCCGTAGGCTAAAGATTAGTATCATATTGGTAGTAAAACGCTTGACTAAAATCATATTATGGTGAAACTGGGAAAATTGGCTTAGATCTCAGAATTTTGATAAAATTGGCAAAATCAGTATTAACACCGTGAAAGATTACGAAAATGCCCCTAATGGGCCAAATCGATATAATTTGCTATATGGGTCGATATGATAATTTGCTATATAGGTCGATTTGATAATTTGCTATGTGGGCCGATTTGATAATTTACTATATGGGCTGATTTGATAATTTGCTATATGGGCCGATCTGATATTTTCTTATATGGGCCGATCTGATATTTTACTAAATGGGCCGATCTGATATTTTGCTAAATGGGCCGATCTGATATTCTGCTAAATGGGCCGATCTGATATTTTGCTAAATGGGTCGATCTGATATTTTGCTATATGGGCCTATTTGATAATTTATTATAATGGGCCATACTTTTGATAATGAATATCCCAATAAATTGATGTTGTTGTATTATAAAAATCATAAATTGTTATGCATTATATACATGATTTTGCATGGGATGGGATAATATTGAAGAGAAGTTCTGGTGGCTTTGCCACAAATCTGTATAGTGGCAATGCCACATAAATTCTATTATTCTAGTGGCTTGTCCACAATTATATTTGTTATAAATGGCTTAATGCCTGTGATTGGTGCGTTGGCGTGGTGGGTTGACTTGATCCCCACAGGTGTGTTGGTTGGTACGGGTGGTGTGTAGCGGATGGATTACTAGGTTTGATTTGGGAATTGCATTTCATACACATGATATAATTGATACATTATTATTATTGTAAATGGGTTTAGGCCCAAATTATGGTTTAATGGGATTTTGGCCCAGTGGACAACGGTAAGGGGGTTATAACTAAGTTCTAGTAACTCACCCCGTTTTTCCTTACCATTTTCAGGTAATGGTCAGTGATGGAGACTTGGACCATGGATGACTCGGTGGAGGCCATACTACAAAAACGGTTTAATTTGAAATTTGGATTTCTTTTTAGTACATTTAATTACTTTACTATTTTGAATTAAGTTGTAATAAGGCCTCTGGATTAATTTTTTTTTTGTTTTATGTTTGATGAATTTATAAATTGCTCTAAGTACTTCAAATTGAGATTTTTCTAAAAAATTAAATAAACGTCTTCCTCAAATGGATATACAAAAAGGGTTTCATAATAAACTTTCATAAATATATTTTTAACTCGGAAATTTTCTCTTAAAATTTTCATCAACACTTTTCGAAAATTATTTTCAAATTCTTTTAAATCTTCTCAAACTATTAACAATATTTTCAAAGTTACGGTTTGTAAAATTTTTATATCTTAAAATTATCGATTTATCAATCAAATTTTTATTCAATAATACTTTATCAAAAATTTTAAAATGGGAGTTTGTTTTAATTGATTTTAAATCACAATCTATGTATGTACAAATAAAAAGGACTTAATAGTATTTTTCTCATGTGACATGTCAGATCTGGCCTTAACGCATGGACCGGGTTTGGGGTGTTACAATTCGGCAAGGAAGTTATAAATGAATTAAATTATTAAATCTTGATAAAGTTTATATGCGCAGTAATTGCTTAAAAATTACTAAGCTAAGAAAGCTTACTTTGTTCTTGGTTGTTTCCACTTTGTAGATATCTTTTGTGTGTTCATCTCGTGCTCAGGGATCATCGTTGAAGATTGACTGAAATGATGTATATATGAATGTATAGAAATGCTATACGAAAATGGCTTTATGTTTATGTTTGAGTTGATAGCATATGCTTTAGTTGGTTGAATATGCTTGAGATGTTGGTTATGTTTGTGCATATCCGGACATGCTATAAATATGTTATAGCATAAGTGAGTTTTAAGGAAATTACGAAAGGTAAATTATTTATATGCTATAGATGAATATTTCATGCAAGATTTATAAGCTTAATTTGGAAGTTATTACTTATCAGGATATGTGTCATATTTAGGTAATAAAATAAAAAGGGGTTGATTTGCATCAGGTATATAGTGTATTTTGGTTCGCATATATAATTTTGCTCATTTTGTATACACTTACAAGACAAGTCATGAAAAGATTAGGTCATATTTCATGTGCACGGCAATTGAATGTGATATAATTGTAAATGAAAATTTAAACATTTTCACTTGTAATATTCGGCTATGATAATGCCTTAGTTTGAAGTTCATAATTTTCATTGGATATTTATGTATTTTCGGTCATGAGATCCAAAGATTTGTATTTGTGGCAAAACATTTAGTAATGGTGTGTATATAATTGAAAAAACATAGTTATTTGATTTGTATATAGTGAACAAAGACAAGCATGTACATTCGGCAATATTATTCTTTTTTTTTAAATGACAAAATGAATAGTATTTAGCTAATTGAATGTAATTAGTTTTATTTGATGCTAATAATATTAATTGTGGTGTATTAGTTTATGCCTTGATATTAGGCAGGATATACATGTTTATTTGTGATAGTATGAATTGGTATGCATTAATTAAAGTAGTAGTTTTTATAATGTGCATTGACTTGTGGTTGGATAAGTAATGCCGGTAACCCTAATTCGACGACGGATACAAGTTAGGAGTGTTACATCTGACTGGTATCAGAGCTACGATTTAGTCGGTTCTCGGACTAACGTAACGCGTGTGAGTCTAGCTATACGTGTCATAATTTATAAAGTGATATTGTGTGAGTCTAGCTACGGTTTACTCTAGCTATACGCGTGTGAGTCTAGCTTCTGATAGTGAAATTGTGTTTCCCTCTTCCGTATAGTGAATGGATCCTGATCCCGAGCGAGCTATAGCTGACGATGTCGAGAGTGTAATGCCTACTCCCGTGCAAGGGACCGCTCCGGATGAATGTCGACTAGCTGCAAGTAATCCTGATGAGGGGGCTAAACAAGCCTTCTATAGCATGATGAATGATTGGTTCAATCAATATATTTGGACCAATCCGACTGTTCAACAACCCCTGAATCCGAACACTCCCCCTGTAGTACTGGTGATACCCCCGATCGTTAATCCTGAGAGAGCAAGCAAGCCTCTAGTTGACTGAATTAGAAAACACGGGGCTCAAGAGTTTAGAGCCGAAGATGATGATGATGTTGAGCGAGCTGAATTTTGGCTCGATAATACCATTCATGTTTTTGATGAGCTATCATTCACACCTGATGAGTACCTAAAGTGCGCAATATCTTTATTACGAGATTCTGCCTATTATTGGTGGAACACTCTCGTATCGGTTGTTCCAAAGGAACGAGTTACCTGGGACTTCTTTCAGACGGAGTTTCATAAGAAATACATCAGCCAGCGATTTATAGACTCAAAACGCAAGGAATTTCTAGAGCTTAAACAGGGTCGTATGACCGTATCTGAGTACGAGCGCAAGTTTGTGAGACTTAGTCGCTATGCTCGTGAGTGTGTTTCATCTGAGGCTGCTATGAGCCGGAGATTCGAAGAATGATTAAATGAAGATATAAAACTACTGGTCTGCATACTTGAAATAAATGAGTTCGTAGTACTTGTTGAGCGAGCTTGTAAAACGAAAAGCTGAGTTTGAAGCTAGAGACTTTCGTAAGAGATCCGCAGGTAAATTTCCTCAAACGTCATCAAAGAAGTTCAAAATTGATAGTAGCCGATCCAAAGCTAACACAGGGATCTCTATATGTGAATGACGACCAGTGAGTTCACGGGGTTCATCGCTTGCTAGTGTTGGTAATACCCGACCGAATAAGCCCGAGTGTCAACAGTATGGTAGACGGCATTTTGGTCAATGTTGGGGTAAATCTAACAATCGCACTTGCTACAAGTGTTGTTCACAGGATCATTTTATTCGGGATTGTCCAAAGATAGCTGAAAAAGATAATGCTCAGAGTGCAAGACCGAGCAGTACTGCAGCTAAAGGTAGACCATCTCGTAATGTGGGAGGTAGAGGCGGCGCTTAGAGGGGGATGTCAGATGCGGCTATTCAATTAGAAGCCCGAGCACCAGCTAGGTCCTATGCCATTCGTGCCAGAGAGGAGGCTTCATCTCCAGATGTCATCACTAATATATTCACTCTCTTTGATACTAATTTAATTGCTCTGGTTGACCCTGGTTCAACCCATTCTTATGTGTATGAAACATTAGTATCTAGCAAGACTCTACCTGTTGAGTCTACTGAGTTTGTGATTCGGGTTTTAAACCCTCTGGGTCGGTGTGTATTAGTTGATATAGTGTGCAAGAAATGCCCTTTAATGATTCAAGACTCATGTTTTCTGGCCGATCTAATGTTGTTACCATTTGACGAGTTCGATATTATCCTCGGAATGGATTGGTTAACCGTGCACGATGCAGTAGTGAATTGCATACGAAAGACCATTGATTTGAGGTTTCAGAATAACGAGATAATTTGAATTGAATCTGCAGATTTGAATGGGCTACCAGTAGTGATATATTCGATATTGGCTCGACAGTATTTGAGAAAGGGTTGTGAAGTTTACTTTGCTAATGTGGTTGATAGTAAAGTAAGCGGAAATAAGATTAAATCTGTACCAGTTGTTTCTGAGTATCCAGATGTGTTTCCAGAGGAATTGCCAGGATTGCCACCTGTTCGGGAGGTAGAGTTTGGTATTGAGCTAGTGCTAGGGACAACTTCGATATCGATAGCTCCGTATAGAATGGCACCGACTAAATTAAAAGAGTTGAAAGCTCAGTTGCAAGAATTGATAGATAGAGGTTTTGCTCGACCAAGTTTTTCTCCCTGGGGTGCGCCAGTTCTTTTTGTGAAAAAGAAGGATGGAACTTTGAGAATGTGCATCGACTATCGACAACTCAATAAAGTAACCATAAAGAATAAATATCCGTTGCCACGAATCATTGATTTATTTGATCAGCTTAAGGGAGCCTCAGAATTTTCAAAGATCAATCTGGGACCAGGTTATTATCAGCTGCAAGTTAGAGACTCCGATGTACCTTAGACCGCATTGTAACATCATGGATTATAGCCTATGCATTAGTATGTCTTATGTGTTATGGATGTGATGTGTGCATTTTTAGAATCTTGGAAATGTAAGGAAATGACTTGGAAATGGAAAGAAATGTCTTGTCTTAGAAATGTAAGGAAATGACTTGGAAATGTAAGGAAATGTCTTGTCTTGGAAATGTAAGGAAATGTCCTAGAAATGCATGGAAATGATTTAGAAATGAACATTTTTGGAAACCCGAAAATGATTTGGAAATGATTCAAAAGTGGAAAGTGAACATTTTTGGAAACCTGGAAATGCATGGAAATGTTAAGTTCAAAAGTGGAAAATGAACATTTTTGGAAACTAGGAAATGTAAGGAAATGATTTAGAAATGACTCGAAAGAGGAAAGTGAACATTTCTGGAAACTTGGAAATGTAAGGAAATGTCAAGTTTACAGAGCCGAACGAAAATTTTTGGAAACATAGAAATGACTTAGAAATATCGAGTTTTAAAGTTTAAAAGAGGAAATTAAGGCAAGGTGGCCTTAAAAGAAAAAGTTGGTGAAATTTGACACACACAAACAGCTTGGAAAAGTGGCCGAAGATGCCACTTAGGGCCTCTGGAAATGGTGCCACATGCAAGGTGTTGGGCCTGAGTTCGAGTCACTTGGGAAGCAAATAAAGGAAGTTTTATTTTTGCTTCCAGAAGCCTGAAGTGGACGGCACAAGCCTTCTAGAACGGAGGAGTTTTATTTTCAGAAATATTCGATTAATAAGGTGATAAATAAGGGATTTAATTTGGATTATTTTTGAAGAGATAATAAAGGATTTAATTTGGATTATTTTCAAGAGATAATTGTTGGATTAAATTCTTTTAATTTGAATAAAGTGATAATTAAAGGGATAAAGCTATCAAAATAGAAGAGTGTTGGCCAAGTAAGGGATTCTAAGTTAGTAATTTCGGCTATAAAAGGAAAAGAGAGGCTATTCTGCATTATTTTCTGTTCTTTGAAAGCTTCTGCCGAATTCTCTTCACCAAATCTTCTTCTTCTTTTATTTTTGCCAAGCCGAAATACCTTGTGTTCTAGCCGAATCCTCCATCTTTATTCTTCCTTCTCTTTTCTATCTAATCCCTCCAAAAGCCGAAAGTTGGGAGAGCATCATTTAGCCATAGCTGAATCTCTGAAGGTTGAAGTGAATGTGCAATCGATTTCTTCAAATAAGGGTAAGATCCAAGTCTGGTTTCTATTCTTTTCTTTTAGATTAGCCGAGAGATAATCTAACCCCATACATATTATGGTTGCCGAATATGGAAGGATCTTTCGGGATTATCAGAGTAGTCGACTAAAAGGAGGAGTATTCGGGATTTCTAAGATTAAGGTAAGACATGTGAATATTCGGTCAAAGGCCTTGATTAATGTTTCGATGATTAAGATTAAGTCTAACGTAAGGTTTTAGGGATTTCGACATTCCTAAGGGAACAAGGAACAGTTTTGGGATTTGTTGGTGTTCCAATCGGCAACAAGGTAAGAATACTAATCCTACTAGGATTTGGAATTTTGGCCGAATGGTTTTTTATTAAATTAGTACGTGATTAATCAAATGTAGGGATTAAGGATATAAGTGGTAGATCAGATTACGAGATCTCAAGGAATTTGCTAAGCGAATCAGGTGTGTACCCCACACTATTTCATAATATGTTTTATGGCTATCTTTAATTAAAATATGTGACATTAAGAATATGAAAGTGGCTAAGGTATCATGTTATGGTACTAAGTACTCAGGTACGTTTCCTACTCCTAGGAATATGAAAAATGTTATTAGTAACATGAGAATATGATAAGAATGTGAACTCTGGCATATTTATGCATATTATTATTATATGTGGCATATGGGTTTGTTTGAAAGGGGAAGTGAATGTGATGACCTAAGACCACGAACACGGTGACCTAAGACCGTGATATCTGAAAGTGGTGACCTAAGACCACAGTAATCTGAAAGTGGTGACCTAAGACCACAGTAATCTGAACGTGGTGACCTAAGACCACGAATGCGGTGACCTAAGACCGCAATTCGGTGTGTAGCGGAAGGAGGGTCGACTTAGTAGTCCCACGGTGTGTGTGGCGTGTGCGGGGTGTGTAGCGGATGGACAAGTAGGTTTGGGTTTAGGAATGCATCATAACTTGTATTCATTGTTCGAATGTGTAACTCTTGTATGCCTAATTCTATTATGATTTGGTGTCGTGTACACATTGAGTCTGCATTTGACTCACCCCGTTGTGGGACCATGTTTTTGGTGATGAGCAAAGTGATGGACCAGGGACAGCGCAGAACTTGTGGTGGCCATGCTCAACATGAAGTCTTTATTTTTATGGAACTATTAGTTTTTTTAAGTACTTGAATTATTTGGAAATTATTTGTTGTAATAAGGCCATAAGGCCATAGTTGAATCATTTTACATTTATTATTATTTATTATGTTTAGGAACCTTATTTATTAAAGTTTAAGTAAAAATTCTTTAAATTAAATCCTAATTGTTTTATCACTTAATATTAAAAAAGGGTTTCAAAAATAAAATCGAAGTCTGTTTCAACACAAGCCCAACCCAAACAATATTTTTTTAATCGCACAAGTTTTCTCTAAGTAACAAAAGAATTTGAAACCGATTTTTTGAGGAACATACCAAATCTGGTCAAAGCTCGTGAAATTTGGGGTTGGGGTGTTTTGATTTAGTATTAGAGTCTGTTTCAAACCCTCGGCCTAGGGGTTTAAGGCGCAAAACATTTTCAAAGCGAGCCCAAATGAGTTTTATGAAAATATTTTTGAAATAAGCAGGTTTCTGGCATGGCACCTAAGTCTCCCACCCATGATCCACGTGTAAGTACTTCTATCCATTTGTTTGGTTTATAGTATGATCTGTAGAAGGGTAGAAATGGAATGGAACGTAGATTAGCATGATAAGTACTTGAACCCTAGGATTAGTTTTCCCCAACACTTACATAAGACTTAAGGGCCTAATTAAACAAACCTATGGCTAAGTCGCGAAAGTTAGGGTGTGGCAACCCTCTGTGCGCATGTCTCAGGATTGATCCAGGAAGAGCACGGTACTTAAGCGATCCTAGTGACTCACCTCCTCTTCGCAGGAATCCTACTTGGTGCGTAGCTTCGGTTCACCCTAACCAAGAGGACTCGGTCATAGGCTAAACACAATAACGAAAACCCGAAAGGGAACTAGCCGTGTTTTTATAAAAACCCTAGTTTTAAAACTCTTAAAATTACCCTTTTAATTAGTGAGAACTATTTTTACAAAATTTTTCCGAAAAGTTTCCGATTTATAAAAATTTCCTAAATACCCCTGATTGTGAAATTACAAAAATGCCCTTGGTTTATGAAATTCCCAAAATACCCATAGTTTTATCAATATTTCCTTACTTCACAACAAGTCCAAAAACCCTAATTTACAAAATATTAAAATATCTTGATTTTGGAAAATTACAAAATTGCCCCTAACTTATAAAATTACCAAAATGACCCTGATTTTCAAAATTTTTGCAACACTACCAATTTGGAAAACAAATTCTCAAAAAGAACCCCCAAGTTTTACAAATTTGGAAATACCCCTGAATTATTAAACTTTACAAATTTACCTTGGTTTATTACCAAAATACCCCCGAGATTCAAAATTACCGAAATACCCTCGGATTTCAAATATTCCAAAATACCCCGAGAATTTTAAAAAATTCCAAAATACTTTATGACAGAATCATCAAGGAACTTTTTCTTTTGAAAAATTATGAAAATACCCCTGTAGGACAAAATTACGAAAATACCCCTGGGTAGTGGAGAAACAATAACAGTGAAAACTACAATGTTTCTCTGAATGAACGAAAGTTCATAATTGGTTGATGAATGTGAATGTGATTCTCTGAATTAGAGTAGTGAACTTGAACTGAAACTTTGGGTGATCGAAAGAACTACTTCTAAATATCTTTATTTCATAAAATTGTTCGCGGTTAATAAGTGGAACAAAATTCTGATGCATAAAACTTTTTAATCAGATTAAATCGCGGCGTTAGAAATGAGTTCTAGGGGACGTTAACTTAGAGATTGTGCCTAGGAAGTATGATAGTGTTATTAAGATCAGAGTGCGCAGCATAAGCGTAGTATGGTGAGTAGGAATGCAGTTAGCCAAGTAATTTCGAGGACGAAATTATTTTTAAGGGGGGTAAAACTGTAACATCCTGGATTATAGCCTATGCATTAGTATGTCTTATGTGTTATGGATGTGATGTGTGCATTTTTAGAATCTTGGAAATGTAAGGAAATGACTTGGAAATGTAAGGGAATGTCTTGTCTTGGAAATGTAAGGAAATGTCCTAGAAATGCATGGAAAAGATTTAGAAATGAACATTTTTGGAAACCTGGAAATGTATGGAAATGTTAAGTTCAAAAGAGGAAAATGAACATTTTTGGAAACTAGGAAATGTAAGGAAATGATTTGGAAATGACTCGAAAGAAGAAAGTGAACATCTCTGGAAATCTGGAAATGTAAGGAAATGTCAAGTTCACAGAGCCGAACGAAAATTTTTGGAAACTTAGAAATGACTTAGAAATGTCGAGTTTTAAAGTTTAAAAGAGGAAATTAAGGCAAGATGGCCTTAAAAGAAAAAGTTGGTGAAATTTGACACACAAACAGGCTTGGAAAAGTGGCCTGAAGATGCCACTTAGGGCCTCTGGAAATGGCGCCACATGCAAGGTGTTGGGCCTGAGTTCGAGTCACTTGGGAAGCAAATAAAGGAAGTTTTATTTTTGCTTCCAGAAGCTTGAGGTGGACGGCACAAGCCTTCTAGAAAGGAGGAGTTTTATTTTCATAAATATTCGATTAATAAGGTGATAAATAAGGGATTTAATTTGGATTATTTTTGAAGAGATAATAAAGGATTTAATTTGGATTATTTTCAAGAGTTAATTGTTGGATTAAATTCTTTTAATTTGAATAATGTGATAATTAAAGGGATAAAGCTATCAAAATAGAAGAGTGGTGGCCAAGTAAGGGATTCTAAGTTAGTAATTTTGGCTATAAAAGGAAAAGAGAGGCCATTCTGCATTATTTTCTGTTCTTTGAAAGCCTCTGCCAAATTCTCTTCACCAAATCTTCTTCTTCTTTTATTTTTGCCAAGCTGAAATACCTTGTGTTCTAGCCAAATCTTCCATCTTTATTCTTCATTCTCTTTTCTTTCTAATCCCTCCAAAAGCCGAAAGTTGGGAGAGCATCATTTAGCCATAGCCGAATCTCTGAAGGTTGAAGTGAAGGTGCAATCGATTTCTTCAAATAAGGGTAAGATCTAAGTCTGGTTTCCATTCTTTTCTTTTAGATTAGCCGAGAGATAATCTAACCCCATACATATTATGGTTGCCGAATATGGAAGGATCTTTCGGGATTATCAGAGTAGTCGACTAAAAGGAGGAGTATTCAGGATTTCTAAGATTAAGATAAGACATGTGAATATTCGGCCAAAGGCCTTGATTTATGTTTCAATGATTAAGATTAAGTCTAACGTAAGGTTTTAGGGATTTCGACATTCCTAGGGAAACAAGGAACAATTTCGGGATTTGTTGGTGTTCCAATCGGCAACAAGGTAAGAATACTAATCCTACTAGGATTTGGAATTTTGGCCAAATGGTTTTTTATTAAATTAGTAAGTGATTAATCAAATGTAGGGATTAAGGATATAAGCGGTAGATCAGAGTACGAGATCTTAAGGAATTTGCTAAGTGAATCAGGTGTGTACCCCACACTATTTCATAATATGTTTTATGGCTATCTTTAATTAAAATATGTGACATTAAGAATATGAAAGTGGCTAAGGTATCATGTCATGGTACTAAGTACTCAGGTACGTTTCCTACTCCTACTAGGAATATGAAAAATGTTATTAGTAACATGAGAATGTCATAAGAATGTGAACTCTGGCATATTTATGCATATTATTATTATATGGGGCATATGGGTTTGTTTGAAAGGGGAAGTGAATGTGGTGACCTAAGACCACGAACACGGTGACCTAAGACCGTGATATCTGAAAGTGGTGACCTAAGACCACGAGAATCGAAAGTAGTGACCTAAGACCACGATGTCCCGAACGTGGTGACCTAAGACCACGAATGCGGTGACCTAAGACCGCAATTTGGTGTGTAGCGGAAGGAGGGTCGACTTAGTAGTCCCCACGGTGTGACTGGCAGGTACGGGGGTGTGTAGTGGATGGACAAATAGGTTTGGGTTTAGGAATGCATCATAACTTGTATTCATTGTTCTGAATGTGTAACTCTTGTATGCCTAATTCTATTATGATTTGGTGTCGTGTACACATTGAGTCTATTTGACTCACCCCGTTGTGGGACCATGTTTCAGGTGATGAACAGTGATGGGCCGGGACGGCAGAACTTGTGGTGGCCATGCTCGACATGAAGTCTTTATTTTTATGGAACTATTACTTTTTTTTAAGTACTTGAATTATTTGGAAATTATTTGTTGTAATAAGGCCATAAGGCCATAGTTGAATCATTTTACATTTATTATTATTTATTATGTTTAGGAACCTTATTTATTAAAGTTTAAGTAAAAATTTCTTTAAACTAAATCCTAATTGTTTTATCACCTAATATTAAAAAGGGGTTTCCAAAAATAAAATCGAGTCTGTTTCAACACAAGCCCAACCCAAACAATATTTTTTTTTAATCGCACAAGTTTTCTCTAAGTAACAAAAGAATTTGAAACCGGTTTTTTTTAGGAACATACCATATTCGGTAAAAGCTCGTGGGCCGGGTTTGGGGTGTTTCACGCATTTCGGACGAGGTATGGTCATTACGAGTTTTTGGTGATGTCATTCAGGCTTTCTAATGCCCTGCTATTTTCATAGATCTGATGAATCATGTATTCAGACCGTATTTAGATCGGTTTGTGGTTGTATTTATAGATGGCATTCTGATCTATTCGCGCGATGAAACCGAGCATCCTGAACACTTGAAACTTGTGATATAGATTTTGTGTGATAAACAGTTGTACGCGAAATTCAGCAAATGTGAGTTTTGGCTGAATGAAATTAGTTTTCTAGGGCATGTCGTTTCAGCATCGGCCAGTCAGGTTGACCCGAGTAAAGTTTCAGCTATACTTGATTAGAAACCTCTGCGGAATGTTTCTAAAGTTCGTAGTTTTCTGGGATTTGCCGGGTACTATAGACGTTTCGTGAAATGGTTTTCTATGATTGCAGCCCTGATGACAAAACTGTTACAGAAAGACGTTAGTTTGAGTGGTCAGAGAGATGCTAGAAGAGTTTTGATCAGTTAAAAACTTTGTTAACGGAAGCTCCAGTGCTTGTTCTGCCAGAATCGGGTAAAGAGTACGTAATCTTCAGCGATGCATCTTTAAATGGTTTGGGTTGTGTATTGATGAAGGAGGGTAAAGCTGTAGCTTAGTCCTCGAGACAACTAAAGCCACACGAAAAGAACTATCTGACGCATGATCTCGAGTTAGCTGCCATAGTTTTCGCTTTGAGATAAAAAGATCTAAATTTGAGATAAAGACGATGGTTGGAGCTATTAAAAGATTACAAGCTCGTGATTGATTATCACCCAGGGAAGGCTAATGTGGTTGCTGATGCATTAAGCCAAAAATCACTATTTACTTTACATGCAATGAATGTGGATATAGCTATGACTGATGTTGGTGTGATTATTGTAGATTTGAAAGCGAGACCACTATTGTGCAACAGATTCGTGAAGCTCAAGAAGTTGATAGTGACTTAATAGGAAAAAGGAATCAATTTGGCTTGAGTACTGATTCAGAATTTCAGATAGATGCAAAAGGATTTCTACGGTTCAGAAATTGAATATGTGTGCCAAAGAATTCTAAGTTGATTCGAATGATCTGTGATGAAGCTCATAATAGTAGGTTGTCAATTCACCCGGGTAGTACGAAAATGTATAACAACTTGAGACAGCATTATTGGTGGCATGGTATGAAACGAGATATTTTTGAACATGTGTCAAAATTTTTAATATGTCAACAAGTAAAAGCTGAGCATCAGGTGCCATCGGGATTACTTCAGCCGATTATGATACCTGAATGGAAGTGGGATCAAATAACGATGGATTTTGTATCTGGGTTACCGTTGACGCCGAGCAAGAAAGACTCAATCTGGGTTATTGGTGATAGATTGACGAAATCAGCCCATTTTATTTCGGTACGTACGGATTTCTCACTTGATAAGTTAGCTGAGCTATACATATTTCAGATCGTACAATTGCATAGAGTACCTATTTCTATTGTTTCAGATAGAGATCCGAGGTTTACATTCCTGTTTTGGAAGAAACTGCAAGATGCTCTAGGTACCAAATTGCACTTTAGTACTGCTTTTCACCCTCAGTCGGATGGTCAATCCGAACGTGTTCTTCAAATACTCAAGGATATGTTGAGATGTTGTGTTCTTGAGTTTGAGGGTACATGGGAATGATATTTGCCTTTAATTGAATTTGCGTACAATAACAACTTTCAATCGAGTATCAAACTGGCACCTTATGAAGCTTTGTACAGTCGTAAATGTCGTACACCTCTATATTGGACCAAATTATACACGGGGTCGATTTAATTAAAGAGACTGAATAGAAAGTAAAGGTGATTCGAGAAAGTTTGAAAGCCACGTCAGATCGTCAAAAATCGTATGCGGACTTGAAACGTAAAAATATAGAGTTTCAGGTGGGTGACCGTGCATTTTTAAAAGTCTCACCATGGAAGAAAATACTTAGATTTGGCTGTAAAGGAAAGCTGAGTCCGAGATTTATTAGGCCATATGAAGTTCTTGAGCGTATTGGGCCGGTTGCATACAGACTTATGTTACCATCTGAGTTGGATAAGATTCACAATGTTTTTCACGTATCAATGCTTCGACGATATAGATCCGATCCTTCTCATGTGATTAGCTCGGCAGAGGTTGAGATTCGGTCTGACTTGACTTATGAGGAGGAACCAATTCGTATTTTGGCCCGTGAAGTAAAAGAGTTACGAAATAAGAAATCTCATTGGTGAAAGTACTGTGGCATAAGTGAAACACCCCAAACCCGGCCCACGAGCCCTGACCGGATCTGGTATGTTCCTCGAGTAAAACGGTTAAAAATTCCTTTTTTACTTTGGAAAATCTAAGTGGTTTTGAAGAAAGATTTGCTTATGTTGGGTTCAATTGAAAACTTTGTTAATTTAGAAATCAGTGATTTATTAAAAACCTTGTTTTCATAATAAAAGATATGTCGAAATTGTTTTAAAAATATTACCTTTAAATTGAAAATAATTTGTGGTTAGGTGACAAAACACTTAATAGTTAATTTTAAGAAAAACCATTTAACCTTGATTTAACCTTACTCGTATTGTAATATAATCAAATAAAAAGCATGCATAAAACAGTTCATACTATGGCCTCATTACATCGAAAAAAAAACCCAAAATAAATCCAAAATACTTAAAATATAACAAGTTCAAAATAAAATAAAGTCCCAAACTGAGCATGGCCACCACTAAGCTCCTGCCGACCCGGTCCATCACTGAGCGTCACCTGAAAAATATTCCCACAACGGGGTGAGTCAAACAGACTCAGTGTATAACAACCACACTAAGCCCTAATGATTCAGGCATATCAGATCATACATATACATATTCCAATTTACAAATAATGATGCATTCCCAAACCCAAAACCTAGATGCCATCCGCTACACATCACCCGTACCAACCATCACACTGTGGGGACTACTAAGTCAACCCTCCATCCGCTACACATCATCGAAGGCAGTCGCTGCAGTCGACGTGCTCATCGCCCTTATAAATTCGTGGCATAGCCACTAATTATGTATTTGTGACATAAGTCACCACATTCAGATTCCGTGACATAAGTCACCACATTCAGATATCGTGACATAGTCACCACATTCACTTCCCCATTCATAATCACCCATATGCCCCATGTCATACAAATCATGCATAAGTCACACCATATTCCTTATTTCACATTCTTATCAATACTTCCATATGCCAAATTTTCACATCACTTATTAACATAATGTTAAGATTACGTACCTAAGTACTTTGTACCATTGCATGGTACCTTTGGCCACATTCATATTATTTTAAACACATATAACAAAATCAAGCCGTAATCTAATAAGATTTAGTGTGGGGTACACACCTGGTTCACTTAGCGAATTTACTGAAATCCCGAAACCCGATCTATCGCTTTAGATCTTTAATTCCTATATTCGGCCAACCCTAACATGTTAGTAAAAAGCCATTCGATTATAAAACCAAATCCCGAAGGATTAATGTAACCAACTTCTTACCTTGCTGCCGACTGGTTACTAACCAAAGCCCGAAATTTCATGATCCTTGCCCCCTAGCAATTGACCAACACTAGACCACCTAAATAATTAGTTTCCAACTTTTGAAAAAAATAGGAAGTAGATCTAAAACACCAAATATGGCCTTGGCTGAATACATATGTCCACTTACCTTGCGATTCTAAAATCCCGAAAAGTGCTGCTTGGTTATGAAGGTGTCGAAATACCTATAGGCATAGGTTAGATTTAATTCTAACTTTAAATCACATAAAAATGGCCTCTGGCCGAATATCACATAACTTTACCTTGGATATTGAAATCCCGAATAATCCTCCTTATAGTCGACTATAATGGAAATCCCGAAAGAACCCTTCATAGTTTCGGCCAAAACATTAAGGCGTTAGAATCTTGATTTCGGCTTTAAGAAAAGAAATAAAATGATAACAATAGATCCTTACCCTTACTACTATTGTCGACGGCACCCTTGCTTTGATCTACAGAGTATTCGGCTATGGCTAGATGTTGTTCACTTAAGTTTTGGCTTTTGGTTATTAGTAGTGATAATGAGAAAAAGATGAAACAGAATGATATGGAGGCTCAAGTATGATTCGGCTAGAGTGGAGAAGAAAGAAAGAATTGAGAGGAAGGAAAAGAAAGTGTTGGTGAGGCTTAACCAAAATTCGGCTCCAAGAGAAAGATGAAGAAAGAAGAAATTTCGACACAACTAAAAAAAATGAGAGGAGAATGAATTTTCGGCATACCTATACTATGATTAGCCAAAATTACCATCCAAAACATCCCCTTGGCCGGCCAACTCTTGCCTCTTATCAGGTTTCTCCTTTTTCTCCTATTTTCTCTCTTTTTACCCATTCAAAAAATAATTCAAAATAAATCATCATTTACCTATCCACCTTAGCCGAATTTTAAAAGGAATTAAACCATATCTAAAGCTCATCTAATGAAGTCCCTATGCCGTCCACCTCTCTCCCTCTTTGCCGAAAATAAAAGCCCAAAATGTTGCTTCCCTTACTGCTCGAACTTAAGACCTGCACCATGCTTGTGGCGTCACCCACTGGGCTTTAAGTGGCACCTCCTTGCCACTTTTCCAAGCCCATTCTTGTGTCATATTTCCCTTACAATTTTTCTTAAGGCCACTCTGCTTCAGTTCCCTCTTTTAAACTTAAAACTTATTATTTTCTAAGGCATCTCTCTACCCTCTAAAATTCTTAAAATTCATGAAACACATTATAACACACAAAGGCATGCTATTTCATATAATTAAGCAAAATGCACAAGCCCAATTTCTGGATATTACAATAAGCACGGGGTCGAAGAAGCAACTTGGGAGCTTGAGGATTCAATGAAAGAACGATATCCAAACTTATTCACTGGTAAGATTTTCGGGGATGAAAATCCCTTAAGAGGGGAGAGTTGTAACAGTCCGATTTTAACCCTAATCAGAATAGTGGTTTCGGGATCACAAATCCAAGTCATTAAAATATTTTTATATTAGATTTGGTGTCTATGATTATTGAGTGAGCATGTGTAAAAATTTCGTGAAGTAAGTTGCTCGTTTGTATGTCTAATTTAAAGAAAAGGACTAAATTGCATAAGTGGTTAAAGTAGCTATTTGTTTGACTGGAAGGTTAAATCAATGTGTCTTTATAATGAGGGGGTTTTATGTTGCAATTTCCCCTACTATAATGATAGTGGACGGCAAAGTGCTTTTATAGTGCCTTATTATGTTTGTTTTTATATATTAAGTTATATATATAATATTATAAACTAATTATAATAAAAACATAAAAGAAACAAAGGTTGCATGTTATTTATTTTCTTTCTTTCCTTGACCAAAACTAAAAGAGAGAAGAAGATAAAAACTTCAAGAGGTTTCGGTTATATTCAAGCTTTATTAAGGTAAGAAACTAGCTCAGTTTTAGATAATTTTTACGTTTTTGAGATCGTTGCTTCGAATACTATTCGACCCATGTTAGAATTTCTAAATTTGATGAACGTTTGATATTTGGCCATTGATGAATGCTTATGTTTTGTAATGTTTGATGGTAAAATATTAATTATATGTGATAGATTAACAAGTGTTGTTTGTGAATTTCTGATAAAATTGAGTGTTATGGAATAAATTGCAAAAATAATTAGTTGAGGGACTAAAATGCAAAAATAAATGGATTGTATGGACTTATATAAGCATGAGGAGTATTCGATCCTAAAGGAGAAAATTCAAATTATGTGTATTTTGTGTTTTGTGCAATAGGGATAAAATTGTAAAAGTTGTAAATGCCAGGGGTAAAATGGTAATTTGTATAATTATGTATTTTTGGATTAATTAAATGAAAATATATTTGAATGAGCTTAATTTGGAATTCTTTAAATCAAGAACAAA
This sequence comes from Gossypium bickii, assembly GCA_025503065.1. Classification (NCBI taxonomy): domain Eukaryota; kingdom Viridiplantae; phylum Streptophyta; class Magnoliopsida; order Malvales; family Malvaceae; genus Gossypium; species Gossypium bickii. The sequence continues at coordinate 35,373,618 of CP106712.1, read as the reverse complement.
AAGAAACGGGATTGGACCGGGGAAAAGCAAAGCTGAACGAATAGCCGGAAAACCTTAACCCGACAATTTTCGAGGTAAGTTTTTAAGCAATTGGGTTAAATCAAATTTTATTCTATATTATATGCCTATGTTAAATGGTGGTAAGTATATTAAATATCATATTGCCGAATGTGTTAATGAATTTAGTGTAAGTTAGCCGAATGTGAGGTTGCTTGGAGGTTGGATTTAATTGCATGAAATGTATATCAATATGTTAATGATGCAAATAGATATGAGAGATACTAAATTAGGATATGAGTATATCCAAATGAAATGTTAGTAGCTTGTTAATGTTTTGGCCGAATATGATATTGATTTGGGTATGAAATAACAAAGTTATACCTATATGTATGTGTTTATATGTGAAGTTGTGGAACTTATATACATATAAGTGTACATTCGAATGAATAACAGGTTTATGAAAGGCACTAAGTGTGCGAACTTATAACCGAGCACTAAGTGTGCGAAATCGGTCACACGGCACTAAGTGTGCGAACTGCTAAAGTAACGACACTAAGTGTACGATACGTTACAGAAACTTGGCACTAACTCTGCAGAATGTCAAAGTAACGGCACTAAGTGTGAGATACGCTACTAAATCTTAGTAACAAGTGTGCAGGCTTGATGCTTGTTAGAAGACTCCTATTACTAATACTGTTAAGTATAATGAAATGATCGGGTATACAACCATATGTTATGTTTAGATGGTTAAGTTTGGAGAGGTAAATAAACTAGAGGTATGTATTATACATGTCATGTAACACCCCAAACCCGGCCTAGAAGTTATGACCGGATCTGGCATGTCACATAAAAGGTTGTTTAAAAACTGCGCGTTTGTTAAAAATTTCAAGTTTAAATATTTATTGATTGTTATCCTTTTTGTTAACATTTTGAAAAAAATAGTTATTAAGGGTTTAGGAAAATCCCGTATCGCACATTGAATAATAATGGGAAGTAATCAAATTAAAAGCTAAACCAAAAAAAATACCAAAATCAAAGTTATAGTGGCCTTATTACATAACAAAAATCCAAATAAAAATAAATCCAAATGAAAGAAACGAGTTTACGAGAAAACATTGCATGGCCACTACAAGTCTACCTCAGCTCCCAATTCGTGATCTAATGATTACCTGAAACATTTAAAAAAGAGGAGGTGAGTTTACGAAAACTCAGTGTGAAATTACTCTACCTTAACCGTAACTAGGCCCTAGCCCTTACATCTCACTTTGGGCGAAGCCCATACAGAATCAGACTTTGGGTGAAGCCCATACAGAATCAGACTGGGCCTTAGCCCTACTAGCAGAGAATAGTAGATAATCAGATATCAATGCACTGTGATGCAAAACCCAAACCCAGCCTAAATTTCCATCCGCTACACACCACCCGTACCTCCCAATCACACCAATGGGGATTTCTACAATCAACCCTCACCGCTACACACCATCGATGGTAGACATGCTGCAGTTAGCTGTTCATCGTCAGATTGTGCCACAATCACCAGATATGTGGCATGGCCACTGAAACGAACGCGTGGCGAGCCACTAGAATGCATTGTGGCAAAAGCCACCGCAGCGTAACGCTTCCCCTTTCATCAATATCATATCCCAAAGCCCATGCAATATGACATAATAATTCATGTATGCAGTATGTCATGTATGCAAACTGTATATCCAGTATAACGCATGAAATGAATTACCATCATAATCAGATAAACATAATACATCATAATCCAACTAAATCTACCCCTAAGGGTAAAACAGTAATTTTACCTACCAAGGGTATTTTCGTAATTTACCTATCGAGGGTATTTTAGTAATTTCGCACCTACAATGGCCTTTCCGAAGGCCTAATGTCGCCTCGAGTGACTCAACTGCCATTTCCGGTCGTACCAGACTATTGGGTCTAAAACCTGATTTTGGCCCATTCGGGCCCACACGCTCGTGTAGCCCATCTAGCACAAATCTAGCCACATATAAGAGATTCTCCTAGTCTAGTTCACTATATACTACACCATCATACATTTTACTCAATTGGGCCCGCGAGCCCATTGGGCCCACTTTGGCCCATCGTGGCCCAAGCAGCCTTAACCCACAAGAATACTACTGATGGCCTCAACTATTGCGTCGAAGCCCCACACGTGCGCTCGCACGCTCGTGTGACTACTATTGCCGTGATCGGCACTTCGGTATTTGCCGCTCTACAGCTAGAGTAGAGAAGTACACACCTGATAGGAATCTGGTGCTGATCCGCGCTCCTACCACTCTTGCGCCCAAACGCCCTCCAAGGTGTATTAACTCTCCTCATAGGATGCTATATATATAGCTAGCTTCTCACCTTCCTTCTTTGTATCTTTCCGATGTGGGATCCCTTCGTCAGTAGAGTTTAAATCCTACTCAAACTCTTGCCATCCAATTCGCAAAATAAACATTCCCGTGCTTTTCATGAGACTCGAACCCAGGCTCCCCTGTAGCATAATCCACGCCGCTAACCACTTGGCCACAAGCTCCTCTTGTGTCTTAAACCATGCGCAACTAAAGCTAAGTCTATGGCCAAATTCTAAGGTCCATGCAAAAAGAAAACCAAAATGCAAGAGCCAAGACTTGAACCTTGGACCTCCTTCCTCCCTTATGGCGTCATCCCCTTGCCTCTTATGTGGCGTCACTTTGCCACTACACCACAGACTCCACTTGTCATTTTCCACATTTTATTCTTAAAGCCTACTAACTAACTCCCAAGGTCTTTTTCCACCTAAAACCAAAATTTCCCTAAAGCCAAAGTTTGATCCAGGGTCTTCATAGAAGCCCCCTAACCTCCCAAAACTACTCACCTATTAGGTTCAACTTGCACTAAAGCCATTCTCCTGTTCCTAAAAATTTTAATCGCTACAACGCTCAAGGCCCATTGGGCCCAATTCTTCTAGGCCCAATTTTGGGATGTTATATGTCAACTTGAGATTGATGGTAGCTTGAAATATAAGTAGAAATTCGGTCAGTAAAAGATATGTATGTTTTTTATTTATTACGTGAGGCTGGTAAATGGATTTATATATATGCATATAATGTTACTATGAAATCTACTTTTGAATGTTGGACTATTCGGCAAGGAAGTTATAAATGAATTAAATTATTAAATCTTGATGAAGTTTATATACGTGGTAATTGCTTAAAACTTACTAAGCTAAGAAAGCTTACTTTGTTCTTGGTTGTTTCCACTTTGTAGATATCTTTTGGGTGTTCATCTCGTGCTCGGATATAATCGTTGAAGCTCATCACACTATCGCTGAAATTTTGGTACCTCTTTTGTAAATGAACTTTAAGTCTATGGCATGTATAGGCTAAACCATTTTTGAATTGACTCAAATGATGTATATATGAATGTATAGAAATGCCATACGAAAATGGCTTTATGTTTATGTTTGAGTTGATAGCATATGCTTAAGTTGGTTGAATATGCTTGAGATGTTGGTTATGTTTGTACATATCTGGACATACTATAAACTTGTTATAGCATGAGTGAGTTTTAAGGAAATTATGAAAGGTAATTTATTTATATGCTGTAGATGAATATTTCATGCAAGATTTATAAGCTTAATTTGGAAGTTATTACTTATCAGGATATGTGTCATATTTAGGTAATAAAATAAAAAGGGGTTGATTTGCTTCAGGTATATAGTGCATTTTGGTTGGCATATATAATTTTGCTCATTTTGTATACACTTACAAGACAAGTCATGAAAAGATTAGGCCATATTTCATGCGCACGGCAATTGAATGTGATATAATTATAAATGAAATTTTAAACATTTTCACTTGTAATATTCGGCTATGATAATGCCTTAGTTTGGAGTTCATAATTTTCATTGGATAGTTATGTGTTTTCGGTCATGAGACCAAAGATTTGTATTTGTGGCAAAACATTTAGTAATCATGTGTATATAATTAAACAAACATAGTTATTTGATTTGTATATACTGAACAAGGACAAGCATGTACATTCGGTAATAGTATTCATTTTTTTTAAAATGACCAAATAAATAGTATTTAGCTAATTAAATGTAATTAGTTTTAGTTGATGTTAATAATATTAATTGTGATGTGTTAGTTTATGTCTTGATATTAGGCAGAATATACATGTTTATTTGTGATAGTATGAATTGGTATGGATTAATTAAAGTAGTAGTTTTTATAAAGTGTATTGACTTGTGGTTGGATAAGTAAGGCCCGTAACCCTAATCCGGTGACTGATATGGGTTAGGGGTGTTACATTTTTTATTTAATTTCTCTACCTGATTTGGTAGCATGGATAATGCGTCGAGGTTAAAAACATCGACTGCTTTTGTTGGCTTCATCCTTGTGACTTGCCACTAATGGTTATTCAGTGACATCTCTTCAATGAATACATAGGCAGCCTCAGGTGTTTCACTATTCAAGGTTCCGCCGGCGGTCAAATCAATCAATTGCCTCGTTGAAGGGTTTACCCCGTTGTAAAATGTTTAGACCTGTAGCCATAAGGGTAATCCATGGTGTGGGCACCTTCTCAATAGATATTTGTATCTCTCCCATGCATCGTATAGTGTCTCTAAATCCATCTGCACAAAAGAAATGATATCATTCCTCAACTTGGCCGTTTTGACAGGCAGAAAATATTTTAACAGAAAGCTTTCGGTCATTTGATCTCATGTAGTGATTGATCCTCGTGGAAGAGAGTGCAACCACTGTTTGGCATTATTTCTCAAAGAAAAAGGAAATAACTGAAGACGGACGGCATCATCAGAAATGCCATTTATTTTGAATGTATAGGAAAATTGTAGGAAATTTGCCAAGTGATTGTTTGGATCTTCTTCCTGCAAACCATCAAACTGGACAAATTGCTGTATCATCTGAATTGTGTTAGGTTTTAGTTCAAAATTATTTGCCAGCAATAGCAGGTCTAGCAATACTTGACTCAGTTCCTGTTAAATTAGGTTTAGCATAATCATACATAGTTCGAGGGGCATGATTGTCGGCCACCTCTGGAGGTAGCGAATTATTCTCAGCCATCTCTTCGGTGGTATTGATTTCGTCTTCTTGCCCTTCTTCTATGTAATTTAAGCTTCCCCTTATTTGTCTACGATTTCTGCGAACAGTACCTTCAATATCACTGTCGTAAATTAGGGGTCCTGTCGAGTTTCTTCTAGTCACAAACTAGAGGTACCTGCTAAGAACAAAGGAAGAAGAAATATCAGCAAAGTTAAAAGCAAAATAAAAATAAAAATAAATAGCAAAAATAAAAATGGCTAAAGTAATAAAAATTGAGCGTTCTGAATATTTTAATTCCCCGTCAACGGCGCCAAAAACTTGATCGTGTTTCAGAGTCTTAAAAATTTATAAAAAGAATGATCGAGCCTAGAAACTAACTATGACAACGATGGAGGCAAGTTCACCTATCGAACAGTAGTATAGTTTAGTGGCAAGACCGGATTGTCAAACCCAAAGGAACCAAAAGTACTAATACTAACTTTCTTTTTATTATTTAGCCTAAGAATTAAGAGAATTGTTATTTAATCTAAAATTAACAAACTATTAAGCTAAAGATGCAAAGACAAAGAGAATGAATTGGGGAAAGTACTTGTGGGAAAAACCAATTGATTAAGACAATACTCGAGGAAGAATCCACCTAGACTTCACTTGTTATTTAACTCTGAAACAGACAATTTATTCATTTGACTTGATCCGTAGGGTTCCCTAATTTATATTAATACCTCTTTCGAGGCTACTAACGTCTAACCCTAGGTTGATTAATTGAAATCTCTATTTAATTGAAACCCCTAGAATTGCATTAACTTGATTTATGGACTCCCATATTAGGTTTGACTCTAATCCGGCAGATATTCATCATCCTATTTCTAGGATTGCGATCAACATCGCTTATTTATGCTAGATCTACTCTTAAACAGGGACTTTTGCTCCACTGCCTAAGTACATCAATACTTGAATTAATATCCTGAAATATCAAAGAAAGAATTAAGAACACATAATTAAGAACAAATCAAGTATTTATCATATGGTTCAGAAAACAATAACAAGATTCGTCTTAGGTTTCATCCCCCTCAGGTATTTGAGAGGTTTAGTTCATAATGATCAAAGAATACAACCTAGAAGAAAATATAAAACAAAACATAAGAAAAACCCCAAAACCCCTGAAGGAATTGAAGAGAAGATCTTCCGTCTTGAGTATAACTCCAGCTTCTTGAGATGAATCATCTGGCTTTCTTCGAGTAAATTCCTCAATTCTGGCCTCTCTAGCTCGGCTCTTCGGCCTAACTTGACCCTTAACTGGACTCTCCCTTGAAGGTTGGCCTCTAGGGTGTTTATATAGGCTTTTGGAATGGCTTTCTTTGCCTCTAAGTACTCTAATCTGAATGAAACTCTTCTTTGTCATGACAGGGACACGCCCATGGTACACACTCGTGTGAATCGTGGCACGGCCGTGTTCGGGTCCGTTAATGAGGCACGGCCGTGTTGATTTCGTGATATGGCCCATTTACTCCATTTTGTGCCTATTTCTTATTCTTTTCATCATCCGGTGCTTTCCTGAGTATAAAACATGAAAACAAAGGATTAAGAGCACCAAATTCCACACTTCAAGGCTTAAATCATTCAAAAGTATGCTAAATGTGGGATTAAAATATGTTTATATTACGGTTTAGGAACTAGATTGAACAACTATCTATATTTTGGTATCGAGGTAAGTTTGTGTGTAATAAATCAACATCATGTTATTATGTTTTTAAATGCTTGATATTACGTAAGATGTATATTCTTTCTATGAGACTGGTTAATGAGGTTTCAATGAAAATATGATGAAGATTTATTATGTCGAAGTCTCGGTTGAGCCTTAGGAATAGAAAGGATACCCTTGTCACGACATGAGATTAGTAAAGTCCCGTATAAGACCGTTTCTGGGATATGGTGTAACACCCCTAACGCGTAACCATTGCCAGTCTAGGGTTAAAAGCTTTACCGGACAAGTTGGATCTTATACAAATATTTCATGTCATAATTTAACCAATCAAATCAAAGTGTCCCTTAAACAGATATACGAGACCTTAAACATAAATTAGAAATAGGTTGGGACTAAACCAAACTATACGAAAATTTCTAAAAATTAAACATTTTTCAAAGCTATAGAGGTCACACGCCCGTGTGGGCAGGCACCCAGAAATCCAACTTCACGCAACCAGAATTCATATTTACTAAACTTTGCATAAAATTACTTATCTCGCAGAGTTTGTAGCACAATTCTCAGATGTTCAGCATGCTCAATTTCATCACTCAAATAAATCAAAATGTCATCAATGAATACAACAACAAATTGATCTAAATACGGTCTGAAAATTCTATTCATCAGATCCCTAAATATAGCCTTAGACACGCCCGTGTGTCTAAGCTGTGGCAAAACAGGGCATACATATTGACTTGTCGACAGAGACACACCCGTGTGCCTCACTCGTGGTCAACACTGGCTTGCACCACACGGCCAGTCACACGCTCGTGTGTCCAGCTCGTGGTCGAAACTGACTTGTTTTGAAAAACAACCATGAAGGACACGGTCGAGCCACATGCCCATGTGCTCAACCCTGTGGGCAAATATAGGCCATTTGCAAGGCCAATTTTCCACCCACACTTTGGTTTATACCTACAAGCATTATACCAATTCAAATCACATGTCCAATGCAAACAAAACATACCAAAATGACCATCTTTTCTAACCATTCAAGAACATTTCAAACACACCAACTTATGTGCCATTTAGCTCAATCTAATCAGAAACATTTCTAAGCATAATCCATCCACAAACTTACCAATTCATTATAACATCTTTTCATCTATAATATACCAACTTTGCATCACAAAACATAGATCAAATTTTACCATTTGCACATCCATTTACAAGCCATATCACATAGCTTATATATACAACTCAAAACATTAACCACTTCAACTAGACTAGACATGCCAAACTTTAATATATATACTTTGAAAAGGTACCAAAACAGAGACTGATAGTGTGGTGATGATCCTTGAGCCTTCCGTATGCAAACACACACAGAGTAAGCTTTCAAAAATTTAGTAAGCCACATACAAATAAACCTAACATAAAAACAATCATATTCATATCAAATACAAGATCATTAATATATAACTCATTTGCAAATTCATAACTCTTCTCTGGCTCATTTGTTTAACCATTGCTTATCAACAATTCACATTATATTTTTTTATCATAGCACAATCATACATATATCACATTTTTCTCAACAAGTCTATGCACATATCTCACTTATGCACATTCACATATACTTACCTTTCATACTCAATCATAGCATACACTTCAAACGTACCTAAAATGATCACACATTTTACATAGTCTTTCTTTTCTCATAATTGCAGGTTGAACCATTAAGAATCAAATAGGATAATCAGATACTCGGAATACTCGTACAATGCCAATGTCCCAAATGTGGTCTTACATGTAATCCACAATCGATGACACTGTCCCAAACAGGGTCTTACATGAATCAAATACAATGCCAATGTCCCAGACCTGGTTTTACACGTAACTTTCAAATCAATGCCAACGTCTCAGACGTGGTCTTACAAGATATCACATATCGGAATCCCTATGTGATGACATATGAATCCTATCTATTCCTAAGGTTCGTATGGGACTTTTAAGACTTTGACACATTGTCAATACTTTCTCGAATTTCACCTGTATATCATCCAAAGCCATTCATCACAATACAATATTAAATGAACATGAATAATTCAACTTGAATACATTTATTTGTATATAAACTTACCTCGTACGGATATAGACGGACAGATTCGACTATTCGATCACTTTCGAATTTCCTCGATCTAAATTTGTTTTCTTTGGTTCTTAATCTATACATATTCAAATTTAATTCTTTTATTCACCAAATCATTCAATTCAATCCAAAAATACACATATAGGGCATTTTACAAATTAGATATCACATTTTCACATTTTGACATTTAAGTCCTTATTTCACAAAATCATTAAATACACATAATTCTCTTGTACCCATGCTTACCCGAATTTTCAACATGATCATACAAGTCCATACATTTCATTTATTTCACATTTTAGTCCCTCAAAATATTATTTTCTCAATTTAGTCCAAATCACTCGAATTCACCAAAAAATCCAAAGACAAAACATGTTAATCTAACATATATATATTTCATATTTCATCAATTGACATCACAAAGCTCAAGCATTCATCAATGGCACATTTCAAATTCTTCATCAAATTCAAAAATTAAGACATGGGTTTTGCAGTACTCGAAGCAATGATTACAAAAATGTAGAAATTATCAAAAACGAGTCAAAAACATACCTCAATCAAGATGAATAAGGGCCGAATATCACAAAGCTTAAAACTTTTCTTTTTCTTTCAATTTTCGGTGGTGGATGATGAATAAAAACATAATTTGGCTTTGTCTTTTAATTATTTATAACTGATTTACTATTTTACAACACTAACCTTTATAAAACCATATAAAAATCAAGTAAAATATGGACATAAATGTCCACTAGCATAAACAAACGTATATTTTTTATCATTGTTTTATGCGATGTCAAAGTCTTAAAATTTATAAAAAGAATGATCGAGCTTGGAAACTAACTATGACAATGATTTGAGGTAACCGCACCTATCGAACAATAGTATAGTTAAGGCAAGACTGGAATGTCGAACCTAAAGGAACCAAAAGTACTAATACTAACTTCCGTATTGAGTATGCTTTCAGCTTCTGGAGATGAAACAATTCGCTATCTTCAAGTAAATTCCAACAACTCAGCCCTCTTTGGCCTAGCTGGATGCCCCCTGACTAAAGCTTTCGGTTCCCCCCTTTTAGGTCATACTTAGGGTGTTTATATAGGCTTCTGAATGTGTTTCTTCGCCCCCTAAGTATCCTAATCTGAGTGAAATTTCTCTTTGTCATGACAGGGACACGCCCATGGCACACGCCCGTGTAAGTCGTGGCCAGGCCGTGTTCAAGGCTGTTGAATGAGGCACGGTCGTATGGTCTTGGGCACAGGCCATGTTGATTTCATGATATGGCCCATTTACTCTGTTTTGGGCCTGTTTCTTGTTCTTTTCATCATCCGGTGCTCTCTTGAGTATAAAACATGAAAACAAAGGATTAAGAGCACCAAATTACACAATTCAAGGCTTAAATCATCCAAAACCATGCTAAATGTGGGCTTAAAATATGTTACTTTTACGGTTTATCAAATACCCCTACACTTAAGCTTTTGCTTGTCCTCAAGCAAAATTCTCAACCCAAAATTAAAACAAACTTCCTCGATTCATAATATCCATCAATAGTCTTTCATCATAATTCAAAGATAATTCATACATTGATAATTTAACTCAAAGTGTCCTAAAGATTAAAACAATCAAAGTCATACATTTATAGCCGGAAAGCATTAGGTGTTTCCCCTTACCTAATTAATTACCTCTGATTCAAAATCGACAAGAGTTGACATCCTCACTAAAGATTCACTCAAATCACTCAAAGTGTTTGAGTTTCAAAATTAAGCACTCAAAAGTCGAACATAAAGAATTAATCCCATAGGCTTGCGTGAAAATCAAATCTCCACCTCTATAATATGAGATGATACACAAATTGAAAGGTCTTTAACAGGGTTGTAACAAGGCTTGGGTTAAAGGTGTGGATAAAGGATTAATTAGAGGGTTAGAATTGAGATTGACTTGAGAAATTACCTAACTAGAGATATTGAACTGATAATAATTACATAAATAATACTCTGATATGAGCTTCTTCTTTAATTATTGGAATTTAACGTATAAGTTTGCCTAATCATAAAACTAGTAGTGAATATTTTTCGTTTTTTTAATAACATGTGAAATACATAATAAAAGATTAATTCAACTTCTGAAATAAAATAATTAGGCAACCGATCAAATCAAATCTCGACAGAAAGGGTAGTCAAGGAATGGTGATAACAAATACAAAGCGTTTTTCGTTAATATTAGTGGGTGAGTCAATAAAAGGGTGGTTAGGATTAAACGGGGTTCACCAGGGGTTAATTATGAAGGTAGGCTTTTAGTGGAACAAGTGGGTTAAAACCTAAGTGCCTTTATCATCTCTGTATCTCAAATCAAAGGTGTGGTATCGACATGTATAATCGATGCAAGTTCTACAATAATAGATCAATGTTGACACACTCATAATCAATAAAGTGAGCAAGAAAAAGAATATATGCTCTAAAAGGTTCAAAATCTCACAAAAATTATGGGTATTTCATATCAACCTCATAAATTTCAAACTTTAAGGTAATAATTAAATTCAGGTAGAAAACCTAACAAAATTTTAAATTCTGAAAAAGAGACTTATCATGCTTGATTCTCTAGTATTCTTCAAAATTAATCATCAATGTACAATTATCAATGACTTAATTCAAAACATACCAATAAAAATCATCAATCAAGGGAAATTTCATTCAAATCATAATATGGGAAAAATTACTTAAAGACAAGATATCATTCATGGCATAATTCAGGGATTTGAGAATATTAAAGAAAGTTAGGCACTTTCTCAAAATAAATATTCACCCCCCACACTTAAGATGTACATTGCCCTCAATGTACAAAGATGTGTATGAAATTTAAGAGAAAGGGAGAGCTGAAACTTCCTGAATTTGGATGGTTTCCTTGAGTTGGGAGTCCCGAGGTGTGGTGGCTGCTACTGAGCTCTGCGCTAGATGAAGAAATCAGGAAGCTCCTGGAGAATTAGCCAAGAAATATTAAGACACATTTAAAATAAACTAAATATATAATTAAAGACAAGAAAGATAAAGAGGAAAAAAATAGAAATTTAAATAAAATTAAAATGAAAGATGAATGGACCGAAGAGTCCTCATTGTTGGATAGTTTGCGAGGTGGGTTTGATTTCTAAGGCTATAATGGGGTGGTGGTCGTGGTTCCGGTGTGATTCCCTAGTAGCCTTTAGAACCCAAATAAAAGAAAATGAAATAAAATAAACTAATTTAAGCGCAAGATAATCAAAGAGAAGAAAAATAAAGGAGAAGAGTAAAGAAGAAGAAAAATTAAATGGCCTCAAAGACTCTTGGCTTTGTCGAGTGGATGAAGTGGTCGGCATGAACCTATATATATCGGTCTCACAAAGGGAGACTGCATCAAGATCCTTCCGTTTCTTTGACATAGATGTGGTGTAGCTCAAGGGTTTAGGTAATAGCTAAAGAAGAAAAGTGTGGGGAGGGGGATATCTGAAGGATGGGATGGGAGAAAGGAGATGGGGAGTGGGTAAGAAGAAAATGGGGGGTTTTAAATAGAATTTTCAGGTCTGGTATGTCCCCACGTCCGTGTACCATGGGCGTGTTGTGTCACACGACCGTATCGCACGGTTGTGTTTTGCTGTGTTCGCTTCTCCCACGCCCGTGTTCAGGTCTCCATGCCCTTGTATGATCTAACAGTGTCAGCCACGACCATATCGCACGGCTGTGGCGTGGTAGTTGGAGTCCGTGGCTCAAAGATATGATTTGTTCTAACTCGTACTATCTACGCCATGTTATTACGGAGATTCGGTACATCCACACGGCCATAGCCACAACCATGTGCAAGGCCGTGTGGCTTGAAAATCTATACTTTTGGTTAGTTTATAATTAGATGCTAGAGTAGAAATAAATAAAAAATAAAAAATTAAAAGAATGTAAAAGTTAATAGAGATAGAGCTAGGGTTGCCTCCCGAGAAGCGCTCGGTTATAGTCTTAAGCTAGACTTACCTCTCATTCACATATTCATGGTGGTTTGAGGAGTTGAAAGTCCTTCCTCGTGCTAGCAGTTTTATTATCATGATAGAATGTAAGACGAGTAGTGTTTATTTTCAAAGTGCCAAACATAGGATTACTTACCTCGACTGTTCCGTGTGGGAAAACATTGATTACCTTAAATGGGATTTATTTGTTTATATTAGGATCAGGAGGAGGTATTCGTTGATCTGCTTTTTCTATGAACATTTGATCTCCAATTTTGAACTTGTCTGTCTCGTAGAGTGGCTTTGGTTCTGATTCGTGTATCCCCAGTTTTTTTTTTGTTATGTGTCTTCCACTCTTCTAGTTCATCGATATGAAACCTTTGTTCCTCATGAATTGCTTCTTTGTTGGAACGGGGTTTAGGATTAGTTGTGTTCTTTTTTGGTGCTTCCTGAAGAGAAGGGTTAATCGAATGGTTATCAATAGCATTTACTTTCTCACCTTAATTATTCGATGTCCTAGCTGAATCGAGAGCTTGAAGAGTAACTATCTCGTCACCTACACAAAGTATGAGTTCACCTACGTTGACATCAATTTTAGTCCTGGCAGTTGCTAAAAATGGTCTTCCTAAAATTAGGGGGATCGTGTTGTCCTCATCCATGTCTAAAACGACAAAGTCTACTTGGAATACGAATTTATCAATCTTCACGAGTACATCTTCAATTATACCCCTAGGAATTCTAACAGTTTTATCAGCTAACTGAATGCTCATCCTAGTTTGTTTGGGCTTCCCTAGACCTAGTTGTTTAAACATTTTATAGGGCATGATATTTATGCTTGCCCCTAAATCAGCTAACACACTATCAATAGTTAAACTACCAATTAAGCATGGAATTGTGAAACTCCCTGGATCTTTTAATTTCTGTGGAAGTTTATTTTGCAATATTGCTGAGCATACTGCGTTCAGTTCCACATGCAATTCCTCGTCTATCTTACGCTTATTTGTCAATAACTTTTTTAAAAATTTCTTTGAATCTAGCATCTACGAAAGAGCTTCAAGAAACGATAAGTTAATATGTAATTTCTTTAAAAGTTTAAGAAACTTACTGAACTGTTCCTTTGTGTCGTCCCTCTTCATTTCTTCTGGGTATGGTATACGAGGTTGGTATTCTTTCATTATCGGTTTCGACTTTTCCTGAACCTTACCTTCTTCTACCACATTTTTTTACCTTAAATTGGGCTCGTCTGACCCTTCACTATCTTGAGCTATTATGGCTTGAATTTTCTCCTTTGGGTTAGTCTCGGTGTTGCTCTGTAGTCTTCCCTGTGGTCTCTCAGAGATCTGTTTAGCAAGTTCCCCGATTTGATCCTTGAGCTCTTGTGTCGATGCCTCAAGTTTTGTTTCTATATTTTGGAAATGTGTTTCTATATTTTGCAAATGTGTTTCGGAGGCTGCTATGAATTTTGTCAGCATCTCTTCAAGGTTCGGCTTCATTTCCTATGGGTAGGGCTATTGTTGGAAGTTTTGGGATGGTTGTTGCCTTTGATTTCCTTGACCACCCCATGAGAAATTGGGGTAGTTCTTCCAACCTAGATTATAAGTATTACTATAAGGGTTATTATTAGACCAGAAATTGTTACCCATATAGTTCATTTGCTCGCTCTCCATGCCCTATCCGTAGGGTGGGTACTCAGGATTCGCCACTCCTCCACTTGAGTCGTACTGCATAACTGGATGTGCCTGCAAAGAACCATATAAACCATCAAATTTTTTATGTTGCATCTCTACCTGATTTGATAGCACGGTGTGTCGAGTTTGAAAACTCCGGCTGCTTTGGCTGGCATTGTCTTTGTAATTTGCCACTGATAGTTATTTAATGAAATCTATTCTATAAACTCGTAGCCCGCTTTAGGAGTTTTGTTGTTCAGGGTTCCACCGGTGGCTGAATCGATTAGTTGCCTTGTTGAAGGGTACAAACCATGGTAGAAAGTCTGCACCTGTAACCACAAGGGTAATGCATGGTGTGGACACCTCCTCCACAAGTCTTTGTATCTCTCCCATGCATCATAAAGTGGCTTTAAATCCATCTGCACAAAAGAAGAGATATCATTCCTCAACTTGGTTGTTTTGGCCGTGGAAAATATTTTAATAAATATTTCTCGGTCATTTGATCCCATGTAGTGATTGACCCTCGTGGAAGAGAATGCAACTACTATTTGGCTTTATTCCTCAAAGAAAAGGTGACTAACCAAAGACGGATGGCATCATCAGAAACGTCATTTATTTTGAAGGTACCATAGAATTCTAAAAAGTTTGCTAAGTGTGTATTAGGATCCTCATCCTGCAAACCATCAAACTGAACAAATTGTTGTATCATCTGTATAGTGTTAGGTTTCAGTTCAAAACTATTTGCAGCAATAGTAGGCCTAACAATACTTGATTCAGTTCCTGTTAAACTAGGTTTAGCATAATCATACATAGTTCGAGGAGAATGATTTTTGGCCATCTCTAGAGGTGGCGGATGATTTTAAGCCATCTCTTTAGTGGTATTATTTTTGGCTTCTTGCTCTTCTTCTATGCAGTTTAAGCTTCGCCTTATTTCTCTGCGATTTCTGCTAACGGTACCTTCAATATCACTGTCATAATGTAGGAGTCCTGTCGGGTTCCTCCTAGTCATAAATTAGAGGTACCTGAAAGGAACAAAAGAAAGAAAATTTAGCAAAGTTAAAAATAAAAAAAAATTGCAAAAAAAAATTGCTAAAGTAATACAAATTGAGCTTTCTTAATATTTTAGTTCCCTGGCAACGGCGCCAAAAACTTGATCGTTGTTTTATGCGATGTCACTTAAAATTTATAAAAAGAGTGATCGAACCTAGAAACTAACTATGACAACGATTTGAGGAAAGCGCACCTATAGAACAATAGTATAGTTAAGGCAAGACAGGAATGTCGAACCCAAAGGAACCAAAAGTATGAATACTAACTCTCGTTTTATTATTTAGCCTAAGAATTAAATGAATTTTTATCTAACCTAAAATTAACTAACAACTAAACTAAAGACTATAAGATAAAGAAGAATGAAATTGGGAAAATAACTTTGAGGAAAAACCAATTGATTAAGACGATACCCAAGGAAGAATCCACCTAGACTTCACTTGTTACCTAACTCTGAACCAGACGATTTATTCATTTGACTTGATCTGTAGGATTCCCTAAGTTATATTAATCCCTCTCTCGAGGCGACAAACATCTAACCCTAGGTTGATTAATTGAAATCTCTTTCTAATTAAAACCCCTAGAATTGCATTAACTCGATATGTGGACTCCCACATTAGGTTTCACCCTAATCCGAAAAAATCTCGTCACCCTATCTCTAGGCGTGCTGTAACACCCCTTACCCCGATACCATTGCCGGAGTCGAGCACGAGGCATTACTAGACTTAAGTTACTAGATCAGGGCATAAAAATTGAAACTGTCCATCAGCATCATGCTTACTAAATTAACTATAACTTGAGTTACGAAACTCGAAATATAGATCCGTAAATTTTCCTTGAAACTGGACTCATATGTCTTCTTACTATAATTTTTCCAGAATTTTTCCAGAACTTTCAATATGATTACTGCCTATTATTATTAATTGTTTAATACGGGATTTTCCTAAACCCATAATAGCCCTCTTCCAAAATGTTAACAAAAGGATAACAAGCGAAGTTGGGTCTAGTAGGATTGGGCCCAATGGGCCTTGAGCGTAGTAGCATTTAAATTTTTGGAGAACAAGAGATCGGCTTAAATGCAAGTTGGACCTATTAGATAAGTGATTTTGGAAGGTTAGAGGGCTTATATGAAGCCTCAGGATCAAACTTTGGCTTTCGGGAAATTTTGGTTTTAGGTGGAAAAAACCCTGGGAGTTAGTAGGTAGACTTTAAGAATAAAATGTGGAGGAAAATGACACAAGTGGAGTGTGTGGTGTAGTGGCAAAGTGACGCCACATAAGAGGCAAGGGGATGACGCCATAAGGGAGGAAGGAGGTCCAAGGTTCAAGTCTTGGCTCTTGCATTTTGGTTTTCTTTTTATATGGACCTTAGAATTTGGCTATAGATTTATATGTAATTGCGCATGTTGTAAGACATAAGGGGAGCTTGTGGCCTAGTGGCTAGTAGCGTAGATTATGCTACAGGGGAGCCTGGGTTCGAATCTCATGGAAAGCAAGGGAGTATTTATTTTGAGAATCGGTCGGCAAGAGTTTAAGTTGGATTTAAACTCTGCTATCGGAGGGTTCCCACATTGGAAAGATACAAAGAAGGAAGATGAAAAGCTAGCTATATATAGAGCATTCTATGAGGAGAGTGAATACACCTTGGAGGGCGTTTGGGCACAAGAGTGGTCAGAGCGCGGATTAGCACCAGATTCCTATCTAGTGTGTCCCTCTCTACTCTAGCTGTAGAGCAGCAAATGCCGAAATGCTGGTCACACGGTGATAGTAGACACACGAGCGTGCGAGCGCACGTGTGGGGCTTCGACGCGATAGTTGAGGCCATCAGTAGTATTCTTGTTGGTTGAGGCAGCTTGGGTCACGATGGGCCGAAGTGGGCCCAATTGAATAAAATGTATGATGGTGTAGTATATAGTGAGCTAGACTAGGTGAATCTTATAAACGTGGCTAGATTTGTGTTAGGTGGGCCACACAAGGGTGTGGGCTCGAATGGGTCGAAATCGAGTTTTAGGCCCAATAGTCCGGTAAAGACTGAAAATGGTAGGTGAGTCACTCGAGGCGACATTAGGCGTTCAGAAAGGCCATTGTAGGTGCGAAATAACTGAAATACCCTCGATAGGTAACTTACGAAAATACCCTTGGTAGGTAAAATTACCGTTATACCGTTAGAGGTTGATTAGCTTGATTATGTTTTATTCTGTTTATCTGATTATGATGGTAATTCATGTTATATACATGACATACTGCATACATGAAATTTTATGTCATATTGCATGGGCTTTGGGATATGATGCTAAAGGGGAAGTATTAGAGACTGTCACAGTGGTTTGGTACCACAAGTGGGTTGGCCCCACATATATCTGATTCAGTGACCATGTCTCGGTGGCTTGGTGCCACGGTGGTTTAATACCACGTATATATATATGTCTATGATTCAGTGACTCGTCCCAGTGGTTTGGTACCATAGTGGGTTGGCCCCACATACATTCATCAGGGATTGTCACGGTGGTTTTGTACCACGGTGGGTTGGCCCCACGTATGTTAATAGTGAGTCTGTCATAGTGATCTAGTATCACGATGGTCTGGAACCACGAGTGGCTTGGTGCCACATATATGAGGTGTGTAGCGGATGGGGGTTGATTATAGAAATCCCTACTGTGTGATGGGCTGGTACGGGTGGTGTGTAGAAGATGGAAAACTAGGTTGGGCTGGGCTGCATTGCATACATGTTTAATATGCTGCATTCTATGGGCTTAAGGCCAGTTTACGTTGTATGGGGATTTACACACTGAGTCTCGATGACTCACCCCTTTGCTAAATTTTGCAGGTAATCGTTAGATCGCGGAATTGGGAGCCGTGGTAGACTTGTGGTGGCCATACAATGTTTTTCTCGTAAACTCGTTCTCTTAGTTAAACTTATTTTTAATTGGGATTTTGTTATGTAATAAGGCCAGTTTAACTATATTTTTGGTATTTTATTTGGTTTAATTTTCAATATGATTACTGCCTATTATTATTAAATGTTTAATACGGGATTTTCCTAAACCCTTAATAGCCCTCTTGCAAAATGTTAACAAAAGGATAACAAGCGAATAAATAATTTAACTCGAAATTTTTAACAAACGCGCAATTTTTAAACAACCCTTTTATGTGACATGCCAAATCTGGCCATAACTTCTAGGCCGGGTTTGGGGTGTTACATTTACCCTTTCTTTTTAACAACTCTTCTGCCTTACAGGCTCGTTCAACTAAAACAACAAACTCTTTTATCTCTAATACACCAACTGACAGTCGAATATCATCATTGAGTCCATCCTCAAATCTTTTGCACATGATAGCCTCTTTAGACACACACTCTCGAGCATAATTGCTGAGTCAGACAAATTCACGTTCATAGTCAGTCACAGTCATCTTACCCTGTTTTAACTCAATGAACTCTTTTCTTTTCTGGTTAATAAACCTCTGACTTATGTATTTCTTATGGAACTCCTCTTGAAAGAAATCCCAGGTAACTCTTTCTTTCGGTACTACTGACACAAGTGTCTTCCACCACAGGTAGGCCGAATCTCTAAGAAGTGACACCACACACTGAATACATTCTTCCGGTGTGCAGGATAACTCATCAAAGACTCCGATAGTATTCTCGAGCCAAAATTTAGCTTTCTCTGCATCATCATCTTTGGTAGCCCGAAACTCTTCGGCACCTTGTTTTTTGATCTTGTCAATGGGTGGTTTCTCTCTTCTGACTATATCTGCAACTGGGAAAGCTACATGAGTGCTCTGAGGATCGTGAGGGGGTAGAGGTCTAACGGCCGGGTTCGTACGAACGAACTCAGCAAACCATTCATTCATAACTTGGAAGAAGGCTTCTCGAGCCCCTCCTCCCTGACTAACTGTAACAGGCCTTTCACTACTATCTGGTGGCACCGTCCCTTCTGCGGGAGTAGGCGCATTACTCTCTACGTCATCTGGTCCATCTCGTTCGGGATCCATAACTATAAAAGAAAAACATTTTAAAATTGTCAGGAGTCGTCACACTATCAAAATATAAGTATGGCATGTATAGTTAGACACTTACTCATACTGTTCAAGAATCGACTAAACTCTCGCTCTGATACCAATAAATATAACACCCCTTACCCGAGACCATTGCTAGAGTCGAGCACAAGGCATTACTAGACTTAACTAACTAGATCAGGGCATAAAAATTGAAACTGTCCATCTGCGTCATGTTCACTAAATTAACTATAACTCGAGTTACGAAACTCAGAATACATATCTATATATTTTCCTTGAAGCTAGAGTCATATATCTTCTTACTATATTTTTTCTAGAATTTTTGGTGTGGCCAATTAGTACAGTTTATTAGTTAAAGTCTCCTCATTATACGCTTTTGTGATTCGACCTCTCTTCACTAAAAATCAATTATCTCATAGTATACAACTCTTTTTCCTACACCGTTTTTTTATATAAAAATAGAGTCAATAAGATTTAATTATATATCTCATTCACACCCTAATTCCATTTCTACTATCCTTGGTGATTTTTCAAAATCACATCACTGCTGCTGTCCAAACTGTTCCCCTACATATAATTACATGATTTCTTTATAATAACTATCAACTAGGCATTACATAACATCCAAAACATGCTTTTAATTAGGCATTCTAATAGCTAATCATTACCAAGTATTTACAAGCCAATCTTAAGCCATTTCATAAGGTCATTCACACAAAATGTCTAAGTCCCTATACATGCCATAACTTAAAACATTCGAGTCACAAAATACCAATCTAATCCTTTGATAGTGTGTAACGATCTCCGACATCCTTACTATCCCGAGTTGGCTTCTATTACTATAAAAAGAGAGGAAGGAATGGGAGTAAGCATTAAGCTTAGTAAGTTTGCATGTAAATAAATAACAGCATTCTTAATGTATTATCATATTCTTTTCTTACCAAAATTATTTAAGCCTTTAACTTAATATACTTAAGTCTTAAATTCTTAGATGTACCTTTTTAGCTTGAACTTGTCTTACCTTTCCTTTGGTATACTCTTTCAATTTTCCCGTTGAACCACTTGGAATACTAAGGATACGCGGGTACCTTTCCTTATGAAACTTAACCATTGCCGTGTCTTGACATGATCTTACGTGGTATCCTTGCCTTATGAACTCACCAGTGCCACGCCTTGGCATGGTCTTACATGGGACCTTTGCCTTATAAATTCACCAATTCTAATGCTTGGCATGGTCTTAAATGGGACCTTTGCCTTATAGTAATTTATCAGTTCCATGTATTGACATGGTCTTACATG
This sequence comes from Gossypium bickii, assembly GCA_025503065.1. Taxonomy (NCBI): domain Eukaryota; kingdom Viridiplantae; phylum Streptophyta; class Magnoliopsida; order Malvales; family Malvaceae; genus Gossypium; species Gossypium bickii. The sequence goes on along the minus strand of CP106712.1, from coordinate 35,352,738 downwards.
ATTTCCTTAAACCCTAATGTCATGATATTTGTATCCTACACATTCCTAAGGTTCAACCAGAACTTTCTGAGATTGTTTCTCCGTCAATTCATGCTTGAGTCTTTAAATAATAAATTTACAGAATAAATATGTAAATGCTTGAGTTTAATAATATTAAATGTAAAATAATAGAATATTGCATTTATTTACCACAAACTTACCTCGAAACAAAATACGATAAACTATATCGATTTAGTCCACTATCTTTTTCTTTCCCTGATCTAACTTTGAATTTCATTCTTCTTGATCTATAATAGCAAATTTAGCTTATTTAACACTCACATTTATCAAAATAGTCCTTAACTCTAACTTTGGAAAAATTACAATTTTGCCCCTAAACTTTTACATATTTACACATTTTCCCCAAAGCTCAGAAATTATACTTTATCCCTTATTATTATGTTTTATGACATGATGATCATTTTTCCCTTCTATGACAACATCAAATTCTCACTCTAACATGTACTTATGAACATTAGGTATTTTTACCGATTAAGCCGTTTTACTCGTTTTCACTTAAAATCACTGAGCAAAAGTTGTTTAACATAATTTTAGACTTCATATTCTATCATAAAACATCAAAATAAACACATTTCACCTATGGGTAGTTTTCCAAATATGAACCCTAGCATAAATTATTGATAGAATAAGCTAAACCAAGCTATTGGGGCTTCAAAAATGTAAAGAACATTAAAAACGGGGCTTGGAATCACTTACTATGGGGCTTGGAAGCTTGAAACAAACCCTAGCTATGGTGAACCCTTGAAAATTCGGCCTAATGAAGAAGATGAGCATATTTTGCCATCTTTTTCCCTTTTTAATTTCTTTTTATTACCAAATGACTAAATTACCCTTCATTAAAAACTTTGGTTCTTTCTACCTATATATGTCCATTTTTGTCCATGAAAGCCTAATGGTAAAATTACCATTTAAGGACCTCTACTTCAATTATTCTCTTCAATTAAATCCTTTAACATCTAAAACTGATATTTATCAACTTTTACAAATAAGTCCTAATAGGCAAAATAGACATGCAATTCATAAAATTTTCTGTCGATATTCTAACACATGCATCTAATCACTCAATAAATCATAATAATTAATCGTAATAAACTCTTCTATCTCGAATTCATGGTTTTGCAACCATTGTTCCATTTAGGCCCTATTTCGGGATGTTACACATGCGATCAACTCCGCTTAATTATGCTACATCTACTCTTAGGCAGGGACTTTTGCTCCTCCACCTAAGCACATCATACTTGAATTAATATCCTAGAAATATCAACACAAGAATTAAGAACACATAACTAAGAATAAGTTAAATATTTATCATATAGTTCAGCAAATGATAACAAGATTCATCTTAGGTTTCATCCCCCTAAGGTATCTAAGGGTTTAGTTCATAATAATAAAAGAAAACATCTCAAAAGAAAAGATAAAACAAAACATAAGAAATCCCTAAAACCCCCTGAAGGAATTGAAGGAGAGATCCTCCATCTTGAGTATGATTCCGGCTTCTTGAGATGAATAAACTGGCTATCTTCGAGTAAATTCCCACAACTCTACCCTCTTTGGCCTAGCTGGACGCCCCCTGACTAAAACCTTTGGTTCCCCCCTTTTAGGTCATACTTAGGGCGTTTATATAGGCTTCTGAATGTGTTTCTTCACCCCTAAGTATCCTAATCCGAGTGAAATTTCTCTTTGTCATGACAGGGACATGTCCATGGCACACACCCGTGTAAGTCGTGGCCAGGCCGTGTTCGAGGCTGTTGAATGAGGCATGGCCGTGTGGTCTTGGGCCTAGGCCGTGTTGATTTCGTGATATGGCCCATTTACTCTTAGGCCTATTTCTTGTTCTTTTTATCATCCGGTGCTCTCCTGAGTATAAAACATGAAAACAAAGGATTAAGAGCACCAAATTATACAATTCAGGGCTTAAATCATACAAAAGCATGCTAAATGTGGGCTTAAAATATGTTACTTTTACGATTTATCAATTTTCCACTTAAGGACTTCCACATTAATAAAACATGCCAATTTAGCACATTAAACATTGAGAATGCAACCTTCACATTTTCTACAATTTAATCCTTTTATCAAATTCAACACACAAACGAAAATTAATTGACGAAACTTTCACATAAGCTTAATCACATACTACAAGCACAGAAAATAATATTAAAATATTTTTTAACTCAGATCTGTGGTTCCGTAACCACTATTCTGACTAGGGTCTAAATCGAACTGTTAGATATGGCCTCGGCACCAAATTGAGATCCCTTATAAGACCATATCTGGGATATGGCATCGGAATCGAATAGTGATCCCGTGTAAGACCACGTCTGGGACCTGGCTTCGTTATGAAAATTGTGTAAGACCATGTCTGGGATATGGCATCAACATACGATCTCGTGTAAGACCATATCTGGGATATGGCATCGACATCGATATGAGATCTGGTATAAGACCATATCTAGGATATGGAATCAGCATCGACATGTAATCCCATGTAAGACCATATCAAGGATATGGCATTGGCATCTTAATGCATGTATGACAATTTTCGGGTATCCTTCGATATTCCAAGAGGTTCAGCGGAGTAAAGTTTTTATGTTTATGATAAAGATGGAAAAAAAGGGCTAAAGTTATGTGATGGAGTGATACAGGTACATATGCGAAACTCACGAGAAATGAGTCTGATATGTGATAAGTGGCTGGTAAGAGACTGAGCATGAGTAAGCCATGTCAATGTTGCTTGAGAATTTTACGTTAATTGATATTGTAATGTGCGGATGTTTTTCCCAAGAATTTATGTTGTTATTTATTACATGCAAGCTTACTAAGCTTTATACTTACTCCTTCTCCTTTCCTTTTTCTTGTAGTATTTCCAAGCTAGCTCAGAGATCATAGGACGTCAGAGCTCGATTCACACTATCAAGCTATTCTTTTAGGTATAGTAAAGTTCAATTATTTTAAGTATGGCATGTATAGGAACTTGGTCATTTTGTTATATGGCATATTAATTGAACAATGTGTTGGTCATTAATGTTACTTATTCATTTTATAAATGGCCATTGGAATTGGCCAATACTAGTTAACTTATATATATTCAATAATGATGAAATTCATGAAGTGCAAGCTTGCGCAATTGAATGAGTTATGTATGAAGTATATGCATGATGAACGTAATGTGAATTAAGGTTTGGATGTCTTGATTGTGTGTATTAGAGATGCATTATTGTATGTTATGTGTTATTGGAAATATATAAGTGTAGTTACTATTCAGGGTGGCAAATAGCTTGGTAAATAGCCTTATATTTGTCCACACGGGTAGGCACACAGGCGTGTGTCTAGGCCGTGTGTGACACACGGTCTATTTCTTGGGCGTGTAGCCTGGCCGTGTGTTCTCTGCACTTAATTTGTGAAAAATTCGGTTCATTACATGGGCTAGCACACGGCTGTGTGACTTAGCAGTGTAACCCTAAATGTTTGATGACGTCATAAACAGAATGTCAATGTTTTCACACGATCTAGGACACGGACATGTCATGGCCGTGTGAGGGACACGGGTCATAGACATGGGTGTGTGTCAAGTCATGTAAAAGCCCCTATAGGTTCAACATGGAAAATAAAATCCACATGGACTAGGGACATGGGTGTGTGAGACCACACGGGCTGCCCACATGGGCGTATTCCCTTTCACACGGGCTTATGGCTCTATTTTGAGAAAAATTTCTAAATGTTCGTAAGCTTTCGGGTCTCATAGGCCCATAATAGGGACATTATGAATGCGAATGTAAAGTTTTAAGTTGGAATGGAAAATTATGGTCTGATTTTGTATGATTAAGTATGTTAAGTCTGGTAATGCCACGTACCCAGCTCCAGCGTCCAATACGTGTAAGGAGTATTTCATTTAATGGTATTAGAGCCAGGTTTAGTCGATTATCGGACTAACGTAGCGTATGCATGGGTCTAGCTATACATGCGATATGTATGTGTATATACATAATGATAGTGTGACGACTCATGGCGATTTAAAATATGTTTTCGTATAGCAAATGGATCCCGATTGAGCCCTGGCGAATGATGTAGAATGTAACGCACCAACCCCCGCCCAAGGGACGGTGGCAACTGAAAATGAAAATAGACCAATGACTATGAGTCAGGCAGGAGGAGAAGAGGCTAAGGAAGCCTTTCTCCATATGATAAACGCTTGGTATACGGAGTTTGCTCGAACGAACCTGAACGATCAACCCCTCCACCCCCACCTATTCCTTAGCCTACCCCTGTAGCTCTCCAAGTTGTAGAGATGGTAAGAAGGGAAAAGACCACGGTTGATAGAATTCGGAAACAATGTGTTGTGGAATTTCGAGCTAATAATGATGACGATCCAAAAAGAGCAGAATTCTGGCTTGAAAATACCATCAGGGTTATTTGATGAATTGTTTTGCATGCCCGAAGAGTGTATGAAATGTGTTGTGTCTCTCTTGAGATATTCAACTTACTAGTGGTGGAACACCCTTGTGTCAGTTGTGCCAAGGGAGAGAGTTAATTGGGAATTTTTCCAAGAAGAGTTTCGAAAGAAGTATATTAGACAAAGGTTTATCGATAAAAAAAGAAAGGAATTGCTTGAGCTAAAACAAGGTTGAATGACGATAACCGAATATGAATGAGAGTTTGTAAGGCTTAGTAAATACGCTCGGGAGTGCATATCCACTGAAGCCATCATGTGTAAGAGGTTTGAGGACTAATTAAATGAGGACATCCAATTGTTTGTTCGTATTCTAGAACTAAAAGAATTTTTGGTGCTAGTAGAGAGAGCTTGCAAGGTCGAGGAATTGTCCAAAGAGAGGAGAAAGGCAGAAATTGAGTCCCGTGACTCGAGTTAGAGACAATTGGGTAAATCGTTTCAATCATCATCCAAGAAATCGAAAGAGTTCACTACTCGATCAGCCGTCTCAGTTGGGTTCTCAAATAGAAGTAAAAGTAAATAGTACTCGACTTTTAAAGCTCATACCACTTCGATTGCTAGTGTTGGTGATACTCGACCAAGTAGACTAGAATGTTCACAGTATGGTAGACGTCACCGCGGTGAGTACCGAGCAAATGAGAGAGCTTGTTTCAAGTGTTGTTCCTAAGACCACTTCATTAGAGACTCCCCCGAGATGGCTGAAAAAGATAGAAACCAGAGTGTAAGATTAGGCAACACTACTAGATGGAGGCCACAGAGAAATCTGGGAAATGGAACGAGTAGTAAGAATACACCTAGAGAACAGGCTGCGAGATCTGAGGGTAGAGTGCCTGCGAGAACTTATGCCATTTGTGCTTGCGAAGAGGCGTCATCTCCTGATGTAATTACGAGTACATTTTCTCTCTACTATGCACACGTTGTTGCTTTAATTGATCTGGGATCTACCCTATGTTTGTATGAAATTAGTATTTAATATGGACATGCCTGTAGAGTCTACAGAATTTGCGATAAAGGTGCCAAATCCCCTGGGCAAAAGTGTGTTAGTTGACAAAGTATGTAGGAATTGTCCTTTGATGATTAGAGGTCACTATTTTCCAACTATTCTTATGCTTCTTCCATTTGATGAATTTGTTGTAATTCTTGGTATGGATTGGTTGACCATTCATGATATGGTAGTAAATTGTGGAAGAAAAATTATTAAGTTTAAATGTGAAAGTGGTGATATTCTTTGGATTGAATCAGATGAATCGAATAGCTTGCCTGTAGTGATTTCTTCTATTGCTGCTCGGAAATGTATAAGAAAGGGTTGTAAAGCCTACCTTTCCTTTTTGATCAATACCAAGGAGACTGAGTTAAAAATTGAATTAGTATCGGTAGTATGTGAGTATCTAGATGTATTTCTGGAAGAATTGCCTGGGTTGCCTCCTATTAAAGAAATTGAATTTGGTATTGAGTTAGCCCCTAGTACTACGCCTATTTCGATTGCTTCGTACAGGACGACTCCGGCCGAGTTAAAAGAATTGAAGGCTCAGTTGCAAGAGTTGACGAATAACCGCAAGACCGAGTTATTCTTCGGGGAGTGCTCTCATAATATTTTTGAAAAAGAAAGATGGTTCCATGAGGTTATGTATATATTATCGGTAACTTAATAAGGTAACCATAAAGAACAAGAATCCCTTGCCAAGGATAAATGATTTGTTTGACCAATTGAAGGGAGCTACTGTGTTTTCTAAGATAGACTTGAGATCTGGCTATTACTAGTTGAGAGTCAAAGACTCAAACGTGCCAAAAATCGTATTTTGGAAAAGGTATGGTCACTATGAATTTCTAGTCATGCCTTTTGGTTTAACCAACGCCCTACTGTGTTTATGGATTTAATGAACCGCATCTTTCGGCCATATTTAGATAAATTTGTTGTAGTCTTTATTGATGATATATTGATATACTCTCATGATGAGAATGTGCACGCTGAGCACTTGATGGTCTTACAAATTTTACTGGATAAATAGTTATATGCCAAGTTTAGTAAAAGTGAATTCTGGCTTAAAGAAGTCAAATTTTTGGGCCATATTGTTTCCGGTGATGGCATTAGTGTTGACCCGGGAAAGATTTCGACCATTGTTGAATGGAAACTATCGAAGAATGTATCAAAGGTTAGGAGTTTTCTAGGCCTAGATGGTTATTACAGATGGTTTGTCAAAGAATTTTCCTTGATAGCTACTCCGACGATTAGGTTGTTACAAAAAGATGCTAAGTTCGAATGGACAGAAAAGTACCAATAGAGTTTTGCGAAACTAAAGGCATTGTTGACCGACACGCCAGTTTTAGTGCAACCTGAACTATGAAAAGAACTTGTGGTTTATAGTGATGCATCCTTGAATGGATTAGGTTGTGTTCTTATGCAAGGAGGGAAGGTGATAGCTTATGCCTCTAGATAGTTAAAGCCGCATGAGAAGAATTATCCGACCCGTGATTCAGAATTTGCCGCCATTGTATTTGCATTAAATATTTGGAGACACCATCTATATGGTGAGAAATGTCAGGTATTCACTAATCATAAAAGTCTAAAGTACCTGATGAATCAAAAAGAATTGAACCTAAGGCAACGAAGATGGCTAAATTTGATAAAGGATTACGAGTTAGTGATTGACTACCACCGAGAAAGGCGAACGTGGTCGCTAATGCCTTACGTAGGAAATCTTTGTTTGCATTGAGAGCCATGAATACACGATTGCCTTTATCAGATGATGGTTCTATTCTAGCTAAATTGAGAGCTAAAACAATGTTTCTCTAAGAGATTTGTGAAGCTCAGAAAGGCGAAAGTGAATTGCAAGCCAAAATAGTTCAATGTAAAATGGGTACGGAGTCAGACTTTTGTATTAGTTTTTATAGATGTTTGATGTTCTGAGATAGGGTCTGTGTACCTAGAGATGATGAGGTTATTCAGAAAATTTTGCAAGAAAGAAATAATGGGTGTTTATTTGTTCATCCAAGTAGTACAAAAATGTATAATGACTTGAAGAAATGGTATTGGTAGCCGAGTATAAAGAAAGATATTTCTGAGTTTGTATCGAGATGCTTAATTTATCAACAAGTGAAACCTAAACACCAAGTACCTTCAGGTTTACTTCAGTTAGTGATGGTTCCTGAGTGGATGTGGGACAAAATTACTATAGATGTTGTGACGGGTTTGCCTTTGACACTGAAAAAGAAGGATGTCGTTTGGGTTGTGGTTGATAGACTTACGAAATCGGCTCATTTTATACCAGTACACATTAACTATTCGCTTGATAAGCTGGCGGATTTACATGTTTCGGAAATCGTGAGACTTCAAGGAGTACCGTTGTCGATTATTTCGGATAGAGATCCGAGATTTACATCACAATTTTGGAAAAAGTTACAAGAAGCCTTGGGCACAAAGTTGAATTTTAGTACGACTTTCCATCCGTAAATCGAGGGACAGTCAGAGAGGGCAATACAGATACTTGAAGATATGCTCCGATGTTGTGTTTTGGAATTTCAAGGAAATTGGGAAAAATATTTACCGTTAGCGGAATCTGCCTATAATAACAGTTTTTCAGTTGAGTTTGAAAATGGCGCCTTATGAGGCATTATATGGGCGTAAGCATCGAACGCCCTTGTTTTGGACAGAACTCAAAGAGAATCAGATTCATGGAGTCAATTTGGTCAGAGAAACTAAAGAGAAAGTAAAAGTGATTCGTGATTGTTTGAAGGCTTCTTTGGATAGACAAAAATCCTACGTAGACTTGAAACGGAAAGAGATTGAGTCTCAAGTTGGTGATAAGGTATTTTTGAAAGTGTCACCATGGGAGAAGGTTCTCAGATTTTTCCAGAAAGGCAAATTGAGCCCGCATTTTATCGGACCGTATGAGATTATTAAGAGGATAGGGCCAGTAGCCTATCGATTGGCTTTTCCATTTGAGTTGGAAAAGGTCCATGATGTGTTCCACATGCCTGTGTTACGCTATTACTAATTGGACCCTTCCCATGTGATTGTACTGACAGAGGTTGAAATTCAATCCAACATGACTTATACCGAAGAGCTGGTAAAAATTTTGGCACGGGAAGTCAACCAGTTAAGAAATAAAAGTATAGCTCTTGCGAAAGTGCTGTGGCAAAGACATGGGGTAGAAGAGGCTACATGGGAGCCTAATGAGGTTATGAGGAACCAATATCCAAACCTTTTTACTAGTATGATTTTCGGGGACAAAAATCCCTAAGGGAAGAATTGTAACAGCCCGATTTAGGGCCTAGTCAGAATAGTGGTTGCGAGACCACAAATTTGGGGTAAAAATATATGTTTTATGGTTATTATGAGATCTATGACATGTTTTGCATGGTTTTGTGAGAATTTCATGAAGAAATTTTATGATTCAGTGATCAAATTATCCTTTAGGACTAAATTGTAAGAACTGAAAAATATGAGATTCTAGAAGTTTCATGTATGAGATAGCATTAGAAAATTTATTAAAGGTCTTTATTTAGTAATTAGACCATTATATCTTAGGATGAAAAAAATGGACATGTGAAGGAAAAATTTCACGGAAAGGGCCTTAAGGGCATTTTGGTCATATGCTTAATAAATTAATAAAAAGTGAAAAAGAAGTCAAAAACGGTGTCCATCTTCTTCCCTAAGTGCTGAAATTTGAGGAGAAGCCATAGCTAGTGTTTTGTTCATTTTCAAGCTCAAGTAAGTGCTTCCTAGCCCTGTTTTTAATGTTCTTCATATTTTTGAAATCCTCAAAGCTTGATTTAGCTATTTGTAGCCATATTTTAAGCTAGAGCCCATGTTCAAAAATTTTCCCATATATGACATGCATGTATTTTGATGTTTAATGGAGGAATATGAAAGTTTGATGTCTGATGAGCATATTTTTCTAAGTGATTTTCATGGAAAACACCTAAAAAGGACCTATTTGTAAAGGTGATAAAATGTGTGGTAAAAATCAGTTTTGAAGGAAAGTGTACGCTATTATAAGCTTAAGATAGGTTCGGGTAGGCTTGGGTAACCAAGGAAATGAGTATATTTCATTATACGAGCCTAGGGACCATTTTGCAAATATGTGAAAGTTTAGGGGCAAAATTATAATTTCAGTCAATGTGATAATTAAATAAGTGAAATTGTCATTATAGATCAAGAAAAATGAAATCTAGACCTAAATCGAGGAAAGAATAAGGTGGTGGACTAGATTGAAGAACTATCTATATTTTGGTACCGAGGTAAGTTTGTGTCTAATAAATCAACATCATGTTATTATGTTTTTAAATGATTGATATTACGTGAGTAGTATATTCTTTTTATGACACTGGTTAATGAGGTTCAATGAAAATATGATGAAGGTTTATTATGTCGAAGTCTCAGTTGAGCCTTAGGAATAGAAAGGATACCCTTGTCACGACATTAGATTAATAAGGTCCCATACAAGACCGTAACTGGGATATGGCCTCGGCACTGAATTGATATCCTGTGTAAGACCATATCTGGTATATGGCATCGGCATCGAATAGTGATTTCGTGTACGACCACGTCTAGGACCTGGCTTTGGTATGAAAATCGTGTAAGACCATGTTTGGGATATGGCATCGACATACGATCTCGTGTAAGACCATATCTGGGATATGGCGTCGACATCGATATGAGATCCCATGTAATACCATATCTGGGATATGGCGTCGACATCGACTTTGAGCAGTGTGACTGTCAGCATGACTGCCAAAGAGGTGTGTAGAGGATGGAGGGTTGATTGTAGAAATCCCCACAGGTGTGTTGAGGATGGACATATGGAGTGGTGTGTACAGGATGGAAAATTAGGCTAGATTGGGTTATCATATTGATTATTTTGATATGCTATTATGATTGGGCTTTGGCCGGTTGTGATTGGAGGCTTAAGCCCACTTGTGGATTATGTGGACTAATTGCACACTGAGTCTTGTGACTCACTCTATCTTAAACAAACTGCAGGTGACTCTTAGTTTAATAGATTGGGTTGGATGGGACTCGAAGCGGCCATGCAAGGGTTATTTGATTCAAACTTTATTTTATTTATCATTTGCTGCTTTTGGGGTTTTTTGATTTGTAATAAGGCCACTGGTATTTTGGTTTTGGTTATGGTTTAACTGTTAAGACGTTTTATATCACAAACTTGATAGACAAAATGTTTTCTTTATATGATGAATAAAAGGGGTTTTCCTCAAAACTAAATTAACGATTTAACGCACGAAAATCTATAAGAAAACCTTCTGATTACTAGAATGCCATGACTAGCGTTTACAAATGTCACTTAAACACTAGAATGGACTAATCATAATTTTTCAAATGAACCACTAAACCTGGAGTTTCAAAAAAAATAATAACTTAAATGTTTTTCCAAAGTTCGCATTTTCGTAAAAACCTCTTCAAGTGACATACCAGATTCGGTCGTGGTGTTTGGGCCGCGTTTGGGTGTTACAATTTGGTATCAGAGCCTAGGTTTTAAAAACTCGACCTTGGGTTTTGGGTTCAAAACATTTTCAACAATGTGGGTTTAAGATGATTTAGAAGGAAAATACATATGTACATGTTTTTTCTGGAAGTATGGCACCCGAGTCTCCGGCCCAAGTTTGCAAGGTAAGTCTCTTGTTTGTTGGGCGATTTGTATGTAGTACATGTATTAAGTGAATATATTACGGTAGATGATAGGATTAAGAAACTCTACTTTAGAGATGAAAACCTCTTAGGTATACACGTGTTTGGGGGAAAAACCACTTAAAACTCTATTCTCATAAAATTACCCGTTAATAAACAGTGAAAAGAAATGCTAATTCATAAAACTTGTAAAAAAGATTAAGACGAAATGGTAGACATGAGTGCTAGTGGACGTGGATGTGTTGCATGCAGTCGTGGTAGAGGCCGGGGTGCTGAGGCTGAGTTTTCGGAAGCAAGGCATGAGCCTGAGGGTGAAGCGCCGGCATCACCTGTGGCAGCAGCGGGATCGCAAGATAGAACTGGTGGGGATGATGCCCTGTCTCAGACAATGCTGCGTGTGGGGTAAGCACTGGGACAGTATCTTGGAAGTCTATTCCTGAGCGACTTCGAGCAAACGGGGCTGAAACATTTAGGGGTATTTATGGTATGGCCCCGAATGTAGCTAAGTACTAGCTGGAGGCGGTCGAGCAAATTATGGATGTTTTAGACTGCACGGCAGAGGAAAAATTGAGAGGAGCGGTGTCTCTTCTTCGGGACGAGGCACATCAATAGTGGCTCACTGTAGGAGAGGGTACTTCAGCGGATCACATTGGTTGGGATTTCTTCAAAACTGCATTTCAAAGGAAATATGTTGGGGCAAGTTATGTGGATGCCCAGAGGAAGGCATTTGTGAACCTGGTACAATGGGGTAAATTTGTGGCTGAGTACGAGACAGAATTTCTATGGTTCAGCCGTTACGCCCGAGGAATAGTCACGACTGATTACGAGCATTTCGTACGGTTCGAAGATGGGCTGCAAGACGAGTTGAGAGTGCTGATAGCTCCGTAGCGGGAAAGGGATTTTGCTATTCTGGTTGAAAAGGCTAAGATAGCCGAGGAGGTAAAGCGGATTAAGAGGCGAGATAGGGACAAGGATAGAGGTAGAAATAAGAGGAGTTATGGATTGTTAGGGTTATCTGGGGGTTTCCAGAAGAGGCCTAGGGTTGATGGGTGGGGTCGTGCTGCAATGCCAGTTGCGGTTGGGCAATTTCGACAGTGTGCTCAGTGTGGGAGGTCACATGCAGGAGAGTGCTGGAGAAGAGATAGGGTATGTTTCAAGTGTGGGTCAAAGGATCATCCAATAAGGAATTGTCTGCTAGAAATGACCAGGGCACGGATGGTAGGTCAGGGGTATATGCAGCCAGGAAGGGGTGGACAGTAGATGCCGAGAAGTCGTGGTCTAATCAGAGGAGGGAATGGTTTTGGATGGGGTCGTGGAGCACCGGGCAGGGGTGTCAGTGATACAGATGCAAGACAGTCAGGTTTAGTCTATACAGCACGGCGGCGAGAGGATGGTGATGCACTGGACGTCATAACCGGTATGTTTCTTATAGCTGATAAGCCATTTCTTGCTTTAATTGATATTGGATCGACCCACTCCTATGTTGCTAGCACTGTACCTGAGACTTTAAATATAGAATCTAAAATAGCTGCTAGAGAGATGACTGTGGTTAGCCCTTTAGGACAATCCATGGTAGTAAACAAATTATTTAGGGATGTGCCTTTAGAAACTCAAGGAGTGTTGTTTCTGGCTGACTTGATGGAATTACCATTCAGGGAGTTTGATCTCATCTTAGGTATGGATTGGTTGGTTAAACATCGTGCTAAATTGGATTGCGCGAATAAGCGGATGGCGTTGAGAACTCCAGAGGATGAAAAGGTGGTGGTGGTAGGAGTAAGAAGAATTTATTTGTCTAACGTGGTTTCCACCTTAAGTGCAGTTAAGATGGTTTGGAAAGGGTGCAAGGCATTCCTAGCTTGGATGAGTGCTTTAGATGCAAAGGAGGTGACTGCTAATGAGGTCAGAACAGTAAAGGAATTCGGGGATGTATTTCCTGAGGAACTTTCGGGGTTGCCTCTGGATCGTGAAGTGGAGTTTGGAATTGAGCTACTTTCGGGTACAGCTCCGGTGTCCATCGCCCCTTATAGAATGGCACCAAAAGAGCTGGTGGAACTTAAGGCCCAGATCCAGGAGCTGTTGGATCATGGTTTTATCCGACCAAGTGTGTCTCTGTGGGGAGCGCCGGTGCTATTTGTGAAGAAGAAGGACGGGTCAATGCGTATGTGCATTGACTACCGTCTGTTGAATAAGTTGACGATTAAGAACAAGTACCCGCTGCCGAGGATTGACAACCTGTTTGATCAACTTAAGGGGGATTCAGTCTTTTCGAAGATAGATTTGAGGTCAGGATATCATTAGCTTAAGGTCAAGGAAGCGGATATTCATAAGACGGCGTTTCAAACCCGCTATGGTCACTATCAGTTTTTAGTGGTGCTGTTTGGGTTGACGAATGCACCAGCTGCGTTTATGGATATGATGAATCGGGTATTCCAACCCTATCTGGACCGGTTTGTTGTGGTGTTCATAGATGACATCCTGGTATACTCCAAGACGGAAGAAGAGCACAAGTAGCATCTTCGGGTGGTTCTGCAGATTTTGAGAGAGAATGCCAAATTCAGTAAGAGTGAATTTTGGTTGAAAGAAGTTACCTTTCTGGGTCATGTTGTATCTGCTGAGGGGATTAGGGTTGATCTCCTGAAGATTGAGGCTGTGTTGGAATGGAAACCGCCTAAGTCGGTGGCGGAGGTTCGAAGTTTCCTGGGATTGGCAGGATACTACAGAAGATTTGTTGAGGGATTCTCTTTAATTGCAGCACCCTTAACTAAGTTATTGCAGAAAGGGATACCATTTGTTTTGACTGACAAACAGCAGGAAAGTTTTGAGAAGCTGAAAAAGATCTTAATAGAGGCTCCGATTTTGATTCAGCCTGAAGCAGGGAAAGAGTTTGTTGTCTATTGCGATGCTTCACACACGGGGCTAGGGTGTGTATTAATTCAAGATGGGAAGGTAGTTACATATGCGTCTTGGCAGTTGAGACCGCATGAGATAAACTATCCCACGCATGATCTGGAATTGGCTGCGGTGGTGTTTGCTATAAAGATCTAGAGACACTACCTGTATGGGGAGAAGTCTATGATCTACACTGACCATAAGAGTCTGAAATATCTCCTTACTTAGAAGGAGTTGAATTTAATGCAGCGTAGGTGGATTGAGCTATTAAAGGATTACGACTGCTCGATCAAGTATCATCCGAGAAAAGCTAACGTGGTGGCAGATGTGTTAAGTCAGAAAGTGATATCGGATTTAAGAGCGATGTTTGCCCATCTCAGTTTGTATGACGATGGAAGTTTGTTAGCTGAACTCCAAGTGAAGCTGTCGTGGGTAGGTCAGATTAAAGAGAAGTAGTTATTGGATGAAGTCTTGAGTGCTTGAATTCTGCAGGTACAAAAAGGTAGAGTAGAGGATTATAGTTTGAACAGCAATGGGGTTTTGTGTTTCCGTGAGAGGGTTTGCATGCCGAAGGATGTTGAGTTGAGGTAGATGATTCTTCAGGAGGCGTATAATAGCCCTTACGCTATGCATCCTGGAGGGAATAAGATGTATCAGGATCTGCGTGAATAGTTTTAGTGGCCGGGATTGAAGTGGGAAATTATCGAGTTTGTGGAAAAGTGTTTAACGTGCCAGTAGGTGAAAGTAGAGCATCAGTTGCCTTCGAAGTTATTACAGCGGGTGAAGATTCCACAGTGGAAGTGGGAGAGGATCACGATAGACTTTGTTAGTGGGCTACCTCTTACGCCTACTAAGAAAGATTCGGTATGGGTGATTGTAGATCGGTTGACAAAATCCGCTCATTTCATACCTGCTCGTGTCTACTATTCTTTGCAGAAGCTGGCTAAACTGTACGTGGCAAAGATTGTGAGGTTGCATGGGGTACCAGTGTCAATCATATCAGATTGAGATCCTAGGTCTACGTCGCGGTTCTGGAAAGCACCGCATCAAGCATTGGGTACAAGGCTAATGTTCAGCATAGCTTTTCATCCATAGTCAGATGGTCAGTCAGAGAGGGTAATTTAGATATTGGAAGATATGTTTAGAGGCTGTGTTATTTACTTCAGGGGTAGTTGGGAAGAGTTTCTACCGTTGGCAGAATTCGTATACAACAACAGCTATCAGTTTAGTATCCAGATGGTGCCCTATGAAGCGTTGTATGGACGGAAATGTCGTACTCCTACTTGCTGGATGGAATTAGTGGAGCGTCAGATGTTGGGTCTGGATTTGATTTCAGAGGCAGAGGAGAAAGTTAAATTGATTCGAACTCGGTTAAAGGAAACGTCTGATAGATCCTATGCTGATCTGAAGCGTAAGGATATAGAATTTGCAGTGGGTGAGCAAGTTTTCCTGAAAGTTTCACCGTGGAAGAAGGTAATGAGATTTGGACGGAAGGGCAGGCTATGTCCCAGGTTCATCGGGCCTTATTGGGTATTGAAACGTGTGGGACCAGTGGCGTATCAGCTTGAGTTGCCTGCAGAATTAAAGCGGATACATTATGTGTTCCATGTCTCGATGTTGAAGCGCTATCGTTCTGATCCGTCTCACATTGTATCGGTGGAGGAAATTGAGGTAAGGCCAGATCTGTCTTCTGAAGAGGAACCAGTGCAGATCTTGGATCGAGAAGTTAAGGTACTGCGAAGGAAATCAGTCCCTTTGGCCAAAGTTTTATGGCGGAACCACGGTTCAGAGGAGGCCACGTGGGAGCCAGAGGATGTTATGCGTCAGCTACACCCTCATCTCTTTTGATCAGGTAATTTCGAGGCCGAAATTTTTTTAACGGGGGTAGAACTGTAACATCCGAGAATTAGGGGCATTGTGTTTTTATGCTTTTGTGTGTTGGGTTACTTTGCCTATTGTTCGAGTGTATTTGGGGGCCCCGAGAAGGCCCGGGCTTATGCTGAAGCCTTGGTAAAATTTTCAATTTTGAGCACTTTAGGGTAGAGCTGGTTGGGGCAGGTGTTAAGTCTTATTGCTTGTGGTTGTTGACACAAGAAGTGCTGTGGTAAAGTGGCAAGGAGACGCCACTTAAGGTGCTTGTAAGTGACGCCACAAGGGAGCAATGAGGGAGTAGGTTCGAGTCGCATGGATTGTTTTTTTTTTTTTGGAGTTTGTTTTGTCGTTGGGGTGAAGAGGAGGTGGAATCAGTTTGGACTCTGAGGAGTGAGGGTTGAACAAGTCAAATAATTTGAATAAGTGGCCATAAGTGAAAGGTGGAAGTTGAACCTTTCAAATCGATTGGGCTGGATTGGACTCGAGGTGGCCATGCAAGGGTTATTCAATTCAAACTTTATTTTATTTATCATTTGCTACTTTTGGGGATTTTTGATTTGTTATAAGGCCACTGTTATTTTGGTTTTGATTATGGTTTAACTGTTAAGACATTTTATATTTCAAACTTGATCGACAAAACGTTTTCTTTATATGATGAATAAAAGTGGTTTTCCTCAAAACTAAATTAACAAATTTACGCACGGAAATCTATAAGAAAACCTTATGATTACTAGAATGCCATGACTAGCGTTTAAAAATGTCATTTAAACACAAGAATGGGCTAATCATAATTTTTTAAATGAACCACTAAACATGGAGTTTAAAAAAAATAACTTAAAAGTTTTTCCAAAGTTCACGTTTTCGTAACAAGTGACATACCAGATCTGGACGTGGTGTTTGGGCTGGGTTTGGGGTGCTACATAGGTCGTGTGTGACACACGGTCTGTCTCTTGGGCATGTACCTTGGTCGTGTGTCCCCTGCACTTAATTTGCGAAAAATTCAATTCGTCACACGGGCTAGCACACGGGCATGTGACTCAGCCATGTGACCCTAAATGTTTGATGTCGTCATAAATAAAATGTCAAGGTTTTCACACACGGGCTAAGACATGGGCGTGTCATGGCCGTGTGAGGGACATGGGCCATAGACACGGGCGTGTGCCGAACCGTGTGAAAACCTCTGCAGGTTCGAAATGAAAAATAAAATCCACACGGACTAGGACATGGGCGTGTGCGACCACATGGCTTGCCCACACAGGCTATTCCCTTTCACAAGGGTGTGTGGATCTGTTTTGAGCAAAAGTTTTCTTAATCTTCGTAAACTTTCGATTCAATCCTGAACCGCTCTATATGTATGTTTCGGGTCTCATAGGCCCATAATAAGGATGTTATGAATGTGAATGTAAAGTTTTAAGTTTGAATGGAAAATTATGGTCCGATTTTGTACGATTCAGTATGTTAAGTCTAGTCATGCCACATACCCGGCTTCGGCGTCGAATACGAGTAAGAGGTGTTTCATTGCCATTGATGAATGTATGTGTATTTTAATGTTTAATGATAGAATATGTATAGTTATTGTTAGATAAACAACATTTGTAATGTGATTTTGGGTAAAATTGTCAATTAAGGATTAAATTGAGAAATGTGAAAAATTTGTGGTAGAAATGTGAAATAAATAAAAAATATGGGCTGCTGTTGTAATAAGATAAGTTCGGCTAGCATGGGTAGGGACGTAATTGCATGAAATTATATTTTTATGAGCTAAGGACTAAATTGTAAAGATGTTAAACTATTAGGGGCAAAAGTGTAATTTTCCTTTCAGGTGATTTTTGGGCTAAATTGAATAGAATGACAATTGAACAAGTTAAATTTCATATTATATAGATCAAGAAAAATGAGGTTCGAATCTAGATCGGGGGAAAAACAGAGTATTGGACTAGTCGATCTATTCCGTCATTTTTGCGATCGAGGTAAGTTCGTATGTTAATAAGCATCAATTTATTTGTGTTTTCAATGCTTTATCATTGAATTAATTGTGAATACGACCTTACGGATAAGTTCGATGAAGATTCGGCAATGTGAAATCCCGGTTGAACCTTAGGAATAGATTAGGATACGAATGACACATCATTAGGGGTTATGTGATTTGGGTGCTGGTTTGTATGTCCTACCGGTGGTCGAGTTATCTGAAATGTGTTGCAGATTCTCGTTAGGTTATGTGAGTAGCACCATGTAGCTATGCCATGACCGTCAACTTGTGTGAACAGACCCATTGATAGCTCGAGAGTGAGCATAATATGAGATATGAGATTGAGAGAGCTTCGGCTATGTATTGGCACTTACGGTGCGAGATTCCCGAGTATTCGATAGTATTCCAAATGGTTCAACGGGTATATCGAATATATGAAATAGTGAGAAATAGATACGCATTAGTACCAGTATGTACGAAAACAATATGAACATTGAATCTATGAAAGTTGTGAGTTCATGAATACTTATGTGATTGAATATATGTTAACATTATGATTTAATGATTTTGTAGTATATATTGTTCATAATAAATGATTGGTGAATGAATGGTGAGCTTAACTTATTAACTATACGAGCTTACTAAGCTTTATCACTTACTCTGTTTCTTTTTCGTATTTTCTAGAGATTATCGAAGCTTGCTCAGATTTGGGAATCATCAAAGATCTCATCACACTATCAAGCTATCACTTTGGTACTTTTGAACTTATGTATTTGGTTATATGTCATGTATAGGACTTATGGTCATTTTGGTATATGTGTTAGTAATGGATTTAGCCATTTGATTTGGCTTGTAAGTGATGAATGGTTAGTTATGTGTATAGCCATGTGACTTGGCTTATTTTGGCATGTTTGGTGGTGTATATATATATGCAAAAAGGCCTTTTGTTATGTTTTGTATAATTTCCATTTATATGCTTGTTGTGAATTGGTAGTTGGAGTATCAAATGGTTGAATTTGAGATTGGTATGCTTGTGGTTTTAGGTAAAGTGATGCATAATTGAAAGTGATCATATTGATGATTTGAGAATGTGAATTTTGGTATAAAATTGAATGGCTTATTGTTATACTTGTGTAAAAGCATGGATTAGACTTGGTTGAGATTGGTTGGAATGCTTATTATGCCATGTTATATGCCATTTGGTTTGTGTAGGTGATTTTAATTTTGGGTGAGAAAAATGGCTTGGTAAATAGCCTATTTTTGTCCACACGGGCATGTC
This sequence comes from Gossypium bickii, assembly GCA_025503065.1. Lineage (NCBI taxonomy): Eukaryota > Viridiplantae > Streptophyta > Magnoliopsida > Malvales > Malvaceae > Gossypium > Gossypium bickii. The sequence continues at coordinate 35,333,573 of CP106712.1, read as the reverse complement.
TCAGCTGTAGGTGACACACGGTCAGGTGACACAGTAGTGTGTCCCCTGGTGTTTAAATAGAAACCAAGTCAGTATACTCCACAAGGCCCAACAGACGGGCGTGTGACTTGGTCGTGTGGCATAAGTCAGTATACCCTACAGGTTTGGCACGGCCTGGCACACGAGCATGTGTGGCCATTTCGAAAGGCACACGGGCGTGTGATTTTTCCATGTGACCCAAGTCAGAGAGTTACACGGGGTCTGACACGGGTTGGGACACGGCCGTGTGATCCCATTTTGAATGTCCACATGGCCTGTGACACGGGCATGTCTTTGGCCTTGTGAGACATACGGCCGGGCCACACGGGCATGTGTCCCCTATATTTTGAAACATTCTCTATGTTTTCTTCTTAAGGCTACCTTAGCCTAGCTCCCCCTTTTTAACTTAGAAACCAATAATTGTCCAAAGCTTTCTCTTCTATCCTAGAATTTTAAAAACCCTTAATTCACTTCAAAACACTGCCAAAACCTACTACTCATGAATTATGCACGAACGCATAACCCCTAATCTAGGATGTTACAGTAGACGTACACTATATTTGCTATTAAATAAGGATAAAATTTTTCGTATGCAAACTCAATAGCAATCATTTCTTTTCAATAGGAGTGTAACTACGTTGTGTTGAATTTAATGTCTTACTTGCATAATGAATGGCACAAAATATGTTGTTCCATTTATGTCCTCGCACTACTCCTACAACATAATCACTAGCATCACACATTATAATAAAAGGTTCCGACCAATAAGAAGTGATGATAATAGGTACATAAATAAGTTTTTCTTTTATTACCTCAAAAGCTCAAATGCACTCTTGATTAAATATAAAGGGTGTTTCCTTCTGAAGCAGTCGATTCAACATCTTGGATATGTAAGTAGAGTCTTTTATAAAACATTTGTAAAACCGAGCATGTCACAAGAAATTTCATACCTCCCAGACCGTCATGAGACTAGGAAGATCCTTTATGACTTCAATTTTTTCTTTGTCCACTTCCAACACTTTTCTCGATATTTGAGGAACTAAAACTAATCTTTCTTTTACCATAAAATGACATTTGTCCCATTTGAGTGCCAAGTTAATTTATTCACATCTTTTCAATACTTTCTCAAGGTTATCTAAACATTCCCAGAAGGAATCCCTATATATTGAAAAATCATCCATGAATATATCAAGGCCTTCTTTCAGCCTGTCGGCAAAAATAACAATTATACATCTCATTAATGTTATTGGAGCATTACATAACCTGAATGACATTTGTTTGAAAGCATATACGTCGAAAGGACATGTGATCGTAATTTTTTCTTGATCATTGGGATGTACCAGAATCTGATGATATCCAGAGAATCTATTAAGAAAACAATAATATTATTTCTGAGCTAATTTGTCAATCTTCTGATTGATAAAGGGAATAGGGAAATTATCACTTTTAGTTGCGTCATTTAATTTTCGGTAATCAATGCATACGCTCTATCCAGTGATCATTCTTGTTGGATCAAACCATTCTTATCATTTTCAAGGATTGTCAATCTTCCTTTCTCTGGAACACATTGTGTTGGGCTCACCTATTCACTATTAGAGATTGTATAAACAATACTAGCATGCAATCACTTAAGTAATTCCTTTTTCACTAATTCTTCCATAGCTAGATTTAAACGGCGCTGTGCGTCCACCACTGGTTTATTCCCTTCTTCTAAACTGATCTTGTGTTGAAACAATGTGGGGTTGATTCCCTTAATATTGGTGATAGTCCACCCAATTTTTTTTTGCACCTTTAATATGCTCAATAACGCCCCTTCTTCTTCAAAAGTTACTCTTCCAGCTTTAATTATTGGCAAGGTGTTCTGCTCTCCTAAATATCCATACTTCAGGTGTTTAAGTAATGGTTTAAGTCCAATTCAGGTGGTTTAATAATAGAAGGAACAATTTTAGTTATGGCAGGAATTAGCTGCTCTGGGTGTTCTCTAGTCAAAGGGCTAGCTAGTTGTTTTCTTGTTTTGTGTCGTTCAAATTTTCCTTCTCTCGTTCATCCTCATTAGGTTCGATAAAATCTAACATTACTTGTAGCAACTCGTTTTCAGTGAAATCGGTACAGTGGTTTTGGGACCACAAATTCGAAGTCAAAAATTTTATTTTATTGTTTTATTTTCTACATCATGGTAGTAATACTGTATAAAAATTTCATTAAGAAATTTGACTGTTTACATGCTCAATTTGATAAAAGGACTAAATTGCGTAAAGTGAAAAAGTAAAGTTCTAATAGCTAAAGGTATTAAATAGCTATAGAAATTTAAAGTTGAAGTCCTTATATAGTAATTGGATCATAAATAGTGATAGTGGATGTACATGGCTTGGCAATTGTGTGATTTTTAATGTTTTTAAAGGTTAAATTAGTAAACAGGTAAATAATGATAAATTAATCAAATTATAAAACGCCACCACCGTTTGTTCATCTTTCTCAACTGAAATTAAAAGCAAAGGATAGCCATGGGAGCTTGGAGTTTCGACAACCATATTTTCCGTTGCATTGGTATGTATTTTTGTCTTGTTTTTTATGATTTCTATGTTTTCGAGATCGTTATAGCTTAATCTAGCTAGCCCAAGGACAAATTTTTGAAACTATTCAACTGTTAGGGTTTTTCCATTGTTTAATATACATGAGTTTTGATGTTTGATGTTAGAAAATGGATGGTTGTTGTTACACAACTTTTGTAAAGAGATTTTTAATGAAATTGTCAAATAGGGATTAAATTGAAAAATAAAAATTTGTACATGGTGAAATGGTGAAATAAATGAAATATAGTGGGTTGTGGTGGAATTTCATGAATTTCCATTTTTATGAGCTAGGGACTAAATTGTAAGGAAATTAAAAGTATAGGGGCAAAATGGTAATTTTGATAAAATATGATTTTGGGCTAAATTGAGAATAAATTTATCCGTATAGACCAAGAGAGACCTTGTACAGATTTAGACCGGAGCAATGAAAAAGTCTCGGATGAATTGCCTCCGTATCTACGTATACTCATTGAGGTAAGTTGATGTAATTAAATTGTGTATATATGTTTTTAATTGAATTATACATGTATATACCAATTGCATATCCAATGACGTACGATAATCACTGAGCCCCATTTGAAACTTAGGAATATGTAGGATACAAAAGAAATGTCATTAGGGTTTACATGATTTGGGTGCTGGTCTTAAACGTCCTACCGATGGCTGAGGTTTGGCATGTGTTACGGATACTCCATAGCTCGTGTGAGCAGCATTGTGTAGCTACGTTTTGACCCATAGCTCATGATAGCATACCGATTATAGCTCGTGAGAGCATACCGATTTACAGCTCATGTGAGCATACATGTACAGGGTTTAACAGATTACAATTATATGATTTACCACACTAAGTGTGAGCTATCCCAGGTATCTAATGGTATTCTAAATGGTTTAACAGTTAATATTCTGATACGAAATGGTAAGAGTTTAATACGAACTATTACAGGGACATATATGGAGTACATGGAAATATTGTTACATGGTATATGAAATTTGAATTGGATGATACATGTATAAGAAACTTAATCAATTGTTGTGCTCATCCATGATTATTGGTTTATATATGTATTAGCATGGCTAACATGGTTGATGTATATGTGTTTAGACATTTAGGCAAGTTATGTTAGGATATGCTATGTTTACTTACCTATTATGTGATTAAATGGTACGTTATGTTCTATGTTATACGAACTTACTAAGCTTAAATGCTTACTCTGGGTTATTTTCTATGTTCCATAGTGAATCGAAAGCTCGTTCGGGTTGGAAGCTTATCGATGCTATATCACACTATCCATCAGCTCTTTTGGTACATTCGGTTGTTCGATTTTGGTTATAATGGCATGTATAGGTATTTTTGTTAATGTTGGCCATATATTTTGGTTGTTGTTTTGGCCATTTAACTTGGCTTGTGATTTGGCATTTTGTTGATTAAAGGTTATAGTTTAGTATGTTTATAAGTAGTTTAAAAATGGTGGATGATATGCTTGATATGGTTGAATGATGGAAGATGAAATGATAGTTGAATGCATATAGTGTATAAGTATTGCAACTTGTTGTGAATTGGTACTTTGATATGTAGGATCTAATTAGTTATTTGATGCTAGTTATAGAATGGCATTTTTGGTACCAAATGGTTGGTAAGTAAATTACATGGTATGTATTGATGAAAATATGTATACAAGATAGTTGACTATTGGGTTAGATTGAATACATGGCCAGACATGTTTATATATTGTCATTTGAGGTGCCTAAGGGCATACTGGTTGTCTGATGTTATACCATATTTTTATGGTTTGTTTATGCTTGATTTGGATGCCTTCTTATGGCTTGTAAATATATGTAAAGTTGATTGTAGGTACATGCCTAATTGGGTGAGAAAAATGGCTTGTAAAATGGCCTATTTTCGTCCACATGGGTAGAGACACGGGCGTGTGTCTCAGCCGTGTATGACACATGGCCATGTGGCACGGTCGTGTGTCCCTTGTGGCTTTCAAAGGGCTACAAGCCAGGCTGTTACACTGCTTAGCACACGGCCAAGTACACAGGCATGTAAGGTTACTTCGAAGGGTACACAGCCCAGCACACAGGCGTAGGGCTTGGCCGTGTGACCCAAGTCAATGAGTTAGATGGGAACAAACATGGGCTAGGACACAGCCGTGTGTCCCTATTTCGAATGCCCATATGGCCTAACACACGGGCGTGTCTCTTAACCGTGTGACCCATACGTGTTGAAAATTTTCAATGTTTTCTAAAAAGTTCTTTGAGTTTCAAATTTAGTCCTGACTTGTTTCTAATGCATATTTAAGGCATCGAGGGATCGTATAAGGGACAATATATATATTTTGACTTGGTTTCAATATGTTTTTTGATATGATATGAAATGTTTGAAATTTCTTTCTGTTTGATTTGTAAACTCCGGTAATGCTCCTTAACTCTATTTTGGTGACAAATATGATTTAGGGGTGTTACATTTATTGGTATCAGAGCTATGATTTAGTCAATTCTCAGACTGAATGTAGAGTGTACGAGTCTAGCTATACATGCCATTATATAACCTGTGATACTGTCATATCTCCTGACAGTTTTAAAACCTGTTTTTATATATCAATGACATCTAGTAGAGATGATTTCGATGAAGTAGAGAGTAACGCTCAAGCCTCTGTTTAGGGAGTAGCATCGAGAGGTGCAAGGCCTGTATCTAAGGGCCAAGGAGGATAAGGTATGGAAGCCTTCTACCAGATGATGAAGGAATGGTTTATCAAGTTCATACGGACGAAACCGGCTACTCAATAACCTCCGCCCCTCCTGCTCCTAAACTGGTTCCCATTATTCCTTAAGGTTGGGATCCTATACATGTTAGTAAGCCACCTGTTGATAAGATTCGTAAATACAGGGCTGAAGAATTCTGAACTACTGCTGAAGATTATTCCAAGAGAGCAAAATACTGGTTAGAGAATACGATCAGGGTTTTCGACGAATTATCTTTTTCATCGACCGAATGTGTTAAGTGTGCGGTATCTTTATTGAAAGATTTAGCTTACCAGTGGTGGAACAAGTTGATTTTAGTATTGCTGAGTGAAAGGATCACTTGGGAATTCTTTTAAACTGAGTTTCGAAAGAAATATATTAGCCAGAGGTTTCTGGATTAGAAACGTAAAGAAATCCTTGAGCTCAAACAGGGTCGTATGATTGTGTCAGAGTACGAGCAAGACTTTGTTAGACTAAGCAAATAAGCTCGAGAGTGTATTTTAACCGAGATTGCAATGGATAAAAGATTTGAAGAAGGGTTAAATAAAGATATAAAGCTATTAGTTGGAATTCTTGAGCTGAAAGAATTCATTGTATTGGTCGACCGAGCACATAAAGTAGACCAGCTGAGTAAAGAGAAAAGACATCCTGATTTTGAAGCTAGAGACTCAAGAGAGAGATCAACTGGGAAACCATATCAGCCGACATCAAACAGATTGAAAGAACATCACAACTGTTCTACAATTTCAGTGAGGTACTCTAGTAGAGACAGAGGTAATCAGTGTTCAAGTCCTAAACCTCAAGCTACACCTATAGCAAGTATGGGTAGCGTTAGAAATGTTTGGCCCAAGTGTAAGAACTGTAAAAGACCACATTATGGTTAGTGCCGACTGAAGAACGGAGCATGTTTCAGGTGTGGTTTCCTCAACCAGTATCTTAGAGATTGCCCAGAAAAATTTGAGAAAGAGAAAGTTTAGGCTATGAGGTCGAGCAAGCTGCGAGAGGTAGACCACCTCGAAATCTTGGAAATGTGAGTGGTATCCGTGGTCTAACTAAAGATTTTGCTATGAGATCTGAAGCACGAGCACCAACTAGGGCTTATGCTATACGCGCATGAGAGGATGCTTCTACACAAGATGTTATTACCGGTACTTTCTCTATTTTTTATATTGATGTTTCTACTTTGGTTGATCTTGGATCAACACATTCATATGTTTGTACGAATTTAGTATTTAGCAAGAATTTACCTGTTGAGTCCATTGAATTCGTGGATAAAGTATCGAACCCCCTATGTTAGTATGTGCTAGTTGATAAAGTTTGCAAGAATTGTCCTTTGATGACTCGTGGTTATAGTTTTTCAACTGATTTGATGCTATTGTCGTTTGATGAATTTGACGTGATTTTGGGCATGGATTGGCTAACTCTACATAATGCGGTTGTAAATTGTAGACGAAAGCTTATTGTATTGAAATGTGAGAAGAGAGACGCTTCGTATTGAATTAGATAATCTGAGTGGTTTGCCTGTTGTTATATCAGCTATGTCAGCGCACAAATATATGAGAAAAGGTTGCAATGCTTATCTTGCTTATGTGTTGGATACTATCAAAGCTTAAATCAGTGTCAGCGGTTTGCAAGTATCTTGATGTGTTTCCAGAAGAGTTACCTACATTATCACCAGTTAGAGAGGTTGAGTTTGCTATTGAACTAATATTGGGAACATCACCGATATCGATAGCACCTTACAGAATGGCTCCTACCAAGTTAAAAGAGTTGAAAGCACAGTTGTAAGAGTTGACAGATAGGGTTTTGCTCGACCTAATTTTTCATTGGGGTGCACCGATTCTGTTCATTAAGAAAAAGGACAGATAGATGAGATTGTTTATTGACTACCGTCAACTTAACAAAGTTACAGTCAAAAATGAATATCCACTGCCTCAATTTGACGATCAGTTCGATTAGTTGAAAGGTGCCACTGTATTCTCGAAGATTGATCTTCCTTTTGGCTACTATCAGCTACGAGTGATCGATTTGGATGTGCCGAAAACTGCATTTAGATACAGGTACAGAAATTATGAAATTCTTGTGATGTCGTATGGTTTAACTAATGCACCTATAGTATTTATGGATTTGATGAGCAGAATTATCAGATCGTATTTAGACAGATTCGGTGTGCTATTTATTGATGACATTTTGATATATTCACAAGACGAATCTGAGCATGATAAACACTTGAGAATTGTGTTGCAAACCCTGCTAGATAAACAACATTTTGCTAAATTTAGCAAATGTGATTTTTGGCTCTAAGAAATCAGCTTTCTAAGACATATAGTATCAGGTGAAGGCATCAAAGTTGATCCAACTAAAATTTTGGCAGTTGTTGACTAGAAAGCATTCAGAAATTTATTCAAAGTTAGAATTTTTCTTGGATTAGCCAGTTATTACTGAAGATTCATTAAAGGGTTATTGATGATAGCTACACTGATAGCAAGATTATTACAAAAAGATGTGAAATTTGAATGGTCTTAGAAATGTCGGCAAAGTTTCAATCAGTTGAAAACACTGTTAATCGAGGCACCAATTTTGGTTCAGCCTGAATCAAGTAAAGAATTTTTGATTTATAGTGATGCATCTTTAAATTGTTTAGGTCGTGCTTTGATGCAAGAAGGCAAAGTAATAGCTTATGCTTCCAGGCAGTTAAAGTCAAACGAAAAGAATTACCCGACACATGACCTAGATTTGGCAGCTATAGTGTTTGTATTGAAAATTTATCGACATCATGTGTTTGGTGAAAAATGTCATATATTAACAGTTCATAAGAGTTTGAAGTATCTAATGTTGCTAAAGGATTTGAATCTAAGACAGCGCAGATGGCTCAAACTGTTAAAAGACTATGAGTTGATCATTGATTATCATCTGGGAAAAGCAAATGTAGTTGCTGATGTTGTGAGTAGAAGGCCTTTATTTTCTCTGCAATCGATGAATACGCGACTAACATTATTTGATGATGGCTCGATCTTAGCTGATTTGAAAGCTAGATTGATGTTTTTATATTAGATTTGCGAACCTCAAAAATGTGATGACGAGTTGCTAGCTAAACAAGTACAGTATGAGTTGACTTCTGATTCAGAATTTCAGATAAGACCCGATGATTGCTTACTGTTTCGAGGTAGAATTTATGTACCAAAGAATCCAGAGCTTATTCAGAGAATATTGCATAAAGCTCATAGTGGTAGCTTGTCTATTCATTCGGGAACTAATAAGATGTACGGTGACTTGAATCAGATGTATTGGTGGCCGGGAATGAAACGTAAGATTTCTGAATTTGTATCAAGATGTTTAGTATGTCAGCAAGTTAAAGCTGAACATTAGGTACCTTCTGGATTATTACAGCCAGTGATGATACTGGACTGGAAATGGGGTCGAGTTACTATGGATTTTGTATCGGGATTACCCTTATCCCTAAGAAAGAAAGATGCCATTTGGGTTGTTGTTGATCATTTGACAAAGTCAGCACATTTTATTCCGGTATGTATAGATTTCTTCCTTGAGAGATTAGCTGAGCTATATGTTTCTATGATTGTCAGATTACACGGGGTGCTAGTTTCTATTATCTTGGATTGCATTTTAGCACTGTATTTCATTCTCAGACTGATGGTCAGTCTGAGCGAGTAATTCAGATTCTCGAGGATATGCTTCGATGTTGTGTATTAGAGTTTGAAGGTAATTGGGAGTAATATTTACCATTGGTTGAATTCGTGTATAACAACAATTTTTAATCGAGTATAAAGATGGCACTGTATGAGGCTCTGTATGGTCGTAAATGCCGAACTCTATTATACTGGACTGAGCTTAGTGAGAAAAAGATATACCGAGTTGATTTGATTCGTGAGACTGAAGAAAAAGTAAAAGTGATCCGACATAGTTTGAAAGCAGCTTCAGACCGTCAGAAATTGTTTGTGGATCTTAAACGAAAAGACAATGAATTCCAAGTCAGCAACAAAGTATTCCTGAAAGTATCGACCTGGAAGAAAGTTTTTTGGTTCGATCACAAAGGAAAGCTGAGTTCGTGATTTATTGGATCGAATGACATTATTGAATGAACCAGACTTGTTGCGTAACGTTTAGCTTTATCGACAAACCTCAAAAAGATTAATAATGTCTTTCATGTGTCTATGTTACGATGTTACCAATCTGATCATTCACATGTTATCTTAGTGACGGATGTCAACATTTAGCCTCATATGTCGTACAATGAGGAACCGATTAAAATTCTGGCACGAGAGGTGAAAGAATTGAGAAACAAAAACATAGCTTTAGTAAAAGTTCTCTAGCAGCGACACAAAATAGAACAATCCACCTGGGAACTCGAGGAAGTATGAGAAAGCAATATCCGAACCTCTTTTCTGGTAAGATTTTTGGGGACGAAAATCCCTTTAGGGGGAGTTGTAACAGCCCGTTTTCAGTGAAATTAGAATAGTGGTCTCGGGACCACAAATTTGAAGTCAATTTTTTTATTTTATTATTACTTTATTGCCTACAGTATGATAGTAATATCGTACAAAAATTTTGTTAAGAAATTTTACCGTTTACATGCTCAATTTGATAAAAAGGACTAAATCATGTAAACTACAAAAAGTTGAGTTCTAATAGCTAAAGGTATTAAATAGCTATAAAACTTTAAAGTGGAAGTCCTTATATAGTAATTAGACCATAAATAGTGATAGTGGATGTACATGGCTTGGCAATTGTGTAATTTTTAATGGTTTTAAAGGTTAAATGAGTAAATAGTTAAATAATAATAAAATTAATCAAATTAAACAGAGCCATCACCCTTTGTTCATCTTTCTCAACCGAAATTAAAAGGAAAGGATAGCCATGGCAGATTTAAGTTTCGAAAATCATATTTTCCCTTGCATTGGTATGTATTTTTGTTTCGTTTTTTTTATTATTTCTATGTTTTCGAGATCGTTGTAGCTTAATCTAGCTAGCCTGGGGATAATTTGTGAAATTGATCAACAGTTAAGGTTTTGCCATTGTTTAATATACATGAGTTTTGATGTTTAATGTTAGAAAATTGATGGTTTTTGTTAGATAAACAACTTTTGTAAGGAGATTTTTGATGAAATTGTCAAATAGGGATTAAATTAAAAAATAGAATTTTTACATGGTTAAATTGTGAAATAAATGAAATATAGGGCTTGCTAGGGATCTAATTGATATTTTACTATAGTGGGTTGTAGTGGAATTTCATGAATTTCCATTTTTATGAGCTAGGGACTAAATTGCAAGGAAATTAAAAGTATAGGGGCAAAATGGTAATTTTTCCAAAATATGATTTTGGGCTAAATTGAATGAAATATATATTCAATTGAGTTAAATTTATTCATATAGACCAAGATAGACCTTGTACAGATTTAGACCGGGGCAAAGAGAAAGTCTCTCAGATTAATCACCTCCGTATCTACGTATACTCGTCGAGGTAAGTTCGTGTATTTAAATTATGTATATATGTTTTTAATTGAATTATACAAGTGCTATGAAATGTCATACATATATACTAACTGCATATCCAACGACGTACAATAATTACCGAGCCCCGTTTGAACCATAGGAATACTTAGTGTACAAATGACATGTCATAAGGGTTTACATGATTTGGGTGCTAGTCTCGAACGTCCTACCGAGGGCTGAGGTCTAGCATGTGTTAGGGATACTCCACAGTTTCTGTGAGCAGCATCGTGTAGCTATGTTTCGACCCACAACTCGTCAAAGCATACAAATTATAGCTCATGAGAGCATATCGATTATAGACCGTAAGAGCATACCTATTTACAGCTCGTGTGAGCATACATGTACAGGATTTGACGGATTACAGTTATATGATTTAGCACACTATGTGTGAGCTATCCCAGGTATCTAACGGTATTCTAAATGGTTCAACGGGTAATATTCTGATACGAATTGGTAGAAGTTCAATACTGACAATTACAGGGACATATATTGATTCCATGGAAAATTGTTGCATGGTATAGGAAATATGAATTAGATGATACATGTATATGAAACTTAATCATATATTGTGCTCATCCATGATTATTGGTTTATATATGTATTTACATGACTAACATGGTTAATGTATATGTGTTTAGGCATTTGGCCAAGTTATGCTAGGATATGCTATGTTTACTTACCTATTATGTGACTAATGTAACAGTCCGGTTTACACCCTAGTCATAATAGTGGTTTTGGGACCACAAATCTGAGTCCTTATAATATTTTAATATTATTTTCTGTTCCGTTGATATGTGACTAAGCATGTGGTGAACTTCCGTGAGGTAATTTGTCTGTCTATGTGTTTAATTTGACAAAAGGATTGAATTACATTAAACGGCAAATTTGCATGTTTTATGAAAGGATGCTTATTTGTTATGTCTTTTTACGAGTAAGGACTCATGGGGCAATTAAGCCACTATCATATTTAGTGGACGGCTAAGGTCATAAATGACCTTGAATTATATGTTTTAATATATTTGATTAAAGGTTAAAAATGTCTTTTATGTATTAAATGATTACATGATAAATAAAACATGAAAATGGCCACATTATCATCCTTTGTTAGCCGTAATAAGCAAAGAAAGAAAAGAAAAACATAAGCAAGGGTTCGGCCATAGTTTTGGACTAATTCAAGGTTAGTTTTCGATCGGTTTTTTGATAATATCTACGTTTTTGCAATCGTTGCTTTGAGAGCTACAAAACCCATGTATTAATTTTTTGAATTGATGATGTTTGTGTGATATGCCATTGATGATATGTTAAGCTTTATGGTGATTTATGGTGTTAAATGAAAGTTTTGAGCTAGATGAACATACTTCATTATTGGATTTTTGATGAATTTAGCTAATTAGGGCTAAGTTGAGAAAATAGCAATTTGAGGGACTAAATTGCAAATTTGATGGAAAGTATGGGTTTGTATGATATATATGTGCACTCGACTAAGCTTGGATATGTGATGATTTTGTGAATCTAATGTTTTGAGAAAAATGGACTAAATTGATAAATTATGCAAATGTGAGGGTTAATTTGTAAATAGCCCTAAATGTGTGTCTTTGGATAGAATTGAATGAATTAGTGAATAAAAGGGTTAATTCTGATCTATATTTAGATCAAGAACCGAAGAAAACGGACTTAGATCGCGAGAAGGCCAAACTAACCGAGTAGTCGTTTCCGTTTCAGCTAACCAAATCTGAGGTAAGTCATTATGCAAATAAACGTATTCGTATTGGATTATGTATGTTCTTAAGACTATTGTTATCGATGAATACTTATGATATGATCTGTTCATGAATTCCGAGATAAGGATTACTTTGTGACAATATCTGAGAAGTCCCGTACGAACCTAGGAATAGATAGGATTAGCTATGTCATGGCATAGGTATCTGTTTTGCTTTATCATGTAAGACCTCGTCTGGGACGTTGGCATAGATTTGAGATTTTGTATAAGACCTCGTCTGGGACGTAGGCATCGATATGAGCTTTACGTGTAAGACCACGTCTGGGATATCGGCATCGTATTGATTCGTGTAAGACCCTATCTGGGACAGTGGCATCGATATCTGAGTGCATATAAGACCTCATCTGGGACGTTGGCATTGTACGACTATTCTGAGCTTTCTAAGTATCCTACTAGATTCCGAACGGTTTAACGGGCAAGTCTGTGATACGAATTGCAATTCCGAGCTAAGAAAAAATACGTGAATGTATGTTCGTTTCAGATACGTTTCATACGTACACTAAATGTGTATAAAAAGGTAAGTACCTAAGTGATTTTTGATTGGAGGAAATGTACAATTGAATATGAGAATGTGAATGAGATACATGAATAGTTATGTAAGAGATTTGTGTATACATATGATTCATAGATTGATGAATGTGGCAATTATGGCCAAGGATATGGTTTAATGCATATATGTGAGAAATTCACTATGAATAGGAATTGTGCCAATGTCTCTATATGCTTAAATGTTTTACATGTTAAGTTTATTTGTATTATGACTTACTAAGCTTTTGGAAAGCTTACTCCGTGTTTGTGATTTCTTTGTTTTATAGGTCGTCAAAGCTACTGAAGGCTCGGGACCATCACACTATTCAACCTATTTTTGGTACATTTTGGAGATATATTTTGCTAGATATGGCATGTATAGGCTAGTCTTTTGTATTTGGAAATGAAGTGGTTTAGCCATGTGATTTGGCTAGTTATATGTTGGTATTATGTTTAAATGAATATGGTATATGAAGTATACTTTGGTATGGTTGAAGCCTGTGAATTGCTCAAGTTTATGGGTAAGCATTTGGATGAATTATACTTCATATACATATGTTTGGGTCTTGGAAGTTGGCATGGTTGAAATGGATATTGAATGTATTGATAGAATGGTTGTTTTGGTGTGTTATTGGTTGATAAATATGCATGAGAGGTGTTGGTATCTTGCTTGTAGGTGTGACCCTAGCGGGTGGCATTTTGGCCTTGAAAATGGCCTATAATGTCAAACAGTTGTGGCACACGGGCGTTCCTAATGACCGTGGGCAAAGTATATAGCTAGCACAAGAGTGCACGGCCTTGGCACATGAACGTGCCTGCTGCCTAGTAACCATGTGATTTTTGACAGGATCAACCACGGCCTGGGTACGCGGGCGTATTTAGTGGCCATGGAAGATAATTTAGTTTCGACCACGGGGAGGACACACGGGGGTGTCTAGTAGCCGTGGGAGGCACACGACCTTCCTACACAGGCGTGTAACCCCTGAAGCTTAGAAAAGTTTTAAAATTTTGAGAATGTTTGTATGTGTTTTGGTTTAGTCCTAACCCGGTTTATAAGCATGTTTTAGGTCTCGTTGACCGTATTAAGGGACATTATGTTTGATATTGATGGATGAATGTATGAACTTCTGAAAATATTTTCGATCGGTTCGATAATGCCTTTAACCTTAGTCCGATACCGGATACGGGTTAGGGATGTTACATTTGGTTAGTATCAGAGCTACGATTTAGCCGATTCTCAGACTAACGTAGCGTGTCAGAGTCTAGCTATACATGCCATATATCTGAATTGTGATAGTGTGATGAATCTTGACGTATCAAATGTGATTTCTTTATAGCAATGGATCCCGAAAGAGCCATAGCTGACGACGTAGAGAGTAACACGCCTGCTCCCACGCAAAGGACAGCGCCCTCTGATTTAAGATCGGTTACGAGCGGTCAAGAGGAAGAAGCTAAACAAGCTTTCTTCCAGATGATGAGTGAGTGGTTCACTCAATTTGTAAAGAATAACCTGACTATTTCACAACCGCCGCCCCCAGTTAATCCCCCTCAGACATCCGATATACCTTTGACTGCAAATTTGAATCTGTGGAACAAGCCTACGGTTGACAAGATCTGCAAGTATGGGGTTGAAGAGTTCTGAGCTACTAATGATGATGATGCTAAAAAAGCTGAGTTCTGGTTAGAAAACACGATCCGGGTATTTGATGAGATGTCTTTAACTCCAAAAGAGTGTATAAAGTGTGTTGTGTCATTACTCCGAGATGCAGCTTATCCATGGTGGAAAACTTTAATTTCTGTTGTTCTGAAAGAGCGAGTTACATGGGACTTCTTTCAGATCGAGTTCCGAAAGAAATACATCAGTGAAAGATTCGTCGATCACAAACGAAAGGAATTTTTGGAACGAAAATAGGGCTGAATGACTGTTTCGGAATATGAACCAGAGTTCGTGAGATTGAGTCAGTATGCTCGGGAATGTGTATCATATGAAGTGATAATGTGCAAAAGGTTCGAAGATGGTCGTAATGAATACATTCATTTGTTAGTCGGGATTTTAGAAATAAAAGAGTTTGTTACACTTGTTGATCGAGCGTGCAACGCTGAGGCACTCGTAAAAGATAAAAGAAAAGTTGAGTTTGAAGCTCTAGATATGAGAAACAGATTTCAGAGTAAATCATTTCAATCTGCTCTGGAAAGATTCAGAGATAATCAAAGTCGTTCCAGTGATAATGTGGGACATTCGAACAGAAATCGATCTAGACCGCAAATAAGTTCCAAAACCCCAGCAACTTAAGTGGCCAGTGTTGGTAATGTCTGGACTGAGAGACCTGAATGTAAACATTGTGAAAAAAGGCATCCTGAAAGATGTAGACTTAATGACAGAGCTTGCTTCAGATGTGGATCACTTGATCATTTTATCCGTGATTGCCCTCACCCGTTGAGCGTAAACCGCTCGTAACCGAGATCCGATAATGCACCTGTGAGAGGTAGACCTTCGAAGAATGTAAGAAATATCAGTGGTAGTCAGAGAACCACGAGAGACAATGTTGCCAAGTCTGAAGCTAGAGCACCTGCCAGAGTGTATGCTATCCGAGCTCGAGAGGAAGCTTCATCTCTAAATGTTATAACGTGTACTTTTACTCTTTATGATACTTCTGTCATTGCATTGATAGACCCTGGTTCTACGCATTCGTATATATGCATGAATTTAGTATTCAGCAAGACTTTTCCTGTAGAGTCTACTGAGTTTGCTATAAAAGTATCGAACCCCTTAGGTAAATATGTCCTGGTTGACAAAGTATGCAAGAACTGTCTGTTAATGTTTCGAGATATCTGTTTCCCTGCTGATCAGATGCTTTTGCCATTTGATGAGTTTGATATCATTTTAGGTATGGACTGGTTGTTTATGCATGATGCTATTGTGAATTGTAAAAGAAAAACTATTGACTTAAGATGTCCGAATAATGAAATTGTACGGATTGAGTCTGATGATTTGAATGGATTGCTTGCTATTATATCTGTATTAAAAGCCCAAAGTTATGTGAAAAAGGGATATGAAGAATATTTTGCTTATGTGAAGAATATTTTGCTTATGTGATTGATTCGAAAGCATCTGAGAAGAAAGTTGAATCAGTGCCTATTATTTGTGAGTTTTCTGACGTATTTCTTGAAGAATTACCGCGTTTGCCTCCAATTCGTGAAGTTAAGTTTAGTATTGATCTATTGCCTGGTACAACACCTATATCGATAGCTCCGTATAGAATGGCATCAACAGAGTTGAAAGAGTTAAAGTCACAGTTGCAAAAATTGACAGATAGAGGGTTTGCTAGACTGAGTTTCTCGCCTTAGGGCACTCCTGTTCTATTTGTGAAAAAGAAAGATGGCACGATGAGCATGTGCATCGACTATCGTCAGTCGAATAAAGTGACTATAAAGAATAAATATCCGTTGCCCCGAATAGACTATTTATTTGATCAGTTAAAAGGAGCTACTGTATTTTCTAAGGTTGATCTGAGATCAGGATCTACCAGTTGAGAGTTAAAGATTCAGACATTCCGAATACTGCTTTCAGAACGAGGTACGGGCATTATGAGTTTTTAGTTATACCATTTGGACTAACCAATGCTCCTGCTGTTTTTATGGATCTGATGAACAGAATGTTCAGACCGTACTTAGATTGATTTGTTGTGGTATTCATAGATGACATCTTGATTTATTTACATGATGAAAATGAGCATGTTGAACATTTGAGAATCGTGTTGCAAACTCTGAGAGAAAAGCAATTGTATGAGAAATTCAGCAAATGTGAATTCTAGGGCATATTGTGCCAGCTTTTGGGATCCGAGTGGATTCGAGTAAAATTTCTGCTATTCTGAATTGGAAACCTCCAAGAAATGTATCTAAAGTCCGAAGTTTTCTGGGTTTAGCCAGTTATTATCGTCGATTTGTAAAAGGATTTTCTGTGATATATACTTTGTTTACTAGAATACTTCAGAAAGATGTTAAAATTGAATGGTCGGATAAATGTCAGAAAAGTTTTGATCAGTTGAAAACTCTGTTAATAGAAGCTCCAGTGTTAGTACAGCCAGAATTGGGTAAAGAATTTGTTTTATATAGTGATGCTTCGTTAAATGGTCTGGGATGTGTTTTGATGCAGGAAGGCAAAGTTGTAGCTTATGCCTCGAGACAATTGAAACCTCATGAAAAGAACTATCCGACTCACGACATTGAGCTAGCTGCGATTGTGTTTGCACTTAAGATTTGGCACTTAAGATTTTGTAAATGTCATGTGTTTTCAGATCATAAAAGTCTTAAATATCTGATGACTCAGAAAGATTTGAACCTGCACCAAAGAAGATGGTTAGAGCTGTTAAAACATTATGAGCTCGTGATAGATTATCATCCAGATAAAGCATACGTTGTTGCTGATGCGTTAAGTAGAAAATCATTACGTGCATTACGTGCTTTGAATGTTCAGTTAGATTTGTCTGATGATAGTTTTGTATTAGCTAAGCTAAAAGCAAAACCATTGTTTATACAACAGATATGTGATGCTCAGAAATTTGATAATGAGTTATTAGTGAAACGAGCTCAATGCGATTCAAATTCTGAATCTAAATTTCGAGTTATTGATGATTGCTTGAGATTTTGAGGTCGTATCTGTGTTCCGAGAAATACGGAGTTGATTCAGCTGATTTTAAGTGAAGCACATAACAGTCGTCTATCTGTTTATCCGGGAAGTACAAAGATGTACCATGACCTGAAGCAACGCTATTGGTGGTCTGGTATGAAACGAGATATTTCTGACTTTGTTTCGAATTGTTTAATCTGTCAACAAGTGAAAGCTGAACATCAAGTTTCGTCTGGTTTGCTACAGCCAATCCTGATTCCTGAATGGAAATGGGATAGAGTGACAATGGATTTTGTTTCTGGTTTGCCTCAGACTCCGAGAAAGAAAGATGCGAGTTGGGTCAAAGTTGACCGATTGACAAAATCTGCCCATTTTATTCCAGTAAAATCTGATTTCTCCCTTTGAGAGATTAGCCGAGCTTTCTATTTCTGAGATTGTAAGATTGCACAGTGTAACACCCCTATCTTGAGTCTGTCGCCAGATTAGGGTTAGAAGCGTTACTGAACAGATCAGAAAGCATTCATAGAAAAATTCATACATTCATTCATCATTCTCAAACATAATGTCCCTTAAATGGGTCCTCGAGAACTAAATCATACTTATAAGTCGAGTCGGGACTAAATCGAAACACATACAAAATTTCATTAGAATTAAAAACTTTTCTAAGTTTCAGGGGTCACACGCCCGTGTAAGCAGGCCGTGTGCTTTCCACGGCTACAAGACACCCCCGTGTGTTCTTCTGTGTCTATATACTAACTATACCAACAGGGTCACTAGGCACGCCCGGTGCCATGGCCGTGTGCTATTAGGCCATACACTCACTTCCCCACGACAGCCACCAAGCACGCCCATGTGCCATGGCCGTGTACTCTTAGCTAGCTACTGACTTGTACACCACGGCTAGCTGACACCCCTGTGTCGAGGCCGTGTGCTACTAAGCTACATTCTGCCAATTCACCCACGGTCTTTAGGCACGCCCGTGTGCCATAACCATGTGACATTATAGGCCATTTTCAAGGCCAAAATGCCACCCATAAGGGTCAAACCTATAAGCAACATATATCATCCCATTTAATTCACATATAACCACCAAAATATACCAAATAGCCATCCCAAATCATGCATATTTGAGCACTAAGGAAATCACACAATAATACATTCAATATCCATTTCATCTATACATTCAAAATCAATCCCAAACATACCAATTTGCATGACCAAATCACAATTATGCCCAAATACCATTCATCTATATACTTACCACAACATAACCATTTCATATAACAACTAATCTTACCAAAACAACTTCACATATCACATTCCTTTAAGCATATTACCAAAACATAACTAGCCAAATCACATGGCTAAGTTCACATAACAATTCATATCAAGGACTAGCCTATACATGCCATATCTTACTATATACATTTTCAAAGTGTACCAAAATAAGTTTAATAGTGTAATGACGATCCGTGATGGTCCCGAGCCTTCAGTACCTTTGACGACCTATAATACAGAGAAAACATACACAGAGTAAGCTTTCCAAAAGCTTAGTAAGTCATATACAAATAAACTTGGTATGGAAGGCATATATGTTCAAATAAATACATTGGCACATATTAATCACTTAGCAATCTCTTCAATTTTTACTTTGGTTCATACAATTTTAACCACATTGGCAGTTTTCACCATTCAAGAATCATATAAACATATAGCTCATTTAGCCAAAACAATTCTTATCATATCATAAATTCCATAAACATATCATCATAGTAAGGTCACTTAGATACTTACCTTATATACATAAATAGTGTATAATCAACGTACCTGAATCAGATTTAATATCACATAATTGTTCATAGCTCAGATTTGCCATTTGTATCACATATTTTCCCGTTGAACCATTAGGAATCTAATAGAGTACTCAGAAAGCTCAGAATAGTCATACAATGCGAACGTCCCAGACGTGGTCTTACATGTACTCGGATATCGATGCCACTATCCCAGACAGGGTCTTATACGAATCAATACGATGCCAATGTCCCAGACATGGTCTTACTTGTAAAGTCTCATATTGATGCCAACGTCCCAGACGTGGTCTTACTCGTAAAGTCTCATACCGATGCCAACGTCCCAGACTTGGTCTTATTCGTAAAGTCTCATAACGATGCCAACGTCTCAGACATGGTCTTACTCGTAAAGTCTCATATCAATGCCAATCTCCAAGACGTGGTCTTACACGAGTCTCAGATCAATGCCAACATCCTAGACGTAGTCTTACATGATAAAACAAAACAGATAACTATGTCATGACATAGCTAATCCTATCTATTCCTAGGTTCGTATGGGACTTCTCGGACTTAGTCACTACATCAGACTTATCTTAGAATTCATTTGCAACACTTCTTATAAATATCCATAATCAACACTAGTCATATGAACACATATATTATCATACAAGTACGTTTATTTGCATAGTGACTTACCTCGAATTCTGTTTATCGGAATGAAAAGGGCTACTCGTTTACTTTCGCTTTCCCGCGATCTAAATCCATTTTCCTCGATTCATGATCTAAACATATTCAGAATTAATCCTTTTATTCACTAATTCATTCAAATCAATCCAAATACACACATTTAGGGCTATTTGCAATTTAGCCTTCACATTTGCACATTTTATCAATTTAGTCCATTTTTCTAAAAACATCAAATTCACAAAATCTATCCATACACATGCTTAGCCGAGTATTCATACATCACATATAAGCCCATATTTTTCATCAAATTTACAAATTAGTCCCTCAATTTGTCATTTTCTCAATTTAACCCTATTTAGCTAAATTCATCAAAACGTCAAGAACAAAACATGTTCATCTAGCTCATATCTTTCATTTAACACCAAAAATCATAAAAAAGCTTAACATATCATCAATGGCATATTACACAAACATCATCAATTCACAAAATTAATACATGGGTTTTGTAGCTCTCAAAGCAACGATTGCAAAAACGTAGAAATTATAAAAAACGGACCGAAAACATACCTTGAATTTGGCTTGTAAGTAGCCGAATATACAAAGGTTCAAAACTTTTCTTTTCTTTGTTTGAATTTCGACAAGAAAATGATGAAAATAATGCCACTTTCTCATATTTCTTTATTATATCATATTAATCTAAAATATAAAATACATGTATATTTAACATAACATATAAATAGCATATATAAACACAAAATATTTGCATATTACCGTCCACTATCAATGATTTTGGCCAAATTGCCACATAAGGCCCTCACTTTTACAAAGCCACCACACATAGGTGTTTTGACAAATGGCATACAAGTTTCACATTTAATACAATTTCATCCTTTAATCAAATTGAACATACAGATAGTCAAATTAGCTTACGGAAATTTAACACATGCTTAAACACTCATCAATGGCATAGAAAATAATATTAAAATAATATTCAGACTCAGATTCATGGTCCCAAAACCACTGTTTCGACTAGGGTATAAATCAGACTGTTACACACAGGGTGCCACTATCCATTGTGTCAGATAGAGATCCCACATTCACATCACGATTCTGGAAGAAGTTGAAAGAAGCTTTGGGCACAAAATTACACTTCAGTACAGCTTTTCATCTGCAAACAGATGGTCAGTCCGAACGGATCATTCAAATTCTTGAAGATATGTTAAGATGTTGTATTCTTAAGTTTAACGGTACGTGGGAACAGTATTTGCCATTGATTAAATTTTCATACAATAACAGTTTTCAGTCAAGCATCAAAATCGCACCATATGAAGCTTTATATGGGCGTAAATGTCGTACACCTCTGGATTGGACTGAGCTCAGTGAAAATAAGCTACATGGGTTTGATTTGATAAAAGATTTAGAACAGGAAGTGAAACTGATCCAAGATTGTTTGAAAGCAGCATCTGATCGACAGAAGTCTTATGCGGACTTGAAACGAAAAGATATAGAATTTGAGATCGGCAACAAAGTATTTCTTAAAGTATCACCGTGGAAGAAAGTACTCCGATTTGGATGTAAAGGCAAGTTAAGTCCAAGAATCATCGGACCATATGAGATTATTGAACGAGTTGGGCCTGTTGCATATAAACTAAGTTGCCCTCTAAATTAGAAAAGATCCATAATGTGTTTCATGTCTCGATGCTCCCTAGGTATCGATCCGATCCGTCACATGTGATTTCCCTATTTGAAATTGAAATCCGATCCGATATGACATATGAAGAAGAACCGATCCGTATCTTAGCTCGTGAAGTGAAAGAGTTGAGAAACAAGAAAATTTTGTTAGTAAAAGTACTATTGAATCGACATGAAATATAAGAGGCTACGTGGGAGCCTGAAGATTCAATGAGACAGTAATATCCGAATCTATTTAACGGTAAGATTTTCGGGGACGAAAATCCCTAAAGGGGGAGAATTGTAACAGTCCAGTTTACACCTAGTCAGAATAGTGGTTTCGAGACCACAAATCTGAGCCCGTATAATATTTTAATATTATTTTCTATGCTGTTGATATGTTACTAAGCATGTGGTGAATTTCTGTGAGCTAATTTGTCAGTCCGTGTGTTTAATTTGACAAAAGGATTGAATTACATTAAAATGCAAATTTGCATGTTTTATGACAGGATGCTTATTTGTTATGTCTTTTTAAGAGTAAGGACTCATGTGGCAATTAAGCCACTATCATAGTTAGTGGATGGCTAAGGTCATAAATGACCTTGAAGTATATGTTTTAATATATTTGATTGAAGGTTAAAAATGTCTTTTATGTATTAAATATTATATGATAAATAAAAACATGAAAATGGCCACATTATCATCCTTTGTTAGCCGTAATAAGCAAAGAAAGAAAAGAAAAACATAAGAAAGGGTTCGGCCATAGTTTTTGTCTAATTCAAGGTTAGTTTTCAATTCGTTATTGATAATTTCTACGGTGTTGCAACTGTTGCTTTGAGAGCTACAAAACCCATGTATTAATTTTTGTGAATTAATGATGTTTGTGTGATATGCCATTGATAATATGTTGGGCTTTATGGTGATTTATGGTGTTAAATGAAAGTTTTGAGGTAGATGAACATGTTTTGTTCTTGGATTTTTGATGAATTTAGCTAATTAGGGCTAAATTGAGAAAGTAGCAATTTGAGGGACTAAATTGCAAATTTGATGGATTTGATGGAAAATGGACTAAATTATTAAATTATGCAAATGTGAGGGTTAATTTGTAAATAGCCCTAAATGTGTGTCTTTGGATTGAATTGAATGAGTTAGTGAATAAAAGGGTTAATTCTGAATATATTTAGATCAAGAACCAAAGAAAATGGACTTAGCTCACGGGAAGGCGAAACTAACCGAGTAGCCGTTTCTGTTTCAGCTAAACTGAATCTGAGGTAAGTCATTATGCAAATAAACGTATTCGTATTGAATTATGTATGTTCTTAAGACTATTGTTATCGATGAATACTTATGATATGATCTGTTCATGAATTTTGAGATAAGGATTACTTAGTGACAATATCCGAGAAGTCCCGTACGAACCTAGGAATAGATAGGATTAGCTCTGTCATGACATAGGTACCTCTTCTGTTTTATCATGTAAGACCTCACCTGGGATGTTGGCATTGATTTGAGATTTTGTGTAAGACCTCGTCTAGGACGTAGGCATTGATATGAGCTTTATGTGTAAGACCACGTCTGGGACATTGGCATCGATTTGATCTTTACGTGTAAGACCATGTCTGGGACATCGGCATCGTATTGATTCGTATAAGACCCTGTTTAGGATAGTGGCATCGATATTTGAGTGCATATAAGACCTCGTCCGGGACGTTGGCATTATACGACTATTCCGAGCTTTTTGAGTATCCTATTAGATTCCTAACGGTTCAACGGGCAAGTCTATGATATGAATTGCAATTCTGAGCTAAGAACAAATACGTGAATATATGTTCATTTCAAGCACGTTTCTTATGAACACTAAATCTGTATAAAAAAGGTAAGTACCTAAGTGATTTTTGATTGGAGGAAATGTACAATTGAATATGAGAATGTGAATGAGATACAAGAATAGTTATGTAAGAGATTTGTGTGTACATGTGATTCTTGAATTGATGAATGTGGCAATTATGGCCAAGGATATGGTTTAATGCATATATGTGAGAAATTCACTATGAATAGGAATTGTGCCAATGTCTCTATATGCTTAAATGTTTTACATGTTAAGTTTATTTGTATTATGACTTACTAAGCTTTTGGAAAGCTTACTCCGTGTGTGTGATTTCTCTATTTTATACGTCATCAAAGCTACTGAAGGCTCGGGACCATCAAGAATAGTCATCACACTATTCAACCTATTTTTGGTACATTTTGGAGATATATTTTGCTAGATATGGCATGTATAGGCTAGTCTTTTGTATTTGTTAATGAAGTGGATTTAGCCATGTGATTTGGCTAGTTATATGTTGGTATTATGTTTTAATGAATGTGGTATATGATGTATACTTCGGTATGGTTGAAGTATGTGAATTGGTCAAGTTTTTGGGTAAGTTTGTCGATGAATTATACTTGATATACATATGTTTTGGTCTTGGAAGTTGGCATGGTTGAAATGGATATTGAATGTATTGATAGAATGGTTGTTTCAGTGTGTTATTGGTTGATAAATATGCATGAGAGGTGTTGGTATCTTGCTTGTAGGTGTGACCCTAGTGGGTGGGATTTTGGCCTTGAAAATGGCCTATAATGTCACATGGTCGTGGCACACGGGCATGCCTAGTGACCGTGGGCTAAGTATATAGCTAGCACAAGAGTACACAGCCTTGGCACACGGACGTGCCTACTGCCTAGTAACCTGTGATTTTTGACAGGATCGACCATGGCCTGTGTACACGGGCATGTTTAGTGGTCGTGGAAGATAAGTAAGTTTCGACCACGGGGAGGACACACGGGGGTGTCTAGTAGCCGTGGGACGCACACGGCTTTCCCACACGGGCGTGTAACCCCTGAAGCTTAGAAAAGTTTTAAATTTTCGAGAATGTTTGTATGTGTTTTGGTTTAGTCCCTACCCGATTTATAAGCATATTTTAGGTCTTGTTGACCGTATTAAGGGACATTATGTTTTAGATTGATGGATGAATGTATGAACTTCTTAAAATATTTTCGATCGGTCCGGTAATGCCTTTAACCTTAGTCCAATGCCAGATACGGGTTAGGGGTGTTACAACTAAATGGTAAGTTATGTTTTATGTTATATGAACTTGTTAAGCTTAAGTGCTTACTCTATGTTATTTTCTATATTCTATATTGAATCGAAAGCTCGTTTAGGTTGGAAGCTTGTCGGATCTATAGTACACTATCCATCGACTCTTTTGGTACATTCAGTTGTTTAATTTTGGTTATAACAGCATGTATAGGTATTTTTGTTACTGTTGACCATATATTTTGGCTGTTGTTTTGGCCATTTAACTTGGCTTGTGATTTGCCATTTTGTTAATGGAATGGTATAGTTTGGTATGTTTATAAGTAGCTTAAAAATGGTGGATGAAATGTTTGATATGGTTGAATGATGGAAGATGAAATGATAATTGAATGCATATATTGTATAAATCTTGCAACTTGTGAATTGGTACTTTGATTTGCATGATATAATTAGTTATTTGATGCTTGTTATAGAATGAAATTTTTGTACCAAATGGTTGCACGTTGGTAAGTAAATTACTTGGTATGTACTAATGAAAATATGTATACGAGATAGTTGATTATTGGGTCACATTGAATACATGGCTAGACATGTTTATATATAGTCATTTGAAGGTGCCTAAGATCATATTGGTGGAATGATTTCATACCTGTAACAGCCCGATTTTGGGGCTAGTCGAAACAGTGGTTTCTCGACCACTAATCCGAGGTTAAAGAAAATTATTTTTATATTATTTTACGTGTTATAGCATGATTATAAGGATGCATGGGAATTTTGGTTCTTTAATTTTAACGATTGAATGCTTAATTGTGAAAAAGGACTAAATTGCGTAAAGTGCAAAACTTCTATTTTACAAGCTATGGGTGTCTAATAGCCATAGAATATCAAATTGGAGGTCCTTAAAATGAAATTAGACCCATAGCGAATAGGTGGCCGGCCATAGGGGACAAAATGAAGTCAAAATTGGTCAAGTGGTTGGGTTAGGTGGATGAAATTGAAGGAAATAAATAAAATAAAGAAAGGATGATATCACCCATTTTATTCATCTTCTTCCCACTAAAAATATTAGCTAAGGAAGGGTTTTGGAAGCCAAAAATTTTCAGCAACCTCTCACCCTTAAAAGTAAGTGATTTTGGTGGTTTTATTTGATAATTTTTGTACTTTTGGAACCCCCAAAGCTAAAGCGAGCTAATGATGGGACTAATTTGCAAGATGGTTGAAAGTTTAGGAACTTTCCATGAGAGTGTTTGTGTTGTTTGCTGAGTTTTTAAGGATGAAAATGAATGTTAGTGAGTTAAGGAATAATTTTTGTGAAAGGTGTTACCATGAAAATAACTAGAATGGACTTAGTTGTAAAAGTTGTAATTTAGTAATAAATGCATGAACTAATTGGTTTTGTGAGTTGTTGTAAGAGAAATAAATGTTCAGCTAGGCTTGGTTAATGAGAAAATGTGATGAAAACGATTTACGAGCCTAGAGGCAAAATAGTAATTTTGCCAAAGTATAAGGGCAAAATGGTCATTTTTGCCTAAGTAAAAATTTTGATGTGTCATGAATTATAAAGTGATTAAATGAGTAAATTTTATTATTATAGATCTAGAAGGGCATGGAAACAACCTTGATCGGGGAAAAGGCAAGGTTACGGATTAAGTCGTCAATTAACACATTTTGTACCGAGGTAAGTTTATGTGTAAATGATACATCTTTAATACATATTGTTACTTATTGGTGCATTGTATGAATGAGATCAATTACGATTGAGATTGATTGAAATTGATAGATAGTGAGTAGTTCTCGTATGAACATCATAATAAATACGTAAGCATGAAAAAATATCTGTAATGATTAATTGGTGGGCTGTATGCGATACCACAGTAATCATTCTTTTTGGTGTGCTGTGTGGGACACCACCTTATTACTTATTCACGATGGGTTGTGTGCGATTCCATCGTTTATATTATTATTTGGTGGGTTGTGTGCGAAACCAGCTTAATTACTCTTGTTGGTTGGCTATGTGCGATACCACCTTATTATTGATTAACAGTGGGCTGTGTGCAGAACCATCGAGTACATAGTATTATTCCGAGGGGTTCATCAAGAAATGGTATAAGTAAATGTTTCATGTTGTTTTGTGGTGGTGAGTGCAGGGAATGTGTACAAGTAATTGTGAGTAATATAATTGTTATGTGATTGGAATGTGGTAAGAGATGAGATGAGTAAGCATAATTATGGAAATATGAATTGTTCTTGCCTAGTATGTGATGTTATTGATTGATTAGCATATGTGATGATGCTTAATATTTATATGTAAACTTACTAAGCTTAAAGCTTACTCCTTTTTTTTTTTTTCCTTTGCTTTATAGTGTCAAAGAGCCAGTTCGGGATACGAAGAAAATTTGAAGATCATCCACACTATCAGCTCATATCAGTATATCTAGACTTAGCATTTTGTGTATGCCATGTATAAGGGCTAGGCTTAGTGATATGTCTTGATATTTTTGGCCAAGTGTGTTGGCTTCTTAAAAGAAGAACATTTGTAAATAGCCATAGTTGATGGCTTGTTGTTATTAATATATGAAATAATAAGGTTATTCATGGATGTGTATGATACATGATTGAGTTGCTTGGTAAATGGTTGAATGTGAATGATATTGCATAAGTTAGGGTGATAAAAAAAGCTTGGCAAATTGTAACACCCCTAACCCGAAACCATCGCCAGAATAGGGTTAAGAGGTATTACCTATCAATCAAAACATTTAACATCTAGAATTTACGACACAAAGTCAATCATCTTCAATCACATTCAATTTGATCATGGTGTCCCTTATCAAGGTCTACAATACCTAATTCACATATTAAAAAGGGGTCGGGACTAAACCGAAACATATACAAAATTTCATGAAATTTTAAAACTTTTCTAAAATTTAGGGGAGACACGTCCGTGGGAGGGGACCGTGTGCCCTCCACGGCTGCTGGACACCCCCGTGTGTCCTCCCCGTGGTCATATACCGACTTCTCCACCACGGCAACCAAGCACGCCCGTGTGCCATGGCCATGTACTCTTAGCTAGCTACTAACTTGTACACCACGGCTAGCTGACACCCCTGTGTCAAGGCCATGTAATACTAAGTTGCATTTTGCCAATTCACCCATGGTCTTTAGGCACGCCCGTGTGCCTAGACTGTGTGACATTATAGGCCATTTTGCAAGGCCAAAATGCCACCCACTTTGGGTCAAACCTACCAGCAACACATACCAAAACATATCATGCACATAAGGAAACCAAAAACTTACCAATATGACTATTCAATCTATGCATTCAATTCCCATTCCAACCATAACAAATTCAATACCAAAACTTATCTCATCACAAGCATAATACATTCAATACCAAACATCATTCCTTCTCATTTTTACTAATTCATACTAGCATTTTACCAACACAAAATTACCATCATAAATCAATTTCTCATCTCACAATCCATACCGAAATATGCATCATATATACCAAAACTATTCATGCCAAAATTAGTACATATCTAGCCACATCTCATGACTTCTTACAAATATCAAACATGATTCAAATGACCAGCCTATACATGCCATATTTTAACTATATACATCTTTCCAAAATATCCCAAAATAGATTGTCGATAGTGTGACCGAAATGCTGACGATCCCCTGATCCGAGCTTACTTTATTGACACTGCAAAGCAGAGAAACAAATCACACAGTAAGCTTTACAAAGCTTAGTAAGTTCGATATATAATATAATCGTGTCATTAAACTAAACTAATATAATCAATAATCATCACATAGATCAATTCTCTCTTATCCATAACATATCATCCATAGCCAAAATAATCCTTCATCCATCTAAACCTTTATCTATAAATTCATCAACCACAAAGATTCAAGACATACCTTTGCTAACACATAGTTTTCAATTTCCAAGCTACACAATGCTTGATATTACTTGTTGATCATCATTTGATATTCCTTCAACTTAATCGCACACTCAGTGCTTAATACACGGTTGATACATATTAGTCATCGGACACTTAGTGCCCAATCATTCAACTGAATTATCTCGGTAACGCACACTTAGTGCTAATTCTATAAACCGAAGCTTTCATACATCGCACACACAGTGCTATTCATTTCTATTTCGATTTTAATATCACACTCTTAATGCCCTTAACATAACCTTGCACATAGTATCTCAATTTCATACACATATACACATTCATTTCATAATACAGAGTCATATGTTAACAACATGTATTATATCTGAACTTACCTCGAACATCTACTATCAATACAGTCAATTAATCGAGCACTTTATCCTTGCCTCGATCTCGATCTGAACCTCTTCTCTCTTGGTCTATACACATTTAAATTCAATCCATTCAATCACCATTTCATTCAATTTAGTCCACATACACACATTTAGGGCATTTTGCATAATAGCCCTCATATTTTCACATTCCGACACTTTAGTCCTAATTCACAAAATCATCAAATTCACCAAATTCCACCTAGCACAAGCTCAGCTGAATCTTACTAATATCCATACAAACCCACACATTTCATTTCTTTCACATTCTAGTCCTTCAAAAAGTTATTTTTACAATTTAGCCCTAATTAGCTAAATTCATAAAAAATTAAAGAACAACACATGTTCATTAAGCACATATCTCCCATTTAACACCAACACTCATCACAAAACTCCTCACTTCATCAATGGTACATTCCATAAACATCATCAATTCACAAAATTACAACATGGCTTTTGTAAAGCACAAAGCAACGATTACAAAAACATAGAAATTATCAAAAACTGAGCTCAAACAGACCTTGAATTAAGCTAAATAGATACCGAAAATCACAAAGCTTCAATGGCTCCTCCCTTTTCTATTTTTTAGTGGAAGAAAGATGAGAAAATGGCCATCAAATTGTTTTGTTTTTCATTAATAATAACTTATTGGACAAATACCAATTCTACCCTTTTATAAAACACAGAAAACAAATATAATTTTAAGGTTAATATGTCATTTTACCATCCACTATGTTAAAATAGTTTATTAACAACATAAGGCCTCCACTATATAAAGACATCAACACTTAGGTACTTATAATTCAGCACATAGCTTTTATTCTATTTGCGATTCAGTCTTTTTTCTAATTCGACACAAAAACGATCAAATTATCACACAGAATTTTCACACAGACTATGTCACATATCATTCACTCAGCAAATATCATTAAAATATTTTCACAACCTCGAATTTGTGGTCTCGAACCACTGTTCCAACTAGGGTCTAAACCGGGCTGTTACAACTCTCTCCCTTAGGGATTTTCGTCCCCGAAAATCTTACCAGTGAATAGGTGTGGATGATGCTCTCTCATAACTTTCTCAGGCTCCCACGTAGCTTCTTCAATTCCATGTTTGTGCCATAATACTTTCACTAAAGAGACTTTCTTATTTCTCAATTCTTTAGTCTCTCTGGCCAAGATTCGGATCGGTTCTTCACTATACGACAAGTTTGACTAAATCTCAACTTCAGTAGGAACGATCACATGAGACGGATCTGATCTGTACCGCTGAAGCATTGACACATGAAACACGTTATGAATCCTTTCTAACTCAGATGGCAATCTCAATCTATAAGCAATCGACCCAACTCATTAAATGATCTCGTACGGTCTGATGAACCTCGGACTCAACTTGCCCTTCTGACCAAATCGAAGTGTTTTCTTCCACGGGGACACTTTCAAAAACACTTTTTCACCAACCTCGAATTCAATATCTTTTCATTTCAAATTTGCATAAGACTTCTGATGATCAGAGGCTGCTTTCAAACTATTACGAATTACTTTCACTTTCTGCTCAGTCTCTAATATATGATCAACCCCGTGAATCTTATTCTCACTTAGCTCAGTCCAATATAATGGAGTTCGACACTTTCGACCATAAAGAGCCTCATATGGTGCCATTTTAATGTTGGATTGAAAATTGTTGTTATAAGCAAACTCAATCAATGATACATGCTTTTCCTACATTTTGTCAAATGCAAGTATGCAACATCTCAGCATGTCTTAAAGAATCTGAATGGTTCGCTCTAATTTACCATCCGTTTGCGGATGAAAAGCAGTACTGAAATGCAATTTCGTGCCTAAAGCATCATGCAATTTCTTCCAAAATCGTGAGGTAAATCTCGGATCTCTATCAGACACTATAGATAACGATACTCTGTACAATTTCACAATCTCATCAATATACAATTCAGCTAACTTATCTAAAGAATAATCAGTTGTCACCGGAACGAAATTAGTTGATTTCGTTAATCTGTCCACTATCACCCAGATTACATTTTTCTTACTGGGAGATAAGGGTAAACCCAACACAAAGTCCATCGTAGTTCTCCCCCATTTCCATTAAGGAGTCACAATCGGTTGTAACAAACTAGACGGAACTTGATGTTTAGCTTTGACTTGCTGACAAAATAAGCATTTCGACACAAAGTCAGAAATATCTCTTTTCATACCATGCCACCAATAGAACTGTTTCAGATCATTATGCATCTTCGTACTCCCCGGATGCACAGTCAAATGACTATTGTGAGCTTCATTCAAAATCGTTTGAATCAACTCTGAATTTCTTGGAACACAAATCTGATCTTTGAATCCCAAACAATTATCACTATCGACTCAAAATTTTGATACAGCATCTGAATCACACTGAACTCTTTTTGCTAGCAACTCATTATCAATCTTCTGAGCATCCCATATCTGTTGTAAAAACAATGGTTTTACTTTCAATTCAGCTACCACCACACTATAATCACACAGATCTATTTGGTTACTTAAAGCTTGCAAAGCATATAATGATTTTTGACTCAAGGCATCAGCTACAACATTAGCTTTACCCAGATAGTAATCTATCACAAGTTCATAGTCTTTCAACAATTCTAACCATCTTCTCTATCGTAAGTTTAAATCTTTCTGAGTCATCAAATACTTTAAACTCTTATGATCAGTATAAATGTGACATTTTCCCCAAACAGATAGTGATGCCAAATCTTCAATGCGAATACAATCGCACCCAGTTCAAGATCATGTGTTGGGTAGTTCTTTTCATGTGGTTTTAACTGTCTCGAAACATAAGCAATGACTTTCCCTTCTTGAATCAGCACACAGCCCAAACCATTCAACGATGCATCACTGTAAACTACGAACTCTTTACCTGGCTCTGGTTGAATCAACACTTGTGCTTCTGTTAAGAACACTTTCAATTGTTCAAAACTCTATTGGCACTTATCTGACCATTTGAATCTAACATTTTTCTGTAACAACTTTGTCAATAGAGTCGAAATCATCGAGAAGCCTTTCACAAATCGTCTATAATATCCTACTAGTCCCAGAAAACTATGGACATCAGACACATTTCATGGAGGCTTCCACTCCAAAATAGCAGAGATTTTACTCAGATCAACTCGTATCCCAGGAGCTGATACAACATGTCCCAGAAAACTAACCTCACGCAACCAAAATTCACAATTGCTAAACTTTGCATACAGTTGTTTCTCACATAGTGTTTGTAGCACAGTTCTCAAATGTTCAGCATGCTGCGTCTCATCACATGAATAAATCAAAATATCATCAATGAACACCACCACAAAGCAATCCAAATACGATCTGAATATCTGATTCATCAGATCCATAAACACTATAGGAGCATTTGTAATTCGAAAGGCATCACTAAGAATTCATAATGTCCGTACCTCATTCTGAAAGCAGTCTTCGACACATCAAACTCTTTAACTCTTAACTGATAGTAACCTGATCTCAGATCTATCTTAGAAAACACTGTATCTCCCTTCAACTGATCAAACAAATCACCGATACGAGGCAACGGATATTTGTTCTTTATTGTCACTTTATTCAGCTGTCGATAATTAATACACATTCTCATAGTTCCATATTTCTTTTTCACAAATAACACAGGAGCTCCTCAGGGTGAGAAACTCGGTCATGCAAATCCTCTATCAGTCAACTCTTGCAATTGCGACTTTAACCCTTTCAATTCTGTTGGTGCCATTCTATATGGAGTTATAGAAATGGGAGTAGTCGCCGGCACTAATTCAATACCAAATTCCACTTCTCGAATTGGAGGTAATCCCAGCAGCTCTTCAGGAAACACATCTGGAAACTCACATACCACAGGCACGGATTCAACTTTCTTTTCCGACACCTTTGTATCAATCACGTATGCCAAATAAGCTTTACAACCCTTTCTCACATAGTTCATAGCTTTCATCACAGATACGACAGCTGGTAATCCTTTCATATCACTAGATTCAATTCGAACTAGCTCACCATTCTGACTTCCCAATTCAATACTCTTTCTTTTACAATTCACGATGGCATTATGTAGAGTAAGCCAATCCATACCAAGAATTATGCCAAATTCATCAAAGGGAAGCAACATCAAATTGACCGAAAAACATATATCACAAAACATCAATGGGCAATTCTTGCACACCTCATCCACCAAAACACACTTGCCTAAGGGGTTCGATACTCTAATCACGAATTCAGTAGACTCAACAGGTAGAGTTTTATTCAATACTAAATTCATACATACATATGAATGAGTTGACCCCGGATCTATCAATGTAATAACATCAATATCAAATAAAGTAAAAGTACCGGTGATGACGTCTGGAAATGATGCTTCCTCTCGTGCACATATAGCATAGGCTCGGGCAAGAGCTCTCGCCTTCGATCTCACAGATGTATCAATTGTGCCTCTCTGGCTATCATTCACATTTCTGGTGTTTCTGGGTGGTCTACCTCTGGCCATCACATTACTCGGTCTTTCATTCTGAACATTTTCCTCTTCCACTATCTTTGGGCAATCCCTAATAAAATGATCTCGAGATCCACATTTATAACAAACTCTATTGTTGTACTTGCCCCAGCACTCTCCCACATGTCGTCTTCCACATTGTCTACACTCAGGCTTGTTACTCTTAACACTGTCAACACTTGATTCCTTCGGAGCTTGAATTCGTGGACCAGTACTTTGTCTCAAACGATCTCTACTTGGATGTCCAAACGAAGTATTTGAATGATTGCTTGCATCTCTATATCTCTTTGTTGAACGTTGAGAAAACTTATTCATCGATCTCTTTCTTTCATCACGAGCTTCGAAATCAGCTTTCTTCTTTTCTTTACTGAGCTCTTCAGCTTTGCACGCTCTTTCGACTAATACAACAAATTCATTAATATCAAGTATCCCAACAAACAATTAAATGTCTTCATTCAGTCCCTCTATAAAATGTTTGCACATAGTAACTTCGGTTGAAACACATACTTTTGCATATTGACTCAATCTTATGAATCCTCGCTCATACTCAGTAACAGACAAACGGCCCTGCTTCAATTCTAGAAACTCTTTACTCTTCTGATCAATGAAGCGTTGACTGATATACTTCTTTCTGAACTCGACTTGAAAGAAATCCCAAGTGATTTTCTCTCTTGGAACTACAAATATCAACGTTTTCCACAGTTGTAAGCCGTGTCTCTCAACAAGGAAACTGCACACTTAATGCACTCATCAGGGTTCAACGACATCTCATCAAATACTCTGATTGTATTCTCAAGCCAAAACTCGGCTCGCTCAGCATCGTAATCTGATGTGGCCCTAAACTTTTTGGCCCTATACTTGCAAATCTTATCCACATGAGGTTTATTTAATCTGATCGGATCTACAACTTGTGGCACAACAGGTACTTGTAGGGGTGGAGGTTGTGGAGCAGCCAAATTTGTTCGAACGAACTCCGTAAACCACTCGCTCATCATTCGAAAGAAGGCTTGCTTAGCTTCTCCTCCCTCACAACTATCATTCCGCCTAGATGTGGCCGGCACTGTCCCTTGAGCGGGAGCAGGCGCATTACTTTCTACATCGTCAGCAACTACTTGATCGGGATCCATTACTATATAAAAACAAATTTTTAGCTGTCAGAATTCATCACACTTTCGCAATTTCAAATATGGCATGTATAGCTAGACTCACAAACGCTACGTTAGTCCGAGAATCGACTAAATCGTAGCTCTGATACCAATAAAATGTAACAC
This sequence comes from Gossypium bickii, assembly GCA_025503065.1. NCBI lineage: Eukaryota > Viridiplantae > Streptophyta > Magnoliopsida > Malvales > Malvaceae > Gossypium > Gossypium bickii. The sequence goes on along the minus strand of CP106712.1, from coordinate 35,298,418 downwards.
CCCTAACCCGAAACCATCGTCAAAATAGGGTTAAGAGGTATTACCTATCAATCAGAACATTTAACATCTAGAATTTACGATACAAAGTTAATTATCTTCAATCACATTTAATTTGATCATGGTGTCCCTTATCAAGGTTTATGATACCTAATTCACATACTAAAGAGGGGTCGGGACTAAACCGAAACACATACAAAATTTCATAAAAATTTAAAACTTTTCTAAAATTCAAGGGAGACACGCCCGTGGGAGGAGATCGTGTGCCCTCTATGGCTGCTGGACACCTCCGTGTGTCCTCTCTGTGGTCATATACTGACTTTTCCACCACGGCCACCAAGCACGCCCGTGTGCCATGGCCGTCTACTCTTAGCTAGCTACTGACTTGTACACCACGGCTAGCTGACACCCTCGTGTCGAGGCCGTGTAATACTAAGCTGCATTCTACCAATTCACCCATGGTCTTTAGGCACACCCGTGCGCCTAGACCGTGTGACATTATAGGCCATTTTGCAAGGCCAAAATGCCACCCACTTAGGGTCACACCTACTAGCAACACATACCAAAACATATCATGCATATAAGGCAACTAAAAACTTGCTAATATGACTATTCAACCTATGCAATCAATTCCCATTCCAACCATAATAAATTCAATACCAAAACTTATCTCATCACAAGCATAATACATTCAATACCAAACATCATTCCTTCTCATTCTTACTAATTCATACTAGCATTTTACCAACACAAACTTACCATCATAAATCAATTTATCATCTCACAATCCATACCAAAAGATGCTTCATGTATACCAAAACTATTCATGCCAAAATTAGCACATATCTAGCCACATCTCATGACTTCTTACAAATATCAAACATGATTCAAATGACCAGCCTATACATGCCATATTTTAACTATATACATCTTTCCAAAATACCCCAAAATGGATTGTCGATAGTGTGGCCGAAATGCTGACGATCCCCTGATCCGAGCTTACTTTATTGACACTGCAAAGAAGAGAAACAAATCACATAGTAAGCTTTACAAAGCTTAGTAAGTTCGATATACAATATAATCGTGTCATTAAACTAAACCAATATAATCAATAATCATCACATAGATCAATTCTCTCTTATCCATAACATATCATCCATAGTCAAAATACTCATTCATCCATCTAAAGCTTTATCTATAAATTCATCAACCAGAAAGGTTCAAGATATACCTTGGCTAACACATAGTTTTCAATTTCCAAGCTACACAATCCTTAATATTACTTGTTGATCATCATTTGATATTCCTTCAACTTAATCGCACACTCAGTGCTTAATACACGGTCGATACATATTAGTCATCACACAGTTAGTGCCCAATCTTTCAATCGAATTATCTCGGTAACACACACTCAGTGCCAATTCTATAAATCGAAGTTTTCATACATCGCACACACAGTGCTATTTATTTTTTATTTCGATTTTACTATCGCACACTTAGTGCCCTTAACATAACCTTGCACATAGCATCTCAATTTCATACACATATATACATTCATTTCATCATACAAAGTCATATGTTAACAACATGTATTATATCCGAACTTACCTCGGACGTCGACTATCGATACGGTCAATTAATCAAGTATTCTATCTTTACCTCGATCTCGATACGAACCTCTTCTCTCTTGGTCTATACACATTTAAATTCAATCCATTCAATCACCATTTCATTCAATTTAGTCCACATACACACATTTGGGGCATTTTGCATAATAGCCCTCATATTTTTACATTTTGACACTTATGTCCCTAATTCACAAAATCATCAAATTCACCAAATTCCTCCTAGCGCCAGCTGAGTCGAATTTTACTAATATCCATAAAAACCCACACATTTCATTTATTTCACATTCTAGTCCTTCAAAAGTTATTTTTACAATTTAGCCCTAATTAGCTAAATTCATCAAAAATTCAAGAACAACACATGTTCATTAAACACATATCTTTCATTAACACCAACACTCATCACAAAACTCCACATTTCATCAATGGTACATTCCATAAACATTATCAATTCACAAAATTACAACATGGGTTTTGTAAAGCACAAAGCAACGATTACGAAAACGTAGAAATTATCAAAAACCGAGCTCAAACATACCTTGAATTAAGCTAAATAGATGTTGAAAATCACAAAGCTTTAATGGCTCCTCCCTTTTCTTTTTTTTTTGGTGGAAGAAAGATGAGAAAATGACCATCAAATTGTTTTGTTTTTCATTAATAATAACTTATTAGACAAATACCAATTCTACCCTTTTATAAAACATATAATAACTTTTGGAAAAACTCAGTTGATTAAGACGATACCCTCAGGAAGAATCCACCTAGATTTCACTTGTTATCTATCACTGAACCATATGATTTATTTTCTTAGTTTGATCCGTAAGACTCCCTGATGTATATTAAACCCTCTCTCGAGGCGAATAACGTCTAACCCTAGGTTAATTAGTGGAACTCTCGTTCTCTTATAATAACCTCTACAATAGCCGTAAATTGATCTATAGATTCCCAATTTAAGTTTCACCCTAATCCGGTAAAATCTCGTCACCCTATCTCTAGGCGTGCGATCAACTCCGCTTAATTATGCTAGATCTACTCTTAGACAGGGTCTATCCTCCTCCATCTAAGCACATCAAATTTATATTAAGCTCACATAATTAAGAACAAACTAAGTATTTATCATATAATTCAGAAAACTATAACAAGATCCATCATAGGTTTCATCCCCTTCAGGTATCTGAAGGGTTTAGTTCATAACAAATAAAGAAAACATCTCAAGAGAAAAGATAAAACAAAACATAAGAAATCCTTAAAACTCCCTGAAGGAATTGAAGGAGAGATCCGCCATCTTGAGTAGAATTCTGGCTTCTTGAGGTGGATCAACTGGCTATCTTCGAGTGATCTCCCACAATTCTGACCTTTTCGGCTTGGCTCCTTGGCCTAGCTAACAGCCCTCCTTCAGCTGGTACTTAGGGGGTTTATATAGGCTCTTAGAATGGGTTTTTTTGCCCCAAAGTATCCAAATCCGAGTGAAAGTGCTCTTTCCAGCAACAGGGACACGACTATGGCACACGCCCGTGTGGATCGTGGCCAGGCTGTGCTCGGATATCTTTAATGAGACACGGCCGTGTAAATCAGGGTAAGACCATGTTCTAGATGTTTGGTAAGGCACGGCCGTGTGGGCTTTGTTCCAGGCCATGTCGATTTCTTCCTTGGCCCAATTTACTCCATTTTGGTCTCGTTTCTCGTTTTTTTTATCCTCGGGTGCTTTCTTGGGTATAAGACATGAAAAGAAAGGATTAAGAGCACCTTTTTATATAAAACAGAGGATAAATTATCCAAAAGCATACTAAATGTGGTATTAAAATATGTTATAGTTACGATTTATCAAATACCCCCACACTTGAGCTTTTGCTTGTCCTCAAGCAAAATTCTCAACTTACAATTAAAACGAACTTTCCATGATCCATAATTACTATCAACAATGTCTTATCATAATTCATAGATAATTTATACATGGATAATTCAACTCAAATAGTCCTAAAGATTCAAACAAGATAAGTCATGTATTTTGTAGCACGAAAACATAGGTGTCTCCCCTTATCTAAATAATTACCTTTAATTCAAAACCCACAAGGATTAACATCCTCGCAAAAGATTCACTCAAATCACTCAAAAAGTGTTTAAGGTTCAAAGTTAAAAGATCACTCATAAGTCGAACCTGAAAAGTTAATCCCATAGGCTTGCCTTAAAATTAAATCTCCACCACTGTAAGATGAGATGATAAACAGATCAAAAGGTCTTTGTCAGGGTTGTAATGGGGCTATGGTTAAAGGTGTGGATAAAGGTTGAATTAGAAAGTTAGAATCGAGATTGAATTGACAAGTTACCTATCTAGAAATACTGAGACAATAATAATTACATCAACTAGAAAAGCAATAACCCTAATAATACGAGCTTTTTCTTTTGATAATTAAACTTTAACTGTATAAGCTCTCTTTATAATACTAATACTGAATATACTTTGATTTTTTTTAAGAACAAACTAAGTATTACAATAATGAATGAATCAACTAAAATAAAGATGCTAGGCAACAGATCAGATCAAATCTCGGCATAAGGGTAGTAAAAAAGAATGGTGATAACAAAAACAAAGGGGTTTGGGGTTAATATTAACGGGTGAGTCAATAAAAAGGGTTGTTAGGATCAACGGGGTTCACTAGGGGTTAATTATGAAGGTAGGCGTTTTAGTGGAGTAAGTGGGTTAAAACCTAGGTGCCTTTATCATCTCGGTGTATCAAACAATGACTGTGGTCTTGACATGTATAAGTAAGGCAAGTTCTAGAATAACAGTCCATAGTTGACACACTCATAAACAATAAAGTGAGCACGAAAAAGAATATATGCTCTATAAGGCTCAAAATCTCACAAAAATTATGGTTATCTTGATACCAACCTTGTAAATTTCAAACTTCAAGCTAATATTCAGATTCAGGTAGACAACCTAAAAAATTTTAATTTTTTTTTGAAAAATAGACTTATCATGCTTGATTCTCTAGTATTCTTCAAATTTAATCATCAATGCACAATTATAAATGACTTAATCTAAAACATATCGATAGAAATCACAAATCAAAGAAAATTTCATTCAAATCGTAATATGAGAAACTTACTTTAATATCAAGGCATAATTCAGGGATTTTCAGATAATACTATATTAACCCCCGCACACTTAAGATGTACATTGTCCTCAATGTACAAAGATAAATAATAGCAATATAATCATAAAATCATAAGATGGGGAGAGAAGTAAAACTTTCTGAATTTTGGATGAAGGCATTGAAAAGAAATCGGATAGGGTTGGAGGTGAACGTAGGGAAGCGTCTCAAACCGTTTGAAATTGAATCCTCGAAATAGCCAGTCAAATTTTATTGTATCCTAAACTAAATCTAAATGGTGCAAAAAATAAGAAGAATATAATAAAGAAAATAAATAAAAAATAAAAATAAAAGTAAATAATGGAAAATGAAAGAAGAAAGATAACGGAAAAAGGAAGGGAAGAAGGGGGTTAAATAGAGATTATGGATCTGGTGGTTGCCCCCGCCCTTGTACCTTCTTGTGGTGGCCACACGGCCATGGCTACGGCCATGTGCAAGGCCGTGTGGTATGGAAATCTACACTTTGGTTAGTTTATAAAAGTAAAAAATAAAAAATGTAAAAATGGGGTTATTGCTCGGGTTGCCTCCCGAGAAGCACTCGTTTATAGTCTTAAGCTAGACTTTACCTCTCATTCGTATGGTCATGGTGGTTTGAGGAGGTGAAAATCCTTTCTCATGCAAGCAATTCGGTTATGGATATAGAGTTTAAGTCGAGTAATGTTTACCTCAAAAGTGTTGAATTTAGGATTGCTTACCTTGACTGTGCCGTATAGGAAGACATTAAGTACCTCAAAAGTGATTTCTTCATTTGCCTTGAGGACTGAATTGGTGATTCGAGGGTCTTCCTTATTCAAAAAATAGCTGAACCCCTATTTTGAAGTGATATGTTGTTCCTATCACTCGTCTGGGGTTTCATTCGGTTTCATTTCGTGTATTCCTAGTTTCTCTTTAAAGTGTGTTTTCCACTCGTCTAGTTCATCGACCTAAAGCCTTAGTTCTTCATGAATTATTTCTTTATGGGTATGAGGTCTATGATTTAACTCAGCTAGGTGATTTCGTGAAGCTTCCTGTAAATAAGGTTGAACGAAATGGTTATCAATAGAATTAACGTTCGTACCTTTATTACTTGATTGTTTCATCGTCTACACGAAGTGTGAGTTCACCGGTTTCTTCCTCTATGTGATCTTTCTTTATTACATCGGGATATGGCACATGAGCTTGGTACTTTGTATTTACCGAGTTTGGTAAATCATGGCTTATCTCAACCTTACCTTCACTTACCACAGGTTCTTGCCTTGGGTCGGATTCCATTAACCTTTCTCTGTTATGAGCTTGTATGGCTTGGATTTGCTCCTTTGTTTTAACCTCCATGTTGCTTGGTAGACACCCTTGTGGTCGTTCGGAAATTAACTTTGCAAGTTGTCCCACTGTCTTAGTGATTTCCCCAACTTGGCATTTGATCTCTTCAATCGATGTTCGTTGGTTTGTTTTAGTGTTGCTTGGCAAGCTTTCTTGTGGTTGTTCTAAGATCAGCTTAGCAGGCTGACCTAACTGATCCTCGATCACTTGAATCGATGCCTCTTGTTTAGTTTCTATATTTTGGCAGCGTGTTTTTGTGTTTGCTATGAATTTTACCAGCATCTCTTCAAGGTTCGATTTATCTTCCTGTTGGTGAGGTGGTTGTTAAAGATTTGGAGGACGTTCGTGTCTTTGGCTACTTTGATCATTCCACGAGAAATTGGGATGGTACCTCCATCCTGCATTATAAGTGTCATTATAAAAATTATTTTGAGGTCTAGAGTAGTTACCCATATAGTGGACTTGTTCGTTCTCCATGCCATATCCGTAGGGTGGGTACTCAGGATTTGCCACGCCTCCTGGATTCGAGTCATATTGCATTACTAGGTGTGCCTGCGAGAGACTACACAAACCATCAATCTTTTTATTCATCATCTCTAGCTGGTTAGATAACCTAGTGAACACATCGAGGTTGAAGGCACTGGCTACTTTTGTTGGCGTTGTCCTCATAACTTGCCACTGATAGTTATTTAATGCCATCTCCTCTATAAACTAAAATTACCTATCAAAGCAAATAAAAGAAAAATTAGCAAAGTAAAAAAAATGAAACTAATAATAATAATAAAAATAAATTGCAATAAAAAAATGGCTAAAGTAATAAAATTTAAGCTTTCTTAATATTTTAGTTCCCCGGCAACGGTGCCAAAAACTTGATCACTGGAATTAGAGTCTTAAAATTTATAAAGAGAATGATCGAACTTGGAAACTAACTCTGACAACGATTAAAGGCAAGTGAACCTATCGAGCAGTAGTATAGCTTAGGCAAGACGAGATTGTCGAACCCACAGGAACTAAAAGTACTAATACTAACTTTTTTTTTATTATTTAGCCTAAAATAAGTGAAGTTGTTTTTATTCTAAAATTAAAAAATTACTAAGCTAAGGACATAAAGACAAAAAGAACGAATTGGAGGAATTAACTTTAGGAAAAACTCAGTTGATTAAGACGATACCCTCAGGAAGAATCCACCTAGATTTCACTTGTTATCTATCACTGAACTGTATGATTTATTTTCTTAGTTTGATCTGTAAGACTCCCTGACGTATATTAAACCCTCTCTCGAGGCGAACAATGTCTAGCCCTAGGTTAATTAGTGGAACTCTCGTTCTCTTATAATAACTGTAACATCCTAAAATAGGGGTTATTTGTGTTTGAATTAATTTGGTTGTGATTGAATTGCTGTGATAATATATGTGGTGCAATAAGACTTAATTAGGGGTCTCGAGTATGCTCGGCATAGTAGAAAATTTTATTTGGAAGCTTTAAAGGTGGGGAGCCTTAGTAAGTAGGGGTTACAAGAATAAAAGAGGGAACATTTGACACTAAAAAGGCCTTGGAAAAGTGGCAAAAGGGAGGCCACTTAAGTGCTAGAGTTGACGCCACAAGGGGGTCAAGGGCAGCATATGTTCGAGTCGCGAAAATCCCCTTTTACTCTTTATTTTGGACGGCAATAGGGGGAGAGAATTTCTCAACTTTAAACTTCAGGATAATGATGATATTATTAAGGATTTTAATTGGATTATTACGGGATTAATTTATAATAGTTGGAAGAGGAAAAATAGGCATGTGGTTAATTCAAATTATTTTGAATTAATTCAAATGAGTGGCCTAGAGTGAATTAAGGGATTTGCCGAAAATTCAACTCTTTGTTCAAGGAGAGTGGACGGCAAGGGAGTCTAGGAGAGGGGGAGGGTGCCGAATTTTCCTTAAGGCACCCATTGATCTTTTATTTTTTCTTTTCTTTGGCAATAGCCGAATTTTCTCTACACTCTCACCTTCTCTCTTTTTCTTTTGTTTTCCTCTTCTTTCTTATTCTCTCAAAGCCGAATCATCCATTGCCATCCTTCTCTTTTCTTCTCCATTATTACTAAACCGAAAACACTTTCATCTCAATACTCACACCTTTTGGCCGAAACTGCTATCTCTCTTTTACTCATTATTCTTCTCTATTTAGCCGAATTCTTTTCTCCCTATTTTGTGTAGTCTTGGCCGAATATCAAAGCAAGGGTAGTCTCCTCTATCTTTTTCTCTAATCGGTTGGTGAGGTAAGTGATGGCCGAATGCCTTTTATCCTGTTCTCTTGTTTCTTTGTCGACTTGGATCTAATGGGAAGAGCCAAAATACATTAATGGCTAATCAGCATTGAAACCGATTTGTTATAGGGTCTTCGATATTTGGGAGCGAGCAAGTGAATCCATCATCTTTGATCAATCGGTTTCAGTAAGGTGGAAAGGATCTATTTTATTTATTTAGTATTCGATTAAGCCGAAGGCTATTAATATTGATGATGGCCGATTGTAGGAGGTGAAGCGGAATCGCATATCTGTGCTGGAATTAGTACTCAAAGGCGTTAGGTAAGGTTTTCGGGTTTCAAATATTAACCCTTTGGATATGTTGGTTTGGCCGAATGGCCTAGGACACTAAAACCCTTTTGTTTGGCCGAATATAGGGACAAGAAAGCAAGGGTGACCGATTGACTCTTTGGGATTTGGAGTTAGCGTTAGAATCAGGTGTGTAAATACACACTTTATGACTAATTAAATGCTAAGTATTCTGTGTATGCTAAATCTGATTTGTAGATTTGGGGATTTAATACCATAAACGGTATAAGCAAGGAATTCAGGTAAGTCCTTGTTGTTATGATGCTTTTGGGAAGCATGAAATATGTGGTATATGTGGCATATAGCATATGGTTGTTTATAAATCTATTCGATGAGTGATTAATAAACCTATGAGCATGAGATCTATTAAGTGCATATTATTGATTGATATGGGTTGATGAGTGGAGGGGGCAGTGATATTCGTGTCGACGGACACCAGTGGTTTGGTACCACTTTTATGACTACGGTCACCAGAGGTTTGGCACCTCCAGAGGTTTGGCACCTCATAGCGTCTCATCCCAGTGGCTTAGCACCACAGCAAGTTGGCCCCACGGATTATAGTAAGGGATTGACGCTAGTGATTTGGTATCACACGATGGGTTGGCTCCATCATTGGATTGTGACTTCGGGTCACTAGTGGTTTGGCACCACAAGTATTGACGGATATCGTGACTATAAGTCACCAGTGGTTTGGCACCACCAGTAGTTTGGTACCACACGGGGTAGAGAAAGGTGTTACAGATGGTTAGGTTGGGTGCATGATTTAGTGCATGTTAATTTGTTATAAACTGTGTATGATGTAGCATTAAATTGGGGGAAGGGTTACACATTGAGTCTTGGTGAGTCACCTTCTCCTTAAATTTTTAAGGTGACCCGTAGATCGCAGATGAGGAGCCGGATGGACTCGAGGTGGCCATGCAGTGAAATTATGGATTTAACGAACTTTGAATTTTATTTATTTTTCTGTTGGTTTTATTTTAATCGAGTTGTAATAAGGCCTCCTAGAATTATTTTTATTATTTATATTTTACATGTTTTGAATAATTTGGTTAAACTATTTTGATGATACTAAAATAAGTACACATGTTTTCCTCAAATTCAAACGAAAAATGTTTTATCGTGCCATCGGGTGCTTTTGAAATCGGTATCAACCTGATTTAACAAATATTTGTTTTTAAGTAAAACTAAGTATGGTTTTAACAAAACAATTGAAACTGAAAGGTTTTCGACAAAATTTAAATCGGTTTAAAGGGATTTTACAAAATGTTTTCCTCCGTAACAAACCAAATTCAGTCGTAATGTTTGGGCCGGGTTTGGGATGTTACAAAATTGGTATCAGAGCCCAGTTCAAAGCTCGGCTGTAGGGGCCCAAGGCCCAAAACTGATTTGGTAGGCCTTTTTGAAATATTTTTGGTTTTGGAACAGCATGGCACCGAGTCTCCGGCACCAATCCGCCCAGGTAAGTACCTCTAACTTTTTGTTTGAATCATTACTTGTAGAAAGGGTAGGAATGGAACATAGAATAGTCTTATAGGAACTTGAACCCTAGGATTAGACTACTCAAACACAAAAACAAAACATAAGCTTTAATGAACTAAACCAACCTATGGCTAAGTCACTGAGCTAGGGTGTGGCAACCCTGTACGCATGCCTAGGATTGGATCCGGAGAGCTTGGTATTTAAGCAGTCATAGTGACTCACCTCCTCTTCGCAGGTATTCTACTTGGTGCGTAGCTTCGGTTCACCCTAACTCAGAGGGTTCAGTGGTGTGGCAACCTCTGTGCGCATGTCTAGGAATGGTTTCGGTGGGAGCTTGGTATTTAAGCAGTCCACGTGACTCACCTCCTCTCTACTCGAATCCTGCCTGGTGTGTAGCTTTGGTTCACCCTGACCAAGAGGGCTCGGTCATAGGCTAAACATAATGACTAAAACCCAAAAGGGAACTAGCCATGTTTCAGAAAAAGAAGAAAACAACAAAACCCTAGTTTTTCAAAACTTTTGAAATCATTCTTTCAAATTTGAGAACAACCATCTTTACAAAATTTTCCGAAAGAAAAAAAATTGATTTGTGAAAATTACAAAAATGCCCTTAGGGGGGTAAAATTACCAAAATGCCTTGGTTCATAAAATACCAACTACTCAATTGTTTTGCCCAAAATATCATTATTTTATAAATATTCAAAAAAAAAAACCCTACTTTGCAAATTATCAAAAATACTTTGGTTTTGGAAAATTACGAAAAATGCCCTCAACGTGCAAAATTACCAAAACGACCCTGATTTCTAAAATTTTTGCAACAGCATCGTTTTAAAAAGGGAAACTCTCAAAAAGGAACCCTCAAAGTTTTACAACTGTTAAAATATCCCTGATTTATTAAATTTACAAAATTACCCCTAATTGGCAAAATTACCAAAATACCCCTGGTTTCCAAAAATTTTGCTATACCTTTAATTTGCGAAATTTTCGAAAATACCCTCCAGTCTTGGGAAATCTCAAAATGTCTTGATTTATTAAAGTTTTAAAATGTCTTTGATTACGAAAATACCCCTGTAGGAAAATGACGAAAATACCGCAGGATAGAAACGGATTGTGAAATGCTAGAAGAGTGAATAAGTATGAAAGTTATTAGGGAATGGATGTGCTCTTCTGTGTGAACTAGGATAGAAGACTTAAAACTTTGTTTGCTCGAAAGAATCCCTGTTAAACTCTTCTCATAAAAATTTCTTCGCGAATAACCAAGTGAAACAGAGTACTAATCCATAAAAATCTCTTAATCAGATTAAAGCGCGATAGTTAGAATGAGCTCTAGAGGACGTGGACGTTGTAGACGCGGTAGGGGCAGGATGACCGTGTCAGAACCCGTTGGGTCGGGTCAGGGGTCGGAGAATGAGGTACCTCCGCCACCACCACCCCCAACTTTTGGAGCTGAGGAGCAGGATCGGGCGGGGTGAGGAGGCAAGATGTGCAAGTCAGACATTGCGAGTTCTTGAGATGGTGGCTGGGGCTAGTGGAGGAATGGGAGCTCAAAAATCTGTTCCCAAGCGACTCCGATCCAATGGAGCTAAGGTATTCCGGGGTATATAGGGAGTGGCACCCAGTGCGGCGGAATATTGGTTAGAGTCAATTGAGAGAATCATGGACGATCTCGATCTGACAAATGAGGAGAAGCTGAAAGGAGCAGTGTCGCTTATAAAGGATGAGTCATATCAATGGTGGCTCACGGTTCGGGATGGTGCTACTGCAGATGATCTGACTTAGGAGTACTTCAAAGCTGCTTATCAGAAGAAGTATGTGGGCACCAGTTACACCGATGCTCAGAGGAAAGCTTTTCTAGGGTTAGTACAAAGAAATAAGTCTGTGTCTGAGTATGAAGCAGAATTCTTGAGGCTGAGCCGCTATGCTCGGGGAATCGTGTCTACTGAGCATGATCGTTGTGTCCGCTTTGAAGACGAACTTAGGAATGAGTTAAGGTTGCTGATTGCTCCACAGCAGGAGCGGGAGTTTTCTGTTTTGGTGGAGAAGGCTAAGGTAGCCGAAGGGGTCAAGGATTCTGTAAGACAGAACTATGGTAGGAACAACCAGAAAAGAGGCTTTGGGTCGTCTGGATCGGGTAGTAATGCACAGAAACGGGCTAGGCAGAGTGGGCCAAATCAGACAGGGAGGCCCATGGTTACTAATCGGAGACCAGCTCAGTGTAATCGCTGTGGGAAGTCATATTGGGGAGGATGTTGGACCGGTGAAAGGGGATGTTTTGAATGTGGATCTTTGGATCACCGTGTAAGGGACTATCCTCGGAAGTTAGCTAAGAATCAGCCAGAGGGTCAAAACCGTGCTCAGGTTAGAAATGTAGGACCACCACAGAGGGGTCGTGGTAATAGTAGAAGAGGCAATGGTGCTAATCGAGGTCGCGAAATTCCGGGCAGAGGGGCAGGCAGCACAGAGGCAAGGCAGCCTGGGTTAGTCTATGCAGCGAGGCGTCGCGATGAGGGTGACACACCGGACGTCATAACCGGTACGTTCCTAATTTTTGGTCTTCCATATGTTGCATTAATTGATGTGGGTTCGACGCATTCATACGTTGCTAGTAGTGTGGTAGAGACTATGAACTTAGACTCTGAGACTGCTTTTAGGGAGATGACTGTAATTAGCCCTTTAGGTCACTCTGTAGTCGTAAACAAGCTTCATAGAGATGTACCTCTAGAACTCCAAGGGGTAGTGTTTGTGGCTGATCTGATGGAACTGCCATTTGGGGAGTTCGATTTGATCCTTGGAATAGACTGGTTGGTTAAGTATCAGGCAAGGTTAGATTGCACTGCTAAGCGCATGGTTCTTAAGATGGCTGAGGGCGATGAAGTGGTCATGATAGGTAATAGAAGAGATTACCTATCCAACGTGGTGTCTGCCTTGAAGGCTGAGAAGATGGTCAGGAAGGGTTGTGAGGGGTTTTTGGTTCGAATTTGTGCTTTGGAGGCTAAGGAGTTAGCAGTTGTGAAGGTCCGAACGATAGGGGGAATTCGTTGATGTGTTTCCAAAAGAACTTCCGGGTCTGCCTCCAGATCGGGAAGTTGAATTCGGTATAGACTTGCTACCCGAAACGGCACCTGTGTCTATAGCACCGTACCAAATGGCACCAAAGGAATTGGTGGAGCTGAAGGCTCAAATTTAGGAGCTCTTGGATCGAGGGTTTATTCGACCAAGTATATCTCTGTGGGGAGCACCTGTGTTGTTTGTCAAGAAGAAAGACGGTTCAACGAGGATGTGTATCGACTACCACCAGTTAAACAAGTTAACGATCAAGAACAAGTACCCGTTGCCTCAGATTGATGACTTGTTTGATCAACTGAAGGGTGCATCTGTGTTCTCGAAGATAGACCTTAGGTCGGGTTATCATCAACTTAAGGTGAAGGAGGTTGATGTTCAGAAGACGGCATTTCGTACTCGATATGGGCATTACGAGTTTCTAGTGATGCCATTTGGGTTGACCAACGCGCCTGCAGCGTTCATGGACTTAATGAATCGGGTATTTCAGCAGTACATAGATCAATTTGTTGTTGTGTTTATAGACGACATATTGGTTTACTCAAAGACGGAGGAGGAGCATGACAGGCATCTGCGTATAGTTCTACAAGTATTGAGGGAGAAGCAGTTATATGCCAAATTCAGTAAATGCGAATTTTGGCTTAGGAGGGTGGCTTTCTTAGGTCACGTAGTGTCGGCAGAAGGGATTAGAGTGGACCTCGCAAGGTGGAAGCGGTGTTGGATTGGAAACCGCCTAGGTCGCAAGTGCGTAAATTCGAAGTTTTTTGGGTCTAGCAGGTACTATCAGAGATTTGTGGAGGATTTTCCTTAATGTCGCTTGTGCAGATTGACTAAGTTATTAAGGAAGGGAGTTCCATTTGTATGGTCGGAGAAGCAGCAAGAAAGTTTCGATAAGCTAAAGAAGATTCTGACGGAAGCTCCAGTTCTGGTACAGCCTGAAGCGGGGAAGTTGTTTACAGTTTATTGTGATGCGTCCCATACAGGCTTAGGATGTGTGTTGATGCAGGAAGGAAAGGTAGTGGCTTATGCATCCCGTCAGTTAAGACCGCATGAGGTTAACTATCCAACGCACGACTTGGAGTTAGCGGCAGTAGTCTTCGCTTTGAAGATATGGAGACATTACTTGTATGGGGAGAAGTCGGTCGTCTACACGGATCACAAAAGTTTGAGGTATCTTCTGATGCAGAAGGATTTGAATTTGAGGCAGCGTCGATGGATTGAGCTGTTGAAGGACTACAACTATTCAATTGAGTACCATCCGGGTAAGGCTAATGTGGTGGCTGACGCGTTGAGCCGGAAGGTCGTAACGGACTTAAGAGCGATGTTTGCTCACCTCAGTCTATACGATGATGGAAGTCTTTTAGCGGAACTACAAGTTAAGCCGACTTGGATCGAGGAGATTAAGGAAAAGCAATTGGTGGATGATAGTTTGAATGCGCGAAGGGTGCAAGTTCAGGATGGTGGTTTGGAAGGGTACAGTTTGTCTAGTGATGGAGTGCTATGTTTTCAAGGGCGAGCTTGTATGCCGAAGGATGTGGAATTGAGGCGAAGAATTCTCCAAGATGCACATAGCAGCCCATACGCTATGCATCCGGGAGGAAGCAAGATGTATGGAGATCTGCGGAAACAGTTCTGGTGGCCAGGGTTGAAGCGTGAGGTAACTATTCGTGGGAAGGTGTCTGACGTGTCAGCAAGTGAAGGCTGAACACCAGTTGCCATCAGGGTTACTTCAACCAGTGAAGATTCCCTAGTGGAAGTGGAAGAGGATCACTATGGATTTTCGGTTGGCTACCCCCTTACGCCCAATGAAGAAGGACGTAGTTTGGGTGATTGTGGACCCGTCGACTATATCGGACACTTTATACCCGAAGGGTGGCTTATTCTCTTGAAGCTAGCTAAGTCAATTTGTATGTGTCGAAATAGTAAGATTGCATGGTGTGCCGAGATCGATCATCTCGGATAGGGATCCCGATTTACGTCAAGGTTGTTCGAAAGCGTTGCATCAAAGCTTTGGGCACACGATTGGATTTGAGATGACTTTCCATCCACAGTTTGTGAGCGATCGAGAAAAGGGTCATCTGATTTTAGAAGATATGCTAAGAGGATGTGTTTTGGATTTCAGTGGTAGTTGGGAGGAGTACCTCACATCACATGAATTCGCTTATAACAATAGTTATCAAGCGAGTATTCAGATGGCACCATACGAAGCACTGTACGGACGGAAATGCCATACTCCTATGTGTTGGACGGAGTTGGGTGAACGACAAGTTTTGGGTCCAGAGTTGGTGACGGAAACTGAGGATCAAGTGAAGGTGATTCGGGCTCGTCTCAAGGAAGCGTCAGATAGGCAGAAGTCCTATGCTGATCTTAAGCGCAAGGAAGTGGAATACGCTGTGGGAAATAAAGTCTTTCTGATGGTGTCGCCTTGGAAAAAGGTATTAAGATTTAGGAGGAAAGGGAAGCTAAGCCCAAGGTTCATCGGGCCATATACGGTGTTAAAGCGAGTGGGATCGGTAGCTTATCAGCTCGAGCTACCGGCAGAGTTAAGTCAGATTCATGACGTCTTTCATGTGTCGATGCTTAGACGTTATCGGTCAGACCCATCACACGTTGTACCAGTGGCCGAGATTGAGGTGAACTCGGACTTATCCTTCGAGGAAGAACCAGATCAGATCTTAGATCGAGATGTCAAGGTTTTGCGTAGGAAGTCAGTGCCCTTGGTGAAAGTGCTATGGTGGAACCATGGTGTAGAGGAAGCTACGTGGGAATCCGAGGATGTGATGCGGCAGTAATACCCCTATCTCTCCTGATCAGGTAATTTCGAGGCCGAAATTAATTTTAAGGGGGGTAGAACTGTAACATCCTAAAATAGGGGTTATTTGTGTTTGAATTAATTTGCTTGTGATTGAATTGCTGTGATAATATATGTGGTGCAATAAGACTTAATTAGGGGTATCGAGTAGGCTAAGCATAGTAGAAAATTTTATTTGGAAGCTTTAAAGGTGGGGAGCCTTAGTAAGTAGGGGTTACAAGAAAAAAAGAGGGAACATTTGACACTAAAAAGGCCTTGGAAAATTGGCAAAAGGGAGGCCACTTAAGTGCTAGAGTTGACGCCACAAGGGGATCAAGGGGAGCCTATGTTCGAGTCGCAGAAATCCCCTTTTACTCTTTATTTTGGACGGCAATAGGGGGAGAGAATTTCTCAACTTTAAACTTCAGGATAATGATGATATTATTAAGGATTTTAATTGGATTATTACGGGATTAATTTATAATAGTTGGCAGAGGAAAAATAGGCATGTGGTTTATTCAAATTATTTTTGAATTAATTCAAATGAGTGGCCTAGAGTGAATTAAGGGATTTGCCAAAAATTGAACTCTTTGTTCAAGGAGAGTGGACGGCAAGGGAGACTAGGAGAGGGGGAGGGTGCCGAATTTTCCTTAAGGCACCCATTAATCTTTTATTTTTTCTTTTCTTTGGCAATAGCCGAATTTTCCCTACACTCTCACCTTCTCTCTTTTTCTTTTGTTTTCCTCTTCTTTCTTATTCTCTCAAAGCTGAATCCTCCATTGCCATCCTTCTCTTTTCTTCTCTATTATTACTAAACCGAAAACACTTTCCTCTCAATACTCACACCTTTTGGCCGAAACCGCTATCTCTCTTTTACTCATTATTCTTCTCTATTTAGCCGAATTATTTTCTCCCTATTTTGTGTAGTCTTGGCCGAATATCAAAGCAAGGGTGGTCTCCTCTATCTTTTTCTCTAATCGGTTGGTGAGGTAAGTGATGGCCGAATGCCTTTTATCCTGTTCTCTTGTTTCTTTGTCGACTTGGATCTAATGGGAAGAGCCAAAATACATTAACGGCTAATCAGTGTTGAAACCGATTTGTTATAGGGTCTTCGATATTTGGGAGCGAGCAAGTGAATCCATCATCTTTGATCAATCGATTTTGGTAAGGTGGAAAGGATCTATTTTATTTATTTAGTATTCGATTAAGCCGAAGGCTATTAATATTGATGATGGCCGATTGTAGGAGGTGAAGCGGAATCGCATATCGTGTGCTGGAATTAGTACTTAAAGGCGTTAGGTAAGGTTTTTGGGTTTCAAATATTAACCCTTTGGATATGTTGGTTTGGCCGAATGGCCTAGGACACTAAAACCCTTGTGTTTGGCCGAATATAGGGACAAGAAAGCAAGGGTGACCGATTGACTCTTTGGGATTTGGAGTTAGCGTTAGAATCAGGTGTGTAAATACACACTTTATGACTAATTAAATGCTAAGTATTCTGTGTATGCTAAATCTGATTTGTAGATTTGGGGATTTAATACCATAAACGGAATAAGCAAGGAATTCAGGTAAGTCCTTGTTGTTATGATGCTTTTGGGAAGCATGAAATATGTGGTATATGTGGCATATAACATATGGTTGTTTATAAATCTATTCGATGATTGATTAATAAACCTATGAGCATGAGATCTGTTAAGTGCATATTATTGATTGATATGGGTTGATGAGTGGAGGGGGCAGTCATATTCGTGTCGACGGACACCAGTGGTTTGGTACCACATTTTGTGACTACGGTCACCAGAGGTTTGGCACCTCATAGCGTCTCGTCCCAGTGGCTTAACACCACAGTGGGTTGGCCCCACGGATTATAGTAAGGGATTGACGCCAGTGATTTGGTATCACACGATGGGTTGGCCCCATCATTGGATTGTGACTTCGGGTCACTAGTGGTTTGGCACCACAAGTATTGACGGATATCGTGACTATAAGTCACCAGTGGTTTGGCACCACCGGTGGTTTGGTACACACGGGGTAGAGAAAGGTGTTACGGATGGTTAGGTTGGGTGCATGATTTAGTGCATGTTAATTTGTTATAAAGCGTGTGTATGATGTAGCATTAACCGGGGAAGGGTTACACATTGAGTCTTGGTGACTCACCTTCTCCTTAAATTTTTCAGGTGACTCGTAGATCGCGGATGAGGAGCCAGATGGACTCGAGGTGGCCATGCAGTGAAATTATGGATTTAATGAACTTTGAATTTTATTTATTTTTCTGTTGGTTTTATTTTAATCGAGTTGTAATAAGGCCTCCTAGAATTGTTTTTATTATTTATATTTTACATGTTTTGAATAATTTGGTTAAACTATTTTGATGATATTAAAATAAGTACACATGTTTTCCTCAAATTCAAATGAAAAATGTTTTATCGTGCCATCGGGTGCTTTTGAAATCGGTATCAACCTGATTTAACAAATATTTGTTTTTAAATAAAACTAAGTATGGTTTTAACAAGACAATTGAAAATGAAAGGTTTTCAACGAAATTTAAATCGGTTTAAAGGGATTTTACAAAATGTTCTCCTCCGTAACAAACCAAAATCGGTCGTAATGTTTGGGCCGAGTTTGGGATGTTACAATAACCACCTAGAATAGCAGTAAATCGATCTATCGATTCCTATATTAGGTCCGGCAAAATCTCGTCACCCTATCTCTAGGCGTGCGATCAACTCCGCTTAATTAAGCTAGATCTACTCTTAGGCAAGGTCTATTCCTCCTCCACCTGAACACATCAAATTTAGATTAAGCTCACATAATTAAGAACAAACTAAGTATTTATCATATGATTCAGAAAACAATAACAAGATCCATTATAGGCTTCATCCCCTTCAGGTATCTGAAGGGTTTAGTTCATAACAAATAAAGAAAACATCTCAAGAGAAAAGATAAAAGAAAACAAAAGAAATCTCTAAAACTCCCTAAAGGAATTGAAGGAGAGATCCATCCTCTTGAGTAGAATTTTGGCTTCTTGAGATGGATCAACTGGCTATCTTCGAGTGATCTCCCACAATTGTGACCTTTTCGGCTTTGCTCCTTGGCCTAGCTAACCGCCCTCCTTCAGCTAGTACTTAGGGGGTTTATATAGGCTCTTGGAATGGGTTTCTTTTCCCCAAAGTATCCAAATTCGAGTGAAAGTGCTCTTTCCAGCGACAGGGACACGGCCATGGCACATGCCTGTATGGATCGTGGCTAGGCCGTGCTCGGATTTCTTTAATGAGACATGACCGTGTAAATCTAGGTAAGACCGTGTTCTAGATGTTTAGTAAGGCACGGTCATGTGGGCTTTGGTCCAGGCCGTGTCAATTTCTTCCTTGGCCCAATTTACTCTGTTTTGGGCCCGTTTCTCGCTCTTTTTATCCTCGGGTGCTTTCCTGGGTATAAGACATGAAAAGAAAGGATTAAGAGCACCTTTTTTATATAAAACAGAGAATAAATCATCCAAAAGCATACTAAATGTGGGATTAAAATATGTTATAATTACGGTGTATCACTCGCGAAGAAGCGTCATCTCCAAACGTCATTACTGGTACTTTTACTCTTTTTTATATTGATGTGATTGCATTGGTCGATCCAAGATCTACTCATTCATATGTGTGTATGAACTTCGTATCTAGTAAGACTCTACCTGTTGAGTCTACTGAGTTTGTAATTAGATTATCGAACCCTTTAGGCAAGTGTATTCTGGTTGACAAAGTGTGCAAGAATTGTCCATTAATGTTTCGAGATATTTGTTTCCCGGCTAATTTTATGCTATTACCCTTTGATGAATTTGATGTAATTATGGGTATGGATTGGCTAACTTTGCATAATGCTATTGTGAATTGGAAATGGAAGACTATTGAATTGAGTAGTCAGAATGGTGAGATAGTTCAAATTGAATCCAGTGATTTGAATGGGCTACTAGTTGTAATATCTTCGATGAAAGCTTTGAATTATGTGGAAAAGGGATGCGAAGCTTATCTTGCATATATGATAGACACAAAAGTGACAGAAAAGAAAGTTGAATCTGTGTCTGTAGTTTGTGAGTTACCTAATGTGTTTCCTGAAGAATTACTAGGATTACCACTGATATGAGAAGTTGAGTTTGGCATTGAGTTAGTGCCGGAGACGACCCCTATCTCAATAACTCCGTATAGAATCGCTCTGACAGAATTGAAAGAGTTGAAGTCGTAGTTGCAAGAATTGATAGATAAAGGATTTGCTCGACCAAGTTTCTCGCCCTGGGGTGCTCTTGTGTTGTTTGTGAAAAGGAAAGATGGTACTATGATAATGCACATTGACTACCGATACTTGAATAAAGTAACGATAAAGAATAAGTACCCTCTATCGCGAATTGATGATTTGTTTGATCAGTTAAAAGAGGCTACAGTGTTTTCAAAAATAGATTTGAGATCGGGATATTATCAATTAAGAGTCAAAGAATCAGATGTGCCGAAAACTACTTTCAAAATGAGGTACGAACATTATGAATTTTTGGTTATGCCTTTCGGATTAACAAATGCTCCTGTAGTATTTATGGATTTGATGAACCAGATATTCAAACTGTATTTGGTTTGATTTGTTGTTGTGTTTATTGACGATATTTTTATTTATTCTTGTGATGAGACACAACATGCCGTGTAATATCCTGAAATTGGGCTTGTGCATTTTGCTTAATTATATGAAAAAGCATGCCTTGGTATGTTATAATGTGTTCTGTGAATTTTGTGAATCCTAGAGTGTAGTGAATGCCTTAGGAATTATTCGATTTAAAGTTTAAAAGAGGGAACTGAAGCAGAGGGGCCTTAAGAGCAAATATAGGGGAGATTATGACACACAAATAGGCTTGGTTAAGTGGCTTGGAGGCGCCACTTAGGGCCTCTGGAAATGACGCCATGGGCTATGAGGAAGGGCCTAGGATCGAGTCGCATGGGAAGCTAATAAAGGCTTTTATTTTTGCAGCACAAAGGGAAGTAATGGACGGAAAGGGGAGACTGAGGGAGAGCTTTAGATGTGATTAAACTCTCTCTAAAATTCGGCTAAGAAAAGGATAACTGATGATTGGTTTTTGAATTATTTTTGAATGGGCGAAAAGAGAGAAAAGAAGAGAAAAATAAGGCTTGTGAAAGGGAAGGATGTAGTGGCCGAATATGGGACTCCTTCTAGGGGTGATTTTCGGCTAAAATAGAGAGGGGAGTAAGCCGAATTTCATTAAAAGATTTTAATCTCCCTTTTGTTAACTCTTTTCTCTCCAAGTTAGCACTTTTCTCTTCTTTCTCTTCTAATTGTTCTAGCCGAATTCTCCTTCTCCTTATTCCACCATTGCCGAATTCTCTAGTGACTCTTTTCCCTCTCTTTTATCTTGACAAAACTGACAACACAGGTAAACTCTAGCCGATTTCTTGTTAAGCTCCAAAAGCCAAAAGCTTGTTAAGATCTAGGCTATAGCCGAATAGCTTTGTAGGTGCAAGTAAGGGAGTTGCTGATTTCAAATCAAAGGAATTCTTCTGGTATTTTGCTATAGTCGACTATAGTATTTAAGGTAAGATCAATTGCTATTTGATTTTCAATCTCTCTTTTAGCCGAAATAAAGGAATCTAACCCTTTAGAATTCTTTGGCCGAAACCTTGAAGGGTCTTTTTGGATTTCGGCAGTTGTAGACTACAAGGAAGAGATCATTCGGGATCTCAAGATCTACGCCAAGTGACTATTTTCGGGATTTCAATATTCAAGGTAGGTGAATATAAGATTCGACCATAGGCCATTCTATTGTGTTTTAATGTTAGATTAAATCTAACATGTGTCTATAGGAATCTCGACATCATTAAGGAAGCAGGGATCAATTTCGAGAATTGACTCACAAGGTAAGTGGACATATGTATTCGGCCAAGGCCATAGTGGTATTTCAGATCTATTTCTTATTTGTTTAAGCTGAAAACTAACCACGTCAATGGATCTAGTGATTTAGTGCTAGCCGATTTCAAGGAAGGAATACTACAAATTTCGGGATTTGATTAATAATCAAATCGGCGAACAAGGGATTGAAGATCTAAAGTAGTAAATCGGGATTTTTCGGGATTTTCAAGCCAAATGAATTTGCTAAGTATACGTGTGTGTACCCACACTATTTCTCGATAGATTTATGGTTATGTTTTTGTTAAATATGTTAAAAAGAATGTGAAAAGTATGGCTAAGGTACCATGCAATGGTTCAAAGTACTCAGGTACGTTTTCCTACTCCTACTAGGATTGTAATGTGATCTGTTATAGCATATGTGAAATTATAAGAATGTGAAATAAAGAATGGGACATAATCTGTGCATGATATGTATGACATGGGCATATGGGTTATTATGAAAGGGGAAGTGAATGTGGTGACTTCGGTCACAGTATCTGAATGTGGTGACTTCGGTCACAGTATCTGAATGTGGTGTCTGTTGACACAAAATGTTATCGGGTGGCTATGCCACAATATATAAGGGCGATGAGCACGTCGACTGCAGCGACTGCCTTCGATGATGTGTAGCGGATGGAGGGTTGACTTAGTAGTCCCCACGGTGTGCAGGTTGGTACGGGTGATGTGTAGCGGATGGTAACTAGGTTTGGGTTCGGGTTTGCATCACTAATTATAAATTGCTACATGTATATGTATGATATGTTATATGCCTAAATCGTTTGGGACTTAGTGTTGGTTATACACACTGAGTCTATTTGACTCACCCCGTTGTGGGAATATTTTTTTCAGGTGATGACCAGTGATGGACCGGGTCGGCAGGAGCTTAGTGGTGGCCATGCTTAGTTCGGGATTTTACTTAATTTTGGACATGTTATATTTTCGATACTTTGAATTTATTTTGGGTTTTAAATTTTGATGTAATAAGGCCAAAGTATGAACTGTTTTATGCATGCTATTATTTGAATTCATTATGTTACGAATTTTATCAAATTAAAGATTAAGTAAGTTTATTTTTTTTTAAAATAAACTCTAAAGGCTTTGGACACTTTAAAACAAATGGTTTTCAATGTAAGATAAACTTGTTTTCAACTCGAGCCCAACACAAAATAAAATTTCTTTCAAAACCATCCGAATTTTTCCAAAGTAACCAAGAGTTTTGAATCATTTTACTCGAGGAACACACCAGATCCTGGCCAGGGCTCGTGGGTCGGGGTTTGGGTGTTTTGACAGTATCGAGCCAGTTTTAAACTCTCGGCCTAGGGTTTAAAGCCCATAACATTTTAAGATAAGGCCGGAACAAGTTTTGAGAAAAACTTTTATGAAAAGAGCAGGTTTTCAAGCATAGCACCCAAGTCTCCGACCCAAAGTCCACCAAGTAAGTACTTCTAACTACTGTGTGATTTATAGTATGACTTGTAGAAGGGTAGAAATGGAACGTAGATTAGTATACTAAGTACTTGAACCTTAGGATTAGGTTACCCCAACAATTACATAAGACTTAAGTGCCTAAGTAAACAAACCTGTGGCTAAGTCGCCAAGTTAGGGTGTGACAACCTTTGTGCGCATGTCTAGGATTGGATCCGAAAGAGCCTAGTACTTAAGCAGTCCTAGTGACTCACCTCCTCTTCGCTGGAATCCTACCTGGTGCGTAGCCTCGGTTCACCCTAACCAAGAGGACTTATACACGGGCTAAACCCAATAATTAAAACCCGAAAGGGACTAGCCGTATTTTCATGGAAACCCTAGTTTTAAAATCACCAAATTACCCCTTTAAATTGTAGCAAAACCAAGTTTGAAAAATTTTCAAAACATTTCTGATTTAAAAAATTACCCAAAATACCCCTAATGGTGAAATTACTAAAATGCCCTTGGTTTCCAAAATTGCCATACTACCCCCGCTTTTAGTAACATTTTTTGATTTTTGCAAAAATATCCAAAAAGTTTATTGTTACAAATATTAAGGCACCTTGATTTGGAATTTACGAAACTACCCCTGTTTTACCAAATTAGCAAAATGACCCCCTATTTCCAAAATTTCTGCAACAACACCGATGTGGAAAACAAATTCTCAAAAGAACCCCCAAGTTTTGCAAACTTTGAAATACCTTTTGATTTATAAGGATTTTTGGAAGTTACCCCGGTTTATTGCCAAAATACCCCTGTAGGAAAAATGAGGAAAATACCCCTGGGATAGGAATAAGACAAAGATATTAGGGTAATTAATATGTGTGGTAGATACTACTAAATGAATGATTGAATGAATGTGCTCCTCTGAATTAGGATAGAAAATTTGAACGAAGACTTTGATTGATCGAAAGAACTGCTATTAAACTCCTTTCATAAAATTTCTTCGTGAATAATCAGTGGAACAAGGACTAATGCATAAAATTTCTTAATCAGATTAAAACGCGAACGTAGACATGAGCTCTAAGGGACGTGGTCGTAACGCATTTGAGGACGCCGTCGTCGAGTAGAATGACCGTGTCGTAACCCGTTAGATCGGGTCAAGGATCCGAAAATGAGGTACCACCACCCCATCACCGCTGTTGGTATCTGAACAAGAAGATCGACGGGAGATGATGATGTGTATCGCAGTTGTCTTTGCGAGTTCTTGAAATGGTGGCTGGTGCTGGAGGAAGTATGGGAGCTCGAAAATCTGTACCCAAGCGACTCCGGGCCAATGGAGCTGAGGTGTTCCATGGTGTATCTGGTGTGGCACCCAGTATGGCTGAGTATTTGTTGGAAGCGACTGAGCGGATCATGGATGAGCTCGATCTGACCGCTGAGGAAAAATTGAAAGGGTTGGTGTCGCTTCTCCGTGATGAGTCATATCAATGGTGGCTCACGGTTCGGAATAGTGCTACGGTCGAGGAATTTACTTGGGAATATGTTAAAGCGGCATATCAGAAGAATTATGTTGGTACCCATTACATTGATGCACAGAGGAAGGCATTTCTGGGGCTGGTTCAAGGAAATAAATCCAGCGTAGCAGACGAGGTCGAATTCTTAAGGCCGAGCCGTTATGCTAGAGGATAGTGGCTACACGAACATGAGCGATGTGTCGGTTGAGGACGCATCGAGTGAGATGATCTAAGGTTAGTGATAGCTCCACAGCAAGAGAGGGAGTTCGCAGTGTTGGTAGAGAAGGCTAAGGTAGCCGAGGGAATTAAGGACTCGGTAAAGTAGAACTCTGATCGAAACAGGCAAAAAAGAGGTTTTGGATCGTCAGGGTCGTCTAGAAATGTACAAAAGAGGCCTAGAGTTGATGGGCCGCGAGGTCAGCAAGTTGGTTCAGGAGGGCAGTATCGTACATGTAACCAGTGTGGGAAGATGCACTTAGGGGAGTGTTGGAAGAAAACGGGAGGATGCTTTAAGTGCGGATCAAAGGATCACATGATTAAGGATTGTCCCATAAAGATAGACGGGAGTCGACCCACAAGTCAGGGAGCTAATCAGGCTGGTAGAGGTGGACAGCAGCCTCTGCGAGGTCGTGGTCCGAATGGCAGAGTTAATGGTGCTGGAAGAGGACGTGGAACACCTGGCAGAGGTGTTGGTAATACGGAGGCAAGGCAGCCGGGTCTAGTGTATGCGGTTCACCGGAAGGAGGATGGAGACGCACTGGACGTCATAGCTGGTACGTTTCTTATAGTGAACAAGCCTTATTTTACTTTGATTGATGTGGGCTCGACCCATTCTTATGTTGCATGTAGTGTAGTTGAAACACTAGGCATAGCCTCTAAACTTTCTGCTAGGGAGATGACTGTAGTAAGCCCACTAGGTCAAACTGTAGTGGTGAATAAGATCTTTTGGAGTGTACCTCTAGAGATTTTGAGATAAAATTTTTGTTTGGAGAAATCCAGAGTTGATTCAATTGATTTTGAACGAAGCTCGTAACAGTCGTTTATCAGTTCATCCAGGAAGTACGAAAATGTATCATGATTTGAAACAGTTTTATTGGTGTCCTGGTATGAACGAGATATCTCAAAGTTTATTTTGATATGTTTAGTCTGTCAACAAGTCAAAGCTGAACATCAGGTACCTTCAGGTTTATTACAACCAATTATGATTCTTGAGTGGAAATGGGAGAGAATCATGATGGACTTTCTGTCAAGACTGCTCCTATCTCCGAGAAAGAAAGATGGAATCTGGGTGATAGTTGATAGATTAACAAAATCAGCTTATTTTATTCCGGTGAGAATAGATTATTCACTTGATAAGTTAGTTGAATTATATGTATCTGAGGTGGTACGATTACACGGTGTACCATTATCTATTGTGTCTGACAGAGATCCAAGGTTTACTTCGCGATTCTGGAAGAAACTACAAGAGGCTTTAGGTATGAAGTTGCACTTCAGTACTGCTTTTCACCCGCAGACAAATGGTCAATCAGAGAGGATTATTCAGATTCTTGAGGACATGCTGAGATGTTGTATTCTCGAGTTTGAAGGTACGTGGGAGAAGTATCTACCATTGATTGAATTTATGTATAATAATAGCTTTCATTTAAGCATTAAAATGGCACCATATAAGGCTCTTTACGGTCGTAAATGTAGAACACCATTGTACTGGACTGAACTCAGTGAGAATAAGATTCACGGTGTAGATTTAATCAAAGAGACTGAGCAGAAAGTCAAAGTGATTCGTGATAGTTTGAAAGCAACGTCAGATCGTCAAAAGCCTTATGCAAATTTGAAAAGAAAAGATATTGAATTTGATATTGGTGATAAAGTGTTTTTGAAAGTATCTCCCTGGAAGAAAGTACTCCGATTCGATAGAAAAGGCAAGTTGAGTCCGAGATTCATTGGGCCGTATGAGATTATTGAACGTATCAGACCGGTTGCTTATAAATTGATGTTGCCACCTGAGCTAGAGAAGATTCATAATGTATTTCACGTATCGATGCTTTGACGATACAGATCTAACCCATCACAGGTGATCGCCCCTACTGAAGTTGAGATTCAGTCTGATCTATTGTATAATGAAGAATCGATTTGAATTCTAGCTTGAGAGATCAAAGAATTAAGAACTAAGAAAATTTCTTTAGTGAAAGTGTTGTGGCACAGACATGGAGTTGAAGAGGCTACATAGGAGCCTGAGGATGCAATGAGAGAGCAATACCCGAATCTATTCATTGGAAAGATTTTCGAGGATGAAAATCCCTAAGGGGGGAGAGTTGTAACAGCCCATTTAGACCTTAGTCGGAACAGTGGTTTTGGAACCACAAATCTAAATCAGAAAAAAATATTTTAATATTATTTTTCGTGTTTACAGCATGACGTTTGATATGTGTGAAAATTTTGTATGAAAATTTGATCGTTTGTGTGCTTAGTTTGCAAAAAGGACTTAATCGCATAAAATGCAAATGTTTTGTTCTATTTGATTAAGTTCCTAATTATTGTGTCTTATTAATTGAGGGGTCCTTATGTTGTAATTAGACCATTGCTATGTGGAATGGACAAGTATGGACATTAGTTAGTGGAATTTTAATAAGTTTATAAAGGTTAAATATGGTATTTGATTAATAATGACATTAATAGTAAAAGTTAAAAATTTGTTCATAATTTGTGTTCTTTCACCGAAAATAAAAGAAGAAACCTAGGGCTTGAGCTTTTAAGCATTTGACACATATCTAGCTTAATCAAGGTATGTTTTTGCTTCAGTTTTTGATAATTTTTACATTTTTGTGATCGTTGCATTGTGTTCTATCAAGCCCATACCTCAGTTTATAAATTTGATAATGATTTTGAGATGTGCCATTGATGAATATGTGAGCTTTGTGTTGATAGTTGGTGAAATATAGAAGATTGATGAACGAGCTAATTTGTGAAAATGTAACTTCGAGGGGCTAAAATGTGAAATAAATGAAAGATATGAGCTGCTAGAAACTATCATGAAATTCGGCCAAGCTTGGGTGTGAATAAATTATGTGTATTTTGTGTACTTGTGAAATAGGGACTAAAATGTCAAAATGTGAAATTATGGGGACTAAAGTGTAAAATGCTTTAACTATGTGTTGTGGATTGTTTTGGATGAAAATATAATTGAATGAGTTGAATTTGATATTATATAGATCAAGAAAAGAGAGATTTGGACCGAGATCGAGGCAAGAATAAAGTGCTCTATTGATCGACTAGTGTTGTTGTTTTTGCGTACGAGGTAAGTTCATGTATAATACGAATTATTTAAACATTGTTCATCTATTATGAAATGAAAGGTAGTGTGATTGTTGAGTTAGTAATGCAATATGTGAGTTCGAGGACATGTGGCTCTAAGTGTGCATAAATAGAATAGTTACTGAGATGAAATGCACTAAGTGTGCGAGATAAAGTAATGCATCGACTATATTAGTTGGCACTGTGTGTGTGACACCTAAATATCTTCAGTTTAATGTGATGGCACTAAGTGTGCAATACAATTGTAGCTTCGGCTAATTAAATGGCACTGAGTGTGCGAGTTCATCGAACGCTTACAGAGGATCGAACAAATTACGTCATTGAGCGTTGAGTGGTAAATGCGAAAGATAAATACGTGATGGTACAGGTATGTACAGAACCTATGTGGTTGATGATATTGTATATGAGATAAATGGATGAATGTGTAAATGAGTGATGAAAAAGAGATGGTTTGGGTAGCATTAAAAATGCTTGTATTTGAATCTATAGATGCGGTATGAATGTGAGTATTAGCTATGGGTGAGATTGAGTACTGATGTGAATTGAACCAAGTGATAGTTAACTTTGTATATTGAATTTGAATTGTTGAGTTAAATGTGTTATACTATGAACTTACTAAGCTTTAAAGCTTACTATGTGAAATCTTTCTCTGTTTTATAGTGTCATTAAAGCTAGCTCGGATCATAGGATCGTCAGCGACTCAATCACACTATCGGACATCTATTTTGGTACCTTTGTGGAAGTTGTATATATGGTATATGGCATGTATAGGATAGTGAGGTTGTGGAATGATTATTGTACATGTTTTTCTATGTGAAAATGGTGTATGTGATATGTATATATGGTCTTGTGTGAATGACCATTATGGTGTGTTTTGGTAAATAGAAATGGTATGCTTTATACTTGTTTTGGTAATTGAGAATGGTGAATGAATTATATGTTAATTGATGTTGGGATTTAGCATGTAGGGATGACCCAAATATGGTGGCAATTTGGCCTTGTAAATGGCCTATAATTGTCCACACGGGTGAGCACATGGGTGTGTGTTTCACCTGTGTCTATCACTATCCTTATTCGATGCAGGTCAGACTTGCACACGGGCCAGACACATGGGCGTGTAACAGGCCGTGTGACTCAAGTTAGAGTTGCACACGGGCCAGACACATGGGCGTGTGATAGGCCGTGTAATCCTATTAAGTGTTGCACATGGGGTAAGACATGGTCTGAGGCCATGTAAGGCACACGGTCTAGCCATATGAGCACGTGCCCTGTTTAGGATGAAAAAAATTCTAAGTTTTGTAAAGTTTTCGAATGAGATTAGTTTAGTCCCTAACCTTCTTTAAAGCATGTTTAAGGTCTCATAGACCTACTAAAGGGACTTTGTGCTGTTGAGTACTATGATGTGTTTATGTGTGAGCCAAGATGGTATAAATGTTATGATTTGACCGGTAATACCTCGTAACCCTAGTCTGGCGATGGATATGGGATATGGGTGTTACAGGGAGCTTCTTTCCATTATGGGTCTACTGACCATTTTCTTCGTAATTTCTCGAAGAAGCAAAATGATTTCGGTAACCAATCAAACAAGCTTGAAGCAACTTCTCAGAGCGGTAGACGATCTGGAAATGATAGAAATGCTACTCCCGGTTGAGGATAGAATAGTGAGATAGGTGAACAGTCTGAAGCAATAACACAAACTAAGCCCTACACAATCCAAGCTCGAGAGGAAGCTACTGCTCCAAATGTTATTACATATACTTTTTCTCTCTTTAATATTAATGTATATGCATTGATTGATCCTGGATCAACTCATTTGTATATATGCACTACATTAGTAGACAAAAAAGAAATTACTAGTTGAGTTCACTGAATATACTGTCAAAGTTACAAATCCCCTAGGTTAGTTGTGTTCTAGTTAATCAGTTATGTAGATCATGTCCACTAAAATTTAGGGTTTTTGATTTTCCCACTAGTTTGATGTTATTACCCTTTGATAAGTTTGATGTGATTCTGGGTATAAATTGGTTGGCTCTGCATGATGCTATTATGAATTGTAGATGAAAGTCATGTTAAAATGTCAGAATGGTAAATGGATCCGAATTGAGTCAAATAGATTGGATGGTACACCTAATATAATCTTAATTATGACGGCACAGAAATATGTTAAAAAGGGTAGTGAAGTATATCTCTTTTTTATAGTTGATTCCGGGGTTTCAGAATTGAAACTAGAATCGATTTCGATTGTGTGTGAGTTCCCATATGTGTTTCTAGAAGAATTACTAGGGTTACAGCTGACCAGAGAGGTTGAGTTTGCTATTGAGTTGATGTCGGGAACATCTTCAATATCGACAGCTCCATATAGATTGGCACCTGCAGAATTAAAAGAGTTGAAAGAACAGTTGTAAGAGTTAACAGATATGGGTTTCGTTCAGCCCAGCTTTTCTCCCTGGGGTGCTCCTGTGTTATTTGTTAAGAAAAAGGATGGATCAATGCGACTATGTATCGACTATCGATAGCTCAAAAAAGTCCCGATCAAGAACAACTATCCATTACCACATATTAATGATCTGTTTGACTAGTTGAAAAGTCTGACCATATTTTCAAAGATCGATCTTCGTTCTGGTTATTATCATTCAGGGGTTAAAGAATTGGATGTGCCAAAAATTACGTTCAAAACCAGGTACAGACATTCTAAGTTTCTTGTGATGCCATTTGGTTTCACTATTACACCTACTGTATTTATGGACTTGATTAACAGAGCGTACTTAAACAAACTTTTTACTGTATTCATTGATGATATTTTGATTTATTCACGAGATGAGGCAGAACATGCCCAGCACTTGACTATTGTTTTGTAAACTTTACGCGAAAAACAACTGTTCGCTAAGTTTAGCAAATGTGAGTTTTGGCTTTGAGAAGTCAGATTTTTGGGACATGTGGTATCGGCAGAAGGTATTAGAGTTGACCCGAGTAAAATCTCAACTGTGGTAGACTGGAAACCTCTGAGAAATGTATCTGAAGTAAGAAGTTTTTTGGGTTTAGCCAAATATTACAAAAGATTTTTCAAGGAGTTCTCGATGAATGCTACGCCATTGACGAGACTATTGCAAAAATATGTTAAATTTGAATGGTTTGAGAAATATCAGAATGTTTGAAAATGATGTTTGATGAATATGTATAAAATAACTAAGTATGTTTGTGTTTTGGTAACATATGTGCATAATAGGCTATAATGATTGTTTTAGAAGGTACATTTGGTCAGTTTTGGTAATGGATGAGAATGGTTTATTGGTAACATTGATGCTTTGTGTGATTGTGCTATTTTATGTTGTAAGTTTGGTAAGTTTTTGAAACTAGTAGTTGATGAATGGTAAGTGCTAAAACTTGCATGTTTAGGTAGGTTTTTATGATTGCAATTGAGGTGCCTTGATGGAAATTTGGTTAGTTGATTTAGGACTCTTGAATTGGTATTTATATGTATGTTTTGATAGGGTCCTGCTGCCTTGAATAGATGCACAATTGTCCTAAAGGGTCATGCAATAGTTGGTGTTGGAAATGGCTTGATTTTGGGTAAAATCATTGTAACAGCTCGATTTTGGGCCTAGTCAGAACAGTGGTTTCGGGACCACAAATCCAACATAATAAAATTTATTTTTATGGTTTGAAAATTTTTTATGGTTTATGATTTCACGAAATGATTCCGTGAAAATTTCGTTTGAAAATTTCGAAGTTTAGGCACTCAATTTAGTCAAAAGGACTAAATCGTAAAAGTGCAAAACTTGAGCTCTAGAAGCTAGAGGTGTATAATTGCTATGAAATTTTAAATTAGTGGTCCTTAGTTGGTAATTAGACCATTGGATAAATTGTTGGACATGGAATAGGTGAAATAGAATATATTTAAGTTGGGGGCATTTTGGTCATTTAGTAATTAAAAGAATTAAAAAGCCAAAATTGCAAAAAAATTGTCCATCTTCTACCTCCCTTGGCTGAATATACCATGGACACCATGGCTAGGATTTTGTTCAAGCTTCCAAGCTCCATAGTAAGACTATTCTTGCCTCGTTTTTAATAATTTTCACGTTTTTGAAATCCTTGTAACATGATCTACCTATTTCTACCATTTATTTGAGATGTGATGAAGTCTAGGGTTTGACCCATGTTATAAATTTGTGTATTGTGATGTTTAATAGGAGATTATGCATGTTTATGGTTAGAGAAACAACTTTTACTAAGTGATTTTCGATAAAAATGCCTAAAAGGGCTAATTTCTAAAAGTTATAAAATATGTCATAAAAGTGTGTGTTAATGGAAAATGTGGGCTGCTATAAGCATGAAAATGATTCAGCAAGGCTTGGGTTACAAAGAAATTGAACACATTTCATTTTACGAGCATAGGGGCAAAAGTATAAATATGTGAAACTTTAGGGGCAAAAATGTAATTTTTTATAATGTGATTTTTGGATCACATTGAATAATGTGACTAATAAATAGACTAAATTTGATGTTATAGATCAAAGAAAATGAGGTTCGAACCTAGAACAGGGGAAAAGAGAGAAATTGACGATTAGGTCCCTTTTTGCCTTTTCGGTATCGAGGTAAGTTCGTATGTGAATAATGCATTATTATATTTGTATTTTAAATATTTTAAATGCTTCGTAAATGTGTGGAATGAATGATTTGGAATGAATGATTAATTCTATGGATACAATCAACAAGTTCCGATAAGTATGAAAAATCCTGTTTAAACCTTAGGAATAGAATAGGATACGAGTGACATGTCACTAGGGACCTATGTGATATATATGTGCTTATGTGATGCGAGTGCTAGTCTTGTGCGTCTACCAGTGGCTGGGTAGTCCGGCATGTGTTGCAGATACCTAACAGCTTGTGTGAGCAGCACTGCATAATGACGTCTTCACTGATAGCTTATGTGAGCAGCCTGATTAGCTCGAGAGCGAGCATTTATGTGATATGAGATATGAGGTACCTTTGGCTACATATGTGGCACCTATGTTCAAAGACTTTCCGTGTATCCAATTAGTATTCCAAGTGTTCAACGGGTATGCCAAAGATGAGAAAGCAAGTGATTATGTTACGAGATGGTACAGGTATGTACAACAACTGATGAGTACTGAGCTCGGTGTGTGATGAACATTTGATAAGAATGTATTTGAGTAAGTTATGCTTGAGAAATATCGATAAGCTTATGATTATTAATCTACACTTTAGATGAATGGATACATGATATGATTTGATAATGATCATGTGATAGGTTTATGAGCCTAATTGCATTGTGGTATAGTACGGTGTATTTATTTAAATTGTGTTTCATTGGATATAAGAAAAAGGAAGGACAAGCATAATTGCCGAATAAAGTCATTATGAGAATATAGTAAGATATGAGGTTAGACAAGTGAAAGGTGGTTAAATTATATGTTGAAATTATGATTACTCATAATTAATGTGCATGTGATTAAGAGGAAGGAAATAACTTGTTATATAGTGTGATATGTTGTAATGGAGAGACTGTGGTGGTTAGGCTAATGCCAAGACATGTAAATGGTGTCTATAAGTTAAAAGAGTGAGCACTATGAATGAATAAGTGGTAAACTTGAGATTTAATGCAATTTGTAATAATAGTACTCTTATAGATGGATAAAGTAAATGAATCTTAATAGTTGTTTATTATTTGCATATGAACTTACTAAGCTCTATTACTTACTCCCCTTCCTTTCCTATCTCTTATAGGTTAAGTTAGCTAGCTCGGGTTGGAGATCACTGGAGATGCTATCACACTATCAAGATATCATTTGGGTATAAGTGAATGTAAGTATTTTAAGTTTATAACATGTATAGGGACTTTGCCTTTTGTAATTATGTCAGCAAAAATGTGTTGGCCTATAATGGTTATGGTCCAATTTGTATATAGCCATGAATGGTGGCTTATGTTGATTATATGATTATTCATATACATATGTCAACGCCTTGTGATATGGTTTATGTTTGCTTGATATGAGATGGATGTGGTTAATAGTCTTGTTGTTGATTAGATACGTTGACTAATGTTGGATATGAGTCATTCATATGATAATGTCCTTATGAATATGAAGTTGGTATGGGTTGTATTAGTAAAGTATAAAGCTATCAGAATGATATAAGTGAATATGTAAATTATATGTTATTGCTTGATTATGTTTGGTTCGGTTTGAAGGCATTTATATGCCATGATTTGTGCCATGTGATGTTGTATTCATGTTTGCAAGTAAGGGTGACAAATTGGCTTGGAAAATAACCTTGTATTTGTCCACAAGGGTAGACACATGGGCGTGTGTCTAAGCCGTGTGTGACACACGATCTGTCCCCATGGGTGTTTGATCCGGCCGTGTGTCCCCTGCACCTTAATATAGCAAAACAGAATGTCCAAAATTGGCCACACGGGCTGAGACACGACCGTGTGAGTGACACGGCCTTGGGACATGGGCGTGTGCCCTGGCCGTGTAAAGTCTGCACCTGATTTATGAAAAATCATGAAAACAAAATCGACCATAAGGCGTAGCACATGGGTGTGCGACTTGGCCGTGTGGCTACCATTTGTTGCTAACGTCATAGACATAATGCAACCTAAAATCGACACGGCCTAAGCACACGGGCGTGTCCATTAACCTACAGGGGCGTGTGCCCCTGAAGCCTCAAAATTTTTCTGAGTTTCGTAAAATCTTCCTAAGGTCTCGGATTAGTCCCGAACCGCCCTCAATGTATGTTTTGGACCTCGTGGGCCCATATAAGGGGCGATGTGCACGTGAATGAAAAGATTTTAATTTGGATGGAAATTTAATGAAAAGTTTTAATTTGGATGGAAAATTAAGTCTCGATTTTGTGTGAGTGCTTGAGTTTATGTCCAGTAACGCCATGTACCCTGTTCCAGCGTCAAATACGGTTAAGAGATGTTACAATCATATCCACAAGGCCAGAGACACGGGCGTGTGACTCAGCCATGTATAACACACGGCCTGGCGACACGGCCGTGTGTCCCCTGTATGTTCTATTACTTGCAAGTCAGACATTTACATGGCTTAACACATGGCCTGACACATGGGCATGCGTGACTATTTCGAGAGTTACACGGCCTAGCACATAGGCGTGTGACTTGGCCGTCTGGCCTTACTCAGAGGGTTACACGAGTAAGGACACAGGCTAGGACACGGCCGTGTGACCCCTACAATCCAATTTTTCTAACTTTTTCTTGAACTTTTCAATTTTTTCCAATTTGGTCCCGAATTGTTTCTATTGTATTTCTTGGGCCTCGTGGGCTCAATTTAGGGACAACATGTATGTGAATGAATGACTTATATTATGTTTATGTTAATCTATAAAATGTATGTTTTAATGTTCAGTTTGTATGGTAACACTTCATAACCCTGTTTCGGCGACGAATATGGGTTAGGGGTTGAGCTCAAGAAATTCTTTGTTTTTCTGATCTAGAAATCTTTGACTAACGTATTTCTTTCAAAACTTGGTTTGAAACAATCCCAAGTGATTCACTCTCTCGGCACTACAGAAATCAACATATTCCACCACTGATAAGTCGAATCTTTCAACAATGATACTGCGCACTTAACACACTCAGCCGATGATCAAGACAATTTGTCAAAAACCCTGATTGTACTCTTTAGCCAGAATTCTTCTCCTTCGGGGTCATTTTCAGTAGTATCTTGGAATTCTTTAACCCTATATTTACAAATCTTATTAATAGGCGGCTTAGCAACTCATATAGGTTTCAAACCTTGAGGAACAACGGGAATCGATTGGGGAGCAGGACGGGGTGGAGGTTGTTAAGCAGCCGGGTTCGTCCATACAAACTCGGTAAACCATTCATTCATCATCTCAAAAAAGGATTCCTTAGCCTCTCCTCCTACGAGCCATGTACCGCTCGATGCTACTCTGTGAATGGAAGCTTGAGCGTTACTCTAAACTTCATCGGAGTTAACTCAGTTGGATGTCATTGCTATATGAAAACATGTTTTAAAACAGTCAAGAGATATCACGCTATCACATGTTATATAATGGCATGTATAGCTAAAATCATACACGCTACGTTCAGTCTAAAAATCAACTAAATCGTAGCTCTAATACAAATAAATGTAACACCCCTAATCGATATCCATAGCTAAAATAAGGTTATGAAGTATTACCTGAGTTTTCAAATCAAACGAAAATAAATGTCAAACATTTCAAATCATATCAATAAACATATTAAAACCAATCCAAATCATACATATTGTCCTTTATACGAGCCCTCGAGGCCTTAAAAACATGCTAGAAACAAGTCGGGACTAAATTGGAAACTCAAAAAATTTTTCAGAAAAAAGTGAAAATTTTCAACACTGTAGGGGTCACACGGCCGTGTGGACATTCGAAGTAGGGACACACAGCCATGACCCAGCCTGTGTCCGTGCCCGTTTAACTCTTTGGCTTACATCACATCTCCAAGCCACTTGCCTGGGTGCCAAGCCGTGTACCCTTCGAAGTAACCACACACCTGTGTATCAGGGCATGTGCTAGGCCATGTAACAGCCTGACTTGTAACCCTTTAAAAGCTACAGGGCACACACGGCCATGTTGCCTAGCCGTGTGTCACACATGGCTGAGACACACGCCCGTGTCTCGACCTGTGTGGTCAAAAATAGGCCATTTTACAAGCCATTTTTCTCACCCACCAAGGCATATACCTACTACAAAAAATGTACATATATACAAGCCATAACAAGGCATCCAAATCAAGTATAAGCAAGTCCTATACATATGGTATAACATCATACAACCAATATGCCCATATTCACCTTAAATGACAATATATAAACATGTCTGACCGTGTATTCAATTTGACCAAATAATCAACTAACTTATATGCATATTTGCATCAATACATATCATGTAATTACTTACCAAAATGTACCAAACGTACTAATCATGCCATTCAACCACTAGCATCTATAATCATTTAAGCCATTCAAACAAAGTACCAATTCTCAACATTTCCAACAAGTCACAAGCCATATATAATATGCATATTCAACCATCATTTCATCTTCTATCATTTGACCATATTAAGTCATTCATCAACAATTATGAGGCTAATATTTACATGCCATGAACTAAGTTCATATCGTCATCAAAGTGCTAAATCACAAGCCAAACTAAATGGTTATTTCCAACAACCAAACACATGGCCAACATTAGCCACAATACCTATACATGCCATTATAACCAAAATTAAACAACTGAAAGTACCAAATGAGCTGATGGATAGTCTGATATAACTCCAACAAGCTTCAAACCTGAACGAGCTTCCGATGCGCTATAAAACACTGAAAATAACACAGAGTAAGCATTTAAGCTTAGCAAGTTCATAAAACTTAAAACACAAGTTACTGTTTAATCACAAAATAGGTAAGATAAACATAGCATATCCCAACATAATTTGGTCAAATGCCTAAGCACATATACACCAACCATGCTAGCTATGCAAATACATATACAAACCAATAATCATGGATGAGCACAACAATCGATTAAGTTTCATATACATGTATCATCCAATTCAATTTTCCATATACCATGTAACAACATTTCTATATAATTCATATGTACACCTATAGTAGTCCGTAATGAACCCTTATCCTTTCATATTAGAATAATGCCCGTTGAACCATTTAGAATACCGTTGGGAACTCGGGATAGCTCACACATAGTGTGCTAACTCATATAACTGTAATTCGTCAAATCCTATACATGTATGCCCATACAAGCTCTGAATCAGTATGCTCACTCGAGCTATAAATTGGTATGCTCTCACGAACTGTAAATCGACATGCTCTCACAAGTTTTGGGTCAGAACGTAGCTACACGATGCTGCTCACAGGAGTTGTGGAGTTTCCGCAACACATGCAGGACCTCAGCCATTGGTAGGACATTTAGAACCAGTACCCGAATCATGTAAACCCTAACGACATGTCATTTGTATCCTACGAATCCCAAAGGTTCAAACGGGGCTCAGTAATCATCGTATGTCGCTGGATATGCAATCGGTATATATAAATGACATTTCACAACACATGTATAATTTAATTAAAAACATATAAACTCAATTTAATTACACAAGCTTACCTCGACGAGTAAATATAGATTCGGAAGCAACTAATCCGAGACTTTATCTTTTCCTCGAACTAAAGCCGTACGAGGTCTATCTTGATCTATACGGATAAGTTTAGCTCAATTCAAAATGTATTCTATTCAATTTAACCAAAAATCACATTTTGGAAAAATTACCATTTTTCCCTTTTACTTTTAATTTCTTTGCAATTTAGTCTCTAGCTCATAAAAATGGAAATTCATAAAATTCCACCACAACCCACTATGACCGAATATAAATAAGGTCCCTAGCAAGCCCTATATTTCATTTAGTTCACAAATTCACCTTGTATAATTTTCTAATTGATAATTTCATGAAAGTTCTCTTTACAAAAATTGTTTATCTAACAACAACCATCCATTTTATATCATCAAACATCAAAACTCATGTATATTTTACAATGGAAAAAAATCTAATAGTTTAACAGTTTCACAAATCAGTCCCCGGGCTAGCTAGATTAAGCTACAACGATCCTGAAAACATAGAAATAATAAAAAAAAACAGGACAAAAATCATACCAATGCAAGGTAAATTGTTTTGCCAAAACTTCAAGCTCTCATGGCTTTCTTTTGCTTATGAAAATCGGATGAAGAAGAAACAAAAGATGAAAGCTTGTTTTATTTTATTAAATTTATCATTAATTACCAATTTACTTAATTAACATTTAAAAACTTGAAAATTTACACAAAATGCCAAGCCATCATATTCTACTATCTTATTTATCGTCTAGTTAGCATTTAAGACTCATACTTCAAGGTTCTATAGCTATTTAATACCTTTAGCTACTAGAACCTAACTTTTGCACATTACGCGATTTAGTCCTTTTTATCAAATTGAGCATGTAATGGTAAAATTTCTTAATTAAATTTTTATACAGTACTACTGTCATACTGTAGCCAGTAAAATAATAATAAAATAATTTTTTTTTACTTCGGATTTTTTGTCTCAAAACCACTATTCTGATTTCACTGAAAACGGGCTATTACAAAGTAAGTTATTTGATTTTAATATTGCATACGTAATTATTCCTCTACAAATTGTTATTATGTTTTGCCACAGCCTATTTCATATAGTTTATAGTAATAGCTTAATCAAATTAATCCCATCCGATCCTTGAGAAGACGATCTTATTTACTACTTTATTGCTTGATTCGACGCGTACACTTGCACATTCACATATTATATTCACACGCGACAATACTAACATAATATTTTTGGGAAAATTTGCTAACTGGTCCCAATGCCCGATGTATGTCCATTTTATGTTTGGTTGTTGTATTCTAGCATGGTTAAATGTTAATTTGAGGTTGCATATCTTACTATTCGCATGTTTGCTTTAGTAAAGATGCTTGTGTATTAAATGTGACGATTATGACGAAATCAATGTGAGAAGGCGGTGTAGTGTCCTAGATGTAACACCCCTTACCCATATTCTATGTCGAAATCAGGCACGAGGCATTACCGGACTTAATCCACTTAATCACACAACTTTAATCTATAAACTTTCAGTTCCAACTCCACATATCTCTATTGTCATCACAACATACTCATTAAGGACCTTCGAGGCCTTAAACATACATACGAGGGGTTTCGGCACCCAATCGGAAACCTTTGTAATCTTAAAAATTTTCACCTAAACAAGGGCCACACGCCCGTGTCAATAGACCGTGTGGTCACACACGCCCATGTCCCTACTCCATGTGGGACTTATTTTCAATTCAAACCTACAGGGGTTTTCACCCGGCCGGACACACGCCCGTGTCCTTAGCCCATGTCCTTCACACGCCTCGACACGCCCATGTCTTAGCCTATGTACCAAAACCTTGGCATTCTGTTTATGACGACATCATCTAACTAAGGTCACACGGCCAAGGCACACGCCCATGTCCTTAGACCGTGTGTCGAATTAAATTCCTAACACCATGTGCAGACTTCACAGAGCCAGGGCACACGCCCATGTCCATGGCCATGCCACCCATACGACTGCGACACACGGCAGTGTCTCTACCCATCTGTTTACTACAAAGCTTACTAACTTGTAAAACTATCATGCAGGGGACACATGGCCTAGTCACACACCCATGGAACTGACTGTGTGTCACACACGGTCTAGACACATGCCCGTGTGTCTACCCGTGTGGACAAGAACAAGGCTATTTGCCAAGCTCTTTTCACCACTCTAACTCACACAACATGAATCCATTCAACATACCACCAAATAACTTAGATTTTACAATGCATATTTCCATGAATAACTTCATCTTTTCATAAATAACAATGAGCCATCAACAATAACTATATACAAAAGAGTTTATCATTAAAGGGGCCAACACACTCTTGGCCAAAATAACAAAACAATACCCTAGTCTAGCCCCTATACATGCCATACTCAAAAACACTAAGTCCAGATATACCGAGATGAGCTTATAGTGTGGGCGATCTTCCAATTATCTTCGTATCTCGACCCGGCTCTTTAACACTATAAAATAAGGGAAAAGAAAGGGGAGTAAACTTTAAGCTTAGTAAGTTTACATGTAAACAAATAACATCATATCATATGCTAGTCAATAAATAACATTTCATAATAAGTAAGAACAATCCACATTCCAAGATCATGCTTACTCGATTCCTGTCTTACCACATTCCAACCATACCACAAGCCAAATGCTCGTGTTAATTAACACACATTCATGCACTTATCACCACATGATCACATAAAACTACACATCACAAATTTTACAATAAACCATGCATGGTAATACCAACACTCGAGGGTTTCGCACTTAGCCCACCATTTTTCTTTAATTTGGGTGGTGTAACATCCTGGTTTAGGGTCTAGTCAGAATAGTGGTGCGAGACCACAAATTCGAGGGTTATGAATGAGCTTTTTAGGTTAATGCTATGTGTGCATGCTAGTGTGAAAGTTTCATGAAGCAATTTGAGAAATTGCTATTGAATTCTCCAAAAGGACTAAATTGCAAAAGTTGCAAAATGTGAGATTCTAGAAGCTATTTATGTGAAATAGCTTTAGAATATTAATTAGAGGTCCTTAATGAGCAATTTTACCAAATTTTAGTTTTTGGACAAAATTGGGCATGGATAAGTTAAAATAGGAAGTTTATCAAAAAGGCCATTTTGGTCATTTGGTTATTAAATGATTGAAATAGGAGAAAAGATGACAAAAATTCACTCATTTTCTTCCCCACATTGCTGAAAATTTCAAAGCACCCATAGCTAGGGTTTGTTCATCTTTCAAGCTTGCTAGTAAGTGCAATTAAGTCCCGTTTTTTATATTCTTTGTATTTTTGAAGTCCTAGTTGCATGAGAAAGCTATTTTTAGCTGTTTGGTAAGCTATGATGGATGTTCAAAAATGTACATATGTATGACATGCATGTATTTTGATGTTTTATGGAAGAATATGAAAGCTTGATGTAGTAGAAACATCTTTTGCTAAGTGATTTTCCATGAAAATGCATGTAGGGACTAGTTTGTGAAAAACTTTAGTTTGGTCATACATGTGTGATAGTGAGAATTGATGAATGCTTTAGTTGAATAAGTGGTTTGGCTAAGCATGAAAGGCTAGAAAGTTGAATAAAAATCACTTTACGAGCCTTGTAACTAAAGTGTAAATATGAGAAAGTTTAGGGGCAAAATAGTAATTTTGCTAAAGGATGAGATATGAGTCAATTTAGCCAATGCGTGTATTGAATAAGCTAATTTATTCATTATAGATCAAGAAAGACAAAGCCCGGATCGAAACCGAGGCAAAAGTAAAGCGGTGGACTAAATTGCACGTTTCTATACTTTTGAGTATCGAGGTAAGTCTATGAGTAAATAATGCATTTATACTTGCACATTCTTAATGCTAATTAGTGTGTGGCATGAATGAGAATGATTGAGAACCTATGTGGTTCAAGTGGAATGAATATGGTAGATAGTGTGAATGTATAGTGATAATGCTAAGTGGTGGGCTAAGTGCGATACTATATTAATGCTTAACGACGATGAGCTAGGCTGTGTGTGATGCTATCGTTAAGTATATTTATCTAGTAGGGCTAAGTGCGAGACCACTATGATTACCTATGTGGTAGGCTAAGTGCGATAAAACTTTATAAATTGATTGTGGTAGGCTAAGTGTGATACTACCTTACTAATGGTTTTGGTGTGTTAAGTGCGAAACCACTGAGATATGAAC
Organism: Gossypium bickii; assembly: GCA_025503065.1. Lineage (NCBI taxonomy): Eukaryota > Viridiplantae > Streptophyta > Magnoliopsida > Malvales > Malvaceae > Gossypium > Gossypium bickii. The sequence continues at coordinate 35,255,860 of CP106712.1, read as the reverse complement.
TATGCGGATTAGTTATGTGAACTAGTTGTGTGGTTGTTAAACTGAGTAAGGTAGCTGTGTGGATGTATTATTGATAAATAATGAGGTGTTGTATATTGTGTAAATGTGATATTGAATGCAGGGGTTCATTTCAATGGTTATGAGTAAGGGACTCATGATGTGTTGGAAATATGGTAAGGAATAGAAAGAGTAAGCATAGTGGTACGTTATATGTTGGTATAATATTAATTGTTATTTAGCTTATACTGTGATGCTTAATTGTTTATGTGTAAACTTACTAAGCTCAAAGCTTACTCCCTTTCTTTTCCTTTGTTCTATAGAGTAAAAGTGGTGAACCAAGAGACGAGGATCATTAGAAGATAACTCACATATTAGCACACTCTGGTACATGACTCAATGTTTTGTATATGGCATGTATAGAGGCTAGACAAGTTAGTGAATTTTTGTTGTACATGGCTAAGATGTGTTGGCCTTTAGGTGGATAGTGTATTTTGTATAATGCCATAGTTGTTGGCTATTACATTATATGAAAAGATGTAGTTTATATGTGATAATGCATTTCAATTTGAGTTGATTATGGATGTATGGTATGAGTGCTTGTTGTGAATGCTATAGGGGTGAGAAGAGCTTAGCAAATAGCTTTGTTCTTGTCCATGTGGATAGACACACGGGCGTGTGCCTAGGCCATATGTGACACACGGTCAGTCCACGAGCGTGTTACTTGGCCGTGCGTCCCCTGCATGTTGATATTTTAAGTTAGAATTGACCACAAGCTAGCCACACGGGCGTGTGCCTAGACTTCAGGCCGTGTGAGGGAAGTCAATGTTCACCACGGTTGGGAGGCACAGGCGTGGCTTAGCCGTGGGGCATTTGGCAGAATGCTCGAGTTTTAAGCACGGTTTGAGAACATGGGTGTGTGTGACTTCACACAGGCATGTGAGCCATGTTCAAAAGAGAAAATTTTTAATATTCAATAAAAGTTCCAGAATAGTCTCGAAAGCCCTCATGTGTATGAGTGAGGCCTCGTAAGTTGAGAATGAGGTTACTAAGAGGACTAAAGAAAGTAGTTAATACGAGCCTAAGTGATGATCAAGTGGTTTTATTTAGGTAACGTTTCGGGCCCGGTTCTGGCGTAGAACCCGGGTAAGGGGTGTTACAGGTGGTATCGCCAATAGCCCACCAATAGGGATAATTACGGTAGTATTGCACTTAGCCAACCAAATAATAATATAAACGATGGTATCACACACAGCCCATCGTGAACGAATAGTAAGGTGGTATCGCACTTAGCCCACCATCAAGAATTAATAAGGTGGTATCGCACTTAGCCCACCATTTATTACTACAGATGTTATTTCACATTTACATATTTATTTATTCATTCATATTAAAATTATTCAATATCTACCAAGTACAATCCACTTCAATCATACATGTTCTCAATCATGTAATGCACCATTAAGTAACAACAGGTGTATGGACGATGTATCGTTTACACATAAACTTACCTCGGTGTAAAATGCGTTAATCGACGGTCTATTCCGTAACCTTGCCTTTTCCTCGGTCAAGGTCGATTCCATGCTCTTCTTCATCTATAACAACAAAATTCATTCATTTAAAAATATCTTATGATCATAATGCATCCAAATCTGTACTTAGGAAAAAATGACCATTTTGCCTTTACACTTTGGAAAAATTACAATTTTGCCCCTAGGCTCGTAAACCATTTTTCAACATATTTTCTCATTAAACAAGCCTAGCTGCACATTTATTCCTTTGACAACTACTCACAAATCCAACTATTTCATGCATTTATGACAATTTCAATCTTTACAACTTGGTCCCATTTAGGTGTTTTCATGTAAACACCTTTCACAAAAGTTGTTTCACATCTCCCTAACATTCATTTTCTTCCATAAAAACTAAGATAAAAACATAAAATATCTCATGGCAAGCTAAAAACATAAAATCTCTCATGACAAGTCCCTAGACTTTCAACCATATTGCAATTTAGTCCCTTCATTAGCTTGCTTGAGCTTTGGGGACTCTAAAAGTACAAAATTTATCAAATAAAGTCACCAAAATCACTTACTAGAAAAGAAAATAGATTGCTGAAATTTCAAGCTCCCAAAGCCCTTCTTGAGTGTGTAATTTCGGTGGAAGAATAAGAGAAATAAAAAAAAAGATGATAGCCTTTTCTCTATTTTATTTATTTCCTTCAATTTAATCCACCTAACCCACCTACTTGACTAATTTTGACCTCATTTTCTCCCCTATGGTCAGTCACTCATCTATGAGGGTCTAATAGCACTTTTAGGGCTTCCAATTAATAATCTACAACTATTAAACACCTTTAGCTTGTAAAATAGAACTTTTAACATTTATGCGATTTAGTCCTTTTTCACAATTAAGGATTCAATCGCTAAAATTAATGCACCAAAATTTTCATGCATCCATATAATCATCCTACAATACATGAAACAATATTAAAATAATTTTCCTCAACCTCGGATTAGTGGTCCTGAAACCACTATTTTGACTAGCCCCAAAATCGGGCTGTTACAACTCTCCCCTCTTTTAGAGATTTTTGCCCTCGAAAATCTTACAGGTAAAAAGGTTTGGATATTGCTCTCTCATGGCTTCTTTCGGTTCCCACATAGCTTCTTCTACACCGTGTTTTTTCCATAACACTTTTACTAAGGCTATGTCCTTATTCCTCAACTATTTCACCTCTCGAGCCATAATCTTAATTCGCTCCTCTTCATAAGTCATGTCTGATCATATCTCAAATTCTGTTCGAGGAATCACATGCGAAGAATCGGAGCGATAATGCCTTAACATCGATACATGGAACACATTGTGTATTTTCTCTAACTCTACCAGCAAAGCCAATCAGTATGCCACTGGCCCAATCCTTTCAACAATCTTATACGGCCCTATGTATCGCGGACTCAATTTCCCCTTTCATCCAAATCTCAATATTTTCTTCCATGAGGGTACTTTCAAAAATACTTTGTCGCCCACTTGAAACTCGATTTCTTTTCTTTTCAAATTTGCATACGACTTTTTTCGATTTGAAGCAGCTTTCAGACTATCCCGGATAACTTTCACTTTCTCCTTGGTCTCTTTAACCAGGTCGATCCCATTAATTTGCTTCTCACTAAGGTCAGTCCAATACAAAGGAGTCCTACACTTGCGACCATATAAAGCTTCGTACGGTGCCATTCGTATGCTCGATTGATAACTGTTGTTGTAGGAAAACTCAACCAAAGGTAGTTATCTCTCTCAACTACCTTCAAATTCTAACACACAGCATCGAAGCATATTCTAAAGAACTTGAATCACTCTTTCAGATTGGCCGTCAGTTTGAGGATGGAATGCAATACTAAAATTCAACCTTGTACCCAAGGCTTTCTGCAACTTCTTCCAAAACCTCAAAGTAAATCTCGGATCTCTATCCGAGATAATAGATACAGGCCTACCATGTAATCTCACTACCTCCACAATATATAACTCGGCCAACTTATCCAATGAATAATCAACACGCGCCGGTATAAAGTGAGTCGACTTCGATAGTCTATCAATGACAACCCACACAGCATCTTTCTTTTTTGGGGTCATAGGCAACCCCGTCACAAAATCCATTGTGATCCGATCACAGTTCCACTCGAGAACTATCACCGACTGAAGTAATCCCAAAGGCACTTGGTACTCAGCTTTCACTTGTTAACAAATTAGACATCTTGTCACAAACTCAGTGATGTCTGTTTTCATACCCGACCACCAATAAAATTTCTTCAGATCATTGTACATTTTCGCACTGCCCGGATGTACTGACAAATAACCACTATGTGCTTCAGTTAATATCTTCCGGATCAAATCATTATCCTTAAGTACACAAATCCTGTCATGGAACATCAACCAACCATCCGAACTCACCCGAAAATCAGAATCATTTCCCGATTCACACTGGGCTCTCTTAGCTTGCAGCTTATTATCATTCTTTTGAGCTTCACATATCTGTTGAGTAAATAGCGGTCTAGCCTTCAACTCGGCCAATATAGTACCATCATCAGAAAATGCTAAGCTCGTGCTCATAGCTCTCAAAGCATACAGGGATTTCCTACTCAAGGCATTTGCAACCATATTCGCTTTCCCCTGATGGTAATCTATTATTAGCTCACAATCCTTCAATAATTCAAGCCACCACCGTTGTCGCAAATTCAAATCCTTTTGATCCATCAAGTACTTCAGACTCTTATGATCCGTGAAGATTCGGCACTTCTCACCATATAAATAATGTCTCCAAATCTTTAATGCAAAAACAATCACAGCCAACTCCAAGTCATCAATCGGATAATTCTTCTCGTGTGGTTTTAGCTGTCTTGATGCGTAAGCTACTACCTTACTCTCTTGCATCAACACACAACCGAGATCATTTAAGGACGCGTCATTGTAGACCACAAACTCTTTCCCCAATTCTGGTTGAACCAAAATTGGCGCCTCAGTCAACAATGTCTTCAATATCTCGAAACTGTATTGACATTTCTCAGTCCATCCAAACTTAACAACTTTGTGCAACAGTTTCGACATCGGAGTAGCAATCATGGAAAACCCCTTTACGAACCATCTGTAGTACCCTACTAAACCCAAAAAGCTTCTGACTTTTGACACATTTCTCGGCAGTTTCCATTCCACAATAGCCAAGATCTTACTCGGATCAACTCTAATACCATCACCCGACACAATGTGTCATAGGAATCTAACCTCTCGAAACCCGAAACTCACTCTTGCTAAATTTAGCATACAACTACTTGTCTCTTAAATTCTGTAAGACAATTCTCAAAAGCTTTACATGATCACTCTCATCTTGAGAATAAATTAGTGTGTCATCGATAAAGACAACTACAAACTTGTCTAAATACGGTCGGAAGACACGGTTCATTAAATCCATAAAAATCACAGGAGCATTCGTTAGACCGAACGACATGACAAGAAACTCATAATGGTCATACCTTATTCGAAAAGTAGTTCCCGGCACATCTTACTCCTTAACCCTCAATTGGTAATAGCCAGACCTTAGGTTTATCATGGAGAATACCGTAGCTCCTTTCAATTGATCAAATAGATCATCTATCCTTGGTAAAAGATACTTGTTCTTCACAGTCACTTTGTTTAGTTGTCTGTAGTCTATACACAATCTCATCGACCCATCCTTCTTCTTCACAAAAAGCACCGGAGCACCCCACGGTGAATAGCTCGATCATGCAAAACCCTTGTCTGTTAACTCTTGCAACTATCTCGATCCCAAACTCGACCTCACTGACAGGAGGTAATCCGGGTAATTCTTTCGGGAATACATTCGAATACTCACAAACCACTGGCATTGTTTCAATCTTTAGCTCAGACTCATGAGTATTTAACACAAAGGTGAGATAGGACTCATATCCTTTTCTCAAATATTTCTCAGCCACCATGGAAGAAATTATCACCGGTAAACTATCCAACTCACCTAATTCAACCCGAATAACATCTTCTTTTTTACTTTTCAATTCAATAAATTTACTACTACAATTCAGTAAAACACTATGAGTAGTCAACTAATCCATACGAAGAATCAAGTCAAATTCATGAAACGGCAACAACATAAGGTTTGCCGAAAAATAATGACCCCTAACTACACACCTTGTCAACTAGCACATGTTTACCTAACGGGTTTGACACCTTTACCACAAATTCCGTAGACTCAACAATCATGCTCATACTAGATGCCACTCTCATGCACATGTAAGAATGGAAAGACCCCGGATCAATCAAAGCAATAACAAAGGTGTCATGAAGAGAAAAAGTACCCGTTATCACATCTGGAGATGATGCCTCTTCGCGAGTGCGAATGGCATAAGTCCTTGCAGGTGCTCGACCCTTCGATCTCACAGCAGAATCTTGAGGCGTACCTCTACCACTGGTCCTACCTCCCGGGTTCTTTTGTGGCCTACCTCTTGAAGATACATTGCTTGGTCTTATCTCTTGCTTCATTTCCTTGTCATCCCTCTCAGGGAAATTTTGGATGAAATGATCGGGTGAACCACACTTGTAACAGTTTCTGTTATTCCCCTAATACTCCCCCGTATGTTGTCTTCCACAACTTAGACACTCCGGTTTAGACTTTGGTTGCCCACACTTGCCATCGAAGCGGCTTGAACTCTCGAGCCCGAGTATGTGTTACCTCGGTAGTGATGTGAATGGCCAACTGATGTAGTCGTCCGAGGGTTTATTTCCTTGGACAAATTCGATTGAGCTTGATGTGATTTACCTATCAGTCTTTTTCTTGCATCTAGGGCCTCACTCACAGCCTTCCTCTTTTCCTTATTCAGTTCCTCGGCCCTACATGCCCTATCCACCAATACCACAAATTCTTTCAGTTCTAAAATCCCAACTAAAAGTCTGACATCCTCATTCAGCCCATCTTCAAACCTCTTGCACAAAATAGCTTCTGTTGACACACATTCTTGCGCGTACTTGTTGAGCTTAAAAAATTCGCGCTCATATTCTGCCACAGTCATTTTTCCTTGCTTTAACTCAAGGAATTCTTTCCGTTTCTGGTCCACAAACCTCTGACTTATATACTTCTTTTGGAACTCTTCCAAAAAGAAGTCTCACATTACTCTCTCTCTTGGAACTATCGAAGCTAACGTCTTCCACCAATGATAGGCCAATTCCTTTAGCAATGACAAGGCACATTTCAAGCTCTCCTCAGATGTACAGGAGAGTTCATCAAATACTCTCATTGAGTCCTCAAGCTAGAACTCCGCCCTCTCAAGGTCATCATCTATATTAGCCCTAAACTCCTCGGCCCCTTACTTTCGAATCTTATCTACCAGGGGTTTGGTCATTCTCACCAAATCTATACCTTTAGGAGCCACAGGAACTACATGGGGAATAGAAAGAGGTGGAAGAGGTTCAGCATTAGGGTTTGCTCGTACATACTCCGTGTACTAGCTACTCATAATTTGGAAAAAGCCTTCCCGAGCCTCTTATCCTTGACCTCTGGTCTTGGGTCCACTTTCTACAGGCACGGTCCCTTGCGCGAGAGCTAGCGCATTACTAGCTGCGTCATCAGCAGCCGCTGGATTGGGATCCATTTACTATATAAAAACAAGGTTTAGAATTGTTAGAGGCCACCACACTATCATTACACATTTATGGCATGCATAGCTAGACTCTTACACATGCTACGATAGTCCAAGAACTTACTAAACCATACCTCTGATACCACTAAATGTAACACCCCTTACCCGTATTCTATGCCGGAACTGAGCATGAGGCATTAACGGACTTAATCCACTTAATCACACAAATTTAGTCTATAAACTTCCAATTCCAACTCGACATATCTCTATTGTCATCACAACATACTCATTAAGGACCTACGAGGCCTTAAATATACATACGAGGGGTTTCAGAACCTAACCGAAAACCTTTGCGATCATAAAAATTTTCACCTAAACAGGGGCCACACGCTCGTGTGAAATGGGACACGCTCGTGTGGGTAGGTCGTGTGGTCACACACGCCCATGTTCCTACCCCGTGTGAGACTTATTTTCAATTTGAACCTACAAAGGTTTTCACACTTCTGGACACATGCCCGTGTACTTGGCCCATGTCCTTCACACGGCCCATGTGCCAAAACCTTGGTATTCGATTTATGATGTCATCATCTCACTAAGGTCACACGGCCAAGGCACAAGCTCGTGTCCTTAGACCGTGTGTCGAATTAAATTCCTAACACCAAGTGCAGACTTCACACGGCCACGGCACACGCCCATGTCCATGGTCGTGCCACCCACACGGCCGTGTCTCTGCCTGTGTGTTTACTACAAAGCTTACTGACTTGTAAAACTATCATGGAGGGGACACACAGCCTAGTCACACACTCATGGGACTGACCGTGTGTCACACACAGTCTAGGCACACGCCTGTGTGCCTACCCGTGTGGACAAGAACAAGGCTATTTACCAAGCTCTTTTCACCACCATACCTCACACAACATGAATCCATTCAACATACCACCAAATAACTCAGATTTTGCAATACACACTTCCATGAATAACTTCATCTTTTCATAAATAACAATGAGCCATCAACTATGGCTATATACAAAAGAGTTTATCATTAAAGGGGTCAACACACTCTTGGCCAAAATAACAAAACAATTACCTGGTTTAGCCTATATACGTGCTATACTCAAAAACACTAAGTTCAGACAAATTGAGATGAGCTGATAATGTGGGCGATCTTCCAATTATCTTTGTATCTCGACCCGGCTCTTTAACACTATAAAAAGAGGGAAAAGAAAGGGGAGTAAGTTTTAAGCTTAGTAAGTTTACATGTAAACAAATAACATCATAGCATGTGCTAGTCAATAAATAGCATTTCGTAATAATTCCAAGATCATGCTTACTCGATTCCTGTCTTACCACATTCCAACCATACTACAAGCCAAATACTCGTGTTAATTAACACACATTCTTGCACTTATCACCACATTATCACATAAAATAACACATCACAAATTTCACAATAAACCATTCATGGTAATACCAACACTCAGTGGTTTCGCACTTAGCCCACCATTTATCTTTAATTTGGGTGGTATCGCACATAGCCTACCAAATAATAATATAAACGATGGTATCGCACACATCCCATCGTGAACGAATAGTAAGGTGGTATCGCACTTAGCCCACCATCAAGAATTAATAAGGTGGTATCACACTTAGCCTACCATTTATTACTACAGATGTTATTTCACATTTACATACTTATTTCTCCATTCATACGAAAATTATTCAATATCTACCAAGAGCAATCCACTTGAATCATACATGTTCTCAATCATGCAATGCACCATTAAGTAACAACAGGTGTATGGAAGATGCATCATTTACACATAAACTTACCTCGGTGCAAAATGCTTTAATCGACGGTCTACTCTGTAACCTTGCCTTTTCCTCGGTCAAGGTCGATTCCATGCTCTTCTTCGTCTATAACAACAAAATTCATTCATTTAAAAACATCTTATGATCATAATGCATCTAAATCTATGCTTAGGCAAAAATGACCATTTGCCCTTACACTTTGGCAAAATTATTATTTTGCCCCTAGGTTCGTAAATCATTTTTCAACGTATTTTCTCATTAAACAAGCCTAGCTGAACATTTATTCCTCTTACAACTACTCACAAATCTAACTATTTCGTGCATTTATGACACAATTTCAATCTTTACAACTTGGTCCCATTTAGGTGTTTTCATGCAAACACCTTTCACAAAAGTTGTTTCACATCTCCCTCACATTCATTTTCTTCCATAAAAACTCAGCTAACAACATAAACTCTCTCATGGCAAGTACCTAGACTTTCAACCATATTGCAATTTAGTCCCCTCATTAGCTAGCTTGAGCTTTGGGGACTCCAAAAGTACAAAATTTATCAAACAAAGTCACCAAAATCACTTACTAGTAAGGAAAATAGATTGCTGAAATTTCAAGCTCCCAATGCCCTTCTTGAGTGTGTAATTTCGGTGGAAGAAGAAAAGAAATAAAAAAAAAGATGATAGCCTTTTCTCTATTTTATTTATTTCCTTCAATTTAATCCACCTAACCCACCTACTTGACTAATTTTGACCTCATTTTGTCCTCTATGGCCGGCCACTCATCTAATGAGGGTCTAATTGCACTTTTAAGGCTTCCAATTAATAATCTACAACTATTAGACACCTTTAGCTTGTAAAATAGAACTTTCGCACTTTATGCGTTTTAGTATTTTTTCACAATTAAGCATTCAATCGCTAAAATTAATGCACCAAAATTTTTATGCATCTGTATAATCATTATACAATACATGAAACAATATGAAAATAATTTTCCTCAACTTCGAATTAGTGGTCCCGAAATCACTGTTCCGACTAGCTCCAAAATCGGGCTGTTACACTAGAATTCGGGTTAACGACCGAGCTGGGTATAGGGTGTTACAAACTTGGTTCCATAACAAATCTCAAGTAAGCTTTTGTTTGCCTTTTCCCTTGCTTGCAGAGGCTCCCAAATGAGTTGGCACTTGACATACACATCAAACATAATACAAAGCATTATAAACAGCAACAAACCCAACTAAATCATTCTAAAATCACAGATCAAATCCTCTTAACCTCTATATCGAATACTTAACTAGTTTTACCGAAATAGTTGTTCAACCTCTCAAATCTTCTAAGCTTAGATTTCTACTTCATACATCCCAAATATCATCTAATTACAGATCTAAACAAGTGCTAACATATTGCTTAGTAAGCCAAACTCACTTTCATGTTAGAGGTGTGTGCATAAATCAAACTATCTGCAAGGCATATTAAGTCACATATTCACCATATACAATCACACCACACATTTATCGATTCATATCACATATAATCTTATTTATCAAATAATCAAAAATCAAGTTAGAATACTTACTTTTAGGACTTAGATTAGATGTTTTGATCACCTAATCCCCCATTAACTCACTATTTTATGTACTAATTATAGCGTACAAGACACCTCACCTTAGCAACTTCCTCCTAAAACAAAGCTCAAGTAAGCTTTTGTTTGCCTTTGTCCTTGGTTGCGGACGATCCTAAATGAGTTGGCACTTTACATACACATTAAACATAATACGAAGGCATTACGAATAGCAACAAACAGAATTAATTCATTCTAAGATAAAAAATCAAAGCTCCTTAACCTCTATACTGAAGATTTAAATAGTTTTGTTGAAATAGGTGTTCAACCACTCAAATCTTGTCTCTAAGCATAGATTCTGACTTCATACATCTTAAATATCATCTAATTACAGGTCTAAACAAGTGCTAACATATTTCTCATTGAGAGAAACTCACTTTCATATCAAATGTGTGTGCATAAATCAAACTATCCACAAGACATATTCAATCACATATTCAACATATACAATCACATCACACATTTAGCCATTCACATCACATATAATCTTGTTTATCAGATAATCAAAAATCAAGTAAGAGTACTTACTTCTAGGACATAAATCAGATGTTTTGATCACCTAAGCCTCCTTTAACTCACTATTTTGTATATTAATTATAACACACAAGACCACTCACCTTAGCAACTTGCTTCCATAACAAAGCTCAAGTAAGCTTTTGTTTGCCTTTGTCCTTGGTTGCAAACCATCCTAAATGAGTTGGCACTTCACATACACGTTAAACATACTACTTAGGCATTACGAATAGCAACAAACATAATTAATTCATTCTAAGATAAAAAAATCAAAGCCCATTAACCTCTATACCGAGGTGTTCAACCACTCAAATCTTGTCTCTAAGCATAGATTCTGACTCCATACATCCTAAATATCATCTAATTACAGGTCTAAACAAGTGCTAACATATTTCTCATTAAGAGAAACTCACTTTCATATCAGAGGTGTGTGCATAAATCCAACTATCCACAAGGCACATTCAGTCACATATTCAACATATACAATCACATCAGACATTTAGCAATTCATGTCACATATAATCTTATTTATCAAATAATTAAAACTCAAGTAAGAATACTTATTTCTAGGACTTAGATCAGATGTTTTGATCACCTAATCCCCCTTTAACTCACTTCTTTTTGTATTAATTATAACATATAAGACCACTGAACTTAGCAACTTGCTTCCACAACAATACCCAAGTAAGACTTTTTTTGCCTTTGTCCTTGTTTGTGGCGGCTCCCAAATGTGTTGGCACTTCACATACACATCAAATATAATATGAATGCATTACAAACTGCAACAAAGCCTTTTAACCTTTATACCGAAAACGTAACTAGTTTTGTCGAAATAGGTGTTCAACCACTCAAATATCGTTTCAAAGCTTATATTTTGACTTCATACATCCTAAGTATCATGTAATAATAGATCGAAACCATCAATTTTATCTAATTACACGATCTAATTTTTCTAGAAAAATCAAGCTTATGTGACCTTTTAAAAGGGGAAAATGTTTGATTTGTTAAAATTGCTTAGGATTTGTTAAATCAAAATTAAAAAGCTTTTAATTAGATCAAAATGAGTTAGAAATCACTTTAAAATAGAAGCTTAGCTAGGTAACACGAGATCTATCATTTTCAAGCAAAAAATCAACTTAAAATCAATTTATCTATTGAAATCTTGATTAAATCATTTATATCTTGAATTGAAATAACTGGTCACTTAGTTTAATCATAAAAAAACCAGAATCACTAAAATAAAATTACTTAAGGATTTCTTAAATAGTGATTTGAATTATGTATTATTTTCAGGTGCTTGAAATATGTAACAGGTACTTTTGGTTCGGTTAAAATGGATTCACACCATATGGAAACTTTGTAAATAGTATGTCACATCGTCACGACAAATCTTTAACGTTGCGACGTGGTACCCTGACGTCATGTCGCCAATCTAAAAATTTTGAATATTTTACATTTTAGTCCTCAAACGACCTCAAATTATCAAAAAAAGCTTTCTTAATCTCGTTTAAAACTCGATTATAATTGTAAAATATGTTATGATCATATAATGAACTTAATCAAATGTATGAATTGTTAAATTGATCATAGTTGCTCCGATAATGAATGTGACATCTCGTAGCTCAGACCCAGCGATTGGATCGGGTATGGGGTGTTACAATTCTATTCAAATAATAACTCTATTTTAAATTTAGCACAAATTTTAAAATAATAACTACAAATTTAAAATCTATTTATTTTTAAATGTGTACTTATCACAATTTCTATTAAATTATAATTATTTTAAAAATACAATTATCAAAACTTCTATTTTGTTTCAACTTTTTTTAATTATTAATCTTAAATTAAATACTATAATTATTTTAATTATGAATTTAGTAATAAAATAAAAATAATGAGTATTTTTGTCAATTCAAGTTTTTTTTGAACGTCATGTTTATATAAATATATATTATACTATATAACTTACAGATAATTAGCATAGAATGTAATGTTTGAAATTAAAAAGGAAAAATATAAATATGCATTTTATAAGTATCAAATGTCTACTATAGTTATCAACATTTGTATTAGATTTGTAGAAGTAAATGCTTCTCAATGTCCAAAGTGATCTAGGGTTTATCATATTCCCCTTTCAAATGTTCCTATATTCTTTTACACGAATTGGAACTTATATCTCAATGAATTTTTGTTGTCATTCACCCATTCTACTAAAACTATACCACGTAGGTTAGACTATCTGCCGAAAACTAATAGCACAGACGCCCTCTGATCCACGACACATTTCCCGGATACGCTTTATTTATTTATTTATTTATCTATTTTGAGGGTAGGGTACGCTTTAATTAATCGCCACAAAATAAATAAAAAGCCTCAAAAGTCATTTCAGTCTTGAATATGTAACACTCAACTTTTCTTCTCATCTTTTTCAGTCTTAAACTTACACTACCATATTTTAGTTTCCGTTTTTAACTGTATCAAATCCACATGAATGATTTGGTTAGACAGCGATCAATCTCACTAAAGAATCAGACTCAAAAGCTACTTTGAAAAGAAAATTTTCTTTTCTTTTCACTCAATTAATTGAGTTTTAAATTCACAATATTTTGCAATCCTATTTTAAATCTATTTTGAAACCTAGCCTTCATTATTCTAGTATATAAGTTATCAATAAGCATTATTGTTTTTTTTTTATGTTACAAGGGAATTAACATGCCAACATTTTGCTATAGAATTCTTTTCAACATTTTGGGATAATTTTATCTTTGAGCTAAAATCTAATTTTCTCCTTAATTTCCTCACAAAGAAAAACCAGCTAGCTATAGTTGTCCATGAAATGACGAGTGCGTATTAGGATTTTTTGTTTGTATTCATAGCAGGTTAAAAATGTTAGGTTTGCATTACAGTAATGTGATGAACCTTTTTTTATCTAATATTGTATACTTTACAAGTCTAATAAAAATAGGAGGAGTTTATTTGTATCGTTTAGGGTTTGTGCGGTGGGCCATGTATGCCATGTGCTTGCATGTGCTGTGTCTTTCTCTTATAGTCCCACCACTGCTTTTCACTTGAGCAAATAAATGGGGTTCCTACGCATTTCTCTCTCATTTCTTCTCCCTCTCTCTCTCAACCTCTTTCTTGGATTCTGATACACTTTCTTGGATCTGTTGAACTGCTTTCCCTCTCTGCAACTTTGTTTCCGCCTCTTCTCTCTAGAATAAATTTTTTGCTCTTTTCTCTTTCTATATAAGAACAAGTGCAAGGTACGTACTGGCTTTGGTTTAATATCACTTTATATTTAGTACTTTAACCTTGCGCAAATCTATCCAGCAGCTAAACTAAGCTTAAGCAGTGCAGTGTACTGTATGGTCACAATCTTGATCTCTTGGTTTACGCTTCTGTCTGCACCGATGTTTTCTTCTTTGAAACCCTAGCTAGCTACTTCTCTCGCCTCCTGTATTTTGCTGTATCTTTAAACTTAAATCTTCGATTCATGACATATTCTTTTCCCATTTTACTTCATCATAAGCATTAGGTGAAACTGAGAAATGTGACTATTCGGGTGATAGTTATCATTTGAAAGGACAGTAGTATATAATACAACAAATGTACTGATACCACATTGGAACTGATAATTTCTTTCCTTTGTGCAGGATGCATTCTCCTTTTTCACTGAAGCAGGAATTTCTGAAGAAATGGATACTGGGTCTCCAAAGATGTCGCTCCTCAAAGAAGAAAATGAGCGTCTTCGAGAGAAAAAAGGTTATAAAGTTGTCAGCAGATGTAGCCATGGCTTCTGCAAGAAAGGGCACAACTTGTTGGAGCCGAGCTCTCATTGCCGATGCTGTTAAAGAAGGCAATGCTGACAAACATCTAGCTGAGAAAATATTGGGTCCGGCGTCAGAGAGGCAACCGACGGCGAAGGTTCCAGTAGGAGCAATGGCATTCAACAAGAGGATCAGAAGCAAGAAGATCCTGAAAAGGAGTAGCGTAATCCGAAGAACAATAAAATGTGCACCTCAAGCGGCTCGACCGAGCTCTATTGTGAAAAGGTTGGTTGGGAAAAGAAGACAAATTTTGAGAAGTCTAGTCCCTGGGGGAGAATTTATGAATGGCGTCTCTTTGATTGAGGAAACCCTAGATTATATCATATCACTCCGAGCTCAGGTTGATGTAATGCGAAGTCTTGCCAGTGCTTCAAAGCTAGTGAACCTTAATTAAGAGCATCAATGGTAAATTGCTCTTTATTTAATTATTTAATATATCTTTATAATATCCTTATTTTTATCTCTTGGGCCCAAAGCTTAGCTAGCTAAATGAAAGGAAATGGGAAGCTGGAACAGTTGAGGCATGCCTGTACAGATGAACTATATATATGTAAGCCAATAAAGGCTTTCATTTCAATCTTCTACAAGACCTTGTCGACTTGCATTAAGTTTTTAATCACAAGCATAAGTTTCTTATATATTGTAGTTTCTATGCCTCGTTTAAAACCAAGTATATTATGCTCCATCTTCTAATTTATATTGTGCTAAATCATCTTATTCTTTTGACTTTTCCTTTTTCTTCTAAAAAAGATCATATACTGTTCCATAAATGCTCAGCATAGGAAACAAATGGTAATGAGATTTGTTTGATTATCAGCGGCTACAGGAAATAACCAAATATAATCTGTAAACAAATACATGACTGAAAAATAAATAAATGGGACATGGTTTCAAAAAGTATTAATTCGCTTAGTGGCATGAATAAGTGTACATATACATTTGAAAGAACATTCAACAACTCGAAGAGTAGATGTTGGATGTGCATGTGGGGGAGAGAGAGAGAGAGAGAGAGAGAGAGAGAGAGAGAGAGATAATGGGAGGGAATAATTCGGTGCAAACGATGAATGCCTGCGAATAAAAAAGGCTTACCATTTGGAGTATTTCTTAAACAGCTGTGTTATTCTTTTCTGTGCTTTTTTTGGTTAAGAAAACTGATCAAAGGGCTTTGTATTATTGAGGTATATGTAAAACAGAAAAAAATAAAAATAAAAAAAAAAGGGGGGGGGAAGAAGAGAAAAACAGCTTTTGGTCATGTTTCAATGAAAGCTATCTATAAAAACTAAAAACTGCACATCCGTGCAACATCTTCACTCCAAAGCATGTTAGTGTTACAACAGCAAAGAACAGTGAAGCTGCTTTTCAAAACAAAGATCGAACATTTGCTCATATATCGCATATCTTATCTTATTTTGTCTAGCTGTGGCTTACTTAATATCAAAACTCAAATAGCTAGGTAATATATATGTGGAATGATTTTGCTAAGGGAAATCATATCATTTAATTTTCTTGAAGTTAAGGTATGCAACCCACATTTGTAGCAACCGAAAGTGTGCGATATGATGAATTGCTTGAAATGATAGCGCTAAAAATTGTGATTCGTCAGAATTTCTCACCGGAAAACAACTATATATACCATTACATTCTTTTCTTTCTTTTTCTTTTTCTTTTTTCAAAATATGCCATCATTTTCTGGGAAAAGAAGAATATGTCACGTCCATTATTATTCAAATTCCCACTGTACTTCAATCCAATGTCTTCTATACGTTGATTTTCAAAATTTACATCTATGATTACTATTTACTAATTAATTTACTAAAACCGATTGATGGAGAAAAGATTTTGAAAGAGATTAGATCAATAATTGCAACAATGTTTGAGCGCAAACAATGCTATCAGCAGTTTGAATTGTTTGAGGTAGAGGTGAACAACAAAGATGAATACAATGATAATGATATGTTTATGTAGTTCTGTTTCATTAAGTGTGTGGTCTTACTCAGAGAGATGATTCACTTTCTTAGTTTAACAATCCAAAATTTGTTGGAACAATGAATTTTCGAGAAAATTTGGAAATTTTGTTAGACAAAGAATTTCTTATGAAATAAATTTGATCTTGGAATTAGTAAATTATGAAAACAATTTTGGAAGTGCAAACATGAAAAAAAGGGTTAAATTGAAATTTTATTAAAAAAATTAAAGATTAAAGTGAAAATATGACCAAAATGTGAAAAGTGAAATATTATTAATTAATTTGCACAAAAATAAGTTAGACTATATAATGGTGTGAAAGTATATAGAAAAAATTATAATTTTCTCAATTTTGCAGGGAAAAGACGTAGTTTTTACTGTACATAAATTAAAAATTAAATGTTTTATATGGATTTTTAAATTTGACTTTAATATTGCTTGTTATTGTGAAAGGATTGTAAAAAAGACTAAAGAAAAAGAAAAAGGGGGAAATGGTAATTTTGTCAAAAAGGGCGTTTTGATAATTTCTCAATAATTAAATTTGAGAATTATTATTTGGGTGAAATATTGGATGATTGAAATTAAGTTTTGAATCAAAGCGCCAATGAAATATGGAAGTGGAACATAACTTTTTTAAAAAATTGGGCTTGTTTGTGGACTTGGGTCTTGGATCTTTTAAAGAGTATTTTAAAAGGATGAATAAGGGGGAAGAACCCCTATTCAGCCATGAACATCCGACTAGCTCCCCGCTTTAGAGGTCTTCTTATTCGTTCTTCCATGCTTTTTCTTGAAATTTCTTGAAGAATCTCTTCAGCTACCTTGATTTATTAACAAAAGTTATTAGAAAACCCTTCCATGAGCTTGAGATCTTCTTTAATTTTTTTTTTCAGTTAGGACTTATGGTGTTTCTAGTGAAAGAAACCATGACTAGTGAGAGAAAGCTCATGAAGGATTTGTGCTTTTCGTCAATACTATGTTTAAAATAAGAGATTTTTTATGTAAAAGGTGAAAGAGCAATGGAAATATTACTTTCTACTATTTGGAACAATTTTATTAATATACAAATGTATAAGGTTAAATGAAATGTGAAAATATGTATGCAAATGATATGGCACTTTGGTGCCAACATGTGTGATAAAGTAAAATATCTGTCCAATTTGTAAATGGCCTTAAAGATTATACTAAAATATGTTTATAATATCCCATATTAGACTTAGTGACTAGTAAGGACACAATTGGCATGCCATAAGGGGTCATTAGCGCGCATGTGTTAGGAGATACGATTCTGACCATGTATAAAGACTTTGGGTATAGTAGTTCTGTGTGTAACACGTGTGCATTATGGATCCATTTCTTCATGTCTTTAGATGTAAGTGCTTTTAATGTGTTATTCTTGGTGTGTTTGGGTTGGGATCCCTCGTATCTAGTCTTAGGTTGCTAGAATTTTCTATAGACAAAAATGAATTTAAATGTTGATAATAAGCTTTAAATGTGAATATAGATGGTACAAGAAAAACCATAGGCTGTGAATTAAAGGACTCTTAACGAATTGAGATGAAAATGATAATTTGCTTTAGTAGTGTGTGGCCTAATCAACTTACCTTAAATGATATTAAAGAAATTGATAATTCAAGCATACTTTAGTTCAAAGAACTGAAAATAGAGTACATGGTTCATATAGGAAACATATTATATAAATGAAAGTTTTGAAAGAACATATTTTAAAACTACGAAGCTATTCTTAAAAGTATAAAATAGGAATTTCATTAAATGAATTGATTCATAAACGGTTAACATGTAAGTTGTGTTAGAAAAAATCCGGTTTAAAAACGGTTCTTTGTCACAGTGGAAAATTAGAAATTTGAAAACCTGAGTCGGTTTGTGATATTTATAACAATAAACTTTTCCAAAAACTACCTGTGTTTTGTGTGATATGGATCTTAGACGTTCCCGACTTTCAACAGGACGAACTTTCCCGCTATTGTTGTACAATGAACCGCTTTGAGTGTGGGCTTGAACAATCGTAAATCAAACATAGAACCAGATATAATTTTCTTACTTTCAGTAGAAAATCAAATCTCTCTCTCAATAGAAATCGGTAGAATTGCTATTGCCAGAAAATAGAATTTATACCTAGAAATAAAATTTGACTATTTTTGACAAAATAATAATATTTAAAACTTATGTGTAAATAGATCTACCAGTGTAATCTATTTATAGAGAGAGATAGAAAAATCCTAACTGAATTAGTAAAATACAAATAATACTTTTTTGATATAAAAACAAGTCTCCTAGTTCTATTAGGAGAGAAGGGCAGCTAACCCTAGTTAATTATACTAGGGTTTTCGCCCCTCATACTTATTATAGGGGGTTTTGGCCTCCCCTCTATTGGGTTCAATTACACATGCTTCCTACACATTTAACCCAGTACTTTAGAATTTAGTCCAACACAATACATGTTTTTTATTTCTCAAATTAAATATTATTTCTAAAATTAATTTTAATTAATTAATTTTCCAACTAAATAATTTTTCAACTCCATTCTAATTTCTTTAAAGTTATGACAACTTTACCGTAAAAGAAGCTATAAGAAATATATTTAATTTTCCATATTCAATTGATTCACAATGACCAATTAATTTAATTCCATTTACGAATTTCAATTATTTAATTAAATAATAATTCAAAAAACTTAAATTAATTCTTAGGTCGTTTCCATACTTAATGAGAAACCACATTCATTTCCAAATGTAACACACTTTTATAACTTTATCATTTCTATCCATTTTTGTTTATTTAATTCAACTTGCAATTCATTTTTTGGTTTCAATGAACTAGCAGAGGGGTCGGTTGGACATCTATATTTAGAGCTCAAATGATTTATAATTAAGTTCTAGCTTTTCACCTATTAATTATAAACTCATTTAGTCACAAAGTCATTCCACTATATTATTGCGACTAAGCTCGCCCAAATTACTTACCATTACGAATGTTACTCATTTAGTGCTCGTCCAATCACCTTGTCATAAGTGTGTTACCCTCATAGGATATCCTTAATCTCTTTTGGATAAATTTGTTCTCCCAATATGAGCCTATTTTATGTTATGGTAACCATTACATCTTCCTTCTTGAAAAGTCAACTACTATGAAATAGTAATTAAGTCATTTATCACAAGATAAACGACCCGTGACCACGTCTATTTTTCATCTATCATGTAATGCCAATGAGAGGATATCATTTACCCATGTCTTGGGCTACAAATTTGACTATTGTGAATGATGTTACATACTTCCGAAGTCGCATACCCAACACACCAACTTTTTGTTCCTTATCTATTCGAACTCAGGCTTTTACTTACACCAAAGTTTACTAGCCATGCGTACATAGTCCATCATCCACTCAAGATTAATGTATGTCACACTATGATTGTCACAAGTGAATAAATCCATAAACGAATTCAGGATCTATTCTACTTGGGTCCTGCCCGATATATTGTTAGTTTAGTCAGTCACATCTATGTCTCTATTTTCTAAGAGTCATCCACTTCGAAGCTCAAGATAAAACATCTTCCTAATTAGAATTAATAGATGACATATTAGTCTTTCAATTGGTTTGCTTATTTTTTTTTATTAGACTAAGGACATGTTTAGATTTGTCTACTAATGTAAGATGTCACTTCGTATTACGATCTGACCACATAATACCACTTAGTATAAGTTAAACATTAGATATTTGACCACGCTTCGACGTGTGTGCACCTGGGCTAAAAAAAATGCAATGAAATATCTAAGTGAAGTGGGTTGTCTGAAAATGTGTAGGTCAATTTGCAATATAATAAATTTACAACGAAATACAAGGAGTATTCCGAGGATCGTACCCAAGGGAGGATTGTCTAAGTAAAATTAATAGTAAAGACCGACATGTTAAGCTAAGTCTAGGCAACTACTAATCTACTAATTATGTTATGGGTAATTACTAAAATTTGGGGCTTAACTACGATTAAGGACTCAAAAGCGTAAATATCAAAATTAACAAATTATCAACCAGAAGTAATAGGCAAAAGATTAATTACTGTATATTCACTAATATTGAAAAATACAAGAATAATCTGTGAGCGAATAAATAAATAACTACGAATGCTATGGCAAAGATACTTCGGCAAATGATTAAAGGTCTACGTTGTAACACACCTAACTAGCATCCGTCGTCGGACTAGGGTTAAGAGGCATTACCGGGCATATCAGAACATTTTATGCTCATTTCACAACATTAGTCATACAACATCATTTAATAATAATTCGTACTCATATAGTTCCTTTAGAAGGTCTACGAGACCTAAACATGCTTTAGAAAAGGTTCAAGACTAAACCGACCTCATATGAAAACTTTGCGAAACTTAGAAAATTTTTCTTTCAAAATAGAGGACACGCCCGTGTGGCTAGGCTGTGTGCCTCACACGGTCGTGCCTTGGACCATGTCTTAGCCCGTGTGCAACACTGACCTGATTCGAATTGCAACCTTGAGAGACACGGTCGAAACACACGCCCGAGTGTTCAACCGTGTGGGCAAATATAGGCCATTTGCAAGGCCAATTTGCTACCCAAAATTGGGTTATACCTACAATCATCAAACAAGCATCAATTCATGCCCCAAAGGCAGCCAAAAACATTGATTTGACCCGCAACAACATCACTCATTTCCGTATACAAATCCAACTAAAACATACCAATTCAAAGTACCAACTTCACTTCAAAAACATGTGATTCATACATCATATTAATCCATTTCAATTCATAGCATTTCTCATCATATCAATTTCCCAAATCAACCATGAAACTTAAAAAAATTTGACCATTTCTTTTGGCCATTCTTGAGCACGTCAAAACATACCAAATTTTGCATCACATAGCATGCACTAAATTCACTCCATATTCACATTCATTATCAAGCCATATCACATGGCTATATTTTCACATTTCAAAACATAATCAAAGTTTTCTAGCCTATACATGCCATACTTAAATATTAACAATAACAAAAGATACCAAAATATAATTTGATAGTGTAGTGATAATCCTCGACAATCCCCGAGCTTCCAGTAGCTTTGATAATATATTAAACAATTGAAAAACACACGATGTAAGCTTTCAAAAGCTTAGTAAGCCTTATACAAATAAACTTATCATTTAAGGCAAATATGCATCATAAAATACATATAATCCATAGACAAATACTATCACAAACCTTATAGTTATAAATTCATTTCATCTATTCCCAATTCATTTGCACATATGGCATATTTTCTCATATAGTCCAATTTTTCATAATCACTTATAAACACATCACATATTCATGTAGTTCACATATCAAATGATCAAATTCATACTTATCTTCCATTACCAAATTTCATATAAATTTCATACGTACCTGAATCGGATACATATTCACATATTCAATCATATCTCAGAATGGCCGTTTAACCATTCAGAATCAATAAGGATACTCAGATAGCTCGTAAAGCTCGTACAATGCCAACGTCCCAGAAGTGGTCTTACATGTAATTAAATATCGATGCCTCTGTCCTAAACAGGGTCTTACACAAAATCATATACGATGCCGATGTACTAGACATGGTCTTACACGTAAATCTCAAATCGATGCCAACATCCCAGACGTGGTCTTACACGATAACTCATATCGGAATCCTACGTCATGACATATGTATCCTACTATTCCTATGGTTCGTATGGGGCTTTTCGAACGTCATCACATTACCGAAATTTTCTCGGATTTCAAATATTCAGCTCCAATAGTAATTCATCACATTTCATTTACATATAAGCAATAATAATTCTATTTAAACACATTTATTTGTATATAGACTTACCTCGTACGGGAAAGAACGGCTATTCAACTACTTTCGATTTCCCCCGATCTAATTCTGTTTTCTTTGGTTCTTGATCTATACACATTCAAATTTAACTCTTTTATTCACCAAATCATTCAATTCAATCCATTTACACATAATAAGGGCATTTTACAAATTAGCTCTCATATTTTCACATTTTAACACTTTAGTCCTCATTTCACAAAATCACGAAATACATAAAATTTCCTTATACAAATGCTTAGTCGAATATTCCCTTAGCTCATATAAGCTCACATATTTCATTTATTTCACATTTTAGCCCATCAATCTCTCATTTTCACAATTTAACCCAATATACTCAAATTCATCAAAAATCCAAATACAGAACATATTAATCTCACACCAAGCTTTCATAATTCATCAATTAACATCATTAAACTCACAAAATCATCAATGGAATAACTTAAAATTATCATCAAATTCTGAAATTGAGGCATGGGCTTGATAGAATGCTAAGCAACAATTACAAAAGCATAAAAACACTAAAATCAGATCAAAATACATACCTTGATTAGTCAAAATGAGTGTTTAACCCTAAGGAATCTTTTTCTTTATAATTTCGGCAAAGGTGAACATAATATGACTATTTTCATGCATTGGTTTTATTAATTCATCGTTTAATTTGTCATTTACCATTTTGTCCATTAAAATTAAACATATAAAACATGTCAACAAAGGCCATTAATGTCCACCCAAAATTCTTATGGCATAATTTCCATTTAAGGCCATCATATTCAAAAGCCAAAGCAATCCAACACATTAAACATATAGAATGCCACTTTTATCTTTTATGCTATTTAGTCCTTTCAACAAATCGGGCACTCAAATGATTAAATTAAATCACGAAAATTTCACACATGTCAATTCACATACTTTAAGAACGAAAAATAATATTAAAAACATTTTTCTAACTGGGATTTGTGGTCTCAAAAACACTGTTTTGACTAGGGTCTAAACCGGGCTGTTACATACGATGTTGATTTGGAAGGTTGGGATTACTAAGAATTTACCCTTACTTTCAGTAATGCCTTAGCAAAATCATACTCAATCTACTACTTAGAAGAGACCTAAAGTGACCTGCTTCTTTTGAGAGATAGATCTCAAGTTACCTGGCCTATGTTTATAGGCCTTAGCACGGTACCCTGCACTGTTTTGTCTTCATTCTATACAAACACTACTCTATGTCTAGAGTCTGCTGTAAGTATTCAGTCAAATACCCGCTTGTGTCATTCAACTCCAGTCCAACTAATCTAACATTTTCATAATTAGATTCAGTTTATGGGCATGCTACACACTCATATATGTCTAGAGAATGTACGCATACAATTAGGAAATGAAAACAATTGAATGAAATAGTAGATTAAAACAAATATATGCTTCAATCATTAACAATAATAAAACTTTCATCATGTAATCCCAACCCTATTAGATTTAGCTCATGGGTTGGTAATTAAAATTCAAGTTCAAAATAAAACCCAACATCGTTTTGATCAAATCATTTCACGGGAGAACAGATTAAGTGTAATATCCTAAAATTAGAATATTATTTTATTATTATGTTGACTTGGGTATGAATTTTATGTGTTTAGCATAGTCTTGTAAAGGCTTGATTTTATTTATGAAGCTAGAATAATTTTTAGTATTAAAAATTTAGTGAAGTGGATTAAGTGAACTTGACACTTAAGTTAATTTAAGTGTTAAATTCTAACACAAGAGGAGTTAGTGGCATAGTGGATAAGGCACATGAAAGGTTGCTTGTGGGAAGAGGTTCGAGTAGCATGATTAGCATTTTGAAGACTTTATTTTTATGTATCCTAGCATTAATGGACGGTCAAGCTTTTCATATGGAAAGTTGGACTTTCAATTTTTGGTAAGTTGAATATTGGTTTAGGAAAGTTTGTACTTTGGGAAAGGAATCTTAAGGTTATGGAAGGATGGGGGGGACATAAGGCTTGGCTTAAGGAAGATGTTTTGGAAACTATTCCAATACCTTTAGTGCATGTATGTGGACGGCATGTGTGGATAGGGGGTGGCCGAATGTTGATAGGAGGTTTGGGGGGGATAGTTGGCCAACTTGAGCATTTGTGCACCTTTTGGCATTTGTTTCTCTTTCTCTCCAAAAACTCCCTCTTTGGTCGAATGTACCTAGGCATTTTTGTGCAAATTTGCTTTGGATTTTAGCTCTCATTTTTGTGTTGAACCAAATTCTAATTCTTTCTCTCATTTCTCCTTTGAAACCGAAAACACATTTTGCATTTTAATGCACTCTTTCTCCCATCTCTCTCTCTCTTTTCTTACTTTTGGTATTTGCTCAAAATCACATTTCCTTTTTCTTTCTTTTGGCCGAACCTCTCTCTTCTCCAAACTCTCTTTTCTTTTCTTTTCTTCCATTGTTGATTAAACCGAATCCTCTCTCTCTTATTTTTATTTTCTCTCTTCTACTTTCGAATTTCATTTCTTTTTAGTCTCAAATCAATTGTTTTCTTCATACAAAAACCATAGCCGAAACTTCTCATATCCTTTTTGATTTGTCTTGGCCGAATATCATCAGGGATAGGACTTCATTTGGTTTTCTTCAAACGGATTTTGGAAGATAGGTATGTGTCATAGCCGAATTTCCTATCATTTCTTTTCTCTTTTCTATGCCGTTTTCTTGTGGACAAAGGCCAAACTTTTGGGCAATTGTTGCAAGGATTCTAATCATTCTTAGAAACCAATTTCTTCTAGGCTCTTTGGGACGTTGGAAGCAATCAACCTAAGCCTCAAATCTTTGACAATCGTTTTTGGGAAAGTCTATAGGTAAGATTGGTATTTCAAAGGATAACTCATTGGGATTAAGGTATTATTGGCCGAATGGTGTTGCTTAAAGTTTTGTGATTTGGCCGAATGTAGGACAAGGTGATCTAGTGCGGTAGATCGAATCTTTGGATCTTAGTACTTTCGTTGGTGTCAGGTGTGTACCTTACACACTTATAACTCGGTTTATATATATATATTTATATATGTGTGTTAATAACTAATTATGTTATTAAAGTGGAAAATTATGAGATCTTGATATGATACCATGATGGGTATAAGCAAGGAATCGGGTAAGTCCCTTTCGATATGACTTTTACAATATGATGCATGATGATACGATTTATGATATGGAAATTTCTATGTGATTACCTAATAAAGTATAGTGACATGATTTGTTTATCTATTGCATTGGTATGGGTGATATGAGAGGAGGGGGAAGATTTGATATCGTGTCCTTGGGACACCAGAGGTTTGGCACCTCCAGTGGTTTGGTACCACATATTTCGTGTCTTTGTGACACCAGAGGTTTGGCACCTCATAGCGACTTGTCCCTGTGGTTTCGCACCACCGTGGGTTGGCCCCACTTTTGAGATATTGGGATCGTCGCCAGTGATTTGGTATCACACGTGGGTTGGCCCCACAATTTGATTATTCGTGACTTTGGTCACCAGTGGTTTGGTACCACATATTTCGTGTCTTTGGGACACTAGAGGTTTGGCACCTCGTAGCGACTCGTCCCAGTGGTTTCGCACCACCGTGGGTTGGCCCCACATTTGACGTATTGAGATCGTCGCCAGTGATTTGGTATCACAAATGGGTTGGCCCCACAACTTGATTATTCGTGACTTTGGGTCACCAGTGATTTGGTATCACAATATTGGATATCGTGACTTTAGGTCACCAGTGGTTTGGCACCACCAGTGGTTTGGTACCACACGGGGTAGAAAAGGAGTTATGGATGGCTAGGTTGGGTGCATCATATATATATTACTTAGTTATAATTTGTGTAAGTATGTGGCATTTACCCGGGAGAGGGATTATGCACTGAGTCTTGGTGACTCACCTTCTCCCTTACCTTTTTAGGTGATTCGTAAATTCGCGGATGAGGAGCCGGATGAACTCGAAGAGACCATGCAATAAAAGTTGGATTTATATGAACTTCCATTTGGGTATTTTATTTTAATTTGGTTTCCATCTTTTTATGGATTTGTAATAAGGCCTCTTTAATTATGTTTTTGGAATATTTATATGCTTTGGATTTGTTTTAAATATGGCTTATAAATTACATGGTTGATATAATAATTTGAGCACAAAGTTTTCTAAACTACAAAACGCGATGGTTTTTAAAACATTACCATCGGGTAACATAAATCAATTGATAGTACTTAACAATTTAAGTATTTTCGATAACTAATACTATTTTCCAAAACTCAAGTTTCCAAATTTCTAATAGATACGGTTTTCAATCTAATCGCTTTAGTTTATTTTAAATTATAAAAGGTTTTCTAATCCATGGATTGACAACTATGTTTTAAAGATTTATTTTTGGGATTTCAAAGTAAATTATCAGTTTTTAACTTATTATAAACCTGATTTCTAGTAACAAAGAGTTTTTCATTAAAATTTAATCGATAACTCATTTTTCTTCAAAACGTTTTCCTCTGTGACATACCAGATTCAGTCGTGGCGTTTTGACCGGGTTTAGGGTGTTACATTAAGAAATAATGGAAGAATTTAGAAAGACGGTTGTCAACAAGTCAATCCACAATCTAGCAGCACAATGTCCTATTGTTGAAAAAGGCAACCGGAAAGCTGTAGATTAAATGACATAGCTTGCTTCAGATGTGGATCACTTGATCATTTTATTTGTGATTGCCCTAAGTCTGTCGAGCCAGAGACTGTTCAGAATCTGAGATCTGATAATGCACCTGTGAGAGGTAGACCTTCGAAGAATGTAAGAAATGTCAGTGGTAGTCAGAGAACCACGAGAGACAATGTTGCCAAGTCTAAAGCTAGAACGCCTGCCAGAGCGTATGCTATCCGAGCTCGAGAGGAAGCTTCATCACCAGATGTTATAACAGGTACTTTTACACTTTATGATACTTCTGTGATTGCATTAATAGACCCTGGTTGTACGCATTTGTATATATGCATGAATTTAGTATTTAGCAAGACTTTGCCTGTAGAGTTTACTGAGTTTACTATAAAAGTATCGAACCCCTTAGGTAAAAGTGTCCTAATTGACAAAGTATGCAAGAACTGTCCGTTAATGTTTTGAGATATCTGTTTCCTTGTTGATATGGTGCTTTTGCCATTTGATGAGTTTGATATCATTTTGGGTATGGACTGGTTGTTTATGCATGATGCTGTTGTGAACTGTAAAAGAAAGACTATTGATTTAAGATGTCTGGATAATGAAATTGTATGGGTTGAGTCTAATGATTTGAATGGATTGCCTGCTGTGATATCTGTTTTGAAAGCTCAAAGTTATGTGAAAAAGGGTTATGAGGCATATTTCACTTATGTGATTGATTCGAAAGTATCTAAGAAGAAATTTGAATCAGTGCCTATTGTTTGTGAGTATTCTGATGTGTTCCCTGAGGAGTTACTGGGTTTACCTCCAATTCGTGAAGTCAAATTTGGTATTGATTTACTGCCTGGTACTAAACCTATTTCGATAGCTCCGTATAGAATGGCACCAACAGAGTTGAAAGAGTTAAAGTCACAGTTGCAAGAATTAACCGATAGAGGGTTTGCTAGACCGAGTTTCTCACCTTGGGGTGCTCCTGTTCTGTTTGTGAAAAAGAAAGATGGCACGATGAGAATGTGCATCGATTATCATCAGTTGAATAA
Organism: Gossypium bickii; assembly: GCA_025503065.1. Taxonomy (NCBI): domain Eukaryota; kingdom Viridiplantae; phylum Streptophyta; class Magnoliopsida; order Malvales; family Malvaceae; genus Gossypium; species Gossypium bickii. Next base: position 35,227,422 of record CP106712.1, on the reverse strand, counting down.
GGTGACTATAAAGAATAAATATTTGTTGCCCCAAATTAACGATTTATTTGATCAGTTAAAAAGAGATATTGTATTTTCTAAGATTGATCTGAGATCAGGATACTACATTTGAGAGTTAAAGATTCAGACATTTTGAAGACTGCTTTCAGAACGAGGTAGGACATTATGAGTTCTTAGTTATGCCATTTGGACTAACTAATGCTCCTGCTATTTTTATGGATCTGATGAACAAAATTTTTAGACCGTACCTAGATTGATTTGTTGTGGTATTCATAGATGACATCCTGATTTATTCACATGATGAAAATGAGCACGCTGAATTCAGCAAATGTGAATTTTGGTTACACGAAGTTAGTTTTCTAGGACATATTGTGTCAGCTTCTGGAATTCGTGTTGATCCGAACAAGATTTCTGCTAATCTGAATTGGAAACCTTCGAGAAATGTATCTGAAGTTCATAGTTTTCTGGGTTTAGCTGGTTATTATCAACGAATTGTGAAAGGTTTTTTAGTGATAGCTACTCCGTTGACTAGATTACTTCAGAAAGATGTTAAATTTGAATGGTTAGATAAATGCCAGAAAAGTTTTGATCAGTTGAAAACTCTGTTAACAGAAGCTCTAGTGTTAGTACAACCAGTATTGGGTAAAGAATTTGTTATATACAGTGATGCTTTGTTAAATGGTTTGAGATGTGTTTTGATGTAGGAAGGCCAATTTGTAGCTTATGCCTCAAGATAATTGAAGCTTCATGAAAAAAATTATCCCACACACGACCTTGAGCTTGCTGCGATTATGTTTGCACTCAAGATCGGGCGCCATTATCTGTACGGTGAGAAATGTCATGTGTTTTCAGATCATAAAATTCTGAAATATATGATGACTCAGAAAGATTTGAACCTGCGTCAAAGAAGATGGTTAGAGCTGTTAAAAGATTATGAGCTCGTGATAGATTATCATCCAGGTAAAAGGAGCATTATTGCTGATGCTTTGAGTAGAATATCATTGTCTGCACTATGTGCTCTGAATGCTCAGTTGAAATTGTCTGATGATAATTCTGTGTTAGCTAAGTTAAAAGCGAAACCATTGTTTATACAGCATATATGTGATGCTTAGAAATTTGATAATGAGTTATTAGTGAAACGAGCTCAGTGCGATTCAAATTCTAAATCTGAATTTCGAGTTACTGATGGTTGCTTGAGATTTCGAGGTCGTATTTGTGTTCCAAGAAATCCGAAGTTGATTCAGCTGATTTTAAGTGAAGCACATAACAGTCGTCTATCTGTTCATCCGGGAAGTACAAAAATGTATCATGATTTGAAACGACACTATTGGTGGTCTGGTATGAAACGGGACATTTCTGACTTTGTGTCGAAATGTTTAATCTGTCAACAAGTGAAAGCCGAACATCAAGTTTCATCTGGGTTCTACAGCTGATTCTGATTCTTGAGTGGAAATGGGATAGAGTGACAATGGATTTTGTTTCTGGATTGCCTCTGACTCCGAGAAAGAAAGATGCGATTTGGGTCATAGTTGACCGATTGACAAAATCTACCCATTTTATTCCAGTAAGATCTAACTATTCACTTGATAGATTAACCTAGCTTTATATTTCTAAAATTGTGAGATTGCATGGGGTGCCACTATCCATTGTGTCAGATAGAGATCCAAGATTTACATCATGATTTTCGAAGAAATTGCAAGAAGCTGTTTAAAGGTAAGATTCAATAAGACAGCATTATCCGAATCTGTTTAACGGTAAGATTTTCGGGGACAAAAATCCCTAAGGGGGGAGAATTGTAACAGTTCGGTTTACACCCTAGTCGGACCAGTGGTTTCGGGACCACAAATCTGAGTCTTTATAATATTTTAATATTATTTTCTGTGTCTTTGATGAATGATTATGCATGTGTTAAAGTTTCGTAAGATAATTTAACTTAGCATGCTATTTGTTAAGGTATCAAAGTGTTGTGGCTTTGTAAAAGTGGAGGCCTTATATGGCAATTAGGCCATTTATAAGTTAGTGGTTTGTTAATGGACAAAAATGACATTGAATTATATTTGTCTTTTATGTTTATAAAAGGTTAATTTAGTAAAATGAATAATAATATGTTTGTATTATAATAAACAAAAGAAAATATGAATGCTATCATCTTATTTGAGTGCCAAAATGGAAGAAAGAAAAAGAAGAGAAATTTGCTAGGGCATTCGGCTTTATATATGCAAAATTAAGGTCGTCAAAGCTACTGAAGGCTCGGGACCGTCAAGGATCGTCATCACACTAATCAACTTGTTTTTGGTACATTTTGGAAATATATTTTGCTAGATGTGGCATGTATAGGCTAGTCTTTTGTACTTGTAAATGAAGTGAATTTAGCCATGTGCTGTGGCTAGTTATATGTTGGTATTTTGCTTAAAGGAATTTGTAATGTGTGAAGCATGTTTTGGCATAGTTAGATGATCCACGAAATGGTTAAGTTTTTGAGTTAGTAAATGAATGAAATATGCTTGTGATGAGATGAATTATAGTCTTGTAATTTGACATGTTTGGAGCTAGTTTTGAATGCATGAATTGGTTGGTTTAATTGGTATGCTCTTGCTTGACATATGTGAATGAAATGAGTTGGTAATTCTTGCTTGTAGGTATGACCCAAGTGGGTGGCATTTTGGCCTTGAAAATTACCTATAATGTCACACAGTCGTGGCACACGGGCGTGCCTGGTGACCGTGCGCTTAAGTATATAACTAGCACAACAGTACACGGCCATGGCATACGGACGTGTCTGCTGCCTAGTAGCCGTGTGATTTTTGGCAGGATTGACCATGGCCTGAGTACACGGGCGTGCTTAGTGGCCGTGGAAGATAATTCAGCATGGTCTGCCCACACGGGCGTGGAACCCTTGAAACTTAGAAAAATTTTTAAATTTTCGAGAATGTCAATATGTGTTTCGGTTTAGTCCCGACCCAGATTATAAGCATGCTTAGGTTCTAGATGACTCATTTAAGGGACATTATGATTGAAATGGATGTACATTTGTATGACACTTCTGTATAAGTTTCCGAATCTGTCCGGTAACGCCTTTAACCCTAGTCTGGCGACGATTATGGGTTAGGGGTATTACATGGCATCGATGTGAGGCTTCGAGTAAGATCATAGCTAGGCTATTAGCATCGATACGAGATTTCACGTAAGACCATATCTGGGATATTGCATTGGTACGATACTATGTGTATGAGATTCCCGAGTATCCTTAAGTATTCCAAGTGGTTCAACAGAAAATTTAATGGGAATATCAAAGTTGTGAAAGACTATGGTTATGTTGTGAATTGGAAAAGGTATGTACGTAAAACTCATAATTAATGAGCTTGTTATGTGATGAACCCTTGGTAAGGTTGTGATTGAGTAAGTTATGACTATGAGATTTTAATAACATTTATGATAATTTTAATCATGTTAATTGTATGTTAAATATGTGGTTATGATGCTTATTATTTGCATAGGAACTTACTAAGTTGTATAGCTTACTCCCCTTTCCTTTCCCTTGTCTTATAGTGTCACCAAGCTAGCTCGGGGTCCAGAGATCGTCGGAAATCTACTCACACTATCAACAAATATTTTTGGTATCAATGATTTCAACATTTTGAGTTATGACATGTATAGGGGACTTGGTCATTTTGTTATGTGTCATAATTTTTTTGGCCAAATATGTTGGCTTATATTGGTTGAAAGTTCATTTTGTAAATGACCATTGAAATTGGATAATGTCGGTATAAGCAATTTATATGATGATGCCTTTCATGGATGTGGATATTTATATGATATGAGTTGATAAGTATATAATGTTTGTGTATGATAGATGGTAGCATGTGAATGATGTGTTGATGTCTTGGTTGAGGCTGATTTCATTGCATGTATATGCTTGAATTGGTGCTAAGTTATATGGTGTAGGTGTGTGTATTAAAGGTTGGCAAAAGGGCTTGGTAGATAGCCTTGTTTTTGTCCACACGGGTATGCACATGATCGTGTGTCTAGGCCATGTGTGACACACGGGCTGCCCCACGAGCATGTGTTTCAGCCGTGTGTCCCCTGCACCTTAGTTGTTACAAAACATAATGTCCAGAATATAGCATACGGGTAGAGACACGAGCATGTGTCACGGGCATGTGTCACGGCCATCTGTGCTACACGACCTTGGACACGGACTTGTGTCTCGGCCGTGTGAAGTCTGCACCTATTTTATGAAAAATTATGAAAATTAAATTGACCACACGGCCTAGCACACGGTCGTGTGGCACGATCGTGTGGCACAAGTCAGAGAACTCCCTAATTTTAACACGGCCTATAGCACAGACGTGTCCCATGGTCACACGAGCGTGTCCCAAATCCAAACGGGCATGTGACCCCTGTAACATGAAAAATTTTCTAAGTTTTGTAAAATTTGCTAGAGTTCTCGGTTTAGTCCGTAACCATTACCAAAGCATGTTTTGGGCCTCATAGGCTCGTATAAGGGACTTTTTGATTTAATGCAAAAAGTTTTAATTTGGATGCAAAATTTAGGACTCGGAAATGTATGTTTATTTGTGTTTAAGTCTGGTAATGTTTCGTACACTGTTTCGACGTTGAACATGGGTAAGGAGTGTTACATTTAGTAGTATCAGAACTACGATTTAGTCGATTCTTGGACTAACGTAGCATGTGTAAGAGTCTAGCTATACATGGCATATATAAACTGTGATAGTGTGATGACTCCTTACAATTTTAAACTATGTTTTCATATAGTGAATGGATCCCGATCGAGGTGTTGTTGATGAAGTAGAAAGCAATGTGCCGGCTCCCGCTCAAGGGGCAGCGCTATTTGAAAGTATACCTCCCACTGTTAATCAAAGAGGAGGCGAAGGGGCTAGGGAATCCTTCCTCCACATGATGAACCAGTGGTATTCGGAGTTTGTTCGAACAAATCCGAATGCTCAATATCCTCCACCCCTTTCTTATCCTCAGCCGATTCCCGTAGCTCCTTAAGGTGTGGAATTGTTAAGACTGAATAGGCCTCTAGTTGATAAGATTCGAAAGCAAGAGGCTAAGGAATTTAGGGCTAATGTAGATGATGACCCCGAAAAAGCCTAGTTCTGGCTTGAGAATACTATTAGGGTATTTGATGAGTTATCATGTACACCTGAAGAATGCTTGAAGTGTGCTAAATCACTCCTGGGGGATTCAACATATCATTGGCGGAAGACATTAGTATCAGTGGTACCAAGAGAGAGGGTTACATGGGAATTCTGTCAAAAAGAATTCTGAAAGAAATATATCAGTCAGCAGTTCATCAATCAGTAACGTAAGGAATTTTTTGAGCTGAATCAAGGCTGAATGTTAGTGGCAGAGTATGAGCGAGAATTTGTCAGGCCGAGTGTGTTTCCTCTGAGGCTATTATGTGTAAAAGGTTCAAAGATGGGCTGAATGAGGATATCTGACTGTTAGTTGGAATCTTGGAACTAAAAGAATTTGTTGTATTGGTTGAACGAGCTTACAAAGCCTACGAGCTAAGCAAAGAGAAAAGAAAGGCCGGGAGTGAGGTTAGGGATGCAAGAAAAAGGCCGATGAGTAAGTCATTTCAATATTAGTCAAAGAAATCTAGAGAAATGTATTCTCGTTCGAATGTATTAGCTGGGTATTCGCACAAAGACTGCGGGAAGTAACATTTAGGTTTTAAATCTCAAGCTACTTCAATGGCAAGTGTGGGTAATGTTAGGTCAAATAGACCCAAATGTCAGCATTGTGGAAGAAGACATCAAGGGGAGTGTAGGATGAATGACCGATCTTGTTTCAAGTGTGGTTCTCAAGAGCATTTTATCCGAGATTGCCCTGAGATGGCTGAGAAAGAACAATTTTTGAGTGCAAAGCCGAGTAATACTATCAACAGAGGTAGGCCACCGAGAAACACCGAGAATAGAACTAGCAGTAAAGGTGTGACGAAGGATTCAACTTTGAGATTCGAAGCTAGAGCACTTGCTAGAGATTATGCCATACGTTCGCATGAGGATGCATCATCTCCCGACGTGATTACTAGAACATTTTCTCTTTATGATACTAATGTTATTGCATTGATCGATTCTAGATCAACTCATTCTTATGTTTGTGTGAGTTTGGTATTTAGTAAGAGTTTGCCTGTTGAGTCTACCGAATTTGTGATTAAAGTGTCAAACCCCATTGGCAAATATGTGCTAGTTGATAAAGTTTACAAGAATTTTCCTTTGATGCACTGTTTTTCGGCTAATTTAATGTTGTTGTCATTTGATGAGTTTGATGTTATTCTGGGTATGGATTGGTTGACACTGCACAATGCTATAGTGAATTGTAGATGAAAAGTTATTGAACTGAAATATGAGAATGGTAAAATTCTTCGAATTAAATCAGATGAGTCGGGTGAGTTACCTGTTGTGATTTCTTCAATGTCTACCCAAAAATATGTGAGAGAGGGTTGTGAAGTTTATCTGGCTTATGTATTGAATACCAAAGTGTCTGAAATAAAGATTGAGTCAATACCGATAGCTTGTGAATATCCAGATGTGTTTCTAGAAGAGTTACCTGGGTTACCTCCGATCAGAGATGTTGAGTTTGCTATTTATTCAGTACCTGGGACTTCACCGATATTAATTGCTCCATATAGGATGACTCCGACTGAATTAAAAGAATTGAAAGCTCAGTTGCAAGAGTTGATAGATAAGGGTTTTGCGAGATAGAGTTTTTCTCCCTAGGGTGCTCCAGTGTTATTTGTAAAGAAGAAAGACAGATCTATTTTAACACCACACACTCGAGACCATTGTCGGAGTCGAGTACGAGGCGCTATTTATTTATCTTACTACTTCGGGTATAAAAAAATTTATTTCATCATTCACAATAAATTTGTCCATCTGCGCAACAGTCATTAAAATTCCAAATAAAATTAAGTTGTTACAAAATTTTCGACTTGAAAACTTTAAACATAATTTGCTAAAAATAAAACATTTTCAAATAATGATATAATCGACAATCCAACTTAAAACATAATAAAAATCCTTAAATACTTAAAGTGGCCATTATTACAATAAATAACCTTTCATAAATAAAATGTGTAAAACAAATAAAATATCTTCTGCATGGGCCACCTCGTATCCACTCCAACCCGGTCCAAGCTTTATGCATCACCTGTAAGGTTTGAGAAAATTTTGGGTGTCACACAGACTCAGTGCATAGTTATTTCACATGTCCCCACATATAGGCTTTGCCCATATCCACACAGTCCACATACAAAATTATGCAATTATGAAGCCCAGCCCAACCTAGTGTCCATCCATTACACCTACCTCGGCACACCTACTGCCCAAGGCCGTGGCTAATCCACCGATCACCTAAGTGATCCCACATATCTCACCTTGGCAGACTTGCCGCCCAAGGCCGTGGCTAAGCCACCGATCACATAAGTGATCCCACATATCAATTAATCCACGATGATGCACACAGCTATCAACCGCCGAGATCGGCACCTAGCCAACACCTCCCTTGATGAAGCACATAGCTAACATCAAGCGCTAATGTAGCACAAGGCTAACATTAGACCACGTACATAAATATGTACACCCTTTCCTTTGATTTTCACATCCCAAGTCCCATGCATATATGTGTACCATGTCAGATTAACATTTAGAGTAAATATTCATCACATGCTCACCACAAATATCACACATATATCATAGGCAAAATAGAGCACTGACTTGATTAATTGATTACCCACTACAGGTATCCACCTTCTTAGCCATTATTTTCAGCTATCATACACACATATATATATATCAATATACACAAATAACAGGAGAATAGTGCGATAACTACACACCTGCTTTGGCACAATCAATCAAATCCCAAAACCCACGTCTAACGATTTGCACTCCTACGATTGTTGAACTCCTTCCTACACAACCTAAGTTAGAATCGGGTTTAAGTAATAATCCATAAGAATGGCCCTTGGCCGAATGCTACACTTACTTACCTTGAAGAATCGAATCTAAAAGACTCCTCTATGCGAGCACTTCACACTTTAAAACGAAACTAAGAGGAAGAGATCGATGGTATCACCCTCAGAGAATCGACTTCAAGTCCCAAAGAGAAAGATTTTGGCACTTGAGTGGTGAAGAGAGAGAGCTCACGCCAAAGTGGAGGGAGTTGAATGCTAAGAGGATTCGGCTATGGTGTTTCTTAAAATTTCAAGCAAAGACAAGAGAGAGAGAGGCTATAGGGTTCGGCCAAGCCTTACCAATAGTGATGACATACTCAGCTATCAAAAGGAAAAGAAAGAATTTGGGAAAGGAGATAGATTCAGCCAAACTAGCAAATAGAGAGAAGAAGAAAACGCTAGTGACCTTAATGATCTTTGAAGTTTCGAACACAAAACAAAGAGAAGGGAAACTGAAACTAAATGGCTTATGCACAAAAACGGCACTTTGATGGCATTAGGATTTCAGCACCACAATAAAGAAAGAAGAATAAACCCGAAAAGAAAACATCTAAACTCCTTAAGAGAAATTCGGCTACTCCCCTCTACTCACAAAACCGAAATGGTCATCAAAGAAATCCCCCTTGGCCATCCAACTCACATATTCATCACAAATCCCATAATTTCCTCTTCATTTCCTCCTAATCCTATTCCTTCCAAAAATTCGGCCAACTCCCCCTTAGTCCATGAAACTATCCATGTTCATGGACAAAATGCCATAGAAGAGTTTCCAAAACAACACTCCATAATCCATGCCTTTTGTCCCCTCATTATACCATAATTCCTTGATACCATATGATAAATAAGTACTTGCCTTATTCCTTAGTCTACTATCCATAAATAACAAAGTCCATCCTTACCATAAGTAAAATTTGACCAACACATGCCATACAAAAATTAAAAGTCACCTTAATGTCATCCATGGGATTCGAACCTAAGACCATTAATACACTCCACACTCCACTTGCCACTTTACCAATTGACTCATTGTGATTAAAACCTTAAACTAATTTTCTTAAGGCCAATTTTGCTTAGCTCCCCTTCTAAGAATAAAAATCTAATATTTTTCTAAGGCATTCCCTTACATTCTAAAATTCTAAAGACCCTTAAAACATATCCAAACACACACTAAGCCCACTATCACTTGAATTATGCATAAACGCATAACCCCTAAATCTAGGATATTACAGTTCTACCCTCCTTAAAAATAATTTCGTCCTCAAAATTACTTACTAACGAACAATCGTACATCCTAACTCACCACACTACGCTACTGCTGCGCACTCTGATCTTAATAAAACTAACATACTTTCTACTAAATCTTGGAATCCCTAACCAGAACCAACTGGTTCCGTTACAGCCATTCTGCCTCTACCACGTCCTCTAGAACTCATATCTACGATTGCGCTTTAATCTGATTAGAAAGTTTTACGCATTAGTACTTTTGGTTGCACTGTTTATCCGCGAACAGTTTTATGAAAACAAGTTTAATAGTGGTTCTTTTGATCAATCAAAGTTTTCATCTCAAGTTCACTATTCTAATTCAGAGAATCACATCCATTCACAACGTTCAACACACTATTATGGGCATCTTTGTCCATTTCGTCATTTTTCCTATAGGGGTATTTTGGTAATAAATCGGGGTCAACTTAAAAATAATCTTGACAAATCTAAGGCATTCTATAATTTTCAAAACTCGAGGGTATTTTAAAAGTTTTTTCCAAATCAAGGGTATTGCAGAAATTTCAAAAATCGGGGTTATTTTGGTAATTTTGGAAGTCAGGGGCATTTTAGTAAATTTTCCCAAATCAGGGTATCGTACTGTTTTGTAAAATAGGAGTTTTTGGTATTTTTGTAAAGTAAGAATGTTTCTACAAAAGTCGTGGGTAGTATGGTAATTATATAAACCAAAGGCATTTTCGTAATTTTTCAACCAGGGGTATTTTAGTAATTTTGTGAATCAAAAAATTTTTAGAAAAATTTTCAAAGTCGAAAATGTTTTTTTTTTTTACAAATCAAGGGGTAATTCAGTGATTTTAAAACTGAGATTTTTATAAAAATATGGCTAGTCCCTTTCGGGTTTTAGTTATCGGGTTTAGCCCGTGAATAAGTCCTCTTGGTTAGGGTGAACCGTTACTACGCACCAGGTAGGATTCCAGCGAAGAGGAGGTGAGTCACGAGGACTGCTTAATTACCAAGCTCTTCTTGAATCCAATCCTAGACATGCGCACAATGGTTGCCACACCCTAACTCGGCGACTTAGTTCACAGGTTTGTTCGGTTGTTCTTAAGTCTTATGAATCTTGTGTTGGAGTAAGCTAATCCTAAAGTTCAATAACTTAATTTACTAATCTACGTTCCTATCATACCCACATACCAATCATATAATAATTCACACAACAATTAAAGGTACTTACCTGGTGGACTTCGGGTCGGAGATACAGGTGCCATGCCAGAATAAACCTGAAAAATTTATGAAAGCCCAAAGCTTTGAAAAGCCCATCTTAAAAATGTTCTTGGACCCAAAACCCTCAAAGCCGAGTTTTGGACCTTGCTCTGATACCAAACTGTAACACCCCAAACCCGGCCCATACGCCACGGTCGAATTTAGAATGCCACTGCGAAAAACGTTTGAAAAATATTTTGACATAGAGTGAAAACATAAAATTTATTGTCTTTACTAAAACCTTGTATAATTAAAATTCCAAATAAAATTAAGTTGTTACAAAATTTCCGACTTGAAAACTTTAAACATAATTTGCTAAAAATAAAACATTTTCAAATAATGATATAATCGACAATCCAACTTAAAACATAATAAAAATCCTTAAATACTTAAAGTGGCCCTTATTACAATAAATAACCTTTCATAAATAAAATGTGTAAAACAAATAAAATATCTTCTGCATGGGCCACCTCGTATCTACTCCAACCCGGTCCAAGCTTTATGCATCACCTGTAAGGTTTGAGAAAAATTTGGGTGAGTCACACAGATTCAGTGCATAGTTATTTCACATGTCCCCATTTATAGGCTTGGCCCATATTCACACAGTCCACATACAAAATTATGCAATTATGAAGCCCAGCCCAACCTAGTGTCCATCCATTACACCTACCTCGGCACACCTGCTGCCCAAGGCCGTGGCTAATCCACCGATCACCTAAGTGATCCCACATATCTCACCTTGGCAGACTTGCCGGCCAAGGCCGTGGCTAAGCCACCGATCACATAAGTGATCCCACATATCAATTAATCCACGGTGATGCACACAGCTATCAACCGCCAAGATGGGCACCTAGCCAACACCTCCCTTGATGAAGCACATAGCTAACATCAAGCGCTAATGTAGCACAAGGCTAACATTAGACCACGTACATAAATATGTACACCCTTTCCTTCGATTTTCACATCCCAAGTCCCATGCATATATGTGTACCATGTTAGATTAACATTTAGAGTAAATATTCATCACATGCTCACCACAAATATCACACATATATCATAGGCAAAATACAGCACTGACCTGATTAATTGATTACCCACTACGGGTATCCACCTTCTTAGCCATTATTTTCGGCTATCATACACACACACACATATATATATATACACAAATAACAGGAGAATAGTGCGATAACTACGCACCTGCTTTGGCACAATCAATCAAATCCCAAAACCCACGTCTAACGATTTGCACTCCTACGATTGTTGAACTCCTTCCTACACAACCTAAGTTAGAATCGGCTTTAAGTAATAATCCATAAGAATGACCCTTGGCCGAATGCTACACTTACTTACCTTGAAGAATCGAATCCAAAAGACTCCTCTATGTGAGCACTTCACACTTTAAAATGAAACTAAGAGCAAGAGATTGATGGTATCACCTTCAGAGAATCGACTTCAAGTCCCAAAGAGAAAGATTTCGGCACTTGAATGATGAAGAGAGAGAGATCACGCCAAAGTGGAGGGAGTTGAATGCTAAGAGGATTCGGCTATGGTGTTTCTTAAAATTTCAAGCAAAGACAAGAGAGAAAGAGGCTATAGGGTTCGGCCAAGCCTTACCAATGGTGATGACATACTCGACTATCAAAAGGAAAAGAAAGAGTTTGGGAAAGGAGATAGATTCGGCCAAACTAGCAAATAGAGAGAAGAAGAAAATGCTAGTGACCTTAATGATCTTTGAAGTTTCGAACACAAAACAAAGAGAAGGGAAACCGAAACTAAATAGCTTATGCACAAAAACGGCACTTTGATGGCATTAGGATTTGAGCACCACACTAGAGAAAGAAGAATAAACCCAAAAAGAAAACATCTAAACTCCTTAAGAGAAATTCAGCTACTCCCCTCTACTCACAAAACCGAAATGGTCATCAAAGAAATCCCTTTTGGCCATCCAAATCACATATTCATCACAAATCCCACAATTTCCTCTTTATTTCCTCCTAATCCTATTCCTTCCAAAAATTCGACCAACTCCCCCCTAGTCCATGAAACCATTCATGTTCATGGACAAAATGCCATAGAAGAGTTTCCAAAACAACACTCCATAATCCATGCCTTTTGTCCCCTCATTATACCATAATTCCTTGACACCATACCATAAATAAGTACTTGCCTTATTCCTTAGTCTACTATCCATAAATAACAAAGTCCATCCTTACCATAAGTAAAATTTGACCAACACATGCCATACAAAAATTAAAAGTCACCTTAATGTCATCCATGGGATTCGAACCTAAGACCATTAATACACTCCACACTCCACTTGCCACTTTACCAATTGACTCATTGTGATTAAAACCTTAAACTAATTTTCTTAAGGCCAATTTTGCTTAGCTCCCCTTCTAAGAATAAAAATCTAATATTTTTCTAAGGCATTCCCTTACATTCTAAAATTCTAAAAACCCTTAAAACATATCCAAACACACACTAAGCCTACTATCACTTGAATTATGCATAAACGCATAACCCCTAAATCTAGGATATTACACTGGATCTTTTTATTTTTGTGGTAGTTTATTTTGCAACATTGCTGAACACACTACATTTAGTTTTGCATGCGATTCTTCATCTAACTTTCGCTTGTTTGTTAAAATCTCTTTTAAAAATTTCCTTGAATTTGGCATTTACGAAAGAGCTTTAAGAAACGGTAAGTTAATATGTAATTTCTTAATGAGTTTAAGGAATTTACCGAATTGTTCATATGTGTTGTCTTTCTTCACCTCATTGGGATATGGTACATGAGGTTGGTACTCTTTAATTTCTGGTTTTGGCTTATCATTGTTTATCTCAACCTTACCTTCCTCTACCACATTTTCTTGCCTTAATTTGGACTTATCTAACCCTTCACTAACATGAGCTGTTATGGCTTGAAGTTGCTACTTTGGGTTAGTTTCATTGTTGCTTGGCAGGTTGCCTTGTGGTCGATCTGATATGATCTTGGCAAGTTGTCCTAACTGGTTCTAATCCCTTGAATTGATGCTTCTTGATTTTTGAGTGCTGTTTCGGTGTTTTGAAAACGTGTTCCTGACACTGCTATAAATTTTGTCAGCATCTCCTCAAGGTTCGGCTTCTTTTCCTATGGGTAGGGCTGTTGTTGGAAGCCTTGGAGGGGTTGTTGTCTCTAATTTCCTTGACCACCCCATGAGAAATTGGGGTGGTTCCTCCAACTTGGGTTGTAAGTATTACTGTACGGGTTACTTTAAGGTTTAAAATTGTTACCCATATAGTGAACTTGCTCGTTTTCAGTGCTCAGGTTGTAAGGTGGATATTCTGTGTTGTTCATCCATCCTCCATTCGTATCACACTGCATAGCTGGATGTACCTATGAAGAACCTCTCAAACCATCAATCTTTTTATTTAACATTTCTACCTGATTTGATAACATGGTTGCTGCATCGAGGTGGAAAACACTGGCGGCTTTTGTTGGCCTGGTCCTCGTGACTTACCACTGATAATTATTCAGTGACATCTCTTTAATGAATTCGTAGGTAGCCTCAAGTGTTTTGTTATTTAGGGTTTCGCTGGCGGCTGAATCAATTAATTGTCTAGTTGAGGGGTTCACACCATTGTAAAAAGTTTAGACCTGTAGCCACAAAGGTAAACCGTGGTGAGGGCACCTTCTCAATAGATCTTTGTATAAACCATGGTGAGGGCACCTTCTCAATAGATCTTTGTATCTTTCCCATGCATCGTAGAGTGTCTCTAAATCCATCTGTACAAAAGAAGAGATATCATTCCTCAACTTGGCCGTTTTAGTCGGTGGAAAATATTTCAATAAAAAATTTTCGATCATTTGTTCCCATGTAGTGATTGATCCCCGTGGAAGAGAATTCAACCACTGTTTAGCTTTGTTCCTCAATGAAAATGGAAACAATCGAAGACTGATGGCATCATCAGAAATGCCATTTAGTTTGAAAGTATCACAAAATTCTAGGAAATTCACCAAGTGATTATTTGGATCTTCATCCTGAAAACCATCAAACTGAACAAACCGTTGTATCATCTGAATTATATTAGGTTTTAGTGCAAAATTATTTGCAGCAATAGCAGGTCTAACAGTACTTGACTCAGTTCCTGTTAAATTAGGTTTAGCATAATCATACATAGTTCGAGGAGCATGATTTTTGGCCACTTCTGGAGGTAGCAAATTATTCTCAGCCATCTCTTCAGTGGTATTAATTTCGTTTTCTCACTCTTCTTGTATGTACTGTAGGCTTCTCCTAATTTCTCTTCGGTTTCTGCGAACTGTGCTTTCAATTTCACTGTCTTAGAGTAAAGGTCTAATAAACAGTGATAGTAACATATTTTAAGCCCACATTTAGCATGCTTTTGGATGATTTAAGCCTTGAATTGTGTAATTTGGTGCTCTTAATCCTTTGTTTTCATGTTTTATACTCAGAAAAGCACTAGAGGATGAAAAGAATGAGAAATAGGCCCAAAACGAAATAAATGGGCCATATCACAAAATCAACATGGCTGTGCCTCATTCCACAATCTCGAACACGACCTTGCCACGATTCACACAGGCGTGTGCCATGGGCGTGTCCTTGCCGTGACAAAGAGAAATTTCACTCGGATTAAGATACTTAGAGGCGAAGAAACACATTCAGAAGCCTATATAAACACCCTAAGTATGACCTAAAAGGGGGGAACCAAGGGCTTTAGTCAGAGGGTGTCCAGCTAGGCCAAAGAGGGCAGATTTGTGGGTATTTACTCGAAGATAGCCAGTTGATTCATCTCAAGAAACCGAATCATACTCAAGACGGAGGATCTCTCCTTCAATTCCTTCAGGGGGTTTTAGGGACTTCTTATGTTTTGTTTTATCATTTCTTCTGAGATGTTTTCTTTTATTATTATGAACTAAACCCTCAGATACCTGAGGGGGATGAAACCTAAGATGAATCTTGTTATCGTTTGCTGAACTATATGATAAATATTTGAGTTGTTCTTAATTATGTTTTCTTAATTCTTGTGTTGATATTTTCGGGATATTAATTCAAGTGTGATGTGCTTAGGTGGAGGAGCAAAAGTCACTGCCTAAGAGTAGATCTAGCATAGTTAAGCAGAGTTGCTCACGCGCCTAGAGATAGGGTGACAAAAATCTATCGGATTAGGGTTAACCTAATATGGGAGTCCATAGATCGAGTTAATGCAATTCTAGGGGTTTTAATTAGAAAGAGATTTCAATTAATCAACCTAGGGTTACACATTAGTCGCCTCGAGAGAGGGATTAATATACGTTAGGGAATCCTACCGATCAAGTCAAATGAATAAATCGTCTAGTTCAGAGTTAGATAACAAGTGAAGTGTAGGTGGATTCTTCCTCAGGTATTGTCTTAATTAATTAGTTTTTCCCAAAGTATTTTTCCCATATTCATTCTCTTTGTCTTTGCATATTTAGCTTAGTTGTTAGTAAATTTTAGATTAGATAAAAATTCCTTTAATTCTTAGGCTAAATAATAAGAAGAAAGTTAGTATTAGTACTTTTGGTTCCTTTGGGTTCGACAATTCGGTCTTGCCTTAACTATACTACTGTTCGATAGGTGCACTTGCCTCAAATCGTTGTCATAGTTAGTTTCCAGGTTCGATCATTCTTTATATAAATTTTAAGACTTTGACATCACATAAAACAGTGATCAAGTTTTTGGTGTCGTTGCCGGGGAACTGAAATATTAAGAAAGCTAAATTTTTATTACCTTAGCCATTATTTTAATTATTTTATTATGATTATTATTTTTTTCACTTTTCTAATTTTTCTTTTATTTGATTTTTCTATAACCTCGACCCAGTAATCATGCTATCAAACCAGGTAGAGCTTTTAAGTAAGAAAATTTACGGTTTATGTGGTTCTTTGCAGGTACATCAAGTTATGCAGTGCGGAACAAGTGGAGGTGTGGCGAATCCTGAGTACCCACCCTACGGACATGGCATTGAAAGCGAACAAGTCAACTATATGGGTAACTATTCTAGACCTCAAAATAATTTTTATAGTAACACTTATAATGCAGGTTGAAGGTACCATCCCAATTTCTCATGGGATGATCGAGGTAGTCAAAGACCGCAACTTCCTCTAGATTTTCAACAACCACCTCACCAGCAAGAACAGGAGCCGAACCTTGAGGAGATACTGATAAAATTTATAGCGGTGACAGAAACTCATTTCCAAAACACCGAAACAATACTTAAAAATCAAGAAGCATCAATTCAAGGGATCAAGAATCAATTAAGTCAGCTTGCTAAGCTGATCTCAGAACAACTACAATAAAGCTTGCCAAGCAATACTGAGACTAACCCAAAAGAGCAAATTCAAGTTGTAACAGCTAATAATAGTAAAAGGTTAGTAGAATCTGACCAAGACAAGAGCCTGTGGTAAGTGAATGTAAGGTTGAGGTAAGCCATGATTTACCAAACCAAGTAATTACAGAGTACCAACCCCGTGTGCCATACCCCAATACGATAAAAAAAGACCACACAGAGGAACAATTCAGTAAGTCTCTTAAACTTCCAAAGAAATTCCATATTAACTTGTCGTTTCTTGAAGCTCTTTTGCAGATGCCAGCTCCTGGACCTCGTGTCGATAAAGAAGAAATTCATGAGGAACGAAGGCTTTGGATCGATGAACTAGACGAGTGGAAGACACACTTCAAAGAGAAACTAAAAACACACGAATCAAAAATGAGGCAACTCCACGACGAACTTAATGATGGGACAACCCAACTTAAAATAGGAGATCAGGTACTCAAAATCTTCCCAGACGAAACAGTCGAGGTAACTAGTTCTTAAATCAACACCATTAAGGTAAACACTACTCGACTTAAAATTTATGTCAATAACCAAATTGATCGCATGAGAAAGGATTTCCACCTCCTCAAATAACCATGATTATGCGAATAACAGGTAAGTCTAGCTCAAGACTTTAAACGAGTGCTTTTCGGGAGGCAACCCGAGCACTAACTCTACTAATTAGTTTCGTTTTATTTCTTTTCGTATTTAGGTGTAGGTTTCCATACCCACACAGCTTTACACACGGCCGTGGCCGTGGCCGTGTGAGCACCATAAGAAGGAACACGGGCGTGGGATGCATCTCTATTTAAACCCCCTTCTTCCTTTCCTTTTCCCGTTATCTTCCTTCTTTCATTTTTCATTATTTACTTTTACTTTTATTATTATTACTTTCTTCTTTTTCTCCATGACATTTAGACTTAGCTTAGGATACAATTAAATCAGACTGGCTACTTTGAGGATTCAAGTTCAAACAGCTCAAGGTACGCCTACGTTTCTCTTCATTAACTCTATCCAAAATTCAGGAAGTTTCACTTCTCTCCCTCTCTTTTGATTTTCTTACTATATGATCATTATCTACCTTTGTACATCGAGGGCAATGTATATTTTAAGTGTGCGGGTATTGGTTAACTATAGTATTATTTGAAATTCCCTGAATTATGCCTTGTTCTAAAGTAAGTTTCTCATATTATGATTAGAGTGAAATTTCCCCCGATTTATGATTTTTATTGATATGTTTTGGATTAAGTCATAGTTAATTGTGCATTGATGATTAAATTTCTAAGATACTGATAAGTTTATTTTTCAGAAATTAAAAATTTGCTAGGTTGTCTACCTAAATCTGAATATTACTTTGAAGTTTGAAATTTACGAGGTTGACATCAAAATACCCATTAATTTTGTGAGATTTTGAGCCTTATAGAGCATATATTCTTTTTCTTACTCACTTTATTGATTATGAGTGTGTCAACATTGATTTGTTATTCTAGAACTTGCTTCGATTATGCATGTCGAGACCACACCTTTGATTTGATATACAAAGATGATAAAGGCACCTGGTTTTAACCCACTTACTCCACTAAAAACCTACCCTCATAATTAACCCCTAATGAACCCTTTTGATCCTAACAACCCTTTTTATTGACTCACCTACTAATATTAACCCAAAACCAGTCTGTATTTGTTATCACCATTCTTCTTAACTTCCCTTATCGAGATTTGATTTGATCAGTTGCCTAACTATTTTATCTATTTCAATTATTAAATCTATCTTAATAATGAATTGTTCTTAAAAAAAATCGAAGTATATTCATTATTAGTTTTGTAATTAAGTGAGCTTATACGTTTAAATTCCAATTGTTGAAGAAGAAGCTCGTATTAGAGTATTATTATTACAAGTTTTCGTTTGATGTAATTATTTATTATCAATTCATTGTGTCTAGTTAGGTAATTTGTCAAGTCAATCTCGATTCTAACCCTCCAATTCAGCCTTTATCCACACCTTTTACCTAAGCCCCGTTACAACCTTTTTAAAGACCTTTTGATTTGTGTATCATCTCATATTATAGTAGTGGAGATTTGATTTTCATGCAGGCCTATGGGATTAACTTTTCATGTTCGACTAATGAGTGCTTTTTTGCTGAACCTTAAACACTTCGAGTGGTTTGAGTGAATCTTTAGTGAGGATGTCAACCCTTGTCGATTTTGAATCAGAGGTAATTATTTAGATAAGGGGAACCACCTATGTTTCATGCTACAAAAATGTATAACTTATATTGTTTGAATCTTTAGGACTCTTTGAGTTAAATTATCCATGTATGAATTATCTATGAATTATGATGAAACACTATTGATGAATATTATGAATTGAGGAAAGTTTATTTTAATTGTGAGTTGAGAATTTTGCTTGAGGACAAGCAAAAGCTTAAGTGTGGGGGTATTTGATAAACCGCGATAGTAACATATTTTAAGCCCACATTTAGCATGCTTTGGGATGATTTAAGCCTTGAATTGTGTAATTTGGTGCTCTTAATCCTTTGTTTTCATGTTTTATACTCAGAAAAGCACCAAAGGATGAAAAGAACGAGAAACAGGCCCAAAACGGAGTAAATGGGCCATATCACAAAATCAACACGGCCTGGGCCCAAGACCACACGGCTGTTCCTCATTCAACAATCTTGAACATGACCTGGCCACGATTCACACAGGCGTGTGCCATGGGCGTGTCCCTACCATGACAAAGAGAAATTTCACTCGGATCAGGATACTTAGAGGCAAAGAAACACATTCAAGAGCCTATATAAACACCCTAATTATGACCTAAAAGGGGAGAACCCAGGGCTTTAGTCAGGGGGCATCCAGCTAGGCCAAAGAGGGCAGATTTGTGGGGATTTACTCGAAGATAGCCAGTTGATTCATCTCAAGAAGCCAGAATCATACTCAAGACGGAGGATCTCTCCTTCAATTTCTTCGAGGTTTTTAGGGATTTCTTATGTTTTGTTTTATCTTTTCTTCTGATATGTTTTATTTTATAATTATGAACAAAACCCTCAGATACCTGAGGGAGATGAAACCTAAGATGAATCTTGTTATCGTTTGCTGAACTATATGATAAATATTTGACTTTTTCTTAATTATGTGTTCTTAATTCTTGTGTTGATATTTCTGGGATATTAAAACAAGTGTGATGTGGTTAGGTGGAGGAGCAAAAGTCCCTACCTAAGAGTAGATCTAGCATAGTTAAGCGGAGTTGCTCGTGCGCCTAGAGATAGGGTGACGAAAATTTACCGGATTAGGGTCAAACCTAATATGGGAGTCTATAGATCGAGTTAATGCAATTCTAGGGGTTTTAATTAGAAAGAGATTTCAATTAATGCAATTGTCTTAATCAATTGGTTTTTCCCAAAGTATTTTT
The DNA here is from genome assembly GCA_025503065.1 of Gossypium bickii. Lineage (NCBI taxonomy): Eukaryota > Viridiplantae > Streptophyta > Magnoliopsida > Malvales > Malvaceae > Gossypium > Gossypium bickii. The sequence continues at coordinate 35,207,197 of CP106712.1, read as the reverse complement.
CCCACATTCATTCTCTTTTTCTTTGCATATTTAGCTTAGTTGTTAGTAAATTTTAGATTAGATAAAAATTCCTTTAATTCTTAGGCTAAATAATAAGAAGAAAGTTAGTATTAGTACTTTTGGTTCCTTTGGGTTCGACAATCCAGTCTTTCCTTAACTATACTACTATTCGATAGGTGCGCTTGCCTCAAATTGTTGTCATAGTTAGTTTCCAGGTTCGATCATTCTTTATATAAAATTTAATACTTTGACATCGCATAAAACAACGATCAAGGTCCTGACGGGTTTCTTCTAATCATAAACTAGAATACCGGCCAGAAGAAAAGAAGAAAATTTAGAAAAATAAAAATAAAATATGGCTAAAGTAATAAAAATTGAGCGTTCTTAACATTTCAGTTCCCCGGCAATAGCACAAAAAACTTGATCGTATGTCAGAGTCTTAAAAATTTATATAAAGAATGATCGAGCCTAGAAACTAACTGTGACAACGATTGAGGCAAGTGCACCTATCGAATAGTAGTATAGTTTAATGGAATAACCGAATTGTCGAACCCAAGGGGACCAAAAGTACTAACACTAACTTCCTTTTTATTATTTATCCTAATAATTAAAGGAATTTTTGTTTAATCTAAAATTAACTAACTACTAAGCTAAGGATGCTAAGGTAAAGAGAATGAATTGGGGAAAATACTTATGGGAAAAAACCAATTGATTAAGAGAATACCCGAGGAAGAATCCACCTAGACTTCACTTGTTATCTAACTCTGAACCAGACGATTTGTTCACTTGACTTGATCCGTAGGATTCCCTAATTTATATTAATTCCTCTTTCGAGGCTACAAACGTCTAACCCTAGGTTGATTAATTGAAATCTCTTTCTAACTAAAACCCCTAGAATTGCATTAACTCGATCTATGGACTCCCATATTAGGTTTGACCCTAATCCAGCAGATTTTTGTCATCCTACTTCTAGGGTTGCGATCAACTCCTCTTAACTATGCTAGATCTACTATTAAACAAGGCCTTTTCCTCCACTGCTTAAGCACATCAATACTTGAATCAATATCCTAAAATATCAAAGAAAGAATTAAGAATAAATAATTAAGAATAAATCAAGTATTTATCATATAGTTCAGAAAATAATAATAAGATCCATCTTAGGTTTCATCCCCTTCAAGTATTTGAGGGGTTTAGTTCATAATGATAAAAGAATACATCTCAGAAGAAAATATAAAACAAAACATAAGAAAACCCTAAAACTCCCTAAAGGAATTTGAAGAGAAGATCCTCCATCTTGAGTATAACTCCGGCTTTTTAAGATGAATCAACTAGCTTTCTTCGAGTAAATCCCACAATTCTAGCCTCTCTAGCTTGGCTCCTCGGCCTACCTGAACCGGCCCCCTGAAGGTCATACTTAGGGTGTTTATATAGGCTTTTAAAATGTCTTTCTTCGCCCCTAAGTATTCTAATCCGAGTGAAATTAAAACATGTTGCGGTAGGGACACGCCCGTGGTACACGCCCGTGTGAGTTGAGGCCAGGCTGTGGTTGGGTCTGCTAATGGAGGCACGACCGTGTGGCTTGGGCCCAGGCCGTGTGCATTTCGTACTTTGGCCCATTTTTTCCATTTTTGGCCCGTTTCTCGTTCTTTTCATCCTTCAGTGCTCTCCTAAGTATAAAACATGAAATTAAAGGATTAGGAGCACCAAATTCCACAATTCAGGGAATAAGTCATCCAAAAGTATGCTAAATGTGGGATTAAAATATGTACATTATATGGTTTACCAGCCCGATAAGTGGATTTTTGGGCTTTGACTTTATACTGTTATTTCCTCTTTTTGGGATTCATTTCTTCCCCCTCCTTACCGATTTCTATAAGCTAATCGATCAAGCAATCAATGTTATGGTCTTGTGCAGTTACTGAAGCTAGTGGTGAAGGTGGAATAGGGTCCTTACCTTTTGTGGTGGTAGTAGTGGCAATGTCATCTTTTTCTTCTTCTTTATATTTTTCAATATTAAGGGATGCCGCTTTTTGGGCTCTTCAATATTAGGTTGAATAGGATCCTCAACAGCAGTTTGGGTGGGCTCTTCGACAACATCAGAAGATGGGAGCAAAGTGGTGGGGAAGATAGGAAATTCCGGCATTGGCTTTGTAAAATTCTTTTGTAGGGATCTCTTAAGAGCCAAATCTTTACTCCTTACATAGGCCCAATATTGAGCTTGCTGCTGCTGGGCCTAGACCATCTCTTCAACCAGGTGATACTACTAAATTTAAAAAAGGGACATCCTCTGCTAGAACTACTTTAAGGAGTACGATATTTGCTGCTCGAGAGAGCTACAAGAAACTGAAGGTACTGTCGTAGGAGAATGCACAGCAGTGGAAGTGGTGGTTTGACTATGCTGAGTTGCATTAGCCGCATCAATGCCTTAAATCTTGGCAAATATGGTGCTGGACAGTTCACCCTTGTTAGGGGTGATATCCTTATCCTCATTGATCGAGACTAGGGTGGTTTGACATAGAGAAGTAATAAGTGAGGGAATAATTAAGCTACCAGCATTCTTCTCAGCACACCAGTGTACTTCTTAAAAAATGATTCTACTGACATTAATTCTTTTGAATAAGTGGAGAAGAGAAATGTTAGGAGTTTGAAACATTCAAATTGGTTTGAATGAGTGATTTGGAGGAAATTTAGGAGGAAAAGAAGGGATTGGGGAGAGTAGAGGTTTAGCCGAATTTTGAAGGTAGTAGGTGGTGTTGGGCATTCGGTTCCTGTGTGTTTAGGGGTGTGACGAAATTTGGGTGTGGGTTTCTTCCATTTTTAGTTTTTGTAAGTGCTAGTTGGGGGGTGGCCGAATGTTGGTAAAGGCCTTGGGGAAGTGTTGAATATTTGGCTAGATAGGGAGCCTTAGGGTATTTTTCCTCTCATTCTTTTGTGCCAAAACCACACTTCTTATTTGGCATTCTTATTTTCTCTAGAATACCAAAAGTGAGTGGCCTTCCAAGTTTCTTTTTCTTCTTCTCTTGGTGCATAGCCGAATCCTCCTAGCACCTTACCATCTCTTCTTTCTTTCTTTTGGTTGAGCAAGAGCCGAAACTTCATTTCCCATCTCTTCTCTTCACCTCTTTTCTTTGTTAGCCGAAACTTTCTGAAGCATTAACCTTTGTCGAAAACTTTGATACTCTCCTCTCTTCTCATTCAGCATTTTAGCCGAATATCTCTTGTTAAATGGTACCTTTCTGTTTCATCTCTTGTCTTTTCATAGCAGAATGATTTCGGCATTTGGGGTAAGTTCTTTGTACTTTGTCCAAATCTCCCTAACTCTCTCATCTCTTTTCCCTTTTCTCTATCGTTTTCTATAGAAGGAAAAGCTGAAACTTGCCATCTGTTTTGGGTGGCTCTTATTTATTTGTAAGCTAAAATTCCTCTGGCACTCATAATCTTTTCTTTCGGTTCTTGTAGCAGCAGATTGCTGTTATCTATTCTCCTCTACTTCTAGTCGATTTTGCTAGTGTTGTGGTAAGTGTTCCTGTCATTTCAATCATCTCTTATTGCGTTAAATGCCGAAGGCAGTGATCCAATTCTAGTAACTCTTGGATGAATGTAGGTGGGGGTGGTGACGCCATCTTATGGAGACTTTCGGGATTCGTTGGTTTGTGAATCAAGTCTGAGCCTCGGGTTGTGCAGATTTAGGTAAGGGTCTTAGTTTCGAATGTTAGTCCTTTTGATTTGAGTTCACTGTATTAATTCGGTTTAGTGACCAAAGTGTGTTCATGGACTCTAATGCCAGCCAAGTGGTAGGAGGGGTTGGATCTGTAAACTCAGCCCCTAAGTTTAAGAAACGGGCAGTGTCAGCGGTTTGGGATTGGCCACTAGGTTGTGGGCCAACATCTGAGTAGAGTAGTAGGTAGATAGCAGTGGTATCGATTAACGATAGTGTCGATATAGAGAGCGTGTTACGAGTAATCAGGTGTGTAACTCTTACACACTTCGTATGTTTAATATGCTATTATTTGTGAATTGTCAAAAGCCGAGATAACAGAGGAAAACACTAATTTACCCTTGTGGGTAAACGCAGGGACTCCGGGTAAGTCCATTTCAATGGCTGACATTATTTGCCTATGTTAAAACCTGCATGTGCTATGTCCTATCATTCTTAATGTTAAGTATGACCATATTGAATTGCAAAGCATGTACATGAAAATGGGTATGATGAGTGGAGGGGAAAGGTATGGTTATGAGACTGTCACCAGTGGTTAGGTACCACACGCGGGTTGGCCCCACATACTATTATTCTATGACTAAGTGTCAGTGGTTTGGAACCACTAGTGGTTAGGTACCACATATGCTTATTTTTGTGACTCGTCCCAGTGGTTTGGTACCACAACGGGTTGGCCCCACATATCGATATACGGTATCGTCATTAGTGGTTAGGTACCACAAGTGGGTTGGCCCCACAAATAATTATTTGTTACTTCGGTCACCAGTGGTTTGGAACCACCAGTGGTTAGGTACCACCAGTGGCTAGGTGCCACAAGGGGTAGACTTGGGAGACTCAGATGGATAGGTTGGATGGGTTGCATGACATGCTTATTTGCATATGAATCTGTGTAAGAGCTTAAAATCTTTTGGATGGGGATTTATACACTGAGTCTCGGTGACTCACCCATTCCATTACTTTTTTGAAAATAATTCCTAGATCGCGGATATGGAGCCCGGATGGACTCGAGGTGGCCATGCTCAGTATTTCAGTTTTTTATTTTTGATTATTTTGGATTTATTTTATTTTAAGTTTGTTTTGCAATTATGTAATAAAGGCACTTAGATTTTAGTTTGGAATTATCAATTTTGTTTAAATTTCCTTAAAATTATGTTTAAACATTCAGGACATGCCTAATAAACTATGAAATGGACGTTTTCAAAACTTCAGTTGATTTTTGGGATTTCCAAAACTTTACCATCGGGTAATTAACAAACAAGTGATCATAACAAGGCAACTCTGTTTTTCTAAACTAAGACTCAAAACGATTTCAACAATTCACGCGCCACAAACTCGGGTTTTTTTTTTAATACTCCAAGGATTATTTTCAACTTAAGACGACAACTTGATTTCAAAACAATGTTTTCTTCCCTGTGACATGTCAGATTCAGTCGTAGCATATTGACCGGGTTTGGGGTGCTACAATTGTGGTATCAGAGCCTGGTCCAAAAGCTCGGCTGTGGGCATTAGGCTCAGATTGTTTTTCAAAAAGGGGTTTGCAAAATGGTTGAATGAAGAACATGTTTTGGGAAGCATGGCACCTGAGTCTCCGACACTGATCCGTGACGGTAAGTCTCTTAACTGCTGTTTATATGGTTTAAATGTTTGTGCCATGAATACTAGTAATAGGAATTTACCTTAGAGATTGAAGCCTGTAGGACTGTGTGGACTTGCGAGAACAACTACTCTAATAAATAGTTCATAAGACTGTGCCGGAATAAACAGTGGAAGAAAGCTAACTGATAAAATTTTTAAATCTGATTAAAGTCATGGGTCAGAGAATGAGGTGCCGCCGCCACCGGCTGTGGGCGCTGAGTTTCAGGATCAAACGGGAGGTGATGATACAGTGTCGCAGGCGATGCTGCAGGTCTTGGAGAGAGTTTCCTGAAGCAGAAGTGGGTACAGGGGCTCGAAAATCTATGTCCAAATGACTCCGGGCTAATGGAGCAGAAGTATTTAGGGGTGTTTCTGGTGTAGCTCCCAACACAGCTGAATACTGGTTAGAGGTGACGGAGCGCAGAATGGATGATCTGGACTTCACGGCTGAGGACAAGTTGAAGGCGATGGTGTCTCTTCTTCGGGATGAGTCCTATCAGTGGTGGCTCACAGTCAGGGTTGGTGCGATGGCCGATGATATCACCTGGGATTTCTTCAAGGCGGCTTATCAAAGAAAGTACGTCGGGTCTGGTTATATAGATGCGCAGCATAAGGCAATTTTGAATTTGGTCCAGGAGAGTAAGTCAGTATATGAATATGAGGCGAAATTCTTTCGTTTAAGCCGTTATGCTCGGGGTATCGTGGCTACAGAACATGAACGCTGTGTTAGTTTTGAGGATGGGCTGAGGGGTAAGCTGCGGGTATTGATTGCTCCACAGCGACAGAGGGAGTTTGCTATCCTCGTAGAGAAGGCCAAGATAGCTAAGGAGGTGAAGCACTCTGTGAAACTGAATCAGGACAGAAATTGGAATAAAAGGAGTTTTGGGCCATCAGGGTCTGCTGGGAGCTCTTAGAAAAGGGCTAGGTTTGGCGGGCCGAGTCAGGCTGCAAAGCCTGCTGCTGCCACTCTGTGGCCACCACGATATGCGTGATGCAGGAAGTCTCATTCGGGGGAGTGTTGGGCAGGTAATAGAGGATGCTTTGAGTGTGGGTCGACGGATCACCAGATAAGGGATTGTCCGCGAAGGCCAGCTAGGACTTAGTCTGAAGGTCAAGGACGTACACAATTCAGGAGAGATGGTCTGCAACTGCAGAGGGGTCGAAGTTTAGCCAGGGGTGGTATCGGTAACGGACGAGGTCGTGGAGCACCGAGTGGAGGTGCCGAAAATATAGATACGAGACAGCCTGGGTTGGTCTATGCAGCAAGACGTCGAGAGGAGGGCGACGCACCGGACATCATAACTGGTACGTTCTTAATTTACGGATTGCCCTATACTGCTTTGATTGATGTTGGTTCTACGAACTCTTATGTTGCTAGTAGTATAGTGAGAACTTTGAACTTAGCCTATGAGACTACTTCTAGGAAGATGACTGTAATTAGCCCTTTAGGACACTCTGTAGTAGTGAACAAACTGTATAAGGATGTACCCCTAGAACTTCAAGGGGTAGTGTTTCTGGCTGATCTGATGGAACTGCCATTTGGAGAGTTTAATTTGATCTAAGGAATGGATTGGTTAGTAAAGTATCAAGCGAGTTTAGACTGCGCAGCCAAGCGCATGGTGCTGAGAGTGGTCGAGGGTGAAGAGGTGGTGATGATAGGTGAGAGGAAGAACTACCTATCTAATGTGGTATCCACTTTGAAGGCCAAGAAAATGGTGAGGAAAGGATGTAAGGTGTTTGTGGCTTATGTTTGTGCCTTGGGGGTTAAGGAATCAACCGTGGGGGATGTCCGAATGGTGAAGGAGTTCTCTGATGTCTTCTTAGAAGAGCTTCCAGGTTTGCCTCTAGATCGCGAGGTTGAGTTTGGTATTGACCTGCTACCTGGAACCGCGCCAGTGTCTATTGCCCCATATAGAATGGCGGCAAAGGAGTTAGTGGAGCTGAAAGCGCAGATTCAGGAGTTGTTAGACCGGGGTTTTATCTGGCCGAGTGTGTATAGACTACTGTCAGCTGAATAAGTTGGGGAGCACCCGTGCTTTTTATTAAGAAGAAGGACGGATCAATGCGAATGTGTATAGACTACTGTCAGCTGAATAAGTTGACGATTAAGAGTAAATATCCGTTGCCGAGTATAGACGACCTGTTCGACCAACTCAAGGGAGCATCAGTCTTCTCTAAGGTAGATTTGAGGTCGGGATATCACCAACTTAAGGTCAAGGAGGTGGATATTCATACTCGTTACGGTCACTATTAATTTTTGGTGATGTTGTTTGGATTGACCAACGCACCAGCAGCGTTTATGGATATAATGAATCGGGTTTTTCAATCGTATTTGGATCGATTCGTCGTGGTATTTATAGATGATATTCTGGTGTACTTGAAGTCTGAGGAGGAGCATGATGCACATCTTCGGATGGTTTTGCAAATTCTAAGGGAAAAGTAGTTATTTGCAAAGTTTAGTAAGTGCGAGTTCTGGCTAAGGGAAGTTACCTTTTTGGGTCATGTGGTGTCAGCTGTGGAGAGTGGAGTGGACCATCGGAAGATTGAAGCTGTGTTAGACTGGAAACCACCTAAGTCTGTGGCGGTGATTTAGAGTTTTTTGGGTTTAGCGGGGTATTACCGAAGGTTTGTAGAAGGGTTTTCTTTGATTGCAGCACCGTTAACCAAGTTGCTAAGGAAAGGGATTCTGTTTGTCTGGTCAGACAAGCAATAAGGAAGTTTTGAGAAGTTAAAGAGGATTCTGATAGAAGCTCCGGTTTTGATTCAGCCTGACGCAGAGAAAAAGTTTACGGTCTACTATAGTGCGTCGCATATTAGACTAGGATGTGTGCTGATGCAAGAGGGGAAAGTAGTGGCGTATGCTTCTCGACAATTGAGACCTTACGAAGTGAATTACCCGACGCATGATCTGGAGTTAGCTGCAGTGGTTTTCGCTTTTGAAAATTTGGAGGCATTACTTGTATAGGGAGAAGTCTACCGTGTACACAAATCATAAGAGTTTGAAATACCTCCTTACTCAGAAGGAATTGAATTTAAGGCAACGGAGGTGGATCGAGTTGTTGAAGGATTATGACTGCTCAATTGAGTACCATCCGGGTAAGGCTAACGTAGTGGCAGACGCATTGAGCCGCAAGATGGTAGCAGATTTAAGATCAATGTTTGTCCACTTTAGTCTGTATGATTATGGAAGTCTGTTAGCGGAACTACAAGTGAAGCCGACATGGGTAAAGCAGGTTAAGGAGAAACAGCTAGTATATGAAGTCTTAAGCGCTCGATGTTTACAAGTGCGGAATGATGGATTGGAGGGGTATAGCTTGAGCAGCGATGAGTATTATGCTTTCAGGGGAAAGTTTGCATGCCAAGAGATGTAGAGTTAAGGCAAAAGATTCTTCAGGAAGCTCATAGCGGTCCATACACTATGCATCCTGGAAGTAGCTAGATGTAACGAGATTTGCGAGAGTAGTTTTGGTGGCCGGTTCTAAAGTGAGAGGTGACTGAATTTGTGGGCGAGTGTTTGACGTGTTAGCAAGTAAAGGCAGAACATCAGTTACCTTCGGGATTGTTGCAACCAGTGAAGATTCCACAATGGAAATGGGAAAGGATTACGATGGACTTTGTTAGTGGGCTACCCCTTACGCTTAAGAAGGATTCAGTCTGGGTGATTGTTGACCGTCTGACAAAGTCTACTCATTTCATACCTGTGCGTGTGGATTAGCCTCTTCAGAAGTTAGCTAGATTATACATAGCAGATATTGTGAGGTTACATGGGGTGCCAGTGTCGATTATTTCGGACAAAGACCCTAGATTTACGTCAAGATTCTAGAAGGTGTTGCATCAGGCATTGGGTACAAGTTGGATTTCAGTATGGCGTTTCATCCATAGTCGGATGGGCACTCGGATAGGGTAATTCAGATTTTAGAAGATATGTTAAGAGATTGTGTTATTGGATTTTAGAGGTAGTTGGGAGGAGTTTCTACCGTTGGCACAGTTCGCGTATAACAATAGCTACCTATCAAGTATTCAGATGGCATCGTATGAAGCGTTATATGGGCGGAAGTGTCGTACCCCTACGTGTTGGACAGAGTTGGGTGAACGGCAATTGTTGGGTCTAGAGTTGATTACTGAAACGGAAGATAATGTTAAGCTGATTCGAGCTCGTTTGAAGGAAGCTTCGGACAGGCAGAAGTTCTATGCCAATCTTAAGCGGAAGGATATAGAGTTTGCAGTGGGTGACAAGGTTTTCTTGAGGGTGTCTCCGTGGAAGAAAGTGTTGAGATTTGGTTGGAAGGGCAAGCTGAGCCCCAGGTTTATCGGGCCTTATCGGATGTTGAAGCGTATGGGACCAGTAGTTTATCAGCTCGAGTTACCATCAGAATTGAGTGAGATCCATAACGTGTTTCATGTTTCGATGCTTAGACACTATCGTTCAGATCCGTCTCATGTTGTGCCAGTAGATGAAATTGAAGTGAGCCCAGACTTATCTTTTGAGGAGGAACCAGTGCAGATCCTGGAACGGGATGCCAGAGTATTGCGTAGAAAATCAGTTCCTTTGGTGAAGGTGCTATGGCAGAATCATGGATCAGAAGAAGCCACGTGGGAGCCCGAGGATGTGATGCGGCAACAATACCCTCATCTCTTTTGACCAGGTAATTTCAAGGCCGAAATTATTTTTAAGGTGGGAAGAACTGTAACATCCTAAATCGGGGCCTTTCCATTTTATGTGATTGCATGTAGATGGTATGGTTGTCATGCTAGTTTAGGGTATTTTAGGGTCCAGGCATGAGCTAGGAGTGGGCCAGAGCCTTAGCAAAATTTTTTTGGGCGCTTAGAAGGGGGAGCTGAAGGGGTTAGGTGTTAAGGGTGGTTGGTGGTAGGTTTTGACGCAAGAAGAGCCTTGGTAAAGTGGCAAGGAGGCCCCACTTAAGGCTGAAGGAAGTGACACCTCAAGGTAGCTGAAGGGGACTTGGTTTGAGCTGCAGAAATCCCCTTTTGAGCATTCCTTTTTTACGCCAAGACCAAGAAGTGTTGTACTCAGTTGGGACTCTGGTGGATGAGTACTGAAGGAGTCAATAGATTTGAATAAGTGGAGAAGAGAAATCTTAGGAGTTTGAAACATTCAAATTGGTTTGAATGAGTGATTTGGAGGAAATTTAGGAGGAAAAGAAGGGATTGGGGAGAGTGGAGGTTTAGCCGAATTTTGAAGGTAGTAGGTGGTGTTGGGCATTTGGTTCTTGTGTGTTTAGGGGTGTGCCGAAATTTGGGTGTGGGTTCCTTCCAATTTCAATTTTTGTAAGTGCTAGTTGGGGGTGGACGAATGTTGGTAAAGGACTTGGGGAAGTGTTAAATATTCGGCTAAATACGGAGCCTTAGGGTATTTTTCCTCTCATTCTTTTGTGCCGAAACCACACTTCTTATTTAGCATTCTTCTTTTCTCTAAAATACCAAAAGTGAGTGGCCTTCCAAGTTTCTTTTTCTTCTTCTCTTGGTGCATAGCCGAATCCTCCTAGCACCTTACCATCTCTTCTTTCTTTCTTTTGGTTGAGCAAGAGCCGAAACTTCATTTTCCATCTCTTCTCTTCACCTCTTTTCTGTGTTAGCCGAAACCTTCTGAAGCATTAACCTTTGTCGAAAACTTTGATACTCTCCTCTCTTCTCATTCAGCACTTTAGCCGAATATCTCTTGTTAAAGCGTACCTTTCTGTTTCATCTCTTGTCTCTTCATAGTAGAACGATTTCGGCATTTGGGGTGAGTTCTTTGTACTTTGGCCGAATCTCTCTAACTCTCTCATCTCTTTTCCCTTTTCTCTATCATTTTCTATATAAGGAAAAGCCAAAACTTGCCATCTGCTTTGGGTGGCTATTATTTATTTGTAAGCTGAAATTCCTTTGGCACTCATAATCTTTTCTTTCGGTTCTTGTAGCAGCAGATTGCCGTTATCTATTCTCCTTCACTCCCAGTTAGTTTTCCTAGTATTGTGGTTAGTGTTCCTGTCGTTTCAATCATCTCTTATTGCGTTAAATGTCGAAGGCAGTGATCTAATTCTAGTAACTCTTGGCTGAATATAGGTGGGGGTGGTGATGCCATATTGTGGAGACTTTCGGGATTCGTTGGTTTGTGAATCAAGTCTGAGCCTCAGGTTGTGCCGATTTAGGTAAGGGTCTTAGTTGCGAATGTTAGTCCTTTTGATTTGAGTTCACTACGTTAATTCGGTTTAGTGACCAAGGTGTGTTCATGGACTCTATTTCCATCCAAGAGGTAGGAGGGGTTGGATCTATAAATCCAGCCCCTATGTTTAAGAAACGGGCAGTGTTAGTGGTTCGGGATTGGCCACCAGGTTGTGGGCCGGCATCTGAGCAGAGTAGTAGGCAGATAGCAGTGGTGTCGATTAACGATAGTGTCGACGTAGAGAGCGTGGTATTACGAGTAATCAGGTGTGTAACTCTTACACACTTCGTATATTTAATATGCTATTATTTGTGAATTGTCAAAAGCCGAAATAACAGAGGAAAACACTAAGTTACCCTTGTGGGTAAACGCAGGGACTCCGGGTAAGTCCATTTTGATCGCTGACGTTATTTGCCTATGTTAAAACCTACATGTGCTATGTCCTATCGTTCTTAATGTTAAGTATGACCATATTGAATTGCAAAGCATGTACATGAAAATGGGTATGATGAGTGGAGGGGGAAGGTATGATTATCAGACTGTCACCAGTGGTTAGGTACCACACGCAGGTTGGCCTCACATATTATTATTCTGTGACTAAGTCTCAGTGGTTTGGAACCGTCAGTGGTTAGGTACCACATATGCTTATTTGTGACTCGTCCCAGTGGTTTGGTACCACAGTGGGTTGGCCCCACATATCAATATACGGGATCGTCACCAGTGGTTAGGTACCACAAGTAGGTTGGCCCCTCATATGATTATTTGTGACTTCGGTCACCAGTGGTTTGGAACCACCAGTGGTTAGGTACCATCAGTGGCTAGGTGCCACAAGGGGTAGACTTGGAAGACTCGGATGGACAGGTTGGATGGGTTGCATGACATGCTTATTTGCATATTAATCTGTGTAAGAGCTTAAAATCTTTTGGATGGGGATTTATACACTGAGTCTCGGTGACTCACACCTTCCGTTACTTTTTGCAGATAATTCCTAGTTCGCAGATATGGAGCCGGGATGGACTCGAGGTGGCCATGCTCAATATTTTGGTTTTTTTATTTTTGGTTATTTTGGATTTATTTTATTTTAAGTTTGGTTTTCAGTTATGTAGTAAGGCCACTTATATTTTAGTTTGGAATTATTCATTTTGTTTAAATTTCCTTAAAATTATGTTTAAACATTTAGGACATGCCTAATAAACTATGAAATGGACGTTTTCAAAACTTCAGTTGATTTTCGGGATTTCTAAAACTTTACCATCGGGTAATTAGCAAATAAGTGATCATAACAAGGCAACTCTATTTTTCTAAACTAAGACTCAAAACGATTTCAACAATTCACGCAACACAAACTCGGGGTTTTTTTTTAAATACTCCAAGGATTATTTTCAACTTAAGACGACAACTTGATTTCAAAACAACGTTTTCTTCCCTGTGACATGTCAAATTTGGTCGTAGCGTTTTGACCGGGTTTGGGGTGTTACATAAACCCTCAGCAGTGATACTGTCAGCAAATGGTGCGTGTTCGTCTTGGACACTTGCAAGACCAAACTGTTCATTTACATGATCATCAAAAGGAACTAAAGTGCCTCTTACATAGATAAAAGGGAAATCTGGAGAATTGAATTGGGCATAAAATTCTTGAATAATTTTCCCCAAAACATCTTCATGGTGCAAACCTAGAATATTCCACCCATGCTTTTCTACTCTGGAGAACACAAATTCATTGTATCCCATGTATGGTTCATCTTTAATCAAGAACCCTTGCTAAAAATAGAAAGGGCGCTTCGCGATGTTGTTATTATATCTCGTGGTTGCGACATGGTTAAAGAATGTCTTTGGCTGAGCAACACCAGCCCTTGATGGCTTAGCAGTTTTGGACCCAATTTTGACGCGAACCATTGGATAAGATTAGAAGAAATCTTGGAGAATAAAGATAAAAGAGATTGAAGAGAAAGAGTAATAAAAATAAAAACTTCAGGAGAAACTTAAGAGACGTGAGTAGTTGAGAAGAGAAAAATAAGGGAGATAGTGATGACAATTCAACAAAAATGAAACGTGCTAGGAAAGTTACGCGACGTGGAGGAGAAAATAAAGGAATAAGGAAGATTTTGGGGGGAAAATGTGAAGTGCCCTATTCCTTAAACAAAAAGTTTAACTTCTCTTGCATGGGCTCGCCATGAACATCCGACCAACTCCCCCTTTTAGAGGTCTTCTTCTTTGTTCTTCCATGCTTTTTCTTGAAATTTATTGAAGAATCTCTTTAGCTACCTTGATTTCTCTACAAAAGTTATTAGAAAACCCTTCCATGAGCTTGAGATCTTCTTTAATCTTTTTTTTTTTCCAGCTAGGATTTATGGTGTTTCTAGTGAAAGAAACCATGACTAGTGATAGAAAGCTCACGAAGGATTTGTTCTTTTAGTCAATACTATGTTTCAAATAAGAAAGGTAAAGAGCAATGGGAATATTACTTTCCACTATTTGAACAATTTTATTAAATGTACACATGTATAAGGATAAATAAAATGTGAAAATATGTATGCAAATGATATGGCACTTTGGTGCCAACATGTGTAATAAAGTAAATGATTTGTCCAAGATGTAAATGGCCTTAAAGATTATATGAAAATATGTTTATAATATCCCATATTATACTTAGTGACTAGTAAGGACACAATTAGCATGCCATAGGGGGTCATTAGCGTGCATGTCCTAGGAGATACGATTCTAACCGTGTATAGACTTTGGGTATAGTAGTTTTGTGTGTAAAACTTGTGCATTATGAATCCATTTCTTCATTTCTTTAGATGTAAGTGATTTTAATGTATTATTATTGGTGTGTTTGGGTTGGGATCCCTCGTATATAGTCTTGGGTTGCTAGAATTTTCTATCGACGAATTGGAATTTAAATGTTGATAATAAGCTTTAAATGTGAATAGAGATGGTACAAGAAAAACCATATGCTGTGAATTAAAGGACTCTTAATGAATTGAGACGAAAATGATAATTTCCTTTAGTAGTGTGTGGCCTAATCAACACACCTTATGATATTAAAGAAATTGATAATTCAAGCATATTTTAGTTCAAAGAATTGAAAATGGAGAACATGGTTCATATAGGAAACATATTATATAAATGAAAGTTTTGAAAGAACATATTATAAATCTACGAAGCTATTCTTAAAAGCATAAAATAGGAATTTCATTAATTGAATTGGTTCATAAAAGGTTAGCATGTAAGTTGTGTTGGAAAATGTAACAGCCCTATTTATGGGCTAGTCAGAACAGTGGTTTCAAAATCACTAATTTGATGTTGGAAAATTTTTTTTTATGTTATTTTATGAATCAGAGCATGAATATATAGGTGCATGAAAATTTTGATGCTTTAATTTTAGCGATTTCATACCTAATTGCGAAAAAGGACTAAATTGCATAAAGTAAGAAAGTTTAATTTTACAAGCTAAAGGTGTCTAATAGCCATGGAGTATTAATTGGAGGTCCCAAATGTGCAATTAGGCCCTGTTTTAAGGGGTGGCCGGCCATAGGGGGACAAAGAAGTCAAAATTAGTCAAAGTTGGTGTAGTAGGTGGATTAAATTGATGAAATAGCATTAAATAAAGAAAATATGGTATCCTTCTATTCACTTATCTTCTTCCACCAAAAATACCAGCAAAAATAGGGGTTTGAAAGCTTAAAATTTTCAGCAACTTGCCTTCCTTGCAAGTAAGTGATTTTGGTGACTCTTCTTGATGATTTTTGTACTTTTAGGACCCTTGTATCACGATCTAGCTAATGAGGGGTCTATTTTACAAAATGGTGAAAATCTTGGAGTTTTTCCATGTGAGCTTTTAAGTTTTTTGCTGCATTTTTATGGAAGAAAATGAATCATAGTTGTTAGATAAACAACTTTTGAGAAAGGTGTTTCCATGAAAACATCTAAAAGGACCTTTTTGTAAAAGTTGTAAAATATGTGGTAAATTTGTGAAATAATGAGTATTGAGGGTTTCCATAAGAGTAATAAATGTTCACCTAGGCTCGTTAAAGAAAGAAAATCACTTTCATTAAGCATAAGAGTTAGCCAAGTATCGACCTAACTTAATAGACCATTACAAAAAGACTTTAATACTTTACAGAGCCAACACTTTTGCCAACAATTACGACCTAACAAAATAATCGAGTCCTATACATGCCATACTCAAAATAAGTCTAAATTGTTATACCAAAGTGATGTCGATAGTGTGATTTCTGAACTTCGACATCCACAACCTCTCGGGTTATCTTGGCAATACTACAAGGAAAAAGGGCAATGAAAGGGCTAAGCATAAAGCTTAGTAAGTTTGCATGGAAATAAATAGCAACAATAAGCTCATACTATAATCCATCCATGGCATTAACTAACCATACACAAGTCATAGGTTTCTTGCCATACTTACTTACAATTGCCTTTATTTAGCATATACCGTGCCACACATCGTAATCGTTTCTTCGTGACTCATTCACGAGTACCTAGTTGCACTCAATCACATGACTTTAGTCCAATTCTCATTTCTACTTCTAAACTCATTTACTTAACCCCTTAATCACTAGGGATAGTCAAAGACGCATATTCATCGTCATTCATGTAGGTACGAAGCCAATGCCACATCCACGAGTTGGTCTTACCTGGAGTCCCTTCAAAATGCCAATGCCATATCCCAGATATGGTCTTATATGGATTTCCACATTAAGTATCGATGCCATATCCTGGATATGGTCTTATACAATTTTCATATTCATTAACGAAGTCATATCCTGAATATGGTCTTATACGGGATCTCAACTCAGTGCCAGGCCATGTCCCGGACATGGTCATATACGGGACCTTATCTATTTCATAACTCGATGATAGCATTTTCATTTTCAATATGGTCCTCTAGGACTTCAACATCTCATTCAACATTAACTACTCAATTTAGTAGAGCATCATGCATCAATATAATGTCAAGCATTCTCAAACATGCTAACATAAATGTTGAATCTATCACATACAAACTTACCTCGATTTCAAAATGAGCTAACTCGTCGGACTAGTCCGAGACTTTGTTCTTTCCCCGATCGAGGCAGATTCTCGGTTCTTCTTGCTCTATAACAGCAATTTAGCTCATTTTAATCACCACATTAATAAAAGCATTTCAATAATCATGCTTAGGTAAAATTACTATTTTGCCCCTAGATTTTGGCAAAATGACCATTTTGCCCCTAGGCTGGGAAATTAATTCTAATCACATTTCTACCTTCAACAAGCCTAGGTGAACATTTAATAGTCTTATAGCTATCATCAAAACTCAACATTTCACATAATTACTACAAATTTGGAACCTTTTCATCATGGTCCAATTAGGTGTTTTCAAGACAACACCATTCACATAAAAATGCAGCAAATAACAATGATAGCTAAAACTCTAAACTTTTCAGCATGTTGTACAATAGTCCCATCATTTGAAAGCTTAAGCTTTAGGGGTTTCAAAAGTACAACTATTCTCAAGAAAAGATCACTAGAACACTTACTTGTGAAGAGATGAGTGTGCTAAAAATTTTTGAAGCTTTCTACCCTCTATTTGCTGCAAATTTTCAGTGGAAGAGTGAAGGAGAAAAGATGATACCTTTTCTTTCTTTATTTAATTAATACTAGTCAAATTAGTCACCAACTATCAACTACTTTGACCAAATTTGTCCATCTTTGTTCCTATGATAGCCTAT
Organism: Gossypium bickii; assembly: GCA_025503065.1. Classification (NCBI taxonomy): domain Eukaryota; kingdom Viridiplantae; phylum Streptophyta; class Magnoliopsida; order Malvales; family Malvaceae; genus Gossypium; species Gossypium bickii. Next base: position 35,189,946 of record CP106712.1, on the reverse strand, counting down.
GGCCGACCAAGCATTTAAAAAGGGCTAAATTGCCTTTTAAAGACCTCAAATTATCAATCTATGGCTATTTGGTACCTTTAACCTATAGAATAGAACTTTCGCACTTTATGCGATTTAGCCCTTTTTCGCAATTAAGCAAGAAATCGCTAAAATTACAGTACCAAAATTCTCATGTACATATACCATCATGCTCTAGCTCATAAAATGACATGAAAATAAATATCTATAATCTCGGATTAGTGATCTCGAGATCACTATTTTGACTAGCCCCTAAATCGGGTTGTTATATAAGGTCCAGTGCAAGACCATGTCTGGGACATGGCCTCGGCACCGAATTGTGATTCTATATAAGTCCATATTTGGGATATGGAATCGGTATTGAATATGAAAATTGTATAAGACCATATCCGAGATAGGGCATCGATAATTGATATGAGATCCCGTATAAGACCATATCTGGGATATGGCATCGGCACTCAGAGGTGACCTAATTTAAGACCACATCTGGGATGTGGCATTGACTTCATAATCGTGAGAATGATGATGACCTTGTATCTTTGAGTATCCGAAGTGATTTAGTGGGATAATAGTTTAGCTTGAAATAGAAATGAGATTAGTGCTAAAGCTATGTGATGAGTGAATACAGGTACCGTAAGTAATTCACGAGAAATTGTTTACGATACGTGACATGGTATGTATGTAATAAGAACAAGCAAGAGTAAGTTATGACAAAGTACTTAAGACTTTGTGTTTTATCTAATGCCATGATTGGATGATAATATGAGCTTATGTTGTTATTTATTTTTCATGCAAACTTACCAACCTTTATGCTTACTCCCCTTATTTCCCTTTTCTTTGTAGCATTGCCAAGTTAGCTTGAGAATTCGTGGAACGTCGGAGTTCGAAAATCACACTATCAACTACTTTTTGGTATAACAAAGTGTTGGCTATTGATGTTGTTAAGTTCATTTTGTAAGTTGTCATTGGAATTGTGCCAATACTTCAGAAGTTTATATATGTTCAATGATGATGAAATTCATTAAGTGTATGCTTGTGTGGATGTCTCGATTTTGAGTCTTTAGAAGTGCTTTATAGTCCTGGTATATGTTGAATTGTATTTGTGTAAGAATGATTGCTGTATAGGGTGGCATTTGGCTTGGTAGATAGCCTTTTAAATGTCCACACGAGTAGACACATGGGTAGAGACACGACCGTCTGTCTCAGCCGTGTGGGAGGCACAGCGATGGACATGGGTGTGTGCATAGGCCATGTGAAGTCTACACCTAAATTTAGAAATTTAATTTGACACAAGGTCTAAGGACACTGGCATGAGCCTTGGCCGTGTGACCATAGTGAGGTGATGATGTCATAAACAGAATGCCATGGTTTTTGGCATACGGGCTATGACACGAGCGTGTCAAGGCCGTGTGAGGGACAATGGCCAGGGAGACAGGCGTGTGTCTGGCCGTGTGAAAACACCTGTAGGTTCGAAACGAAAAATAAATTCCACACGAGCTAGGGACATTGGCGTGTGAGACCACACGGCCTGCCCACACGGGCATGTTCCATTTCACACGGGCATGTGGCCCTGTTTAAGCAAAATTTTTCTAAGTGCGCGAAAGTTTTTGGTTTGGTTCCGAATCACTCCAAATGTATGTTTAGGGTCGCGTAGACCCTTGATAGGGACGTTATGATTATAAATGAAAAGTTTTAAGTTAGAATGAAATTTTATGGCTTAATGTTATTGATTTAAGCAAGTTAAGTTCGGTAATGCCTCGTATCTGATTCAGGCATCGAATACAGGTAAAGGGTGTTACATTTAGTTGTATTAGAGCTACAGTTTAGTCAATTCTCGGACTAATGTAGTGTAAGTATGAGTCTAGCTATATATGCCATACATAAGAGTAAGTGTGTAATGATAGTGTGATGACTCCAGACGATTTGAATTGTGTTTTTTTATATTAAATGGATCCTAATCTCGACCGAGCTACAACCGATGATGCTGCAAGTAATGCTCTGGCTCCCGCCAAGGGACCGTGCCAGTAGAGAGTAGATCCGAGAGTGTGGGTCAAGGAGAAGAGGCTCGAGAAGCCTTTCTCCATATGATGAGCAACTGATATATCGAGTATATTAGAGCAAATCCTAATGCTCTACCCCCTCCACCCAACCTATTCCTCAGCCCGCTCCTGTAGCTCCTCAAGTGGTAGAGGTAGTAAGAAGAGAAAGGCTTCCGGTCGATAAGATCCGGAAACAAAGAGCCAAGGACTTTCAAGCTAGTAAAGACAATGACACGGAAAGGGCAGAATTCTGGCTCGAGAATACCATTAGGGTATTTGATGAGTTGTCATGCACGCTTGAAGAGTGCATGAAGTGTGTAGTATCTCATTTGAGAGTTCAACCTATCAGTGGTGGAACACCATTGTGTCTGTGGTACCAAGGGAGAGAGTTGATAAACCGTAAAAGTAACATATTTTTGGCCCACATTTAGGATACTTTTGGATGATTTATCCCTTGATTTATATAAAAAGGTGCTTTTAATCCTTTCTTTTCATGTCTTACACCTAGGAAAGCACCCGAGGATGGAAAGAACGTAAAACGGGCCCAAAATGGAGTAAATGGGCCATATCAGGAAATCAACACGGCCTGGCCTAAAGACCACACGACCGTGCCTTGTTGAGCATCTAAAACACGGCCTCTCCCCCGATTTACACGGCTGTGCTTCATTAAGTAATTCAAACACGGCCTGAAGTCGATCCACACGGGCGTGTTACATGGCCATGCCTCTGTCCCTGGAATGAGCAATTTCAGTCGGAAAAGGATACTTAGGGAGAAAGAATAGCATTCCAAAGAGTCTATATATATCCCCTAAGTGCCACCTTTTAGTGGAGGGGAGCTAGGCCAAAGAGCCAAGCCGGAAAGGTCAGAATTGTGGGAATCACTCGAAGTTAGCCAGTTGATCCATCCCAAGAAGCCGAGATTATACTCAAGACGGTGGAATTCTCCTTCAATTTCTTTAGGGAGTCTTAGGAATTTCTTATGTTTTGTTTTATCTTTTCTCTTGAGATTTTTTCTTTCATAGTTATGAACTAAACCCCTCAGATACCTGAAGGGGATGAAACCTAGATGAACCTTGTTATTTGATTTCTAAAATTATATGATAAACACTTAGTTTGTTCTTAATTATGCATGCTTAATCCAAATCTGATGTGCTTAGGTGAGGAGGAATAGACCCTGCTTAAGAGTAGATCTAGCATAATTAAGCGGAGTTGATCGAACGCCAAGAGATAGGGTTATGATATTTTGCTGATTAGGGTGAAACCTAATATGGGAATCCACAGATCGATTTACTGCTATTTTAGGGGCTTGTTATAAGAGAACGAGAGCTCCACTAATTAACCTAGGGTTAGACGTTATTCGCCTCGAGAGAGGGTTTAATATAGGTTAGGGAGTCCTACGGATCAAGCGAAGTAAATAAATCATATTATTCAGGGTTAGATAACAAGTGAAGTCTAGGTGGATTCTTCCTGAGGGTATCGTCGTGATCAATTGAGTTTTTCTTCAAGTTATTTCCAAATTCATTCTTTTTGTCTTAGTCCTTAGCTTAGTCTTCGTTAATTTAGATTAAAACAAACTTCACTTTATTTTTAAGGCTAAATAATAAAAAGAAAGTTAGTATTAGTACTTTTAGTTCCTTTGGGTTCGACAATCCGGTCTTGCCTAAGCTATACTACTGTTCGATAGGTACACTTTCCTTTAATCGTTGTCAGAGTTAGTTTCCAGGTTCGATCATTCTCTTTTATAAATTTTAAAGCTCTAATTTCAGCGATCACGTTTTTGACGCCGTTGCTGGGGAACTAAAATATTAAGAAAACTCTATTTTTATTACTTTAGCCATTATTTTTATTTTCAGCAATTTATTTTGTTTTTAGTTTAATTTTTAATTTTGATAATATTTTTTTCTTTCTTTTCTTTCCAGGTACCTCTAGTTTATGACTAGAAGGAACCCGAGAGGACCTTTAGTATACAACATTGATATTGAAGCAACCGCTCGTAGGAATCGCCAAGAAATTAAGCGAGCCCTAAACTATACAGAAAGAGAGGAAGAAGACACATCCAATCCTATTGAAGGGATGAATGAGACTAATCCACCACCACACGATGTGGGGGAATGCAACGCTTCACGCACCATGTTTGATTATGCTAAACCATATCTAACGGGAGCAGAATCGAGTATTGTTAGGCCTGCTATAGCCGCTAATAATTTTGAATTAAATCCTAACACAATACAAATGATTCAACAGTTTGTTCAATTTGATGGTTTGCAGGACAAAGATCCAAACACCCATACATCTAATTTCTTAGAGTTCTATGATACCTTCAAAACAAATGGCGTTTCTGATGATGCCATACGTCTTTGGTTATTCCCTTTTTCATTAAGAAATAAAGCCAAACAGTGGTTAAACTCGTTATAATGAGGGTCAATCACTACATCAGATCAAATGACCAAAAAGTTTTTAATGAAATATTTCCCACCGGCTAAAATGGCTAAAATACAGAATGATATCTCTTCTTTTGTGCAGATGGATGTAGAAACATTATACGATGCATGGGAGAGATACAAGGATCTCTTGAGGAGATGTCCACCCATGGCTTACCTTTGTGGCTTCAAGTCCAAACATTTTATAACGGTGTAAACCCCTCAACGAGGCAACTAATCGACTCAACCACCGGTTGAACCTTAAACAACAAAACTCTTGAAGCAGCGTACGAGTTCATTGAAGAGATGTCACTGAATAATTATCAGTGGCAAGCTTCAAGGATGAAACCGACAAAATCAATAGGAGCCTTCAACATAGACACGGTAACCATGCTATCAACACAAATGGAGATGATGAATAAAAAAGATTGATAGTTTGTGTTCTTCGCAAGTACATCCAGTAATGCAGTGCGACGCAAGTGGAACCGTGGCGAATTCTGAGTACCCACCCTACCAACCAGAAGCAGAATACGAACAGATGAACTATATAGGTAATAATTTCAGGTCCAATAATAATCCATGTAGTAATACTTACAATCCAGGTTGGAGGAACCACCCAAAATTTTCATGGGGAGGTCAAGGAATCCAAGGAAATCAAAGGCAACAACCTCCTCAAAACTTCTAAAATCAGCCCTATACACAAGAGAAGAAACCAACCCTCGAAGAGATGCTGACAAAATTCAAGACAGATACAGAACAACATTTGCAAGAAACAGAGAGAACACTTAAAGATCAACGAGCGTCAGTTGAAAGACTTACTGAGTCATTCGGGGAAATCACTACGTCGATTGGACTACTTACTGGGATGATTTGTGAAATACAGGCAGAAAGTTTTTCTAAAGGGACAGAACAGGTAAAAGCAGATACATTAAAAATTGAATGGAATTAGTTGAACCAAAGAAATAAATTTTACACGAAAATAACAAAACAAGACATGAGGGAGTTGAGGATGTAAATCTAGTACGTAAAGAAAGTAAACCAACAATCCCATATCCAACAAAGTTACAAAAGGAACGATTAGATGCCCAATACGGTAAGTTTCTTGAACTTTTTGAACAAATACATATTAACTTACCTTTTGTTGAAGCTATTTCACAGATGCCGAAGTACGCAAAATTCTTAAAGGAACTCCTAACGAATAAAAGGAAGCTTGAAGAAGTGTCGACGGTGGAACTTAATGAGGAGTGCTCAGATTTCCTCCAAAATAAGCTACCAACCAAATTAAAAGACCCAAGAAGTTTAACTATCCCTTGTTTAATTGGTAGCTTAAACATAAAATAAGCACTACCTGATCCAGGTGCCAGTATTAATTTAATGCCTTATAAAATGTTTAAACAACTAGATCTAGGGGAACCAAAACCCACTAGGATGAGTATCCAGTTAGCAGATAGATCTATTAAATATCCTAAAGGGGTTATTGAAGATTCTTGGTGAAAATTGATAAATTCATTTTCCCTGTCGATTTCATTGTGTTAGACATGGATGAAGACATTAATGTTCCCTTAATTTTGGGGTGCCCTTTTTTAGCTACTGCTAGAGCCGTTAAACTTGCATTAAGGATAGGCGACGAAGAAAATATTTTTCAAATTTATGATGCCATGCGATATTCTAAAGAGCAAGATGATTCCTGTGATTTTGTTGATACTACTGATCATACAAGAAGAGAGGGAAGAAGATGAGGGCGATGAGTTGAATCTGAATACATCATTATTCAAACAAATAAAAGAAGAAAGCATTGAAAACAATGACGTAATAGAGCCGAAATCCTCCATCGATGAGCCACCCAAATTGGAATTAAAACTGTTGCCAAAACACTTAGAATACGCATTCCTCGGAGACAATTCTACACTACCGGTAATTATCTCTTCAGAACTAGAACCCAAGGAAAAAGAGGAGTTGGTAAAGGTACTAAGAGAACATAAAAAAGCCATAGCCTAGAAAATCGCTGACATCAAGGGTATAAACCCATTGTTTTACACACATAAAATTCTAATGGAAGAAGAATACAAACCGTGTGTGCAACCCCAGAGACGGTTAAACCCCAACATTTAAATCCGAGGTAATTAAACTTCTAGATGCAAGGATAATTTATCCTATTTCTGATAGCACTTGGGTAAGTCCTGTGCAGGTAGTTCCAAAGAAATGAGGGATGAGGGTGGTACCCAACAAAAAGAATGAACTAATTCCTACAAGAACAGCCACAGGCTGGAGAGTCTGTATAGACTATAGGAAATTGAATGATGCCACTAGAAAAGATCACTTCCCTCTGCCCTTCATAGATCAAATGCTAGAAAGACTATTTGGACATATGTACTACTGCTTTTTGGATGGACTCTCCGGCTACTTCCAAATCCCTATAGCTCCTGAAGACCAAGAAAAGACAAAATATACATGCCCATACGGTACGTTTGCTTATCGAAGAATGCCTTTTGGGTTATGTAATGCTCTTGCTACTTTTCAGCATTGTATGTTGGCGATCTTTGACGAATTCGTGGAAGACATCATGGAGGTATTTATGGATGATTGCTCGGTATTCGGTAATTCTTTCCATCTTTGCCTTAAAAATTTAAAACGAGTTCTAAAGAGATGCGAGGAAACAAACCTTGTTTTTGAATTGGGAAAAATGTCATTTTATGGTTAGAGAAGGAATTGTGTTAGGACGTAAGATTTCTAGTAAAGGATTGAGGTAGATAAAGCAAAGGTTGAAACCATAGAAAAACTACCTCCCCTTAGTTCTGTTAAGGCTATTAGAAGCTTTTTAGGACATGCAGGGTTCTATAGAAGATTTATTAAAGATTTTCTAAAATAGCTAAGCCTTTGACAAATTTACTAGAAAAAGATGTTCCTTTCAATTTCAATCAGGAAGGTTTAGATGCTTTTAATATCCTTAAAGATAAATTGATAGATGCTCCGATTATAATTGCACCTGATTGGAACTTATCCTTTGAACTAATGTGTGATGCAAGTGATTTTGCAGTGGGAGCGGTTTTGGGACAATGAAGAGACAAGCATTTCCAGCCAATTTACTATGCTAGCAGAACATTAACACCCGCACAAGAAAACTACACCACCACAGAGAAAGATTTGCTAGCTGTAGTTTTTGCTTTGGATAAATTTAGACAGTATTTAATATTGTCGAAAGTTGTCGTATATACTGACCATTCTGCTCTTCGTTACCTTTTAAACAAACCTGATGCAAAACCCAGACTCATACGATAGATTTTACTCTTAAAGGAATTCGACTTGGAAATACAAGATAAGAAGGGAGCTGAGAATCTTGTAGCAGATCACCTTTCTAGACTCAAAAATCTACACACCAAAGAGCTAGATGAAAGTGAAATAAACGATTCGTTCCCTGAAGAAAAACTCTTCTCTATAACGCATTCTGAGGTACCATGGTTTGCAAATATTGCAAATTATTTAGCAGCTAACATCTTGCCAAAAAAATTAACACATCACCGAAAGAAGCAATTCTTTGCTGATGTGAAAAATTATTTTTGGGAAGAGCCCTTTCTTTTCCGCATATGTGCAGATCAGGTAATTCGAAGATGCATTACAAAGGTAGAAGCAAACAAAATCATGGAACATTGCCATTCAGGACCTTCAGGAGGACACTACAATGGTATTAAGATAGCACACAAAATAATCAAATCAAGTTTTTATTGGCCCGCTCTATTTAAAGATGCCAACAGGTATGTTAGCTCGTGTGATAGATGTCAAAGAATAGGTAATATTTCTAAACGTGATGAAATGCCTCGAACATATATGTTGTCATGTGAAATATTTGATGCCAGGGTGGGACCATTCCCCAGTTCGTTTGGAAACAAGTACATCCTAGTGGCAGTAGATTACATGTCAAAATGGGTAGAAGCGGAAGCTTTACCTACCAATGATGCCAGGGTAGTAGTTAAGTTTCTCAAGAAACTATTTTCCCGATTTGGGACACCTAGAGCCATCATTAGTGATAGGGGTGCTCATTTCTATAATACTCAATTTGAAAAAGTTCTAAAGAAATATGGAGTATACCACAGGACAGCCACCCCATATCACCCTCAAACCAGTGGGCACGTTGAGGTAGCAAACCAAGAAGTTAAACGCATCCTAGAAAAAATGGTTGAATCAAACAGAAAAGATTGGGCATTAAAAGTTGATGATGCTTTATGGGCCTATAGAACAACATTTAAAACACCTCTAGGGACATCCCCATACAAACTTGTATACGGGAAAAGCTGTCATCTACAATTCAAATTAGAACACAAAGCTTTTTGGGCAATAAAATTCTTGAATTCTGACCTCAAAATTGCAGGAAAGAAAAGAATGATGCAGATGAACGAGCTGGACGAATGGAGAACAGAAGCCTACGAGAACTCAAAACTATACAAGGAAGCAACAAAGCGACACCGCGATGCTCGTCTTAAGAGATCAAAACAATTCGAAGAATGGAACTTGGTCCTACTATATAGCTCAAGGCTTAAACTATTCCCCGGAAAGCTAAAATTAAGATGGTCAGACCCATTCATGATCAAAACAATTTTTCCATATGTCACCATCGAGGTAACTCATCCTACTAAGGGCACATTCAAGGTAAATGATCACCAACTCAAAATTTATAATGGTGCAGATTTTAGAGATAGAGAGAGGACCTTCTGCTCCATGAGCCTTCTTTTAGAACCAAAAATAGGGAAAGTCTAGCTTAAGACTATAAACAAGCGCTTCTCAGAAGGCAACCTGAGCACTAACCCACTAACATTTTATTTCTATATTTTCTAACACCATACTAAAATAGTCCGATAGAAATGCAGTTTTTTAAACACGGCCTTGAAAACGGGCGTTCAATGGCCGTGTGCAAGACAAGGAATGAACCACGGGCGTGCCAAGAACCGTGCCCAAACAGGGAAAATTTCTTTCGTTAAAACGGGCTGCGATACCAGACCACGCCTGTGCTTCATAACCGTGTGAAGCCACTGACTTACACACCACGGGCATACCACGCCCATGCTAACTAACCGTGCGAGGTTAAGCACGGGACAAACATGGCCGTGCCCAACAACCGTGCGAAGATACTAACTTGCCACACACGGGCTAGACACGCCCGTGCTTCCCTACCGTGCCAACATACTAACTTATCGAACACGGGCGTGCTAAAATACCCACGGCTGTGCCAAGAATCCTGAATGTGCCCAAATTCTAGAAATCGCGAAAAGCACGAGCGACTTAAAATTCACATGGGCGTGGCGGTGGACCGTAGCCCCTCCCTTATATATAAAATTTAACCGTCCCTCCTTCAAACCCAAAACCTAAAATCAGTTTTCAACATCCTTTCTCCCCAAATCTGGACACACCTGTATTATCCTTCACCTAAAACTGCCCCCATTGTCGTTTCTCTCCAGAAACCATCCAAAAACCATTCACACACCGGTACCACAGTGGTGCTACAGAGCGCTACGCCCCCACCACCGCCGTGCTCGTGCTGCAGAACCCGCACCATCGTCGTGCTATACCCGTGTCTGATCATCTCACACCATCCCAACCCCTGGTTCCTTTCACTACTTTAAATTTTTGACTCAAAAAGCCATTTTGCTTTATTTTTTCCCTTTTTGTTTATTTTTAGGCATGAATTATATCTAATGATTTCTCTCAAAAACTCATGAATATTTTGATGAATTAGTTGCTGATTGACTCCATTTTTAGGCGTAAACTTTTGCAATGATGATATACTCTTTGATTAAAAGAATCACTGCTGTCAAGTAATATCCAATGATTATAGCTTTGCCTGATTTAATACGAATTACTTTGGCCATAATACTGTAAGGAACTTGCTTTTTATTTGCTTATTTCTTAGGTACCATGTCGACATCATGATCCAAACGGTCGGCCCCAAGTAAGAAAAGAAAGGGGTCCAGATCATCCTCTGCAAGTGCCTCTTCCGAGCTTCGACGCTCATTCCTCATATTCTCTCAAGCAACTCAAGAAGAACGTTACAAAATGATTCGAGACAGACATATCAGCATCGGTAGGTGTATCGGCTGGCCAGCAGTAGAACAATTAGGGCTCCCACCCGATATTCGAGCCTTCCTCTCGACTGACCAATGGGAGCAGTTCTGAAGGGCATGTTGTAATATCCCGGATTAGGGGCTATTTTTGTCTTGGCATGTTTTGCATATGTTGGTGTGCTATGTTGCTATTTTTATGTTTTAGGGGCTTAATTGTAGGCTAGGTGTATGCCTGAGTGTATGGAAAAATTTTAATTTTTGGCTTTATATGAGGGGAGCTGAAAGGAGCTGGGCCATATGTGTTTTATTGGGTGTTTTGGATCACAAAAATAAGGCTAGCAAAGTGGCAAGTGTGACGCCCACGGGAGCTAGTGGTTGGCGTCAGCTGCAAGAGTGGGAGGTCCAGAGTTCAAGCTGCTGAGAAATCTCCCTTTTGGCTTATATTTTGGACGGCATAGGAGGGAAGAGGTGTATGAAATTTGAACTCGCCTTGGACTTGGTCTTCCCATTCAAATGGAAGGTGGAGAGTAAATAGTGGAGGAAGACTTGGTCCACACGTTTGAAATGTGAGGAGTGGAGTGTTTGGTGGGATTTTGGCCGATTTTGTGGGTGTTGGGAGTGGGGGAGTGGACGGCTTAGTGTAGGAAAGGGGGGAGGCCGAATGTACTTGGGTTTTGGTACATTTTCGGTCTTCTTTTTGGTAGGTAAAAGTGTCCATTTTGGTTCGGTTAGATGAAGTTTTACCAAGGTTTTTCTCTCAATTTTCTTCATTTGGTTAAAACCGAAAGTCCAAGTGCTTGTGCCGAAAGTTTGTTTGTTTTCTTCTAACTCTCCTTGCTAGCCGAATGCTACTCCCCATTTTTTCTTCTTTCTTTTATTTGAGTTAAGCCGAATTTCCAAAGAGCTTCTTCACATTTTCTTTACTCAAACCGAAAGTGGTATTCTTTTATTTGTTCCAACTTTTTTTTCCTTCTTTTGTTGAATATTTGGTAGCCGAAATTGCTTTGCCTTCTTTTACTTTGTAAGCCGAATACTCTCTTCTCTCCCTCTCATAATTCTCTTATTTTCTTAAGAGCCGAACTTACCATTTTCTTCCCAACCGATTCTTCCATTCATCCTTCTCAACTCTTGCCGAAACTTTGCTTCCATTTCATATTATCTTTTCTCTCAAAACCGACAAGCACCTACCTCATAATCACTTTCTTTCTTCTTCTCAAAAACCTTGGCCGAATCTTGTTGGTGTTGTGGTTTTGCTTCAATCGTTTGGAGATTGGTAAGTCCTTGGCCGAATGGCCATCTCCTTTTTCTCCTTAGGCTTTGTCGATGTTGGTTGTTTAAGAGCCGAATGTGGCCTTGTTGTTGAGAGTTAACCTTTGGTATTGAAACCGATTGCATTATAGGTCATTTGGATTTTTGGATACGAACAAGTGGAGCCTTCGTTCTCTGATCAGCCAAGTGGGGTAAGTATTGGTAAGGGCCGGTTCTATTAGTTGATTCCTTTATCTCATTAAGCCAAGTTAATTAGGGATTAATGGTTCTTTTTCTAGGTGGAGGCAGATTGTCTAGGAGAACCACTACTGGTTCGGGGTTTGGTTGGAAACCAAACCATTCGCAAGTGTAAGGTAATGGCTTAATGTTGATCCCTTGGTTAATGGTTGTTGGCCGAATGCTAGTGATGCTTAACCCCTAATGTTGGGCCGATTGTAGGATCTAGGAATCAAGGGGATTTAGATCGTTTTCGTTGGGATTCTAGACTCGTATTTACCAGGTGTGTAAACTAACACACTTCCATTTAGTAATATGATTGATAACCTATGTGATGATTAAAGAAACAGTGATGATTGATATGATACCCTAATGGGTATGATTCTGGACTCGGGTAAGTCAGTATTATTATTATGAGTTAATGATGATCTATAAGTTACTATGACTGTGGATATATGTGACACGGGATATGAGATTAGACATAATAGCATGAGATGCATGATTGTATGATATGCATGATTACATGAGTATGGTATGCTGATGGGTGATACGAGTGGAGGGAGCAGTGGTATTTTGTGCTGATGAGCACCAGTGTTTTGGTAACACAACTTTGTGACTTTGGGTCACCAGAGGTTTGGCACCTCCAGAGGTTTGGTACCTCAGCGTCTCGTCCCTGTGGTTAACACCACCGTGGGTTAGCCCCACTTGTGAGATACGGGATTGACGCCCGGTGATTTGGTATCACACGATGGGTTGGCCCCATCACCGCATTTGTGACTACGGTCACCGGTGCTTTGGTAGCACATTGTGTGTCTTTGGGACACCGGAGGTTTGGCACCTCATTGCAACTTGTCCCCGTGGTTTGACCACCGTGGGTTGGCCCCACTTGAGATATGGGATCGTCTGCGCTAGTGATTTGGTATCACACGATGGGTTGGCCCCATCATCATTGGATTTGTGACTTGGTCACGGTGCTTTGGTAGCACAAGCGTGTCTTTGGGACACCAAAGTGGTTTGGTACCACATTGACGGATATTGTGTCTTTGGGACACGGTGTTTTGGTAACACATTGTGACTATATGTCACCAGTGGTTTGGCACCACCAGTGGTTTGGTACCACACGGGGTAGAAAAGGCGATATGGATGGTTAGGATCGGGTTGCATTAATTATGTTGCTATGTATGAGGTGTGTTAGTATGTTGTTTCATCGGGAGCGGGATTTATGCATCGAGTCATTCGACTCACCCTCTCCTTTAACATTTCAGGTGACACTTAGACGCAGCGGACATGGAGCGGGATGGACTCGGGATGCTCATGCCATCTTTGAATAAAAGTTTTACTCAGACATTACATTTTGGGTACTTAGTTATTTACTTTCGGTTGGATTTTATTTTGATTTGTAAAAGGCTTTTAAATTATGCCTTATGATGTTATGTTTTAAGTTAGATTTTTACATGCTTTAACAAAATAATTGAGTTAATTTGCTAAAACTTAATATGACAACGATTTCAAAATTTCCACGATATGTTTTCAACTATACCATCGGGTATCACATCGACTTTATAAATGAATGAAAATCCATTGTCTCCCAACTTGAAATCAAATTTTTACTAAGATTAAATGTTTTAATTACAAAATTAAACAACTGCTTTTTTAAACGGAACAAAGTTTTATGAAATCTATTTAGTGCAACCTCGAAATTTTCAAACTCGTTTTCCCCGTAACATACAGCATTCTGGCCGTGGTGTTTGGACCGAGTTTGGGGTGTTACAATTGTGGTATCGAGCCAAGTTCAAAAGCTTTTGTGGGCCCGAGGCCCAAACCCATTTTCAAAAGTCATTTTAAATGTTTTGGGTTAAAGACATGGCATGGTTTACAAGGCATGGCACCGAGTCTCCGGCACCAGTTCGCCCATGTAAGTAGTTCTAAACTCTTCTGTGAATTACTATTTGTAGAAGGGTAGGTGATATGGAACGTAGTTAGATTTATAGGACTTGAACCCTAGGATTAGGTCACTCAAACACTCGAACTAAAGCATAAGATTTAAAGCACTAAACCAATCTATAACTCAGCCACGGGGCTAGGGTGTGGTAACTCCGGTACGCATGTCTAGGAAAGGATCCGGAAGAGCTTGGTATTTAAGCAGTCCTCGTGACTCACCTCCTCTTCGCAGTATCCCACAGTGCGTAGTAGCTCGAGTTCACCCCGACCAAGAAGGCTCGGTCATAGACTTAACCTAACGTCTAAAACCCGAAAAGGGAACTAGCCATGTTTTCGAAAATACAACAACAACCCTAATGTTTTCAAACTTTTTTGCAATAAACACTTTCAAAACTGAGAATGTCACTTTTACAACGAATTTCTCGATTTGAAAAAAATTACAAAAATGCCCTTAGGGGTAAATTTACTAAAATGCCCGGTTTATAAAATCTCGAACTCAATAAATTTGTACGAAATTCAAATACTGTTTTACAAAATATCAATCAAAAATTTTGATTTTGGAAATTTACTAAAACATCTCGATCCTGTGAAAATTACTAAAATACCCCGGTTTCCAAAACGAAGTATTTTACAAAATTTTCAAAGAACACTCTCAAATTTTGGAATTCCAAAGTGACCGGTTTACTGAAAGTTTAAAATATCTTTTATTACTTAAAATACCTGTAGGAAAAGGACGAAAATACCCTTGGGCTAGAAATGGGCAAAGAATGTCCAGAAGAGTGAATAGGTATGGAAAGGGTTAAGGAATGGATGTATGACCTCTTTTGGGTGAATAGGATAGAAGATTGAAACCTTGGTTGCTCGAAAGAACCCCGATTAAACTCCATCCATAAAATTTCTTTGCGGTTAAGAAAGTGGAGCGATACTAATGCATAAAAATCTTCTTAATCGTAAACGTAGATCGTTTAGTCATGAGTACTCGAGGTGGACGTGGCCGTAATACTCGTGGTCGAGGTCGAGGTAGGATGACAGTTTCGAACCCGTAGGATCCGGTCGGCGGTCGAGAAAATGAGATCTGGGGCCCGCCACGGTGGAGGTGGTGAGTTCCAAGATCGATCGAGACGATGCGCGTGTCACAGCGATCTTTGCGGGTGTTGGAAAGAGTAGCTGGTGTAGGTGGTGGTGCAGAGTTAGGAAATCTGTTCTGAGTGACTCGCTAACGGGCCGAATTTTTCCGAGGTGTATCGGGTGTTGCTCCTAAGCACCGCTGAATATGGGTGGAGGCAACCGAGCGGATCATGGATGATCCGGACTTGACTTGACAAGAGAAGTTGAAGGGCATCGACGCTTCTTCGGGATGAGTCATATCGGTGGTGGCTCTGATTCGGGACGAGTGTGGCGGTGAGGATCGACATGGGATTATTTCAGAGTCGCATATCAAAAGAAATACATCGGGGCTAGTTACATCGACTCCCAACAAAGGCATTTCGAGGCTTGTTCGGGAGTAAATCACATTCGAGTACGAGGGTGAGTTCCCTGGCCGAGTAGGTATGCCGGGGCATTGTAGCCACCGAGCATGAGAGGTGTGTTCGTTTCGAGGATGGTCTGCGAGACGAGTTGAGGTCGCTGATTGCTCCACGCCAGAGCGAGTTTGCTGTCTTAGTTGAGAAGGCTAAGGTAGCCGAGGGTGTTAAAGAGTCGGTAAGACAAAGCATGGACAGGAGTAGGCTTAAGAGGAGCTTTGGGTCTTCTGGATCGTCTGGTAATCCGCAGAAGAGGGCTAGACCGAAAGTGGGCGTAATCGATCCGCTAGGTTTGTTCTTCGCTAGGCGAGGACCGCCGCATGCAATGTCGGTGTGAGAAATCTCATTGGGGTGGTTGTTGGAGTGGTGGAAAAGGTTGCTTCGAGTGTGGTTCTCTGGATCATCGCATTAGGGACTGTCCGCGTAGGATGGCCAGGATTCAGTCTGAGAGTCAGGGCCGTAATCAGTTCAGAGGTAATGGACCGCCACCACAGAGGGGCCGTGGTAATGGCAGAGGTGGTAATGGATTTGGTCGAGGTCGTGGAGCACCGGGCAGAGGTGCGGGTAGTTCTGAGGCACGATAGCCTGGTCTGGTGTATGCAGCTAGGCGCCGTGAGGAGGGCGACGAACCGGACGTAATCACCGGTACGTTTTTGATTTTTGGTTCTCCCTATACTGCTTTAATTGACTTGGGTTCCATGCATTCGTATGTTGCTAGTAGTATAGTTGAGACCATGGACTTAGACTCGTAAATGCACTTCTAGACAAATGATCGTATTTAGCCCTCTAGGTCACTCAGTAGTGGTAGATAAGTCAGATAAGGATGTACCCTAGAACTCCAAGGGGTCATTTTTGTCGCGATCCGATGGAACCGCCGCGTTTGGGAGTTCGATCGATTCTTGGAATGGATGGTTGGTTAAGTACCAGGCCAAGGTGGATTGCGGCTAAGCGCATGGTTCTATCGACGGATAAGGAGATGAAGTGATTATGATAGGTAATAGGAGAGATTACTTATCCAATGTGGTATCGGCATTAAAAGTCAGTAAAGATGGTCGGGAAGGGTCGTGGAAGCGTATGTGGTTCATGTGTATGCCTTGGAGGCTAAAGAATCTGCGTTGAGAAGGTTCGCATTGTTAAGGAATTTGTGGATGTGTTTCGGAGGAGCTTCCGTGTTTGCCACCGGATCGTGAGGTAGAGTTTGGGATAGATGCGCTACCGGGGGCGCGCGCTGTCTATTGCTCCATATAGGATGGCACCAAAGGAATTGGTGGAGCTTAAGGCTCGATTCGAGAGTGTTGGATCGAGGCTTCATTAGGCCAAGTGTTTCACCGTGGGGAGCGCCGGTATTATTCGTCAAGAAGAAGGACGATGACGATGCGGATGTGTATCAATTACGCCAACCCGAATAAAGCGGCGATTAAAAACAAGTATCCGTTACCACGGATAGATGACTTGTTTGATTAGCTGAAAGGTGCATCGGTGTTTTCGAAGATCGATTTGAGGTCTGGGTACCATCAGTTGAAAGTTAAGGAAGCGGATATGTAACACCCCAAACCCGGTCCAAACACCACGACCGAATCTGGTATGTTACGGGAAAACGTGTTTGAAAATTTCGAGGTTGCATTAGATAAATTTGATAAAACTAGGTTCCTTTGTGAAAAACAAGTTGTTTAAAATTTAGACTTAATAAAATTTGATTTCACGATTGAAGCCATTTGATCTCTATTGGTTTATAAAATCAGTGGGATACCCGATGGTATAGTTGAAAACACCTTGCGTTAAAATTTTGAAATCATTATCTTTCCAAGTTTTAGTAGAATTCATACCAACTTATTTGTTAAGGCATATTAAAATTTAAACATAAACAATATAAAACATAAATTATAAAGCCTTTTACAAATCCAAATAAAAAAAAACCCAACTGAAAGTAAATAATTAAGGTACCCAAATTCAATAGTCCAAGCAACACTTTTATTATAGCATGGCATGTGCACCCCGAGTCCATCCCGGCTCCAAGCCCGCGTCTATGAGTCACCTGAAATGTCAAAGGAGAGGGTGAGTCGAGTGACTCAGTGTGTAAACCCCGCTCCCGATAAAACAACATGCTAACACACATCATACATAGCAACATAATTAATGCAACCCGATCCTAACCATCCATACACCTTTTCTACCCGTGTGGTACCAAACCACTTGGTGACATCTGATCCACGATGTGTTACCAAAACACTGATGTCCCAAAGACATAGTATCCGTCAATGTGGTACCAAACCACTGGTGTCCCAAAGACACAATTGTGCTACCAAAGCACTGGTGACCGAAGTCACAAATCCAACGATGATGGGGCCAACCCATCGTGTGTTACCAAAACACTAGCAGACGATCCCATATCTCAAGTGGGGCCAACCCACGGTGGTCAAACCACAGGGACAAGTCGCAATGAGGTGCCAAACCTCTGGTGTCCCAAAGACACAATGTGCTGCAAAGCATAGCGTGGTGACCGTAGTCACAAATCGGGTGATGGGGCCAACCCATCGTGTGTTACCAAAACACCTGGCGTCAATCCAGTATAATCATCTGTGGGGCCAACCCACTGTGGTACTGAGCCAGCCGGGACGATTAGATTTGAGGTACCAAACCTCTGGAGGTGCCAAACCTCTGGTGACCCAAAGTCACAAAGTGTGCTACCAAAGCACCGGTGCTCGTCAAGACAAAATCTGCTGCTCCTCATCTCATATCACCCACCAACATACCATACTCATGTAATCATGCATCTCATGCAAATCATGCATATCATGCCAACATACCAAGCAGTCTCTCATAACATACATACAGAACATAGGTCATGATATTATACTTTATTAATAGTACTCACAATAGAACAACTTACCCGAATCGTCCACATACCCCATTTTGGGTATTCACTTGTCCATCATACTGTTATAATTTTTAACAGGCAAATCGGTTTATTAATAATTTTACTAAGTATTAGTGTGTTAGTTTACACACCTGATAACTACGAGCCTAGAAATCCCAACGAGAACGAATGCTAAGCCCCTCGAATCTGACTCCTATAACAATCGGCCAAACATAAGGTTAGGTATCTATGATATTCGGCCATAACCAAATGAACCACAAGGGTTAGTGTTGAACCCTTACCTCGCTCTTGGTTTGGTTTCCTACCAAACCCGAACCACAAAGGCTCCTTCTTTAATCAACAATCGGCCACACCTTAAGAGAGAATGGTTAAACATTTGCAACTCCTGATTTAAACGAAACTAAAAATGAACTAATAACCCAATTGCTTACCCCGAACTTACCAACAAAGATTCGGCCAACACCACACTAAGAGAGAACCACCAGAGATTCGGCCTTACTCGCAAAAGAACGCAAGAAAAAGATGGAAAAGGAATGGGTTGATATTCGCCAAAGCTTCAACAAAAGAAAGGAAAATTCGGTTTAGAGAAGATAAGAAATAGAAGGGATGAATGGAGATTTCAGTTTGAGTAGCAAAAGAGAGGGAAGAAGGTGAGAAATGCAAATAGAGTTTCGGCAATATGGCTTTGGGAAGAAAAGAAATGGAAGGAGGTATTTTTTGTAGAGTAGACTTTCGGCTATGAAGGCTTCCAAAAGGTGGGAAAAATATGAGAGAAAAGAAATGCTAGTTTCGGCAACCAATGATCAAAAAAAAAAAAAGGAAGGGGCATTCGGCTATGATGGAATTAAAAAGAAACAAAGGCAAGTTTCGGTTATGATATATGTTGCTTACACTTTCGGTTTCAAGGGAGAAATGGAAGACTTACTTTGTTGAAGAAAATCGGCTTTCCAAAAGACTAGAAGAGAACTTTCTCTTTTTACCAAGTGTGACCGAAAACCACCAAAAAGAGTGCCAAAATGCCAAAATGCATTTCGGCTACCAACTCACCCCACTATGCCGTCCATTTCCCCCCTCCAACTCCCCCAAATTTCGGCCATATCCCCCCAAGAGCTCCCATCCACTCATTTCAAATGAGTGGACCAAGTCCACCTCCCCAATTTACTCTCCACCTTCCATTTGAATGGTATGACCAAGTCAATGGCAGAGTTTGAACTGCCACAAACTCCTCTTCCATGCCGTCCAAAATAAATGCCAAAATGGAGAATTCGCAACTCGAACACAAGACCACCTTGCTTGCTTTAGGCGTTACCCACACCAAGCCTTAGTGGCGTCTAGCTTGCCACTACACCAGCTCCTTTTTGTGCAACAAAACCACAATTAAAACTCTTATGCCCCACTCCAACCGCTCCCCCGACTTAACACCCAAAACCAAAATTTTCCCATTCCCTCAGGCATACACCTAGCCTATAATCAAGCCCCTAAAACACTGAAATAACAACACAGCCTACCAAACACATACAATATCATGCAACACAAAAATAGCCCCTAACCCGGGATATTACAGTTCTACCCCCCCTTAAGAATAATTTCGGCCTCGAAATTACCTGGTTAAAAGAGTTGCGGGTATTGCTGTCTCATCGCATCCTCGGGTTCCCACGTGGCTTCCTCCACATCATGATTCCGCCAAAGTACCTTAACCAAAGGCACAGACTTCCTACATAGAACCTTGACATCTCGATCTAGAATCTGCACTGGTTCTTCCTCTATGGTCATATCTGGATTTACCTCGATCTCCTCCACTGCTACTACATGCGATGGATCTGAACGATACCTCCGAAGCATCGACACGTGAAAAACATCGTGAATCGACTAAGCTCACGGCAACTCAAGTCGATACGCCATGGTCCAACTCGTCTCAATACCTTATACGGCCCAATGAACCTCGGACTTAGCTTGCCTTTTCGCCAAACCTCAAGACCTTCTTCCAAGGTGAGACCTTTAAGAAAACTCCGATCTCCCACAAATAACTCTATATCCTTCGCTTAAGATCGGCATAAGACTTTTTGGTCCTCAAGCTTCCTTCAATCGAGACTCGAACCAACTTAACCTTGTCTTACGTCCTCAAAGCAACTAACTCGGGTCCCAACAACTGACGTTCTCCCAACTCTGTCTAACATGTAGGTGAGCGACACTTCCTGCCATAC